>OW028753.1:30007500-30692500 GCA_932294355.1 Aporophyla lueneburgensis | reverse complement strand
TTCGCCATTAACATAGAAAAATTCAGAACATTTTTGTACTGAACCACATTTTTATTTTTATCTCAAAATTCTTACTGTGAACCCTGTTTTTATTAGTTTAAATAGCAACTTACCTGCCTTACCTGTATTCTGGCGAGCGTTCCGCGAGCTGGAGTCCTGTTCGGTGGAGTTATTAGAGGTTTTTTCAAAATTTTCCGTGAAAAATCACGTTTTTGGATCATAATTTTCGATTTTCCTTCTCTGAAAACTAAAATAACGCCGTAGTAAGCTGGCCCGCGTGGAGACGCGTCTTCCGACACCTCGCCCGTGCGTCTAGCTGAAATAGAAGTTTGCAAACATTGAATTTTTCGTTGTCCTAAGCAATATCAGTACCTACGAAATCCACCTAACCGATACAAAATTCCCTATACTTCGAAATATCTTTGCAACCAGGTGTCGCATTTCGAAGCTGTTTTCAGCTGAATCGCTTGTATTTAGGTACCATTAGACTATTTTGGCTGAAAGAATTGACAAAACGCGAAACAATTTTCATTTTTCGCCATTAACATAGAAAAATTCAGAACATTTTTGTACTGAACCACATTTTTATTTTTATCTCAAAATTCTTACTGTGAACCCTGTTTTTATTAGTTTAAATAGCAACTTACCTGCCTTACCTGTATTCTGGCGAGCGTTCCGCGAGCTGGAGTCCTGTTCGGTGGAGTTATTAGAGGTTTTTTCAAAATTTTCCGTGAAAAATCACGTTTTTGGATCATAATTTTCGATTTTCCTTCTCTGAAAACTAAAATAACGCCGTAGTAAGCTGGCCCGCGTGGAGACGCGTCTTCCGACACCTCGCCCGTGCGTCTAGCTGAAATAGAAGTTTGCAAACATTGAATTTTTCGTTGTCCTAAGCAATATCAGTACCTACGAAATCCACCTAACCGATACAAAATTCCCTATACTTCGAAATATCTTTGCAACCAGGTGTCGCATTTCGAAGCTGTTTTCAGCTGAATCGCTTGTATTTAGGTACCATTAGACTATTTTGGCTGAAAGAATTGACAAAACGCGAAACAATTTTCATTTTTCGCCATTAACATAGAAAAATTCAGAACATTTTTGTACTGAACCACATTTTTATTTTTATCTCAAAATTCTTACTGTGAACCCTGTTTTTATTAGTTTAAATAGCAACTTACCTGCCTTACCTGTATTCTGGCGAGCGTTCCGCGAGCTGGAGTCCTGTTCGGTGGAGTTATTAGAGGTTTTTTCAAAATTTTCCGTGAAAAATCACGTTTTTGGATCATAATTTTCGATTTTCCTTCTCTGAAAACTAAAATAACGCCGTAGTAAGCTGGCCCGCGTGGAGACGCGTCTTCCGACACCTCGCCCGTGCGTCTAGCTGAAATAGAAGTTTGCAAACATTGAATTTTTCGTTGTCCTAAGCAATATCAGTACCTACGAAATCCACCTAACCGATACAAAATTCCCTATACTTCGAAATATCTTTGCAACCAGGTGTCGCATTTCGAAGCTGTTTTCAGCTGAATCGCTTGTATTTAGGTACCATTAGACTATTTTGGCTGAAAGAATTGACAAAACGCGAAACAATTTTCATTTTTCGCCATTAACATAGAAAAATTCAGAACATTTTTGTACTGAACCACATTTTTATTTTTATCTCAAAATTCTTACTGTGAACCCTGTTTTTATTAGTTTAAATAGCAACTTACCTGCCTTACCTGTATTCTGGCGAGCGTTCCGCGAGCTGGAGTCCTGTTCGGTGGAGTTATTAGAGGTTTTTTCAAAATTTTCCGTGAAAAATCACGTTTTTGGATCATAATTTTCGATTTTCCTTCTCTGAAAACTAAAATAACGCCGTAGTAAGCTGGCCCGCGTGGAGACGCGTCTTCCGACACCTCGCCCGTGCGTCTAGCTGAAATAGAAGTTTGCAAACATTGAATTTTTCGTTGTCCTAAGCAATATCAGTACCTACGAAATCCACCTAACCGATACAAAATTCCCTATACTTCGAAATATCTTTGCAACCAGGTGTCGCATTTCGAAGCTGTTTTCAGCTGAATCGCTTGTATTTAGGTACCATTAGACTATTTTGGCTGAAAGAATTGACAAAACGCGAAACAATTTTCATTTTTCGCCATTAACATAGAAAAATTCAGAACATTTTTGTACTGAACCACATTTTTATTTTTATCTCAAAATTCTTACTGTGAACCCTGTTTTTATTAGTTTAAATAGCAACTTACCTGCCTTACCTGTATTCTGGCGAGCGTTCCGCGAGCTGGAGTCCTGTTCGGTGGAGTTATTAGAGGTTTTTTCAAAATTTTCCGTGAAAAATCACGTTTTTGGATCATAATTTTCGATTTTCCTTCTCTGAAAACTAAAATAACGCCGTAGTAAGCTGGCCCGCGTGGAGACGCGTCTTCCGACACCTCGCCCGTGCGTCTAGCTGAAATAGAAGTTTGCAAACATTGAATTTTTCGTTGTCCTAAGCAATATCAGTACCTACGAAATCCACCTAACCGATACAAAATTCCCTATACTTCGAAATATCTTTGCAACCAGGTGTCGCATTTCGAAGCTGTTTTCAGCTGAATCGCTTGTATTTAGGTACCATTAGACTATTTTGGCTGAAAGAATTGACAAAACGCGAAACAATTTTCATTTTTCGCCATTAACATAGAAAAATTCAGAACATTTTTGTACTGAACCACATTTTTATTTTTATCTCAAAATTCTTACTGTGAACCCTGTTTTTATTAGTTTAAATAGCAACTTACCTGCCTTACCTGTATTCTGGCGAGCGTTCCGCGAGCTGGAGTCCTGTTCGGTGGAGTTATTAGAGGTTTTTTCAAAATTTTCCGTGAAAAATCACGTTTTTGGATCATAATTTTCGATTTTCCTTCTCTGAAAACTAAAATAACGCCGTAGTAAGCTGGCCCGCGTGGAGACGCGTCTTCCGACACCTCGCCCGTGCGTCTAGCTGAAATAGAAGTTTGCAAACATTGAATTTTTCGTTGTCCTAAGCAATATCAGTACCTACGAAATCCACCTAACCGATACAAAATTCCCTATACTTCGAAATATCTTTGCAACCAGGTGTCGCATTTCGAAGCTGTTTTCAGCTGAATCGCTTGTATTTAGGTACCATTAGACTATTTTGGCTGAAAGAATTGACAAAACGCGAAACAATTTTCATTTTTCGCCATTAACATAGAAAAATTCAGAACATTTTTGTACTGAACCACATTTTTATTTTTATCTCAAAATTCTTACTGTGAACCCTGTTTTTATTAGTTTAAATAGCAACTTACCTGCCTTACCTGTATTCTGGCGAGCGTTCCGCGAGCTGGAGTCCTGTTCGGTGGAGTTATTAGAGGTTTTTTCAAAATTTTCCGTGAAAAATCACGTTTTTGGATCATAATTTTCGATTTTCCTTCTCTGAAAACTAAAATAACGCCGTAGTAAGCTGGCCCGCGTGGAGACGCGTCTTCCGACACCTCGCCCGTGCGTCTAGCTGAAATAGAAGTTTGCAAACATTGAATTTTTCGTTGTCCTAAGCAATATCAGTACCTACGAAATCCACCTAACCGATACAAAATTCCCTATACTTCGAAATATCTTTGCAACCAGGTGTCGCATTTCGAAGCTGTTTTCAGCTGAATCGCTTGTATTTAGGTACCATTAGACTATTTTGGCTGAAAGAATTGACAAAACGCGAAACAATTTTCATTTTTCGCCATTAACATAGAAAAATTCAGAACATTTTTGTACTGAACCACATTTTTATTTTTATCTCAAAATTCTTACTGTGAACCCTGTTTTTATTAGTTTAAATAGCAACTTACCTGCCTTACCTGTATTCTGGCGAGCGTTCCGCGAGCTGGAGTCCTGTTCGGTGGAGTTATTAGAGGTTTTTTCAAAATTTTCCGTGAAAAATCACGTTTTTGGATCATAATTTTCGATTTTCCTTCTCTGAAAACTAAAATAACGCCGTAGTAAGCTGGCCCGCGTGGAGACGCGTCTTCCGACACCTCGCCCGTGCGTCTAGCTGAAATAGAAGTTTGCAAACATTGAATTTTTCGTTGTCCTAAGCAATATCAGTACCTACGAAATCCACCTAACCGATACAAAATTCCCTATACTTCGAAATATCTTTGCAACCAGGTGTCGCATTTCGAAGCTGTTTTCAGCTGAATCGCTTGTATTTAGGTACCATTAGACTATTTTGGCTGAAAGAATTGACAAAACGCGAAACAATTTTCATTTTTCGCCATTAACATAGAAAAATTCAGAACATTTTTGTACTGAACCACATTTTTATTTTTATCTCAAAATTCTTACTGTGAACCCTGTTTTTATTAGTTTAAATAGCAACTTACCTGCCTTACCTGTATTCTGGCGAGCGTTCCGCGAGCTGGAGTCCTGTTCGGTGGAGTTATTAGAGGTTTTTTCAAAATTTTCCGTGAAAAATCACGTTTTTGGATCATAATTTTCGATTTTCCTTCTCTGAAAACTAAAATAACGCCGTAGTAAGCTGGCCCGCGTGGAGACGCGTCTTCCGACACCTCGCCCGTGCGTCTAGCTGAAATAGAAGTTTGCAAACATTGAATTTTTCGTTGTCCTAAGCAATATCAGTACCTACGAAATCCACCTAACCGATACAAAATTCCCTATATGTACTTCGAAATATCTTTGCAACCAGGTGTCGCATTTCGAAGCTGTTTTCAGCTGAATCGCTTGTATTTAGGTACCATTAGACTATTTTGGCTGAAAGAATTGACAAAACGCGAAACAATTTTCATTTTTCGCCATTAACATAGAAAAATTCAGAACATTTTTGTACTGAACCACATTTTTATTTTTATCTCAAAATTCTTACTGTGAACCCTGTTTTTATTAGTTTAAATAGCAACTTACCTGCCTTACCTGTATTCTGGCGAGCGTTCCGCGAGCTGGAGTCCTGTTCGGTGGAGTTATTAGAGGTTTTTTCAAAATTTTCCGTGAAAAATCACGTTTTTGGATCATAATTTTCGATTTTCCTTCTCTGAAAACTAAAATAACGCCGTAGTAAGCTGGCCCGCGTGGAGACGCGTCTTCCGACACCTCGCCCGTGCGTCTAGCTGAAATAGAAGTTTGCAAACATTGAATTTTTCGTTGTCCTAAGCAATATCAGTACCTACGAAATCCACCTAACCGATACAAAATTCCCTATACTTCGAAATATCTTTGCAACCAGGTGTCGCATTTCGAAGCTGTTTTCAGCTGAATCGCTTGTATTTAGGTACCATTAGACTATTTTGGCTGAAAGAATTGACAAAACGCGAAACAATTTTCATTTTTCGCCATTAACATAGAAAAATTCAGAACATTTTTGTACTGAACCACATTTTTATTTTTATCTCAAAATTCTTACTGTGAACCCTGTTTTTATTAGTTTAAATAGCAACTTACCTGCCTTACCTGTATTCTGGCGAGCGTTCCGCGAGCTGGAGTCCTGTTCGGTGGAGTTATTAGAGGTTTTTTCAAAATTTTCCGTGAAAAATCACGTTTTTGGATCATAATTTTCGATTTTCCTTCTCTGAAAACTAAAATAACGCCGTAGTAAGCTGGCCCGCGTGGAGACGCGTCTTCCGACACCTCGCCCGTGCGTCTAGCTGAAATAGAAGTTTGCAAACATTGAATTTTTCGTTGTCCTAAGCAATATCAGTACCTACGAAATCCACCTAACCGATACAAAATTCCCTATACTTCGAAATATCTTTGCAACCAGGTGTCGCATTTCGAAGCTGTTTTCAGCTGAATCGCTTGTATTTAGGTACCATTAGACTATTTTGGCTGAAAGAATTGACAAAACGCGAAACAATTTTCATTTTTCGCCATTAACATAGAAAAATTCAGAACATTTTTGTACTGAACCACATTTTTATTTTTATCTCAAAATTCTTACTGTGAACCCTGTTTTTATTAGTTTAAATAGCAACTTACCTGCCTTACCTGTATTCTGGCGAGCGTTCCGCGAGCTGGAGTCCTGTTCGGTGGAGTTATTAGAGGTTTTTTCAAAATTTTCCGTGAAAAATCACGTTTTTGGATCATAATTTTCGATTTTCCTTCTCTGAAAACTAAAATAACGCCGTAGTAAGCTGGCCCGCGTGGAGACGCGTCTTCCGACACCTCGCCCGTGCGTCTAGCTGAAATAGAAGTTTGCAAACATTGAATTTTTCGTTGTCCTAAGCAATATCAGTACCTACGAAATCCACCTAACCGATACAAAATTCCCTATACTTCGAAATATCTTTGCAACCAGGTGTCGCATTTCGAAGCTGTTTTCAGCTGAATCGCTTGTATTTAGGTACCATTAGACTATTTTGGCTGAAAGAATTGACAAAACGCGAAACAATTTTCATTTTTCGCCATTAACATAGAAAAATTCAGAACATTTTTGTACTGAACCACATTTTTATTTTTATCTCAAAATTCTTACTGTGAACCCTGTTTTTATTAGTTTAAATAGCAACTTACCTGCCTTACCTGTATTCTGGCGAGCGTTCCGCGAGCTGGAGTCCTGTTCGGTGGAGTTATTAGAGGTTTTTTCAAAATTTTCCGTGAAAAATCACGTTTTTGGATCATAATTTTCGATTTTCCTTCTCTGAAAACTAAAATAACGCCGTAGTAAGCTGGCCCGCGTGGAGACGCGTCTTCCGACACCTCGCCCGTGCGTCTAGCTGAAATAGAAGTTTGCAAACATTGAATTTTTCGTTGTCCTAAGCAATATCAGTACCTACGAAATCCACCTAACCGATACAAAATTCCCTATACTTCGAAATATCTTTGCAACCAGGTGTCGCATTTCGAAGCTGTTTTCAGCTGAATCGCTTGTATTTAGGTACCATTAGACTATTTTGGCTGAAAGAATTGACAAAACGCGAAACAATTTTCATTTTTCGCCATTAACATAGAAAAATTCAGAACATTTTTGTACTGAACCACATTTTTATTTTTATCTCAAAATTCTTACTGTGAACCCTGTTTTTATTAGTTTAAATAGCAACTTACCTGCCTTACCTGTATTCTGGCGAGCGTTCCGCGAGCTGGAGTCCTGTTCGGTGGAGTTATTAGAGGTTTTTTCAAAATTTTCCGTGAAAAATCACGTTTTTGGATCATAATTTTCGATTTTCCTTCTCTGAAAACTAAAATAACGCCGTAGTAAGCTGGCCCGCGTGGAGACGCGTCTTCCGACACCTCGCCCGTGCGTCTAGCTGAAATAGAAGTTTGCAAACATTGAATTTTTCGTTGTCCTAAGCAATATCAGTACCTACGAAATCCACCTAACCGATACAAAATTCCCTATACTTCGAAATATCTTTGCAACCAGGTGTCGCATTTCGAAGCTGTTTTCAGCTGAATCGCTTGTATTTAGGTACCATTAGACTATTTTGGCTGAAAGAATTGACAAAACGCGAAACAATTTTCATTTTTCGCCATTAACATAGAAAAATTCAGAACATTTTTGTACTGAACCACATTTTTATTTTTATCTCAAAATTCTTACTGTGAACCCTGTTTTTATTAGTTTAAATAGCAACTTACCTGCCTTACCTGTATTCTGGCGAGCGTTCCGCGAGCTGGAGTCCTGTTCGGTGGAGTTATTAGAGGTTTTTTCAAAATTTTCCGTGAAAAATCACGTTTTTGGATCATAATTTTCGATTTTCCTTCTCTGAAAACTAAAATAACGCCGTAGTAAGCTGGCCCGCGTGGAGACGCGTCTTCCGACACCTCGCCCGTGCGTCTAGCTGAAATAGAAGTTTGCAAACATTGAATTTTTCGTTGTCCTAAGCAATATCAGTACCTACGAAATCCACCTAACCGATACAAAATTCCCTATACTTCGAAATATCTTTGCAACCAGGTGTCGCATTTCGAAGCTGTTTTCAGCTGAATCGCTTGTATTTAGGTACCATTAGACTATTTTGGCTGAAAGAATTGACAAAACGCGAAACAATTTTCATTTTTCGCCATTAACATAGAAAAATTCAGAACATTTTTGTACTGAACCACATTTTTATTTTTATCTCAAAATTCTTACTGTGAACCCTGTTTTTATTAGTTTAAATAGCAACTTACCTGCCTTACCTGTATTCTGGCGAGCGTTCCGCGAGCTGGAGTCCTGTTCGGTGGAGTTATTAGAGGTTTTTTCAAAATTTTCCGTGAAAAATCACGTTTTTGGATCATAATTTTCGATTTTCCTTCTCTGAAAACTAAAATAACGCCGTAGTAAGCTGGCCCGCGTGGAGACGCGTCTTCCGACACCTCGCCCGTGCGTCTAGCTGAAATAGAAGTTTGCAAACATTGAATTTTTCGTTGTCCTAAGCAATATCAGTACCTACGAAATCCACCTAACCGATACAAAATTCCCTATACTTCGAAATATCTTTGCAACCAGGTGTCGCATTTCGAAGCTGTTTTCAGCTGAATCGCTTGTATTTAGGTACCATTAGACTATTTTGGCTGAAAGAATTGACAAAACGCGAAACAATTTTCATTTTTCGCCATTAACATAGAAAAATTCAGAACATTTTTGTACTGAACCACATTTTTATTTTTATCTCAAAATTCTTACTGTGAACCCTGTTTTTATTAGTTTAAATAGCAACTTACCTGCCTTACCTGTATTCTGGCGAGCGTTCCGCGAGCTGGAGTCCTGTTCGGTGGAGTTATTAGAGGTTTTTTCAAAATTTTCCGTGAAAAATCACGTTTTTGGATCATAATTTTCGATTTTCCTTCTCTGAAAACTAAAATAACGCCGTAGTAAGCTGGCCCGCGTGGAGACGCGTCTTCCGACACCTCGCCCGTGCGTCTAGCTGAAATAGAAGTTTGCAAACATTGAATTTTTCGTTGTCCTAAGCAATATCAGTACCTACGAAATCCACCTAACCGATACAAAATTCGTGCGGTGTCCCACAGGGATCGGTCCTGGGGCCGCATCTGTGGGACATCGGTTACGACTGGGTGCTGCGCGCCGACCTCCCTAGCGGCGTCAGCGTGGTTTGCTACGCTGACGACACGCTGGTCCTTGCGCAGGGGAGGTCGTACGAGGCGGCGGCCGAATTAATGACACGCGGGGTTGCGACAATCGTCGATAGGATCCGGCAATTGGGACTCGAGGTGGCATTGCACAAGTCCGAGGCCATGGGTTTTCATGGTCCTCGGAACGCGCCACCTGCGGGTTCCCAACTTACGGTAGGAGGGGTTCACATCGGCGTCGAGTCGACGATGAAGTACCTGGGACTTGTCCTCGACAGCCGGTGGAACTTCGTTGAGCATTTCCGACGTTTGGCTCCCAGATTGGAGCGGGCTGGGGCTGCATTAAAGCGGCTCCTACCCAATCTGGGGGGCCCAAACGCCTCCTGCCGGAGGCTCTACACGGGGATCGTGCGGTCCATGGCCCTCTATGGGGCACCGGTGTGGGCACCCTCATTGAGGCTGCGCCCAGCGCGCCGGTTGTTTGCGGCCCAGAGGGTCATGGCCATTCGGTTAATCCGGGGATACCGCACGGTCTCGTGCGAGGCGGCGAGCCTCCTTGCCGGAGTGCCGCCATGGGATCTGGAGGCAAAGGTCCTCGCGCACATGTGGGAGTGGCGCGAGGAGGCGAAACGCCGGGGCGAAACTCCGCTGCCGCGACAAATCGCGGCACGGCGGACAGAGCTCCGGTGTGATCTCATGGCGACATGGCGGGTACGATTGTCGCAACCCAGTGCTGGGCACGCCACAATTGCGGCGGTAAGTCCCCTCTTTGAGGAGTGGATAGAGAGGCGTCACGGCGTCCTCACCTTCCGCCTGACGCAGGTTCTCACCGGGCATGGGTGCTTCGGTGGGTTCCTGTTCAGGATAAAGCGGGAGGATACGTCCGGGTGTTTCCATTGCGAGGATCGTCTGGAGGACACGGTGGAGCATACGGTGGAGGTGTGCCCTGCCTGGGCGGAGCACCGCCGTGTCCTCGTGGAGGCGATCGGCGGCGGCGACCTCTCGCGTCCAGCCCTGGTGCGAGCCATGGTACGGAGCGAGAGGGAATGGGAAGCCGTCACCTCCTTCTGCGAAGCAGTAATGCTCGCGAAGGAGGAGGCGGGGCGCGTGAGGGAGTGGCAGTCTCTGCGCCCTCACGTCCCTAGCCGCCGCAGGAGGAGACGCCCCGGGCGTCGGGAGTCAATAGCGGACTCCCGGCCACCGTAGGCGCGAGCTTGCGGGTGGCGAGCAATGGGTAGCTCGCCGCCCGGTAAGGACCAAGCTCTGGTCGACGGCGCGCAGTGTTCCACGCGCGCCTCAAAGAGATGTCAGCAGCAGTGTAGGGGTCTACTAGGACCGATGCCTGCCGGGGTCGCGTGATTGTTCGAAGGAGATACCGTGACCCTGGCACATGGGCAACTGATGGAACACGGGTGGGTTTTAGTCAGTAAAAGTCTGACACGCCCTCCCGCTCCGCCCAGAGCGGGAGAAGTCATTTGATGATTTCCCATCCTGAAAAAAAAAAAAAAAACCGATACAAAATTCCCTATACTTCGAAATATCTTTGCAACCAGGTGTCGCATTTCGAAGCTGTTTTCAGCTGAATCGCTTGTATTTAGGTACCATTAGACTATTTTGGCTGAAAGAATTGACAAAACGCGAAACAATTTTCATTTTTCGCCATTAACATAGAAAAATTCAGAACATTTTTGTACTGAACCACATTTTTATTTTTATCTCAAAATTCTTACTGTGAACCCTGTTTTTATTAGTTTAAATAGCAACTTACCTGCCTTACCTGTATTCTGGCGAGCGTTCCGCGAGCTGGAGTCCTGTTCGGTGGAGTTATTAGAGGTTTTTTCAAAATTTTCCGTGAAAAATCACGTTTTTGGATCATAATTTTCGATTTTCCTTCTCTGAAAACTAAAATAACGCCGTAGTAAGCTGGCCCGCGTGGAGACGCGTCTTCCGACACCTCGCCCGTGCGTCTAGCTGAAATAGAAGTTTGCAAACATTGAATTTTTCGTTGTCCTAAGCAATATCAGTACCTACGAAATCCACCTAACCGATACAAAATTCCCTATACTTCGAAATATCTTTGCAACCAGGTGTCGCATTTCGAAGCTGTTTTCAGCTGAATCGCTTGTATTTAGGTACCATTAGACTATTTTGGCTGAAAGAATTGACAAAACGCGAAACAATTTTCATTTTTCGCCATTAACATAGAAAAATTCAGAACATTTTTGTACTGAACCACATTTTTATTTTTATCTCAAAATTCTTACTGTGAACCCTGTTTTTATTAGTTTAAATAGCAACTTACCTGCCTTACCTGTATTCTGGCGAGCGTTCCGCGAGCTGGAGTCCTGTTCGGTGGAGTTATTAGAGGTTTTTTCAAAATTTTCCGTGAAAAATCACGTTTTTGGATCATAATTTTCGATTTTCCTTCTCTGAAAACTAAAATAACGCCGTAGTAAGCTGGCCCGCGTGGAGACGCGTCTTCCGACACCTCGCCCGTGCGTCTAGCTGAAATAGAAGTTTGCAAACATTGAATTTTTCGTTGTCCTAAGCAATATCAGTACCTACGAAATCCACCTAACCGATACAAAATTCCCTATACTTCGAAATATCTTTGCAACCAGGTGTCGCATTTCGAAGCTGTTTTCAGCTGAATCGCTTGTATTTAGGTACCATTAGACTATTTTGGCTGAAAGAATTGACAAAACGCGAAACAATTTTCATTTTTCGCCATTAACATAGAAAAATTCAGAACATTTTTGTACTGAACCACATTTTTATTTTTATCTCAAAATTCTTACTGTGAACCCTGTTTTTATTAGTTTAAATAGCAACTTACCTGCCTTACCTGTATTCTGGCGAGCGTTCCGCGAGCTGGAGTCCTGTTCGGTGGAGTTATTAGAGGTTTTTTCAAAATTTTCCGTGAAAAATCACGTTTTTGGATCATAATTTTCGATTTTCCTTCTCTGAAAACTAAAATAACGCCGTAGTAAGCTGGCCCGCGTGGAGACGCGTCTTCCGACACCTCGCCCGTGCGTCTAGCTGAAATAGAAGTTTGCAAACATTGAATTTTTCGTTGTCCTAAGCAATATCAGTACCTACGAAATCCACCTAACCGATACAAAATTCCCTATACTTCGAAATATCTTTGCAACCAGGTGTCGCATTTCGAAGCTGTTTTCAGCTGAATCGCTTGTATTTAGGTACCATTAGACTATTTTGGCTGAAAGAATTGACAAAACGCGAAACAATTTTCATTTTTCGCCATTAACATAGAAAAATTCAGAACATTTTTGTACTGAACCACATTTTTATTTTTATCTCAAAATTCTTACTGTGAACCCTGTTTTTATTAGTTTAAATAGCAACTTACCTGCCTTACCTGTATTCTGGCGAGCGTTCCGCGAGCTGGAGTCCTGTTCGGTGGAGTTATTAGAGGTTTTTTCAAAATTTTCCGTGAAAAATCACGTTTTTGGATCATAATTTTCGATTTTCCTTCTCTGAAAACTAAAATAACGCCGTAGTAAGCTGGCCCGCGTGGAGACGCGTCTTCCGACACCTCGCCCGTGCGTCTAGCTGAAATAGAAGTTTGCAAACATTGAATTTTTCGTTGTCCTAAGCAATATCAGTACCTACGAAATCCACCTAACCGATACAAAATTCCCTATACTTCGAAATATCTTTGCAACCAGGTGTCGCATTTCGAAGCTGTTTTCAGCTGAATCGCTTGTATTTAGGTACCATTAGACTATTTTGGCTGAAAGAATTGACAAAACGCGAAACAATTTTCATTTTTCGCCATTAACATAGAAAAATTCAGAACATTTTTGTACTGAACCACATTTTTATTTTTATCTCAAAATTCTTACTGTGAACCCTGTTTTTATTAGTTTAAATAGCAACTTACCTGCCTTACCTGTATTCTGGCGAGCGTTCCGCGAGCTGGAGTCCTGTTCGGTGGAGTTATTAGAGGTTTTTTCAAAATTTTCCGTGAAAAATCACGTTTTTGGATCATAATTTTCGATTTTCCTTCTCTGAAAACTAAAATAACGCCGTAGTAAGCTGGCCCGCGTGGAGACGCGTCTTCCGACACCTCGCCCGTGCGTCTAGCTGAAATAGAAGTTTGCAAACATTGAATTTTTCGTTGTCCTAAGCAATATCAGTACCTACGAAATCCACCTAACCGATACAAAATTCCCTATACTTCGAAATATCTTTGCAACCAGGTGTCGCATTTCGAAGCTGTTTTCAGCTGAATCGCTTGTATTTAGGTACCATTAGACTATTTTGGCTGAAAGAATTGACAAAACGCGAAACAATTTTCATTTTTCGCCATTAACATAGAAAAATTCAGAACATTTTTGTACTGAACCACATTTTTATTTTTATCTCAAAATTCTTACTGTGAACCCTGTTTTTATTAGTTTAAATAGCAACTTACCTGCCTTACCTGTATTCTGGCGAGCGTTCCGCGAGCTGGAGTCCTGTTCGGTGGAGTTATTAGAGGTTTTTTCAAAATTTTCCGTGAAAAATCACGTTTTTGGATCATAATTTTCGATTTTCCTTCTCTGAAAACTAAAATAACGCCGTAGTAAGCTGGCCCGCGTGGAGACGCGTCTTCCGACACCTCGCCCGTGCGTCTAGCTGAAATAGAAGTTTGCAAACATTGAATTTTTCGTTGTCCTAAGCAATATCAGTACCTACGAAATCCACCTAACCGATACAAAATTCCCTATACTTCGAAATATCTTTGCAACCAGGTGTCGCATTTCGAAGCTGTTTTCAGCTGAATCGCTTGTATTTAGGTACCATTAGACTATTTTGGCTGAAAGAATTGACAAAACGCGAAACAATTTTCATTTTTCGCCATTAACATAGAAAAATTCAGAACATTTTTGTACTGAACCACATTTTTATTTTTATCTCAAAATTCTTACTGTGAACCCTGTTTTTATTAGTTTAAATAGCAACTTACCTGCCTTACCTGTATTCTGGCGAGCGTTCCGCGAGCTGGAGTCCTGTTCGGTGGAGTTATTAGAGGTTTTTTCAAAATTTTCCGTGAAAAATCACGTTTTTGGATCATAATTTTCGATTTTCCTTCTCTGAAAACTAAAATAACGCCGTAGTAAGCTGGCCCGCGTGGAGACGCGTCTTCCGACACCTCGCCCGTGCGTCTAGCTGAAATAGAAGTTTGCAAACATTGAATTTTTCGTTGTCCTAAGCAATATCAGTACCTACGAAATCCACCTAACCGATACAAAATTCCCTATACTTCGAAATATCTTTGCAACCAGGTGTCGCATTTCGAAGCTGTTTTCAGCTGAATCGCTTGTATTTAGGTACCATTAGACTATTTTGGCTGAAAGAATTGACAAAACGCGAAACAATTTTCATTTTTCGCCATTAACATAGAAAAATTCAGAACATTTTTGTACTGAACCACATTTTTATTTTTATCTCAAAATTCTTACTGTGAACCCTGTTTTTATTAGTTTAAATAGCAACTTACCTGCCTTACCTGTATTCTGGCGAGCGTTCCGCGAGCTGGAGTCCTGTTCGGTGGAGTTATTAGAGGTTTTTTCAAAATTTTCCGTGAAAAATCACGTTTTTGGATCATAATTTTCGATTTTCCTTCTCTGAAAACTAAAATAACGCCGTAGTAAGCTGGCCCGCGTGGAGACGCGTCTTCCGACACCTCGCCCGTGCGTCTAGCTGAAATAGAAGTTTGCAAACATTGAATTTTTCGTTGTCCTAAGCAATATCAGTACCTACGAAATCCACCTAACCGATACAAAATTCCCTATACTTCGAAATATCTTTGCAACCAGGTGTCGCATTTCGAAGCTGTTTTCAGCTGAATCGCTTGTATTTAGGTACCATTAGACTATTTTGGCTGAAAGAATTGACAAAACGCGAAACAATTTTCATTTTTCGCCATTAACATAGAAAAATTCAGAACATTTTTGTACTGAACCACATTTTTATTTTTATCTCAAAATTCTTACTGTGAACCCTGTTTTTATTAGTTTAAATAGCAACTTACCTGCCTTACCTGTATTCTGGCGAGCGTTCCGCGAGCTGGAGTCCTGTTCGGTGGAGTTATTAGAGGTTTTTTCAAAATTTTCCGTGAAAAATCACGTTTTTGGATCATAATTTTCGATTTTCCTTCTCTGAAAACTAAAATAACGCCGTAGTAAGCTGGCCCGCGTGGAGACGCGTCTTCCGACACCTCGCCCGTGCGTCTAGCTGAAATAGAAGTTTGCAAACATTGAATTTTTCGTTGTCCTAAGCAATATCAGTACCTACGAAATCCACCTAACCGATACAAAATTCCCTATACTTCGAAATATCTTTGCAACCAGGTGTCGCATTTCGAAGCTGTTTTCAGCTGAATCGCTTGTATTTAGGTACCATTAGACTATTTTGGCTGAAAGAATTGACAAAACGCGAAACAATTTTCATTTTTCGCCATTAACATAGAAAAATTCAGAACATTTTTGTACTGAACCACATTTTTATTTTTATCTCAAAATTCTTACTGTGAACCCTGTTTTTATTAGTTTAAATAGCAACTTACCTGCCTTACCTGTATTCTGGCGAGCGTTCCGCGAGCTGGAGTCCTGTTCGGTGGAGTTATTAGAGGTTTTTTCAAAATTTTCCGTGAAAAATCACGTTTTTGGATCATAATTTTCGATTTTCCTTCTCTGAAAACTAAAATAACGCCGTAGTAAGCTGGCCCGCGTGGAGACGCGTCTTCCGACACCTCGCCCGTGCGTCTAGCTGAAATAGAAGTTTGCAAACATTGAATTTTTCGTTGTCCTAAGCAATATCAGTACCTACGAAATCCACCTAACCGATACAAAATTCCCTATACTTCGAAATATCTTTGCAACCAGGTGTCGCATTTCGAAGCTGTTTTCAGCTGAATCGCTTGTATTTAGGTACCATTAGACTATTTTGGCTGAAAGAATTGACAAAACGCGAAACAATTTTCATTTTTCGCCATTAACATAGAAAAATTCAGAACATTTTTGTACTGAACCACATTTTTATTTTTATCTCAAAATTCTTACTGTGAACCCTGTTTTTATTAGTTTAAATAGCAACTTACCTGCCTTACCTGTATTCTGGCGAGCGTTCCGCGAGCTGGAGTCCTGTTCGGTGGAGTTATTAGAGGTTTTTTCAAAATTTTCCGTGAAAAATCACGTTTTTGGATCATAATTTTCGATTTTCCTTCTCTGAAAACTAAAATAACGCCGTAGTAAGCTGGCCCGCGTGGAGACGCGTCTTCCGACACCTCGCCCGTGCGTCTAGCTGAAATAGAAGTTTGCAAACATTGAATTTTTCGTTGTCCTAAGCAATATCAGTACCTACGAAATCCACCTAACCGATACAAAATTCCCTATACTTCGAAATATCTTTGCAACCAGGTGTCGCATTTCGAAGCTGTTTTCAGCTGAATCGCTTGTATTTAGGTACCATTAGACTATTTTGGCTGAAAGAATTGACAAAACGCGAAACAATTTTCATTTTTCGCCATTAACATAGAAAAATTCAGAACATTTTTGTACTGAACCACATTTTTATTTTTATCTCAAAATTCTTACTGTGAACCCTGTTTTTATTAGTTTAAATAGCAACTTACCTGCCTTACCTGTATTCTGGCGAGCGTTCCGCGAGCTGGAGTCCTGTTCGGTGGAGTTATTAGAGGTTTTTTCAAAATTTTCCGTGAAAAATCACGTTTTTGGATCATAATTTTCGATTTTCCTTCTCTGAAAACTAAAATAACGCCGTAGTAAGCTGGCCCGCGTGGAGACGCGTCTTCCGACACCTCGCCCGTGCGTCTAGCTGAAATAGAAGTTTGCAAACATTGAATTTTTCGTTGTCCTAAGCAATATCAGTACCTACGAAATCCACCTAACCGATACAAAATTCCCTATACTTCGAAATATCTTTGCAACCAGGTGTCGCATTTCGAAGCTGTTTTCAGCTGAATCGCTTGTATTTAGGTACCATTAGACTATTTTGGCTGAAAGAATTGACAAAACGCGAAACAATTTTCATTTTTCGCCATTAACATAGAAAAATTCAGAACATTTTTGTACTGAACCACATTTTTATTTTTATCTCAAAATTCTTACTGTGAACCCTGTTTTTATTAGTTTAAATAGCAACTTACCTGCCTTACCTGTATTCTGGCGAGCGTTCCGCGAGCTGGAGTCCTGTTCGGTGGAGTTAGAGGTTTTTTCAAAATTTTCCGTGAAAAATCACGTTTTTGGATCATAATTTTCGATTTTCCTTCTCTGAAAACTAAAATAACGCCGTAGTAAGCTGGCCCGCGTGGAGACGCGTCTTCCGACACCTCGCCCGTGCGTCTAGCTGAAATAGAAGTTTGCAAACATTGAATTTTTCGTTGTCCTAAGCAATATCAGTACCTACGAAATCCACCTAACCGATACAAAATTCCCTATACTTCGAAATATCTTTGCAACCAGGTGTCGCATTTCGAAGCTGTTTTCAGCTGAATCGCTTGTATTTAGGTACCATTAGACTATTTTGGCTGAAAGAATTGACAAAACGCGAAACAATTTTCATTTTTCGCCATTAACATAGAAAAATTCAGAACATTTTTGTACTGAACCACATTTTTATTTTTATCTCAAAATTCTTACTGTGAACCCTGTTTTTATTAGTTTAAATAGCAACTTACCTGCCTTACCTGTATTCTGGCGAGCGTTCCGCGAGCTGGAGTCCTGTTCGGTGGAGTTATTAGAGGTTTTTTCAAAATTTTCCGTGAAAAATCACGTTTTTGGATCATAATTTTCGATTTTCCTTCTCTGAAAACTAAAATAACGCCGTAGTAAGCTGGCCCGCGTGGAGACGCGTCTTCCGACACCTCGCCCGTGCGTCTAGCTGAAATAGAAGTTTGCAAACATTGAATTTTTCGTTGTCCTAAGCAATATCAGTACCTACGAAATCCACCTAACCGATACAAAATTCCCTATACTTCGAAATATCTTTGCAACCAGGTGTCGCATTTCGAAGCTGTTTTCAGCTGAATCGCTTGTATTTAGGTACCATTAGACTATTTTGGCTGAAAGAATTGACAAAACGCGAAACAATTTTCATTTTTCGCCATTAACATAGAAAAATTCAGAACATTTTTGTACTGAACCACATTTTTATTTTTATCTCAAAATTCTTACTGTGAACCCTGTTTTTATTAGTTTAAATAGCAACTTACCTGCCTTACCTGTATTCTGGCGAGCGTTCCGCGAGCTGGAGTCCTGTTCGGTGGAGTTATTAGAGGTTTTTTCAAAATTTTCCGTGAAAAATCACGTTTTTGGATCATAATTTTCGATTTTCCTTCTCTGAAAACTAAAATAACGCCGTAGTAAGCTGGCCCGCGTGGAGACGCGTCTTCCGACACCTCGCCCGTGCGTCTAGCTGAAATAGAAGTTTGCAAACATTGAATTTTTCGTTGTCCTAAGCAATATCAGTACCTACGAAATCCACCTAACCGATACAAAATTCCCTATACTTCGAAATATCTTTGCAACCAGGTGTCGCATTTCGAAGCTGTTTTCAGCTGAATCGCTTGTATTTAGGTACCATTAGACTATTTTGGCTGAAAGAATTGACAAAACGCGAAACAATTTTCATTTTTCGCCATTAACATAGAAAAATTCAGAACATTTTTGTACTGAACCACATTTTTATTTTTATCTCAAAATTCTTACTGTGAACCCTGTTTTTATTAGTTTAAATAGCAACTTACCTGCCTTACCTGTATTCTGGCGAGCGTTCCGCGAGCTGGAGTCCTGTTCGGTGGAGTTAGAGGTTTTTTCAAAATTTTCCGTGAAAAATCACGTTTTTGGATCATAATTTTCGATTTTCCTTCTCTGAAAACTAAAATAACGCCGTAGTAAGCTGGCCCGCGTGGAGACGCGTCTTCCGACACCTCGCCCGTGCGTCTAGCTGAAATAGAAGTTTGCAAACATTGAATTTTTCGTTGTCCTAAGCAATATCAGTACCTACGAAATCCACCTAACCGATACAAAATTCCCTATACTTCGAAATATCTTTGCAACCAGGTGTCGCATTTCGAAGCTGTTTTCAGCTGAATCGCTTGTATTTAGGTACCATTAGACTATTTTGGCTGAAAGAATTGACAAAACGCGAAACAATTTTCATTTTTCGCCATTAACATAGAAAAATTCAGAACATTTTTGTACTGAACCACATTTTTATTTTTATCTCAAAATTCTTACTGTGAACCCTGTTTTTATTAGTTTAAATAGCAACTTACCTGCCTTACCTGTATTCTGGCGAGCGTTCCGCGAGCTGGAGTCCTGTTCGGTGGAGTTATTAGAGGTTTTTTCAAAATTTTCCGTGAAAAATCACGTTTTTGGATCATAATTTTCGATTTTCCTTCTCTGAAAACTAAAATAACGCCGTAGTAAGCTGGCCCGCGTGGAGACGCGTCTTCCGACACCTCGCCCGTGCGTCTAGCTGAAATAGAAGTTTGCAAACATTGAATTTTTCGTTGTCCTAAGCAATATCAGTACCTACGAAATCCACCTAACCGATACAAAATTCCCTATACTTCGAAATATCTTTGCAACCAGGTGTCGCATTTCGAAGCTGTTTTCAGCTGAATCGCTTGTATTTAGGTACCATTAGACTATTTTGGCTGAAAGAATTGACAAAACGCGAAACAATTTTCATTTTTCGCCATTAACATAGAAAAATTCAGAACATTTTTGTACTGAACCACATTTTTATTTTTATCTCAAAATTCTTACTGTGAACCCTGTTTTTATTAGTTTAAATAGCAACTTACCTGCCTTACCTGTATTCTGGCGAGCGTTCCGCGAGCTGGAGTCCTGTTCGGTGGAGTTATTAGAGGTTTTTTCAAAATTTTCCGTGAAAAATCACGTTTTTGGATCATAATTTTCGATTTTCCTTCTCTGAAAACTAAAATAACGCCGTAGTAAGCTGGCCCGCGTGGAGACGCGTCTTCCGACACCTCGCCCGTGCGTCTAGCTGAAATAGAAGTTTGCAAACATTGAATTTTTCGTTGTCCTAAGCAATATCAGTACCTACGAAATCCACCTAACCGATACAAAATTCCCTATACTTCGAAATATCTTTGCAACCAGGTGTCGCATTTCGAAGCTGTTTTCAGCTGAATCGCTTGTATTTAGGTACCATTAGACTATTTTGGCTGAAAGAATTGACAAAACGCGAAACAATTTTCATTTTTCGCCATTAACATAGAAAAATTCAGAACATTTTTGTACTGAACCACATTTTTATTTTTATCTCAAAATTCTTACTGTGAACCCTGTTTTTATTAGTTTAAATAGCAACTTACCTGCCTTACCTGTATTCTGGCGAGCGTTCCGCGAGCTGGAGTCCTGTTCGGTGGAGTTATTAGAGGTTTTTTCAAAATTTTCCGTGAAAAATCACGTTTTTGGATCATAATTTTCGATTTTCCTTCTCTGAAAACTAAAATAACGCCGTAGTAAGCTGGCCCGCGTGGAGACGCGTCTTCCGACACCTCGCCCGTGCGTCTAGCTGAAATAGAAGTTTGCAAACATTGAATTTTTCGTTGTCCTAAGCAATATCAGTACCTACGAAATCCACCTAACCGATACAAAATTCCCTATACTTCGAAATATCTTTGCAACCAGGTGTCGCATTTCGAAGCTGTTTTCAGCTGAATCGCTTGTATTTAGGTACCATTAGACTATTTTGGCTGAAAGAATTGACAAAACGCGAAACAATTTTCATTTTTCGCCATTAACATAGAAAAATTCAGAACATTTTTGTACTGAACCACATTTTTATTTTTATCTCAAAATTCTTACTGTGAACCCTGTTTTTATTAGTTTAAATAGCAACTTACCTGCCTTACCTGTATTCTGGCGAGCGTTCCGCGAGCTGGAGTCCTGTTCGGTGGAGTTATTAGAGGTTTTTTCAAAATTTTCCGTGAAAAATCACGTTTTTGGATCATAATTTTCGATTTTCCTTCTCTGAAAACTAAAATAACGCCGTAGTAAGCTGGCCCGCGTGGAGACGCGTCTTCCGACACCTCGCCCGTGCGTCTAGCTGAAATAGAAGTTTGCAAACATTGAATTTTTCGTTGTCCTAAGCAATATCAGTACCTACGAAATCCACCTAACCGATACAAAATTCCCTATACTTCGAAATATCTTTGCAACCAGGTGTCGCATTTCGAAGCTGTTTTCAGCTGAATCGCTTGTATTTAGGTACCATTAGACTATTTTGGCTGAAAGAATTGACAAAACGCGAAACAATTTTCATTTTTCGCCATTAACATAGAAAAATTCAGAACATTTTTGTACTGAACCACATTTTTATTTTTATCTCAAAATTCTTACTGTGAACCCTGTTTTTATTAGTTTAAATAGCAACTTACCTGCCTTACCTGTATTCTGGCGAGCGTTCCGCGAGCTGGAGTCCTGTTCGGTGGAGTTATTAGAGGTTTTTTCAAAATTTTCCGTGAAAAATCACGTTTTTGGATCATAATTTTCGATTTTCCTTCTCTGAAAACTAAAATAACGCCGTAGTAAGCTGGCCCGCGTGGAGACGCGTCTTCCGACACCTCGCCCGTGCGTCTAGCTGAAATAGAAGTTTGCAAACATTGAATTTTTCGTTGTCCTAAGCAATATCAGTACCTACGAAATCCACCTAACCGATACAAAATTCCCTATACTTCGAAATATCTTTGCAACCAGGTGTCGCATTTCGAAGCTGTTTTCAGCTGAATCGCTTGTATTTAGGTACCATTAGACTATTTTGGCTGAAAGAATTGACAAAACGCGAAACAATTTTCATTTTTCGCCATTAACATAGAAAAATTCAGAACATTTTTGTACTGAACCACATTTTTATTTTTATCTCAAAATTCTTACTGTGAACCCTGTTTTTATTAGTTTAAATAGCAACTTACCTGCCTTACCTGTATTCTGGCGAGCGTTCCGCGAGCTGGAGTCCTGTTCGGTGGAGTTATTAGAGGTTTTTTCAAAATTTTCCGTGAAAAATCACGTTTTTGGATCATAATTTTCGATTTTCCTTCTCTGAAAACTAAAATAACGCCGTAGTAAGCTGGCCCGCGTGGAGACGCGTCTTCCGACACCTCGCCCGTGCGTCTAGCTGAAATAGAAGTTTGCAAACATTGAATTTTTCGTTGTCCTAAGCAATATCAGTACCTACGAAATCCACCTAACCGATACAAAATTCCCTATACTTCGAAATATCTTTGCAACCAGGTGTCGCATTTCGAAGCTGTTTTCAGCTGAATCGCTTGTATTTAGGTACCATTAGACTATTTTGGCTGAAAGAATTGACAAAACGCGAAACAATTTTCATTTTTCGCCATTAACATAGAAAAATTCAGAACATTTTTGTACTGAACCACATTTTTATTTTTATCTCAAAATTCTTACTGTGAACCCTGTTTTTATTAGTTTAAATAGCAACTTACCTGCCTTACCTGTATTCTGGCGAGCGTTCCGCGAGCTGGAGTCCTGTTCGGTGGAGTTATTAGAGGTTTTTTCAAAATTTTCCGTGAAAAATCACGTTTTTGGATCATAATTTTCGATTTTCCTTCTCTGAAAACTAAAATAACGCCGTAGTAAGCTGGCCCGCGTGGAGACGCGTCTTCCGACACCTCGCCCGTGCGTCTAGCTGAAATAGAAGTTTGCAAACATTGAATTTTTCGTTGTCCTAAGCAATATCAGTACCTACGAAATCCACCTAACCGATACAAAATTCCCTATACTTCGAAATATCTTTGCAACCAGGTGTCGCATTTCGAAGCTGTTTTCAGCTGAATCGCTTGTATTTAGGTACCATTAGACTATTTTGGCTGAAAGAATTGACAAAACGCGAAACAATTTTCATTTTTCGCCATTAACATAGAAAAATTCAGAACATTTTTGTACTGAACCACATTTTTATTTTTATCTCAAAATTCTTACTGTGAACCCTGTTTTTATTAGTTTAAATAGCAACTTACCTGCCTTACCTGTATTCTGGCGAGCGTTCCGCGAGCTGGAGTCCTGTTCGGTGGAGTTATTAGAGGTTTTTTCAAAATTTTCCGTGAAAAATCACGTTTTTGGATCATAATTTTCGATTTTCCTTCTCTGAAAACTAAAATAACGCCGTAGTAAGCTGGCCCGCGTGGAGACGCGTCTTCCGACACCTCGCCCGTGCGTCTAGCTGAAATAGAAGTTTGCAAACATTGAATTTTTCGTTGTCCTAAGCAATATCAGTACCTACGAAATCCACCTAACCGATACAAAATTCCCTATACTTCGAAATATCTTTGCAACCAGGTGTCGCATTTCGAAGCTGTTTTCAGCTGAATCGCTTGTATTTAGGTACCATTAGACTATTTTGGCTGAAAGAATTGACAAAACGCGAAACAATTTTCATTTTTCGCCATTAACATAGAAAAATTCAGAACATTTTTGTACTGAACCACATTTTTATTTTTATCTCAAAATTCTTACTGTGAACCCTGTTTTTATTAGTTTAAATAGCAACTTACCTGCCTTACCTGTATTCTGGCGAGCGTTCCGCGAGCTGGAGTCCTGTTCGGTGGAGTTATTAGAGGTTTTTTCAAAATTTTCCGTGAAAAATCACGTTTTTGGATCATAATTTTCGATTTTCCTTCTCTGAAAACTAAAATAACGCCGTAGTAAGCTGGCCCGCGTGGAGACGCGTCTTCCGACACCTCGCCCGTGCGTCTAGCTGAAATAGAAGTTTGCAAACATTGAATTTTTCGTTGTCCTAAGCAATATCAGTACCTACGAAATCCACCTAACCGATACAAAATTCCCTATACTTCGAAATATCTTTGCAACCAGGTGTCGCATTTCGAAGCTGTTTTCAGCTGAATCGCTTGTATTTAGGTACCATTAGACTATTTTGGCTGAAAGAATTGACAAAACGCGAAACAATTTTCATTTTTCGCCATTAACATAGAAAAATTCAGAACATTTTTGTACTGAACCACATTTTTATTTTTATCTCAAAATTCTTACTGTGAACCCTGTTTTTATTAGTTTAAATAGCAACTTACCTGCCTTACCTGTATTCTGGCGAGCGTTCCGCGAGCTGGAGTCCTGTTCGGTGGAGTTATTAGAGGTTTTTTCAAAATTTTCCGTGAAAAATCACGTTTTTGGATCATAATTTTCGATTTTCCTTCTCTGAAAACTAAAATAACGCCGTAGTAAGCTGGCCCGCGTGGAGACGCGTCTTCCGACACCTCGCCCGTGCGTCTAGCTGAAATAGAAGTTTGCAAACATTGAATTTTTCGTTGTCCTAAGCAATATCAGTACCTACGAAATCCACCTAACCGATACAAAATTCCCTATACTTCGAAATATCTTTGCAACCAGGTGTCGCATTTCGAAGCTGTTTTCAGCTGAATCGCTTGTATTTAGGTACCATTAGACTATTTTGGCTGAAAGAATTGACAAAACGCGAAACAATTTTCATTTTTCGCCATTAACATAGAAAAATTCAGAACATTTTTGTACTGAACCACATTTTTATTTTTATCTCAAAATTCTTACTGTGAACCCTGTTTTTATTAGTTTAAATAGCAACTTACCTGCCTTACCTGTATTCTGGCGAGCGTTCCGCGAGCTGGAGTCCTGTTCGGTGGAGTTAGAGGTTTTTTCAAAATTTTCCGTGAAAAATCACGTTTTTGGATCATAATTTTCGATTTTCCTTCTCTGAAAACTAAAGTAACGCCGTAGTAAGCTGGCCCGCGTGGAGACGCGTCTTCCGACACCTCACCCGTGCGTCTAGCTGAAATAAAATTTTGCCCACCCGCCCGCCCTCTGGTCTATAGTTAGGTAGACTAGAGTTTTTGACAAAAATATTTTTATAATTATCTTACCTGCAAGCTTCACCTATACCTATCCGCTTTAAAATTAGGGAAAGTGACGGTTTGCTTTATATTTTAGCTTCTCCTGAAGACATATAAGTGACTTTTATCATCTTATTATTTTAACTGACCGAGTCCCCGCTATTGGGCTCGTTATTATTATAGTGTTTTTGTTATATTTACTACTGCCTGATCCCCCCTATACAGGGATTCAGTAGCAGACACAATTGTCCCCTGACAGCTCAGTTGTTCCGCAGTCTCCATTTCGTGATTGAAAAAATGTTCGGTATAAGGACACCTATCAATAAGCCGAAGGTTTCGGAGGAGAATTTGGACACTGGGAGACCACGATTGGTACAGGCTGGCCCTTCAGTGAGGCGTAGCATTGGGGAGTGGGAGGCTGACAGACCTTCTGGAGGGCCACTGAAAACACCAACACCTCCGAAAAGGGCACCGGTGTCCTCGCCTCCTAAGATTAAATCTAAGACAACACTCGCCCACCAAAGTAAGTTAGATGGATCCAAGCAACCCGAAGGGATCCAAGAGAGCTCGCCACAATCTGTGAGGTACTTAAACAGAACCACGGAGGCAAAGGCGTGTCTCCAAAAGGCAAAACTACAACTTCAAGCCTCACGAAATCTGAAAAAAGAGATCAAAGATGAGATCACAAAGGCGGTCGAGCGTCTTTACCAGCTCGTCAAGGAGGCGGAGAGTGAAAAAGGAAGAGGAGTGGAGGCGGTAGAAGAACCGGAAACCCAGAAAGAGCCTAATTCAACCATGAAGCAACCGACAGAGCTGATGAAGAGCCTTGTGGAAGGCCTTCAGCAGCACAAACATTCACTGCTTGAGTGCCAACAGCACACTCAGGATCTGTCGGAGCAGCTCCGGCTGAGCTCTCGTTTCGTCGCAAGCCAAGGCCCCACGTTCGCGGAAGTCGCTGCCGGCCCGAAGCAGTACATCCGAGAACCTCTTCACTCAGTAGTTGTATCATCTGTGAATGATCAAGACACGAGTGAAGAGGTTATCGAGAAGCTAAGGACGGCGGTTGATGCGCGAAACGAGGGCACCAGGGTGGAGCGGCTGCGCAAGGTTAAAGACCAAAAGGTGGTGGTCGGGTTCAAGACCAAGGAAGAGCTTGCCAGGGTGACCGCACGGATCCGGAAAACCGGCAATCTGGTGGCAGAAGAGATGAGAAATAAAGACCCGCTCATCATCGTTAAGGACGTCCTCTCCTGCCACACAGATGTGGAGGTCACGGAAGCCCTCCAGCGACAGAACACCCACCTGATAGGGGACATTCCTGCGGGTGATGTGAGGTTGGGGGTGAAGTACCGTCGAAAGACGAGGAACCCCCACATGTGCCACGTGATTCTGCAGGTGTCCCCGATGGTATGGCAGAGGGTAACTATGGCGGGTCGCGTGCACATTGACCTGCAGCGGGTGCGGGTGCAGGACCAGTCACCACTGGTGCAGTGCACTCGCTGCCTGAGCTTCGGCCACAGCAGGAAACTGTGCACGAAGCCCGCCGACCTCTGCACCCACTGCGGTGACCCTCACTTGCGGGCCGACTGCCCAACACGGCTGGCGGAGGAGCCCCCAAAGTGTCATAACTGCCTTTTGGCCAAATTGGTGCGCACTGACCACAACGCCTTCGACAGCGTGTGCCCTATCCGCGTCAAATGGGACGCGTTGGCACGACTGTCGGTGGCGTATTGCTGAGGTACAGCTAACCACCCCCGGAAGTAGAAACCAGTGCAGTCAGATTCTGCTCGACTTTGGCTCTTACGACCGACGGCGACTGTCGAATAACGCTTGCGTAAAGTATAGCAAAACTGAAGAAGGAACCATATGCTCAAACCAATCGATCACTTACAATTCAAAATCAAACATGATCACAAATATTAAATTTAAAAGAAATTACCACAAAAAAGTTGCAAATTGCAAGCAAATTCATAAGAAATTTGCCCAATTACAAGCAGACATATTTCTTAATTCCTTCACTCATACCAAAATTTTGTACAAAGTAAATGTATCATCAAACAGAAATAAAAACTTTAACTTACGCTACACATCCAAATTTAGTAACATAAATCTTTTCATACCGACATGTGATCAAACGAGCTCGTCGTTGTGTTTGTTAAAAAACAATAAAAAACGCCGTATTCCAAGGGCTGCACTGGTCGAGCACCACCTGCAAAAACAAGAAATACGGATTAAAAACCAAAATTGTGTTAGTGAGAAAAAATTCAAACTACAAATCGTAACAGCTCTGAATCGGATAGTACTCATAAAAATGAAACTACAACAACATATGGGATTAGTAAATAAAATAGATAGGATTACAAATAAGAAGTTTAGATATAAGAAAATATGTCTATATGATATATTGAATATATATTAGCATAGCCATAGCATAAATAATGTAGTGTTATTAAATTAGATATATAGTTTCGTTAATATAAGGGTAGATAGACTTATAAGCAAAACAGATATAAAAAGAAAATACAAAAATAATATAGAAATAAGTCATTAAGTTCATTATAAATTAGTATTAATATGTTAGCTGATCAAACAAATGTGAAAATAGGTATAAGACATATAGAAAAACGTCATTCAATGAGGCAGATAACGCCTCCAAGCGCTCTCCACTTCCTGAACAGGACTGTTAAATAAATAATTTTTTTTTAAAAGACGACAAGTAATCATTAAGTCTAAACAGGGCTCTGATCATGTCAGAGGGACAGTGAGCAAAGGCAGGAGTGTGGTTTTAGCCGGTAAGAGTCCGGCACTACCCAGACTGTGTCACACGTGAGGCAGTCTGGGTGTCCATGAGGATTTCCCACTCCTGCCATAACAAAAAAAAAAAAAAAAAAAAAAAAAAAAACCTAACCTAACCTAACCTAACCTAACCTAACCTAACCTAACCTAACCTAACCTAACCTAACCTAACCTAACCTAACCTAACCTAACCTAACCTTTTTTTTTTTTTTTTTTTTTTTTGATCTCGAGGTGGAAATCCTCATGGATGTCCTCTGCCCTGGGGTGGGCAGAGGGGTCTGTCAGACTCTTACTGACTAAAACCAGCCCGGTGTTCCGTCCCACACCTACGTCGGGGACCACGGGAACCAATATGTCTTCCGCGATCCCCGACTAGTGCCGGCCCGCCATCGCGGGCCTCCTCACGTTGAGGAGGATACATCACAGAGAGGCGCGCGTGGAACACTACGCGCCACCATCTCGGGTCCTATGGAATAGGGGGCGACGGATGTCCCCAGATCCGTCGCCCCTGGACCCATTTAGGGGGGCTGGAAGAGGGCGTTGTCCGCCCTCCGCCGACGCCGAGTGCGCCTGCTGCGGGCTGGGTGAGCGGAAGATATCTCCCGCTCCCTTTCCGCAGCTTCCTTCTGCGACATGACTGTTTCGCAGAAGGATACCACCGCGTCCCAGGACTCCTCGCTACCGACCATGGACTCGACCACAGCCGGCAGCGATAGGTCGTTGCCTACTTTTGAGACGAGGGCACGACGCGGCTCCTCCCAAGCGGCACATTCTGCCAGCGTATGCCGCGCCGTGTCCTCCCGGCAGTCGACGCAGTGGTGACACCGGGCGTCCGGCTCCCTGTTTATGCGACACAGGTACTTCCCGAAGCAACCATGCCCCGAGAGCACCTGCGTCGTCCGAAACGACAGGGAGCCGTGCCTTCTCCCGAGCCATTGCCCGAGTACTGGCCGGACCGCCTCGACGGTGGCGAGGCTGGCGGTAGGGCGTGAAAGCCTATCCTGCCAGCTCGCCACCAGGGCGGCGCGGAGCTGCGACCGACGAAGCTCCATGTGGCGTTCCGTCAGTCGCTCGTCCCGCTCCCGCGCTTCCTCGCGCCACCGGTACAGTGACGCAAGTACTTTCGCCTCGAGGTCCCACGGTGGGGATCCAGCCAGCACACAGGCCGCCTCGTAGGAGATCGTGCGATATCCCCTGATGACTCTGACGGCCATAGCACGCTGCGGTCTTCGCAGAACAGCGATGCTGCCGGCCGTCAGGTCAGCCGCCCAAATTGGGGCCCCATACAGGGCCATGGATCGCACGATCCCCACGTAGAGCCGCCTACAGGCGACGCTCGGGCCCCCCAGATTGGGAAGCAGCGTTGACAGCGCCCCAGCCGCGCCCAACAACTTGGGCGCCAGCCGCCGGAAGTGAGGGCCGAAGTCCCACCGGCTGTCGAGCACCAATCCCAGATATTTCATGGTGGACTCGACAGCGATCCGACACCCCCCGACCACGATGTGTGATCCGGCCGGCGGCGCCCGCCGGGGGCCATGAAAGACCATGGCCTCCGACTTGTTGAGGGCCACCTCCAGGCCTAGGCGCCGTATGCGGCTCACCACAAGTGAGACCGCAGCCGTCGCCAGCAACGCTGCCTCCCTGTACGAGCTCCCCCGGGCCGTGACCAGCGTGTCATCAGCATAACACGTCAGTTCCACGCCCGGCGGGAGCTCGCCCCTCAGCACCCAGTCGTACCCGATGTTCCACAGGAGCGGGCCAACGACCGAGCCCTGTGGAACACCGCACGACATGCGGCGCTGGTTTCCGCCATCACGTCCCATGTAGGTGACACCCCTATCCTCGAGATAAGCCCCAACGATGTGGCAGAGGTAGGAAGGCACCCGATGGTACAGCAGTGCCTCCCGAATGCAGCTCCAAGGCAGGGTGTTGAAGGCGTTAGATATGTCCAAGGACACCGCCACCATCACCCCGCCCCGGGACACTGCTTCCTCTGCCAGGACTCTCACCCGCGATATCGCGTGGATGGTGGAGCGCCCGTGCCGAAAGCCAAACTGACTCTCGGCCAGGTCAGGCCCCTCTCTGCACAAGTGGTGGACGAGGCGGGCAGCGATAATTCGCTCAAATAGCTTCCCGACCTCGTCCAGCAACACTATGGGCCTGTACGCAGACGGTGAGTCTGCAGGGCGCCCCGCCTTCTTGAGCAGGACCAGACGACCTGTTTTCCACAAACTGGGAAACTGGCCCCGCTCAAGGCACGCTGTGAAGAGTCCTCTCAGTTGGGGCTCTAGCTCTTTCAGAGCGAGGGCCAACGCACAGCCGTGTACACCGTCGGGCCCCGGAGCCACGTTCTTGGCCCGGAGCCGCAACACGGCCGCCCCCATCTCTCCTTGTGTCACCTCTGGGACGCTGATGGCGTTCTCTTCTGTAGGCTCTGCGGCCGTGGGCAAAGCCATCGGCGGCGGAGTGTGCTCCGCTCTTGCCGGGAAGAGGGCTGTCACGACCTCCTCCAGCAGCTCTGGTTGGAGACTCTCCGTGAGTGGAGGCGCCGCGGCTCGAAGTTTCCCTCGAACCGCCCGATAGGGGCGCCCCCACGGATCTCCATCGAGAGTCTCCAACATCTCCTCCCTGGCTCGCGTCCTCGCTTCGCCGATGGCCAGCCACAGAGCCTCCTTCGCCGCGCGGTACACCTCATACAGCGCGGCTTCTTCGTCAGGGACCCGACGACGTCTTCTGCGGTAGTGGGTGTACCGGCGCCTGACCGACACGCACGCGACACGTAGCCGCGCGATCTCGGCAGACCACCAGTACACCTGGCGCCTCGCTGAATGCGTGTGGACGCGGGGCATGCCGCCTTGTAAGAGACGCCCCTCTCAATGGCTCCGGGCTGCAGAGTTATAACCACAGCCGAGGAGCGTGGGGCTGTCACTCTAGGCGGCCCCTGGGTCTTCTTCTGGGCTGGCACCGGTGCTCTTGCGGGAGCTGAAAGCGCCGTCTTCTTCTTTTTTTTCTTCTTTCTGACGACCGTCGTCCAGGCCTCCGTAGATGGTCCGGGCGCAGTCGCAGAAGCTGCCGCCTGGGATATGGGCGCGTCCTTTGCGGGCTTTCTAGCCGCATCCGTGGGCTTTGCGGCCCCCACTGCGGGCTTTTTGGCCCCCTTGCCTGACAATCTCGGCTCAGTCACCGTGGCCGCCACCTCCTTCCTCCGCTTGTCCGCAGCCAGCGGTGGGCGGAGGGTTTCGGCTGGAAGGAGTCTCGGCTCTATGGCCTCCAGTCGAGCCCCCACCATCTGCCCGCACTGCAACAAACAGATGCGAGCGATCTTTTGGAGTTCTGCATCCGCAAGTGCAGGGGCCGACGAGGGGGCCGACTGTGGAGCCAGCAATGGCACCGGCGATGATCCGGTGCCCGGGGCTGCCCGCAGGTTGGCAAACTGCCGCTTGAGATCCTCCAATTCGGATCTAAGACGGCGGTTCTCTTCGCAAAACTCCGCCGTCCTTTCCGAGCCTGAACCATTAAGGAGGACCTCAGCTCCCTCCTTGATGAGTTCAGCCACCTCTTTAAGGGCGCGCGTGAATGTGCCCTTCAGGTTGCCGGATTTTGTGGCAACCTTCAGGATCACATCTACCCCGTCGAAGACCTGGCGGCAAGACGCCACCTGCGACAAGCCCCCTCCGGCAGCCGTCCGGGCTGAGCGCCGCTCCAGCATCTGACGAGTCAGTTCGCTGACCTCGTCTTCCGCCACAGCCTTGCGCTGCGCCCGCTTTGCGGCGTTGGCTTCCGCCTTATTAAGCCCGAGCAGCGAGCCCTCGCTGGTCGGGTCACTCTCCAACATCTCTACGTGCTCCACTGGAGCCGGAGTGTCGGGCCGAGACACGGACGTGAAGCGCCCCCGCTCATCGCGCTCCACCGAAGGAACAGCAGCTCTGCCAGCCACCGCTCGACCTCGTCTACTGCTGCCCGTCGGCACCTTAGGTGCCGGCAGGCTCTCCTCGCTAGAGGAGCGTGGCGAGCGCTTACCGCAGCGCCTCGCCACCCCCTCTTCCTTCCGCGAGCGCTGCGAGCTCACGCTCGCCACGCTCATCCTGTCAGACGCAGCGTCGGTATCCGACGCCGCACCCGACCGCATGCGCTCGACCACAACGGTCGGCACCTTCTTCAAAGATTTTGTTTCATTTGGATCCATATGATTCCCACGAGTGTGGGGGATGTAAACAGTCCGCCTAGGTTCACCCCCTGTCCCTAGGTAAGTGTAAATTTGTAACCCAACCAGGGGGTCCACTGGTACCCTGGCTGGGGGTGCGCTCGTGACTGATGCGCCGCAGTCACGCAGCCGCGCGATCTCGGCAGACCACCAGTACACCTGGCGCCTCGCTGATTGCGTGTGGACGCGGGGCATGGACGCGTCGCAGATGTGCGTCATCGCCCCGCGGAACCACAGCGCCTCCTCTTCGACGTCGACGGGTCCGTCTGTTGCCGACTCCCGGCTCCAGGCCTGGACAATAGCAGCCTCCTCGAGAAGTTCCCTGTCGATGCGCTTACGCGCCCAGCGCGGGTTGTCCATTCGCGGGGCCGATGGACTACGGCCGCTGGTGGTCTGGGAGGAGACGTCGAACCGGATATACCTGTGATCCGACAACGTCTCCACCCCCACAGCGACACGCCAGTCACGGACACGGCTTGCGACGGCAGGGCTTGCAAACGAGACGTCCAAACCTAACCTAACCTAACCTAACCTTTTTTTTTTTTTTTTTTTGATCTCGAGGTGGAAATCCTCATGGATGTCCTCCGCCCTGGGGTGGGCAGAGGGGTCTGTCAGACTCTTACTGACTAAAACCACCCCGGTGTTCCGTCCCACACCTACGTCGGAGACCACGGGAACCAATATGTCTTCCGCGATCCCCGACTGGTGCCGGCCCGCCATTGCGGGCCTCCTCACGTTGGGGGGGAGTGAGGTGTTAAACTCCCCCCCCATACATCACAGAGAGGCGCGCGTGGAACACTACGCGCCACCATCTCGGGTCCTAAGGAATAGGGGGCGGCGGATGTCCCCAGATCCGTCGCCCCTGGACCCATTTAGGGGGGCTGGAAGAGGGCGTTGTCCGCCCTCCGCCGACGCCCGGTGCGCCTGCTGCGGGCTGGGTGAGCGGAAGATATCTCCCGCTCCCTTTCCGCAGCCTCCTTCTGCGACATTACTGTTTCGCAGAAGGATACCACCGCGTCCCAAGACTCCTCGCTACCGACCATGGACTCGACCACAGCCGGCAGCGATAAACCTAACCTAACCTAACCTAACCTAACCTTTTTTTTTTTTTTTTTTTTTTTTTGATCTCGAGGTGGAAATCCTTATGGATGTCCTCTGCCCTGGGGTGGGCAGAGGGGTCTGTCAGACTCTTACTGACTAAAACCACCCCGGTGTTCCGTCCCACACCTACGTCGGGGACCACGGGAACCAATATGTCTTCTGCGATCCCCGACTAGTGCCGGCCCGCCATTGCGGGCCTCCTCACGTTGGGGGGGAGTGAGGTGTTAAACTCCCCCCCATACATCACAGAGAGGCACGCGTGGAACACTACGCGCCACCATCTCGGGTCCTAAGGAATAGGGGGCGACGGATGTCCCCAGATCCGTCGCCCCTGGACCCATTTAGGGGGGCTGGAAGAGGGCGTTGTCCGCCCTCCGCCGACGCCCGGTGCGCCTGCTGCGGGCTGGGTGGGCGGAAGATATCTCCCGCTCCCTTTCCGCAGCCTCCTTCTGCGACATGACTGTTTCGCAGAAGGATACCACCGCGTCCCAGGACTCCCCGCTACCGACCATGGACTCAACCACAGCCGGCAGCGATAGGTCGTTGCCTATTTCTGAGACGAGGGCACGACGCGGCTCCTCCCAAGCGGCACATTCTGCCAGCGTATGCCGCGCCGTGTCCTCCCGGCAGTCGACGCAGTGGTGACACCGGGCGTCCGGCTCCCTGTTTATGCGACACAGGTACTTCCCGAAGCAACCATGCCCCGAGAGCACCTGCGTCGTCCGAAACGACAGGGAGCCTTGCCTTCTCCCGAGCCATTGCCCGAGTACTGGCCGGACCGCCTCGACGGTGGCGAGGCCGGCGGTAGGGCGTGAAAGCCTATCCTGCCAGCTCGCCACCAGGGCTGCGCGGAGCTGCGACCGACGAAGCTCCATGTGGCGGTCCGTCAGTCGCTCGTCCCGCTCCCGCGCTTCCTCGCGCCACCGGTACAGTGACGCGAGTACTTTCGCCTCGAGGTCCCACGGTGGGGATCCAGCCAGCACACAGGCCGCCTCGTAGGAGATCGTGCGATATCCCCTGATGACTCTGACGGCCATAGCACGCTGCGGTCTTCGCAGAACAGCGATGCTGCCGGCCGTCAGGTCAGCCGCCCAAATTGGGGCCCCATACAGGGCCATGGATCGCACGATCCCCACGTAGAGCCGCCTACAGGCGACGCTTGGGCCCCCCAGATTGGGAAGCAGCGTTGATAGCGCCCCAGCCGCGCCCATCAACTTAGGCGCCAGCCGCCGGAAGTGGGGGCCGAAGTCCCACCGGCTGTCGAGCACCAATCCAAGATATTTCATGGTGGACTCGACAGCGATCCGACACCCCCCGACCACGATGTGTGATCCGGCCGGCGCCGCCCGCCGGGGGCCATGAAAGACCCTGGCCTCCGACTTGTTGAGGGCCACCTCCAAGCCTAGGCGCCGTATGCGGCTCACAACAAGTGAGACCGCAGCCGTCGCCAGCAGCGCTGCCTCCCTGTACGAGCTCCCCCGGGCCGTGACCAGCGTGTCATCGGCATAACACGTCAGTTCCACGCCCGGCGGGAGCTCGCCCCTCAGCACCCAGTCGTACCCGATGTTCCACAGGAGCGGGCCAACACCCGAGCCCTGTGGAACACCGCACGACATGCGGCGCTGGTGTCCGCCATCACGTCCCATGTAGGTGACACCCCTATCCTCGAGATAAGCCCCGACGATGTGGCAGAGGTAGGAAGGCACCCGATGGTACATGTTACAGTACAGTATCTTTGTGCTGTATATACAATCTACATCGCAATCTTATGTTCTTTATCGCACGTTCAATATCTATTAAATGTTTCTACTATCTGTTATCATCACGTAGTCGTTAGTATATAAGTTGCACCTTTGGATAATTATAACCAGACTATACTACATCTTTGGTCTCATTTATACCTAACCATATACTGCCAAGAAGTTTGGCAAATTGGTGACCCCGACGAACGAATACGCAGCAAGAAACATGGCGCAACCACCGTGCAAGGCGAACATAAATCAGCAAGGAACACTTGAAGTAGCTGCTGGCACCTCGGTTTTATCCCGCGTTCCGGAATTTTGGAAAGACCAACCCAGATTATGGTTCACGCAACTAGAAGCCATATTAGCACCACAGAAGCAAGGAGACGAATACAAATACTGTACGGTAATAGCAAAGTTATCCAAGGAAGAAATACTACAGGTTAGTGACCTAATCACTTCGCCACCGACTACAGATAAATACAAAATCATCAAGGAACGTTTAATTGATTGTTACGAAGAAACAGAACAGCGGCAGTTTCAAAAATTAATATCAGAGACAGAACTCGGTGATCAAAAACCTTCGCAGTTATTACGTCAAATGCGAGTCCTCGGGAGAGGGAAAATAAGTGACGAAACAATTAAACTACTATGGTTCAGGCTTTTACCAACATCAGTTACTACGGTTCTAGCCGTTACGGAAGACATGGAAATTGACAAACTGAGCCTAATTGCAGACAAAATCATAATGAATTCACAAGTAACCGAAATATCAGCTGTTAAAATGCATGCTGTATTGTTGTATCGACAACAATACAGCATGCATTTTAACCCAGCTAGCAAAATTACAGATAGATATTGACGCAATTCAGCAAGGTCGATATGGCTATCGACCCAACACGCACAATCATTTCAAGGAACGTCAACAATTCCCGATTATGAGGCCGAGAACAAACTATAGAGGGGCAAATCGATTTTGTTACTACCACGGAAGATTCGGGAAATATGCAAGGAACTGCATTAAGCCATGCGGTTGGAAACCAATGACTTACGTACGGAACCAGGGAAACGAATAAGAGCACAGACAACGGCGAAACTCTGTGCAATCCACCCATCCAATCGCCTCACCATTACCGACCGAAAAAGTGGTATGAAGTTTTTGATTGACACGGGCGCAAATATCTCAGTCATTAGCAAGCAACAGAGATATTCGGTTTTACAAAATGAACAATACACACTATACGCTGCAAATGGGACTAAAATTAGGACTTACGGCGAGAAGACGCTTACCTTGAATTTAGGACTACAACGATGTTATAAATGGAATTTTATAATCGCCGATGTTACACAACCGATTATTGGAGCAGATTTTCTAGAGCACTATAAACTATTAGTCGACATAGCTGGTCGCAAACTTATCGACAAAGTTACAGAGCTGACAACGCATGTAACTTCAGAAAAAGCGGCACAACAAACAATTCGTACTATCGCAGTGGGAACGAATCCACGTATTGCGCAACTTTTAAGCAAGTACGAAGACATCACGAAAGAGTCCTCTCTACGCAATGCGCCCAAACATAAGATTGAGCACCACATTATCACTATAGGACCACCCGTCGCAGCTCGGGCAAGACCATTACCTCCAGAAAAATACGACATAGCCAAAAAGGAATTTCAAAGTATGATAGAACTCGGAATTTGCCGACCGTCAGATAGCCCATGGACAAGCCCATTGCATATGGTAAAAAAGAAAAATGGCGAATGGAGACCGTGCGGAGACTATCGAATGCTCAATAGCACGACAGTACCGGACAAATACCCACTACCAAGATTAACTGACTTTACATACATATTAGAAAATAAGAAGATACTAAGCAAGATAGATATACGCAAAGCATACCACTGTATTCCTGTTAAAGATATAGAGAAAACAGCCATCATCACACCTTTCGGACTTTTTGAGTACTTAAGAATGCCTTTCGGATTACGCAATGCGGCACAAACATTTCAACGATTCATGGATTCCTTGTTTAGAGATTTAAATTTCGTATTTATATATGTAGACGACTGTCTCATCGCTTCGGACAGCGAAGATTTGCATTATCAGCATTTAGAAACGGTTTTCAAACGTTTACACGAGAATGGAATAACCATTAATCTCGAAAAATGCGAATTTCACAGAAGGGAAATAGATTTCTTAGGTTATCATATAACGAGCCAAGGAATACAACCTACCGAGGAAAATTACAAAGCAATCATGGAATTTCCCAAACCGAAAACGATTCAAGAATTAAGAAGATTTTTGGGCATGGTCAATTTCTACAGAAGTAATATTCCACGCGCAGCGGAGAATCAAAGAGTTTTAAACGAGTTTCTACATGGTTCGAAAAAGAACGATAATTCACCTGTTCCTTGGACAACGGAAGCAGACCAAGCCTACGAAAAATGCAAGGAAAGCTTGAAAAACGCGGTATTAACAGCGCATCCTTCCCGCAGCGCATCACTAGCGCTCATGACCGACGCTAGTGCTACTTGCGTTGGTGGGGTTTTACAGCAAAGATCCGGACGCAATTGGGAACCATTAGGTTTTTTTTCTATCGAGCCGCCCCGCTGCCGCACGCACGTGTGGACCGAGCCCCGGTTTAGAACGACCAGGCCCGTCGTGACCACCCACTCTTCCAGTGCCTCGCCCCTAGCGTCGGTCACCGGAGATCCCCACGCCGATGACTTGGCGTTGAGATCCCCTAGCAACAGCACAGGGCGAGGGTGGAGTCGGCCTACGATGGCGCCCAACTCGACAAGGAAGTTCTCGAAGTCGGCGAGGCTCTTGTTGGGCGAGAAATACGCCCCAACCGTGCCAATGCCGTCCACGAGGGCGGCTACCCAGCCGTGACCTCGGGACGGGTTGACAAGAGCCCCGCCAATTATGGCCACCGAGCCATCCAGGTCTCCCACCCAGTTATCTCTGGGGGGGACAAAGTATGGCTCGGCGACCACAGCCACGTCGATCGACCACTCTGCCATGCTCTGGAGCAAGAGGTCCTGAGCTCTGGCAGCGTGGTTGATATTGCCCTGGAGGAAATGGTAAGGCGCCATTATGCGCAGTCCATTCCCTCCACAGCACCATTCCTAGGCCGGGAGTCGGCCGTTGAGCACTCAGGCTGAGGCGGGGGTAAAGAGTCCCCGGCAGCCTTGGCACCCCTTCTTCGCCTCCTCTTCTTGCCCTTTTTGGTGGGCGCGCCACAGGCTTTGCCGCCCGCTCTGTGCCCAGCGGGCCTCCCTGCAGCAGCACAAAGGCTGCAGTTTGGCGCAGCGGAGCACTGGGTGGCCTTGTGGCCGGGCTGACCGCAGCGATAACACAGCTCGCTGCGGTCTATTTCTGCAGTGCACCGTGCCCTGACATGCCCCATGTCCAGGCAACGGAAACACCGCAAAGCCCTGGGTTGCAGCAGCTTGACCCTCGCTGCAACCCACCCCACCAACAGACGTCCAGCGTCGGCGACCTTATTGGCCGCCGCCACCGGGCACTTCACCCAGATCGCACCGAGCCCGGAAGCGTCGGTGCGGATCTCGCCCGTACGCACATCGTCAGGCGCACACCCACCGACTCTGGCCACGGCCGCCGCAACCTCAGCCGGGGTCGTCGAGTCGTCCAGGCCGTCGACGCGCAACTCGCTCGTCTTCATGGGCCTGGATACCCGAACGTCCTCCGGGTTGAGGACCTCCCTCAGTTTGGCGGCCAAGATGTCCACCTTTTCACTGCTAGAGGCACCGGAGACCTGTAGCAGCCGTGCCCCCGTGATGGCCGGCCTCAATATGAAGCCGGACGGCGTGCCAAGGTCGGGGAATGCGACCTTGGCTTTCGCCTCCGCCAGGACCGCCTTGTACGAGACGCCCCTCTCGACAGCTCCGGGCTGCAGAGTTATCACCACAGCCGCGGAGCGTGGTGCTGTCGCCCTAGGCAGCCCTTTTTTTTTTTTTTTTTTTTTTTTTTTTTTTTTTCAGGATGGGAAATCATCAAATGACTTCTCCTGCTCTGGGTGGAGCGGGAGGGCGTGTCAGACTTTTACTGACTAAAACCCACCCGTGTTCCATCAGTTGCCCATGTGCTAGGGTCACGGTATCTCTTTCGAACAATCACGCGACCCCGGCAGGCATCGGTCCTAGTAGACCCCTACACTGCTGCTGACATCTCTTTGAGGCGCGCGTGGAACACTGCGCGCCGTCGACCCGAGTTTGGTCCTTACCGGGCGGCGAGCTACCCACTGCTCGCCACCCGCAAGCTCGCGCCTACGGTGGCCGGGAGTCCGCTATTGACTCCCGACGCCCGGGGCGTCTCCTCCTGCGGCGGCTAGGGACGTGAGGGCGCAGAGACTGCCACTCCCTCACGCGCCCCGCCTCCTCCTTCGCGAGCATTACTGCTTCGCAGAAGGAGGTGACGGCTTCCCATTCCCTCTCGCTCCGTACCATGGCTCGCACCAGGGCCGGACGCGAGAGGTCGCCGCCGCCGATCGCCTCCACGAGGACACGGCGGTGCTCCGCCCAGGCAGGGCACACCTCCACCGTATGCTCCACCGTGTCCTCCAGACGATCCTCGCAATGGAAACACCCGGACGTATCCTCCCGCTTTATCCTGAACAGGAACCCACCGAAGCACCCATGCCCGGTGAGAACCTGCGTCAGGCGGAAGGTGAGGACGCCGTGACGCCTCTCTATCCACTCCTCAAAGAGGGGACTTACCGCCGCAATTGTGGCGTGCCCAGCACTGGGTTGCGACAATCGTACCCGCCATGTCGCCATGAGATCACACCGGAGCTCTGTCCGCCGTGCCGCGATTTGTCGCGGCAGCGGAGTTTCGCCCCGGCGATTCGCCTCCTCGCGCCACTCCCACATGTGCGCGAGGACCTTTGCCTCCAGATCCCATGGCGGCACTCCGGCAAGGAGGCTCGCCGCCTCGCACGAGACCGTGCGGTATCCCCGGATTAACCGGATGGCCATGACCCTCTGGGCCGCAAACAACCGGCGCGCTGGGCGCAGCCTCAGTGAGGGCGCCCACACCGGTGCCCCGTAGAGGGCCATGGACCGCACGATTCCCGTGTAGAGCCTCCGGCAGGAGGCGTTTGGACCCCCCAGATTGGGCAGGAGCCGCTTTAATGCAGCCCCAGCCCGCTCCAGTCTGGGAGCCAAACGTCGGAAATGCTCAACGAAGTTCCACCGGCTGTCGAGGACAAGTCCCAGGTACTTCATCGTCGACTCGACGCCGATGTGAACCCCTCCTACCGTAAGTTGGGTACCCGCAGGTGGCGCGTTCCGAGGACCATGAAAACCCATGGCCTCGGACATGTGCAGTGCCTTTTTTTTTTTTTTTTTTGTTTTTTCAGGATGGGAAATCATCAAATGACTTCTCCCGCTCTGGGCGGAGCGGGAGGGTGTGTCAGACTTTTACTGACTAAAACCCACCCGTGTTCCATCAGTTGCCCATGTGCCAGGGTCACGGTATCTCTTTCGAACAATCACGCGATGTGCAGTGCCTTGGGTCCTCTTTTTTGGTGCCGGTGCTTTTGCGGGAGCTGGCAACGCCTTCTTCTTCTTCTTTTTCCCCTTTTTGACGACTGTCGTCCAGCCCTCCGTAGTAGGTCCGGGCGCAGTCGCCGGGGGAGCACTCGAGGAAGTCGCTTGGGGAGCTGTCGTCTGGGAAGTGGGCGCGAACTTGGCAGGTACTCTAGCCGCCTCCGCGGGCTTTTTGGCCCCCACCGTGGGCTTTGTAGCCCCCTTCCCTAGCTGGCGCGGCTCAGTCATCGAGGCCGCTGCTTCTCTCCTCCGCTTATCTGCAGCGAGCGGTGGACGGAGAGTCTCGGCTGGGAGGAGCCTCGGCTCTATGGCCTCCAGTCGAGCCCCTACCATCTGCCCGCACTGCACCAAGCAGATGCGAGCGATCTTTTCGACCTCTGCAGCCGCAAGTGCAGGGGTCGACGATGGGGCCAACTGTGGAGCCAGCAGCGGCACCGGCGATGATGCGGTGCCCGGGGCTGCCCGCACGTTGGCAAACTCCCGCTTGAGGTCCTCCAATTCGGACCGAAGACGGCGGTTCTCCTCCCAAAAATCCGCCATTTCCTCCGAACTTGTACGACTAAGGAGGACCTCACCCACCTCCTTGATGTGCTCAGCCGCCTCCTTAAGGGCGCGCGTGAATGTGCCCTTCAGGTTGCCAGATTTTGAGGCAACCTTCAGGACGACATCCACGCCGTCCAAAACCTGGCGGCCCAGCGCCACCGGTGACAAACTCCCTCCGGCAGCCATCCGGGCCGAGCGCCGCTCCTTCGCCTGACGAGTCATCTCACCGACTTCGTCCTCCGCCACAGCTTTGCGTTGCGCCCACTTCGCGGCGTTGGCTTCTGCCTTATTTAGCCCGAGCAGGGAGCCCGAGCTGGTCGGGTCACTCTCCAATATCTCTACGTGCTCCACTGGAGCCGGAGTGTCGGGCCGAGACACCGACGCGAAGCGCCCCTGCTCATCGCGCTCCACCGAGGGAACAGCAGCTCTGCCAGCCACTGCTCGACCTCGTCTACTGCTGCGGCAGGCTCTCCTCGCTAGAGGAGCGTGGCGAGCGCTTACCGCAGCGCCTCGCCACCCCCTCTTCCTTCCGCGAGCGCTGCGAGCTCACGCTCACCACGCTCATCCTGTCAGACGCAGCGTCGGTATCCGACGCCGCACCCGACCGCATGCGCTCGACCACAACGGTCGGCACCTTCGTCAGATTGTTTTTGTTGTTTGAAAAATCCATATGATTCCCACGAGTGTGGGGGATGTAAAAAGTCCGCCTAGGTTCACCCCCTGTCCCTAGGTAAGTGTAAATTTGTAACCCAACCAGGGGGTCCACTGGTACCCTGGCTGGGGGTGCGCTCGTGACTGATGCGCCACCTGTAACTAAAGTTACAGATGACACTACTCCTCAGCCATTCATACCCTCGCCGCACACCAAAACTTGGTATTAGAGGAATTTTTTAGGTTATCTTCCTCGCGATCCGGGCGGTTAAGCCAAGATCCTCGTCCCGTTCCAAGTCATAAAACATGACCATGATCTCGTCACGGATTACGATTTCGACGGATGCAATCAGGAGGATCAGATCCCCCGCTGCTAGCCCGTTGGCAGGTGAGTGCACAACGAGCGCCGCCGTCGCCACCAAACAACCTGTCCTCTGGAAGCAGAGGGAGGAGTGGATGACGGTTGGTCGGTCCAGATGAACCGACCCAGGAGCATGAAGCTCCGCCTCCCCGCGCAGAAATTCGCCACAGCCAATATTGTCTCCGACATGAAGAAAATATTGGCTGTACCCAGGGTGCACCGGCCCAACGGCTGCCCTTTCCCCCGAACGTATCCGAAAGGAACGAGCAGCAATCAAGGCACACGAGGAGGTTTTCTGCACGCACCCCAACCTAACCTAACCTTTTTTTTTTTTTTTTTGATCTCGAGGTGGAAATCCTCATGGATGTCCTCTGCCCTGGGGTGGGCAGAGGGGTCTGTCAGACTCTTACTGACTAAAACCACCCCGGTGTTCCGTCCCACACCCACGTCGGGGACCACGGGAACCAATATGTCTTCCGCGATCCCCGACTGGTGCCGGCCCGCCATTGCGGGCCTCCTCACGTTGGGGGGGAGTGAGGTGTTAAACTCCCCCGCATACATCACAGAGAGGCGCGCGTGGAACACTACGCGCCACCATCTCGGGTCCTAAGGAATAGGGGGCGACGGATGTCCCCAGATCCGTCGCCCCTGGACCCATTTAGGGGGGCTGGAAGAGGGCGTTGTCCGCCCTCCGCCGACGCCCGGTGCGCCTGCTGCGGGCTGGGTGAGCGGAAGATATCTCCCGCTCCCTTTCCGCAGCCTCCTTCTGCGACATTACTGTTTCGCAGAAGGATACCACCGCGTCCCAAGACTCCTCGCTACCGACCATGGACTCGACCACAGCCGGCAGCGATAGGTCGTTGCCGACTTCTGAGACGAGGGCACGACGCGGCTCCTCCCAAGCGGCACATTCTGCCAGCGTATGCCGCGCCGTGTTCTCCCGGCAGTCGACGCAGTGGTGACACCGGGCGTCCGGCTCCCTGTTTATGCGACACAGGTACTTCCCGAAGCAACCATGCCCCGAGAGCACCTGCGTCGTCCGAAACGACAGGGAGCCGTGCCTCCTCCCGAGCCAGTTCCCGAGTACTGGCCGGAACGCCTCGACGGTGGCGAGGCCGGCGGTAGGGCGTGAAAGCCTATCCTGCCAGCTCGCCACCAGGGCTGCGCGGAGCTGCGACCGACGAAGCTCCATGTGGCGGTCCGTCAGTCGCTCGTCCCGCTCCCGCGCTTCCTCGCGCCACCGGTACAGTGACGCGAGTACTTTCGCCTCGAGGTCCCACGGTGGGGATCCAGCCAGCACACAAGCCGCCTCGTAGGAGATCGTGCGATATCCCCTGATGACTCTGACGGCCATAGCACGCTGCGGTCTTCGCAGAACAGCGATGCTGCCGGCCGTCAGGTCAGCCGCCCAAATTGGGGCCCCATACAGGGCCATGGATCGCACGATCCCCACGTAGAGCCGCCTACAGGCGACGCTCGGGCCCCCCAGATTGGGAAGCAGCGTTGACAGCGCCCCAGCCGCGCCCATCAACTTTGGCGCCAGCCGCCGGAAGTGGGGGCCGAAGTCCCACCGGCTGTCGAGCACCAATCCCAGATATTTCATGGTGGACTCGACAGCGATCCGACACCCCCCAACCACGATGTGTGATCCGGCCGGCGGCGCCCGCCGGGGGCCATGAAAGACCATGGCCTCCGACTTGTTGAGGGCCACCTCCAGGCCTAGGCGCCGTATGCGGCTCACCACAAGTGAGACCGCAGCCGTCGCCAGCAACGCTGCCTCCCTGTACGAGCTCCCCCGGGCCGTGACCAGCGTGTCATCAGCATAACACGTCAGTTCCACGCCCGGCGGAAGCTCGCCCCTCAGCACCCAGTCGTACCCGATGTTCCACAGGAGCGGGCCAACGACCGAGCCCTGTGGAACACCGCACGACATGCGGCGCTGGTTTCCGCCATCACGTCCCATGTAGGTGACACCCCTATCCTCGAGATAAGCCCCAACGATGTGGCAGAGGTAGGAAGGCACCCGATGGTACAGCAGTGCCTCCCGAATGCAGCTCCAAGGCAGGGTGTTGAAGGCGTTAGATATGTCCAAGGACACCGCCACCACCACCCCGCCCCGGGACACTGCTTCCTCTGCCAGGACTCTCACCCGCGATATCGCGTGGATGGTGGAGCGCCCGTGCCGAAAGCCAAACTGACTCTCGGCCAGGTCAGGCCCCTCTCTGCATAAGTGGTGGACGAGGCGGGCAGCGATAATTCGCTCGAATAGCTTCCCGACCTCGTCCAGCAACACTATGGGCCTGTACGCAGACGGTGAGTCTGCAGGGCGCCCCGCCTTCTTGAGCAGGACCAGACGACCTGTTTTCCACAAACTGGGAAACTGGCCCCGCTCAAGGCACGCTGTGAAGAGTCCTCTCAGTTGGGGCTCTAGCTCTTTCAGAGCGAGGGCCAACGCACAGCCGTGTATACCGTCGGGCCCCGGAGCCACGTTCTTGGCCCGGAGCCGCAACACGGCCGCCCCCATCTCTCCTTGTGTCACCTCTGGGACGCTGATGGCGTTCCCTTCTGTAGGCTCTGCAGCTGTGGGCAATGCCATCGGCGGCGGAGTGTGCTCCGCTCTTGCCGGGAAGAGGGCTGTGACGACCTCCTCCAGCAGCTCAGGTTGGAGACTCTCCGTGAGTGGAGGCGCCGCGGCTCGAAGTTTCCCTCGAACTGCCCGATAGGGGCGCCCCCACGGATCTCCATCGAGAGTCTCCAACATCTCCTCCCTGGCTCGCGTCCTCGCTTCGCCGATGGCCAGCCACAGAGCCTCCTTCGCCGCGCGGTACACCTCATACAGCGCGGCTTCTTCGTCAGGGACCCGACGACGTCTCCTGCGGTAGTGGGTGTACCGGCGCCTGACCGACACGCACGCGACACGTAGCCGCGCGATCTCGGCAGACCACCAGTACACCTGGCGCCTCGCTGAATGCGTGTGGACGCGGGGCATGGACGCGTCGCAGATGTGCGTCATCGCCCCGCGGAACCACAGCGCCTCCTCTTCGACGTCAACGGGTCCGTCCGTTGCCAACTCCCGGCTCCAGGCCTGGACAATAGCAGCCTCCTCGAGAAGTGCCCTGTCGATGCGCTTACGCGCCCAGCGCGGGCCGTCCAATCGCGGGGCCGATGGACTACGGCCGCCAATGGTCTGGGTGGAGACGTCGAACCGGATGTATCTGTGATCCGACAACGTCTCCACCCCCACAGCGACACGCCAGTCACGGACACGGCTTGCGACAGTAGGGCTAGCGAACGAGACGTCCACAATAGAACCGCCCCGCTGCCGCACGCACGTGTGGACCGAGCCCCGGTTTAGGACAACCAGGCCGGTCGTGACTGCCCACTCTTCCAGCGCCTCGCCCCTAGCGTCGGTCACCGGAGATCCCCACGCCGATGACTTGGCGTTGAGATCCCCTAGCAACAGCACAGGGCGAGGGTGGAGTCGGCCTACGACGGCGCCCAACTCGACAAGGAAGTTCTCGAAGTCGGCGAGGCTCTTGTTGGGCGAGAAATACGCCCCAATCGTGCCAATCCCGTCCGCGAGGGTGGCTACCCAGCCGTGACCTCGGGACGGGTTGACAAGAGCCCCGCCAATTATGGCCACCGAGCCATCCAGGTCTCCCACCCAGTTATCTCTGGGGGGGACAAAGTATGGCTCGGCGACCACAGCCACGTCGATCGACCACTCTGCCATGCTCTGGAGCAAGAGGTCCTGAGCTCTGGCAGCGTGGTTGATATTGCCCTGGAGGAAATGGTAAGGCGCCATTATGCGCAGTCCATTCCCTCCACAGCACCATTCCTAGGCCGGGAGTCGGCCGTTGAGCTCCCAGGCTGAGGGGGGGGTAAAGAGCCCTCGGCAGCCTTGGCACCCCTTCTTCGCCTCCTCTTCTTGCCCTTTTTGGTGGGCGCACCGCAGGCTTTACCACCCGCTCTGTGTCCAGCGGGCCTCCCTGCAGCTGTACAGAGGCTGCAGTTTGGCGCCGCGGAGCACTGGGTGGCCTTGTGGCCGGGCTGACCGCAGCGATAGCATTGCTCGCTGCGGTCTATTTCTGCGGTGCACCGTGCCCTGACATGCCCCATGTCCAGGCAACGGAAACACCGCAAGGCCCTGGGTTGCAGCAGCTTGACCCTCGCTGCAACCCAACCCACCAACAGACGTCCAGCGTCGGCGACCTTATTGGCCGCCGTCACCGGGCACTTCACCCAGATCGCACCGAGCCCGGAAGCGTCGGTGCGGATCTCGCCCGTACGCACATCGTCAAGTGGGCATCCACCAACTCTGGCGACGGCCGCCGCGACCTCAGCCGGGGTCGTCGAGTCGTCCAGGCCGTCGACGCGCAGCTCGCTCGTCTTCATGGGCCTGGACACCCGAACGTCCTCCGGGTTGAGGACTTCCCTCAGTTTGGCGGCCAAGGTGTCCGCCTTTTCGCTGCTAGAGGCACCAGAGACCTGTAGCAGCCGTGCCCCCGTGATTGCTGGCCTCAGTATGAAGCCGGACGGTGTGCCAAGGTCGGGGAATGCGACTTTGGCTTTCGCCTCCGCCAGGACCGCCTTGTAAGAGACGCCCCTCTCAATGGCTCCGGGCTGCAGAGTTATAACCACAGCCGCGGAGCGTGGGGCTGTCGCTCTAGGCGGCCCCTGGGTCTTCTTCTGGGCTGGCACCGGTGCTCTTGCGGGAGCTGAAAGCGCCGTCTTCTTCTTTTTTTTCTTCTTTCTGACGACCGTCGTCCAGGCCTCCGTAGATGGTCCGGGCGCAGTCGCAAAAGCTGCCGCCTGGGATATGGGCGCGGCCTTTGCGGGCTTTCTAGCCGCATCCGTGGGCTTTGCGGCCCCCACTGCGGGCTTTTTGGCCCCCTTGCCTGACTGTCTCGGCTCAGTCACCGTGGCCTCAACCTAACCTAACCTAACCTTTTTTTTTTTTTTTTTTGATCTCGAGGTGGAAATCCTCATGGATGTCCTCCGCCCTGGGGTGGGCAGAGGGGTCTGTCAGACTCTTACTGACTAAAACCACCCCGGTGTTCCGTCCCACACCTACATCGGAGACCACGGGAACCAATATGTCTTCCGCGATCCCCGACTGGTGCCGGCCCGCCATTGCGGGCCTCCTCACGTTGGGGGGGAGTGAGGTGTTAAACTCCCCCCCATATATCACAGAGAGGCGCGCGTGGAACACTACGCGCCACCATCTCGGGTCCTAAGGAATAGGGGGCGACGGATGTCCCCAGATCCGTCGCCCCTGGACCCATTTAGGGGGGCTGGAAGAGGGCGTTATCCGCCCTCCGCCGACGCCCGGTGCGCCTGCTGCGGGCTGGGTGGGCGGAAGATATCTCCCGCTCCCTTTCCGCAGCCTCCTTCTGCGACATGACTGTTTCGCAGAAGGATACCACCGCGTCCCAGGACTCCTCGCTACCGACCATGGACTCAACAACAGCCGGCAGCGATAGGTCGTTGCCTATTTCTGAGACGAGGGCACGACGCGGCTCCTCCCAAGCGGCACATTCTGCCAGCGTATGCCGCGCCGTGTCCTCCCGGCAGTCGACGCAGTGGTGACACCGGGCGTCCGGCTCCCTGTTTATGCGACACAGGTACTTCCCGAAGCAACCATGCCCCGAGAGCACCTGCGTCGTCCGAAACGACAGGGAGCCGTGCCTTCTCCCGAGCCATTGCCCGAGTACTGGCCGGACCGCCTCGACGGTGGCGAGGCCGGCGGTAGGGCGTGAAATCCTATCCTGCCAGCTCGCCACCAGGGCTGCGCGGAGCTGCGACCAACGAAGCTCCATGTGGCGGTCCGTCAGTCGCTCGTCCCGCTCCCGCGCTTCCTCGCGCCACCGGTACAGTGACGCGAGTACTTTCGCCTCGAGGTCCCACGGTGGGGATCCAGCCAGCACACAAGCCGCCTCGTAGGAGATCGTGCGATATCCCCTGATGACTCTGACGGCCATAGCACGCTGCGGTCTTCGCAGAACAGCGATGCTGCCGGCCGTCAGGTCAGCCGCCCAAATTGGGGCCCCATACAGGGCCATGGATCGCACGATCCCCACGTAGAGCCGCCTACAGGCGACGCTCGGGCCCCCCAGATTGGGAAGCAGCGTTGACAGCGCCCCAGCCGCGCCCATCAACTTTGGCGCCAGCCGCCGGAAGTGGGGGCCGAAGTCCCACCGGCTGTCGAGCACCAATCCCAGATATTTCATGGTGGACTCGACAGCGATCCGACACCCCCCAACCACGATGTGTGATCCGGCCGGCGGCGCCCGCCGGGGGCCATGAAAGACCATGGCCTCCGACTTGTTGAGGGCCACCTCCAGGCCTAGGCGCCGTATGCGGCTCACCACAAGTGAGACCGCAGCCGTCGCCAGCAACGCTGCCTCCCAACCTAACCTAACCTAACCTAAAGTCAGGCAAAAGTAAATGCGGAAACAGCGATGCTCCAATTAAAATATCAATTTTACTTGGAATAGCGAAACTATCATCAGCGAACTGAAGTTTATTCGAGTAAGGTAGGGCCTTAATATCAACAAAAGCGGAAGGTAAGTTGTCCGTAATTTGATCAACTACTAACGAGTCAATATCAAATCGGATATTTTTGTTAAAGCGTGAAAATATACGTAAATTTATTGTCCCGAACGACGTCCTCTCTGTGCCTCCAAAACCTCTTACAGTCGTAGACCGTGTATTGTTTTGACGTAAACGTAAACGTTCACAACATTCCCTAGTAATGAAGTGACTTTGCGAAGCGGAATCAAGTAAAATTCTTATTAAATGTTCACGTCCAGTATTATCGTACGCCACGACTTGCGCTGTAGCGAGTAAAACAGTAGTATGCGAATTACATTGCGGCGTCTCGCTGCAAGCGGCATTAGAGAAAACAGAACGCAGAGCGTCGACGGACATCGAACACAAAGCTACATCAGGCTGCGTGGCGGAGTGCACCGGCTCGGACGCGGGCACGGGTGCGAAAGGGACGACAGCAACGTTCGCTTGCGTTGACGTCACGGGATCGGGCGCCTCGCGCTGTGGCGCAGGTATAGTGGAACTCGCCGCTTCCGCGGTCCGTGGGTTCGAATCCCGAGTAAAATGTAATAGTGAATGGTGACGTTGTTTACACGCTCTACAGCCAGATGCGGATTGACAACTCGATATTTTATGTTTAATACTTAAACAATTAACGCAACCGTTAATTTTCCTAACAACCTGTAAGCGTTCATACGGAGTTGATTTATGAAAATCAGGACATTTAAATAAGTGTTTATGTGTGACATTAGTACACAAAAATTTATGTGTTGAATCAGATTCGACCGTGCTTACATACGTTTTATAACGCGGGGAGGACTACGGTTTTTTACTATCATTAGAACTGCGGGAGCGATCAGCTGATTTTGCGGATTTATGTACTTGCGCGCCGGCTGTTAAAGCGTGAGCGCGATACAATATTTTACTCTGATTAATAACGAAATCGACTAAATCATCAAATAAAGGAATATCAGACTGATCCTGACTGTTTTCAAAGTTACGAACAGTTTCACTGTCTAACTTGGTAATAGCTATTTGTACGAAAATTAAATTCAATAAATCTGGAATTTTTAAATGTTGTAAGGCACGGATGGCGTTAACAAACTTATCATTAAAAATGTCCAAATTATCGGAAATAACGGAAGTTAACGGTTTAAAATCTATGATCTGTTTTAAATAAGTGGCCGCTAGTGTGCGTTTGTCTTCATACCTATTCTAGGCGTATTGAAAATGAGTTCGTAATTCTCAGCGGTAGGTACAATGCCGGCGCATGCGGCTAGCGCTTTACCGGTCAATTTGCCCTGTAAATAATGTAATTTTTGATGATCCGAGAGAGATGGATTATCATGAACAGCGGATTTATAATTTGAGTAAAACAATGGCCATGAACGAATGTCACCGTTAAAACTCATTAATTCAATCGGCGGTAACTTAATGATAGAAGATTTTTAGCAACCAAACGTTTTAAGCGACTATAGGTAATAACTGTTCAAACGAAACCAGCGCCTTGTAATCAGCGCGTGCGGTGGGATCAGCTGTCAGTAGACAGTTATTATACTGATCCATAACTTCATGAAATTCGGAACGAATAGCGTCAATGTTTGAGCTAGCGTCCAGAAAAGCCTCTTTCGCATCATCTCCCGTGCCTATGTCTTTAGATAAATCGTAGGCAGACTGTAAACACTCGAATAAAGCATTCCGTTTGGCTTCCAACGCCAACAACGAAAACTCCGTACTATCTGACTTAATAGCTTTCTTCATTATGAAATGAGAATTTTAAATTAAAAAGTATACAAATAATTTATTTGTGAATTTGCGAATAATATAAAAGTAACCACAAGTGGGTACTAGTACCTACCTAGCGTACCTAGCGAGAATCGTGCGTGGCGAGCGCCGAGCGCGGCTCGACGACACGTACAGCCCCCCTAGCCAAGTCACAAACGTTTACCGTTCTACAATCGGTAACGCCTCAGTGTCAGCAATTGTAGAAAACGATAAGTTGGTAGCCATGTTGAAGCGCCTGAGTCGGCCGCTCATTCTACAATGTCTTTAGAAAAACGACACCTTATAACAAAGGATTTAGCGTTGAACATTGTAGAAACGATAAAAAATCATTCTATCATTTTGAACGATGTAAATTTGGCTACGAATTTTCTGTTCGTTTGTTCTAACCACGTGACTTAACGTTGAGCGACTACCGTTAACGATTGCAGATTATCAACTTGGCTAGGGGTGCTGACTTGTACGCCGCGTCAGTTATGGTAGGTATCTACCAAATCTCAGCGAAAATTATCGAAATATAACCTTATTTCGCGAATACCACTGAGAATATGAATATTACAGCGAATAATAAGATGAAATATTAGTATGACAGCGGGAAAATAAGTATTTAGTGTTAAGCGGTAACAAAATGAAATAAATACCTTCGCGGTACGCAGCGAGCGTAATGGCGGAGGTTACGTTTTCTAGGCTAACGAAAACCTAAAAACGGCGGGTTTTAACACTAAATCTCCTATTAGGTGACCTAAAAGGGGCAGAAACTGTATCAATACGGTTCGAAGGACCACATTAATGGTGGGGCTCCGACGGAAGGCGAATTAGGTACCTTCGACGCGGACCGAAAAACTGATGATCGCAAGTGTCCCGCCTAGGGCCAGGGGTGAGGGAATCGTGCACCTACCTCCTCGGGAAGCCGCTCGATCTACCAGCAGAATCTAGGAGCTCCGGAGTCCTCACAGTTCGGCTCACCACGTGTCGGCAAAGTCCAGAGGCACAACACAGCACTTCAGTTCAACCGTCGAAGCCACAAATACACCACATAGAAACAGCGGGACTGCTATGAACTTATAATATTCAAATTATATCGTTCTGCGATAAAAAAGTACAGCGGAGTTGCGATCACGGCGGAATCCATACTGGAATATTATAATGTCTTTCTCGAGCGAGCCATAAAGAGGGCGACACTCGTCAAGGAGAAATTTACGAGGTGCACGATATAATTGGCAGGGAAAGGACTAGCTTGACATCTTGCGTAATAGTTTAACAAAATAAAAATAGATGGCGCTAACACAAACCTTATAAAAAATCATATTTGAACTTTAATTTAAATGAAAACATAAATTGATTTAATACAAATTTAACTTCTAAATAGCGTACATAAAAGTAGACGCACACATTTTTTATACGGGATCACATTGAGTCAACCCGCACTTAATTAAATAAAATAACTATTGTACTATTTTAGTCCTACTACTTTTTTTAAATTATAAATCTTTGCCACCATCAAAACGTACCTTCACCTAAAAATTATATTCTGCAACTCCACGTCTTTCAATACGTACTGTGTTCCGTGCATTGAAATGTAATACCAAGAACTACGTCTTGTTCCAAAATAGAGTAAGCACGAAATTGTCAACACATTGATTTTAACCTTATTGCTTAGACTTTAAGTTTCAGTTTAGAATAAATAATGTTGTACTTATATAAAAATTACTTTTGATTTTTAAGGGACATTTTAAATTTATTGCTCTTTACCTTTCTCCAATGACAAAAGGACTTATTATATGAATATTTTGTAATCGTAATTCTTTATGCTTTATGTTTGAGTGTTAAGGATTATAGTAAACTGAAGTTGTTATTATTATGAAACGTTTTTCTATATTTCGTAGTAAGAAATAAATAAATTTGTAAGTGTGTGCAAACGTGGCCACTTGAGTGCCTTATTTTTGTTCCTGATCCTTTATCTAGTGCTATTATTGATCGAAGTTCCCACGAGTAAAAACATTTTTAATCAGAAATTCAGTGGTTCGCACTAGTGACTAATTAAGCTACCCATTAGTCAAGCTGTCAACCTCCCTCACGGTGCGCCGCCGCTTGGAGGTTTGGGGTGATTTTTTATAGAGGTTTTCTACCTCGCGGCCCGGGCGATTAAACCAAGACCCTCGACCTCCGTCAAAAGTCAGAGACATGACCGTGACAGTCTTCGGGGTTACGAGACTAACGGTGGCAGAAGGAGAACACTCCTTCTTGCCTGCCCGGCGGCAGTGTTAGTGCACACCGAGCCCGCTCTAACTCCACCGCTGTGCGCCTCTGCTAAGAGCTCAGAGGACACACGGTGGAGCGTTCCTCCGACAGGACATTCGCGTACGGGCAAAAACACCCCTTAAGCACAAAGTACCCAATGGGGAGTCCTTGCCTGCACCCCAGGGTGCACCGTCCCGGAGATTCGCCTTTCCCCCGGACGTATCCATAAGGGAACTCCAACCCACGGACACACGGGACACATTTTACCACTTTGGAAGCGTCTCTCGCGCAAACTGTTCAGTTTAGAAAAAAATGATATTAGAAACCTCAATACCATTTTTGAAGACCTATTCATAGATACCCCACACGTATGGGTTTGATGAAAAAAAAATTTTTGAGTTTCTGTTCTATGTATGGGGAACCCCAAAATTTATTGTTTTTTTTTTTTCTATTTTAGTGTGAAAATCTTAATGCGGTTCACAGAATACATCTACTTACCAAGTTTCAACAGCATAGCTCTTATAGTTTCGGAAAAAAGTGGCTGTGACATACGGACGGACAGACAGACAGCCAGACAGACATGATGAATCTATAAGGGTTCCGTTTTTTGCCATTTGGCAAAGGAACCCTAATTAAAAAAAAACATTTAATTTCATAAACATAAACCTAATGCACAAACCGAGAATACCCACAGGTTTGTACGGAACCCTCGGTGCGTGCCGCCGCAGGAGGAGAGCCGCCGCAGGAGGAGACGCCCCGGGCGTCGGGAGTCCATAGCGGACTCCCGGCCACCGTAGGCGCGAGCTTCCGGGTGGCGAGCAATGGGTAGCTCGCCGCCCGGTAAGGACCAAGCTCGGGTCGACGGCGCGTAGTGTTCCACGCGCGCCTCAAAGAGATGTCAGCAGCGCTGAAGGGGTCTTCTAGGACCGATGCCTGCCGAGGTCGCGTGATTGTTCGAAAGAGATACCGTGACCCTGGCACATGGGCAACTGAAGGAACACGGGTGGGTTTTAGTCAGTAAAAGTCTGACACGCCCTCCCGCTCCGCCCAGAGCGGGAGAAGTCATTTGATGATTTACCATCCTGAAAAAAAAAAAAAACCCTCGGTGCGCGAGTCCGACTCGCACTTGGCCGGTTTTATTAGTAAATGTGAGTGTGTAAAACGAAACGTCTCGTCACACGGATTAATGACACGCAAACAAATGAAAATGTGACCCACATTTCACGAAAAATAGCTTAACAATGATATAAAAAAAAACAGGCTCGAATAGAAGCCCAAACTAAAAAATAGAAATTAATTAATTTTCCAAAGTTATTTCGATAGTTACATTTGCAGCTCAAAGAATTAAATCATGTGTTAAATATACATTATCATAATATATCAAAAAAAAATTTTACAAATTAATGTAAAAGTATTACGCACCTCATTATGTATGTATGTACTTTTTATTGTTAGTGCGGTGTGTGTATCCGATGTGTTCGTAAAAATAGCATTGCAACATTTTTGACATGTAACGTCACGTCATACGTCACGCTTGTCGCTGTCGCTTACGCCAAGAGAAACGGACATAAGGTGATTTTACAGGCAAAATAATATCCTGTTGTACCATCGATTTCAGAAATCAGATGCTCTCCCTACTATATCTGCGAAGCCGATAGACGATAATGTAAACGACATGAGGAGTGCTAGAGACGGCATAGGTCGGTGAGCGAAATGTCGATAGTGTACGTGCCGGTGAGTGAGGGGGAGCAGGACGAGCCGATCGAACTGCCGACCGAGGAGGACGGCTCACTGTTGCTGAGCACTGTGGCAGCGCAGTTTGCGGGCGCCAGTGGGCTCAAGTATCGCGCCGCCGGGCGCCTCCGCGGTCTGCGGCTCGTGGACGAGCGCCTATCGCCACCGGCCGAGGGCTGGGGGGCGCACCACTATTGGTGCGCCTTCCCGCGCGCCTCGCCCGAGCCCACGCCGCGCCCGCGCTGCTCCGACCTCATCGTGCTCGGCCTACCTTGGAAAACGGGTGAGGATGCGGTGCGTGATTACTTCGCCGCCTTCGGCGAGCTTCTCATGGTGCAGGTGAAACGTGACGCCAAAACCGGGCTGTCTAAAGGGTTCGGATTTATCAAGTTCGCGGAATACGAGTCGCAACTGCGCGCGTTGGGTCGGCGACACATGATCGACGGGCGCTGGTGCGACGTGCGCATCCCCAACGGCAAGGACGGCGGCGCTAGCGCGCACCGCAAGGTGTTTGTCGGCCGCTGCACCGAGAGCCTGACGGCCGAAGACCTGCGCGAATACTTCGGAGCCTTCGGCCAGGTGACTGACGTGTTCGTGCCGCGCCCGTTCCGCGCGTTCAGTTTCGTGACGTTTCTGGAACCTGAGGTAGCGCAGTCGCTGTGCGGGCAGGACCATATCATCAAGGGCGTTTCGGTGAACATCTCGACAGCGTCGCCCAAACGTGAGCGCGGCGCTCGTGGCTCTCAGCTGCTGAGCTGGGGGCTGGTGGAGGGTGGCGGGCGCGTGTTCAACTGGGCGGGCGATGCGTGGCCCCCGCAGGCCGCACCCGCGCCGCCCGTGCCGCCACTCGACAAGCCCTACCTCAAATATGAGTGACATCGCTGTGTACATAACGTCTCCCTTGGACCTGGCTCATGCCCGCTTTGTTGATCACTGTCAAATTTTATATGAAATGTGTAAATAATATTATAATATAGTATGATGTTGTCCTGATGTTTCAATTTCTGTTTATACTGTGTTATTATGAATATACACAACAATTTTACTTCCAATTTGTTACTTGCAACTTTTGAAGTTGCCTGATGTGGATTTTAGTTTATGCAAACATTGTATTGTATAAAAAAGATACATAAACAAAAATATAGTTTTAAAAGCGTTTTAATGTTTTCAAATTGGGAATATCCGCATTTGGATGACCAAGTGATGATAACAATTAATTCTACTTTAGTAAAACTAAAGATAAAAAGTGTAAGGCATATTGAGGTACCTAATTTGCAGACAAACTGTTGTTGCGTATCTGTAGGTTAATAATATAAGATGATACAAATAGAAAGGATTTCAAACTAAGTAATGATTATAAATGTTGGTGTTGGGTGGTAACTGAATGTTTATGGTATGGCATGAATGTTAATAGTGTAACAACACATTCTGTAGTTAACAGCATTAGTAAATTCAGCGTATACCGCTTTCACGTCTGGGACTCAGACTTAAGAGCGAGAGGGGTCGTAATCCATACCCAAAGCAAGTTGGTGGAAGACACATGTCTTAAAATTTTTGGTTCTAGGGCATGCCTGTTTCCTCATAAACCTGCAAGCTAAGAACAGATACTTAGAATGTTCTTCTGTATCATTTCTTGTTGATAAACTGATTATAAAATATTTTTGTAAATATATCAAGAGCTGCTCTGCAACTATTTTGAATTTGAAATTGTCTTCGTATTTCGCTGGGGTTCCTATGTAGTTCATGAAGGTACACAAAGTGTTGGGATTCGAACCCGTGACCTGCAACACGTAAGACATGGCCGTTGTCACTGAGCCACAACTGCTCTGGCTAGCAATACATTCTTGGGTGTTTAAACACAAATTAGGATTGAAAAGTGGTTGATGTGGGATTGCATAGTTTACATAAATCAAACTTGTTTCATAAATATTATTTGATAAATTATTTAACACACAAAATACTGTCAGTAGTTGAGTCGCAGAGGAATATAGCGCGCTATAGGTACCATAGGTAGCCATACATCACATACATGGAGATAAAAAAAAACCACACAGGCATACTAAGTTGATGTTAGAAATCTATTGTTGTTCATCGATGACTTTTTATACGTCCATTACTGCTTTACTAACACGGTCGGTAGATTGTGAAACGCGAAAGAAAGCGTTCAAATAAAAAGCGCCCTCAGCGTCTCCAGCGCCGTGGTCATCAGGACTTTAAGAGGAAATCAATGCCTAGGTAAATTAGCTCCACCTCCAGAAGTGCCTAACTTACAACTATCAAGATGAAATCAATAAATAAGTTAAACACTACACCTCTCACTATTCATTTTTTTGTTAAATTAAAAACACATTCACACTTCTTTTTAAACAAAGACGATTCTTAATTAATAGGTTATCTTTCATAAATCAGCACCCGTCTAGTGGTCCGTGGTTTCTTGATAGGAGTTCATCGTAAATACTTAGCAGCCCAATCAACTCGAGAAGCCCCGCTGCCTACAGTCGCTGTTTCTGAAACAATTAAAATCGAACCTAAACTTATCGCAACGAACCTGGGCTCCCGCGACATGACAAAGGGCGAAATCGCCAATCTCACCTCGATGCGCCCGTAGGGGCAGCGGCCGAAAAAGAGAGGTATCTATTCTTGAACCGGTGACGTAACGCGCAGCGCTGAGGTAGGCGTGCGCCGCGCCGCCGGGCAGAGCGCGCGCATGGCGCGGCGGCGGCGGCGCGGGCGCGGGCTGCGCGACCGGCTGCAGCGCATTCAGCACGCTGCGGCCCCACGCCGGCTCAGCGCCGCGCGCGCCCGACACGCGCCGCAGCGGCGGCTCTCCGGCCGCCTCATGCACCACCTCACCCCTACACCGTGGAATAAAAAACAACAGCTATTGAAAAATGTAAGTTTGTGAAACATCTATAGGCGAGGGGTCACGGGAGGGGGGGGGCTAAATTTAGGCGTGGCGAGCGTGGCGACGCACAGTGGGCCCATACTGAAAATTAGTGGACTTGGCAACAAAGTTCCAATATCGATGCATTTTTTTTTTGATGAGATAATTACCATATTAAAACTTTGTAACAAAAAATTAAACCGCCGAAAAAACTGAAAAGCAAAAAATTTTTCACGAATTAATTAACTTTGCAACTAAAGTTAATAACTGCATAGCTACCGTGAAACACGCCAACATTGCCCACATTTATCAAACAAAACCAGATATTTCAAGATTTTTGTATGCAACCCGGGACGTATTTTTTATCTGTGGCAATACTAAGATCAAATTCATGCATTGGTTTACCAAAATTTAACATTTGTCATCGCTTTCTTGATTATATAAACAATTTTCAAGGCGGTCAAAGTTATCTGGACTTTTAGCCAACATTACCCACCGTGATTTTAAGCGGAATTATAACCCTTATTTGAAAGCCATACAAATCATTAAAAGGTTTTTGGTAATATTACCCATAGCCTGAGAAATTTATTCTAAATCATAAATATTTTCTTATTAAAATGAATGGGCAATCTTACCCTGGTAATTTTTCTCTTCTCCATACAAACGGTTTGTAGGAATTTAAAAGTGTCAGGGTTGTCTCATTAGATAATTTGTTTAAAAGTCACGAAATAAAATAAAACATTTTTAGATGCAAAGGCGTTTATTAAAAATTTAAATCAATAACAGTAAGTAATTGTGTTTTTGTTTCATTTATTCGTACTGAGTATTACTACATCTCAATTTTGATACAGAAAACTGAAGTCGTCTATCAAAATTGAGATCTAGCAATACCCAGTAGGTATGTTCATAAAAATCTGATATCTATTATCTATGTTCACAAGTAACAAACATAAAATAATTAAAGATCTCACCTCACAAGCTGAATGTGAATCTATTTGACAAAATAAACTAAAAAGTAACGTAATATTTCTGCAATAGGTATACTATAACAGATACACTTTACGTGAACTAGATCGCACGAAAATCAAAAAAATCTGCTGATTTGTTTAATTTTACACTTATGACTAATTATAAAAACTGTTGTACCTACAATTAAAAAATAACAATTATGTAAATAAGAAATTGTAAATTAATAATTTTTCAATTATTTTTACTCGAATACTACGCCAGGAATGATATAGATTCTCACAGTATTTGTATCTACTTACTAAATAATCTTTGGAGAATAGCAAGGCATGCCGATGCTTTGAGCATCTACATGCCTTGCTAAAAAGCCATGTACCCATGCATCACCAGGAATTTTATTGTTAAAAGCATTACTCCGTGAGTTCTTTTTTAAATATTCGTAAACCAATAGCTTAAGATCTAATTTTGTAAGCGGTGAGCCAAAACTGCTTGATACTTGTAAGACCTTAACAACTTGATCTTCTTCTTTGGTTGTTAAAGCAGTGGGACGACCAACGCGGTTCATATGTACTCGTTTTGTTTTATTAACTATGGTCCGCCTTGGGATTCCGAACTGTTTTTCAGCATCTCTTGATGAAATTTTACCTGATTGAACAGCTTCACACGCAAGCATGAGCATTTCTTCGGAATAATTTTTATACATACGCGATCCCAGTTCACGTCTTAACTTTCTTGGCCTAATGCGAGATTTGTGTGTGTTTTTCTGTAACAAAAAAATGAAAGTTTTTTTTAAAGTTAATAAGAAAATCATTATGTTTCCTACAATCTTAAGCCTATTTTTATTCAGGTAGATAATAATATGTTGCAGAGTACTGAGTGGTATTTAAAAGTCTCGACTCAATTATTCAAGGCTCGACTCCTTATAGCAGAACTACTAAACTCTCTCTCTCTCTCTCCTTTCTCTCTCTATCTCGCTCTACTTTCTCTCTCTCTCTCCCTATCTCATTCCCCATCTCTCTATCCTTTAACTCTCTCTTAATTTTTCATTTCTTTCTCTCTTTCTCACATATCTTTCTTTCTCACTCTTAATTATAATTTACACTAATATTTTTTCGAGAATACATAAGTAGGTGTGTACCTACCCTGCTGTAATATAAAAAAGTTAGAGTCAATTAAAAAAAACAACATACATAATTACATATATGAACCCTGTAAAAACTACACTCATTTAGAAGAAATTCGAAAAAAAGCTTAGGACACAGATGGGAATTCTCATCTGTGTCATAATTTTTTTTTCAAATTTCTTCTAAAATTTAAAAGCTTAGATGTGTTAAAACATAGTTTAAAATAACAAAAATAGATTACACCTATTTTTTAAGTCTTGTAAAAAGAAAACAAAAAGTGTCAACCCTAGTCGTTTTTTTGCAGCGGGCAATGTTGACAATGATATGGCTGCATATTACTGTGTAATTTTGCCCGTCATCATAACTTTTTTTATACATGAGTTACAACAACGAAACTATTGTTATAAGACTTAAAACATCGTTTTACATAACAGAGAATTGAATAAACTTACCGGTGTTTTCGCCATAATGCACAATTCACTTCCTTCGATTTACAGTAATTGGCCCGCAAAAAGACACTTCGTCTTCGACAAGTGTTGACAGGTAACTGAGTGAAGTAAGGAGCAGACGTGCTATTCTGTGTTGCCACACGTATATTTAATTTTCTAACAATATTATTAGTGTTGTCGTAAGTTTGGTATTTTTTGTGAAATTAGTAAATTTCCTTAGAAACTTTGTTTTGGGCAAAGATTTCCCTGGTAGCAAAGTTGGAGTATTTCACGGTACGTTGGACTCACTAAACCAACGAGACTATCTACGAAGCCCCGAGATTGCCGCTACCATAATATCGAAATTACCTAGCGTGCTACTCAGCCGGTGGACGGACTACGCCCACGATAAAGTCGTACATAACAACATACCTAAACTTGAACTACTTGGATTGTTCCTGAAAAGAGAAGCAAAGATGTTGTCTGTTGTTGGTGTACCACAGACACGGGATTACAGAAAACCCGACCCCGGGCCCCCCAGCCGTAAATACGACGAGAGACAGCGCCACTCCACGAGCCGACCAGTGTTTGCAACAACAGCCACGCCCGAGAGTAGAAGTAATAATAATAATACTTCGTGCCCGCTTTGTAAGAAACCTCACATTCTTACTGAGTGCCGTACCTTCAAACGCAAACTGAAGAGGGACAGATGGAGATTTGTAAGATCAGAAAATCTATGCTACTGCTGCCTGTTATCACGACACGGCCGTGACACGTGCCCGGCGCCCGTATGTGACATCGATAGCTGTGGGATGGCACACCATCCGCTTCTGCACTACAAAGCCAGCAACCCAAGGAGTGCGGTACCTGCGCCTACGTCACCATCACGCGACGAGACCGTGGCGCACGTCGCGACTACGGCCGCGACGACGCGCCCTCCCGCGCCCGCCGTTTCGGGCTCCGCTGCCGCGCTTGGCGCGCGCGCCCCGTCAGCCCCGACTTCAGCGGTTAGTGAAGTGATGCTAAAGGTAATAAAAGTGAATCTAAGTGGCCCCAAGGGCACCGTTAGTGCGTACGCGTTACTGGACGATGGCGCTTCTATTTCTATGATTGATAAGACTCTAGTTAACGAGCTAGGTTTAGAAACGTTACAATGTAGTCCGATTAAGTTCATAGATGCATTCGGCATCGAAATATTTCAGTCAGAAGTACCTAAAGTTTCTGTTAACATTTCTGGTTGTATGCAAAATGCTGAAAATTACAATGTAACCTTACGTCAAGTCGATAATTTGAATTTACCTAAACAAAATTTATCTTGCGTCAAACAATTGCAGTGTAATCATTTGTTAGGTATCAAAGATTATGTCTGTAGCGAATGTGTGGTGCCTCGTTTACTGATAGGGGAAGATAATTACTTTCTTTTAGCCCCCCTACAGATTCTGCATGGTAACAAGCAGGAACCGTATGCAACGAGATGCAGGTTAGGATGGTGCATTCATGGCTGCTATGATGGTCTCACTCACTCTCCCGTGAACGCGCACGCCTTCCATATCGCTCACTCGATGCATCCACAAGCGCAGCCGGAGCCGGAAGCTAGCTGTGACGTAAGTAAATTAAACGAATTGGTAAAAATGTCGTTCGAGCTTGACTCCATTGGAATTTCGACCGTACGTCGTGAGAATACGGCACATTTGAGAGCGGTAAAGATTTTGGACGAAACATCGCGAAACATCGGTGGTCAATGGGAAGTTGGTTTACCGTTTACTAAAGACCATCTTTCTCTCCCGGACACTTTTGATTATGCACATTCTAGATTAAAGGGTTTATTAAAGAAATTTCAGGCTGATGGTAAGTATGCTGAAAAATATTGTCAGGAAATGAAGCGGCTCTTCGACAACGCCTACGCGCGAGAACTAGAGGACAATGAACTTTCGCCGAGTCATACATGGTACCTGTCGCACTTTGGAGTCCAGAACCCGAACAAACCCGAAAAATTAAGGTTAGTGTTTGATTGTGCGGGAAAAGTTAAAGGTGTCTGTCTAAATGATTATTTACTTACCGGCCCCGATTTGTATAATTCTTTACTAGGAATTATGTTACGTTTTCGTGAGCATAAAATTGCATTAATTGCCGACATTAAAGATTTCTTTGTTCAAATTAAAATTCGCCATGAAGATAAACATGTTTTTCGCTTTCTTTGGCAAGAGAGCCCGGATATGCCTTTGAAAAAATGTGTAATGGAAAGTTTACTTTTTGGCGCCACTTGTTCTCCTTTTGTCGCACAATACATTAAAAATAAAAATGCTCTTAAATACCAGGATATGTACCCCGAAGCCGTCGATGTTATCATCAAAGACCATTATATGGACGATTGTCTTCACTCATGTGAGGACGAAAGTCAGGCTATCCGATTAGTGCGCGAAGTAACCGACATACACAAATCAGGCGGATTTGAAATTACGCGCTGGTCGAGCAACAGCCGCTCGGTTCTCGACGCAATCCCGCCCGCCGCTCTAGCGCCTGCCGCCATTGAGCTCACACAAGGAGCTACGAATACGCATGAGCGCACGCTCGGTTTGATTTGGTATCCGAGCGATGACTGTTTTGGTTTTAAAATTGCGTTAGATAGAATACCTCCTACTATTTTAGATGGTTCCGAATCACCTACTAAAGCACAAATGTTAAGTATTTTAATGTCAGTGTATGATATTCACGGTTTCCTTTCTCCGTTTACAATAAAAGGTAAAATTATTTTCCAAAACGTTCATCGCAGCGGAGTCGATTGGAATTACCGCATCCATTCTGAGGAACATACTCTTTGGATAAGTTGGCTCGCCGACCTACGTCAGCTGTGTTCGCGTCGTATTCCACGGCACTATGGCAGCGCACACGAGTGGATTGATTGTTATACTGGCGAGCAGTGGTCATCGAACATTTCGGATTCGAACCAAAATGATATTGTTGACGTACAAATGCATGTTTTTTGCGACGCTTCATCAAAAGCGTATGCAGCGGTAGTATATTTTCGTTTTACACGTGCAGATGGCCGTGTACTAGTGTGTTTTGTAAGTAGTAAATGCAGGGTAAGCCCGTTACGACCCGTGTCTATTCCAAGGTTGGAGCTGCAGGGCGCGCTACTGGGAGCGCGGCTCGCCGCCGCGACGCAGCGCGAGCACAAAGATGTTCAGCCTGGGAAGAGGTATTACTGGACGGATTCCAGCACGGTCCTACAATGGATCCGCAGCGACCCACGTAATTATAAGCCTTATGTGGCTCACCGACTGGGTGAGATTGATGAGTTGACGAAGTCGTGTGAATGGCGACACGTCCCAACGGTACACAACGCGGCGGATATCGCCACGCGTGATGACGCGCCCCCGCTGGCGTACTCCAGTACCTGGTTCCAGGGTCCTACGTTTTTGAGGCTGCCAGAAGATCAGTGGCCTAAGGACCGTAAGTTTACCAAATTGCAGGAGGACGCCGAGTGTGAAGTACGGGCGGTAAATGTAGTTGTTGCAGACAGCTGTTCGTCACCGGTTTTGCCTGATGAAGGTAACATTTCTAACTGGATTACTCTTGTCCGTGCCACCGCTAGAGTTTTGTTGTTCATTAGAAAATGTCAGCGTAAGACCTGCGAGCTTGACATTGTTCTAATGAAGGAGGCAGAGGACCTACTGATTCGAAAATCACAATTAGACAGTTTTAATAAGGAAATGGCATGTTTGAAGCAGAACAAACAGCTGCCACCTAGCAGCCGCTTGCGTCAACTTACGCCGTACTTAGATGACGCAGGTATTTTACGTGTTCATGGTCGTATCGACTCCGTTGCAGGAGTCCCTGATGACGTACGGCGACCAGCTATTTTAGACGGACACCACAGGATTACCCGTTTGTTGGTGGAATACGCACACCGGCAAGCACTACATGGCGCGAACGAGCTGGTTGTGAATAATTTACGGCAGCGCTATTGGGTGCTGCGACTGCGGCCGACCGTCCGCAGCGTTGCGGCCCGTTGCTTGTTCTGCCGCCACAGACGCGCCGCGCCGCAGCCGCAGCGCATGGCGGACCTGCCGCCGGACCGGCTGCAACACAATAGACGTCCCTTTACGTACACAGGCGTTGACTTTTTTGGACCGCTGGAGGTAACCATCGGTCGCAGCAGACCTAAAAGGTATTGTATGCTCTTCACGTGTTTGACCATACGCGCGATACACATTGAGGTGACCGAGGACCTCACCACAGACTCCACCATTATGGCGCTTAGGCGAATGGCCGCTCGTCGTGGTATGCCCCAGGTAATAATATCGGACAATGGTACTAACCTGCGTGGCGCCGACACGGAGCTGAAGCGTAGCATGGCTGACCTACACCAGGAGGCAGTGCGCGAGGCTGGAGCCATACGTGGAGTAGAGTGGAAATTTATCCCCCCTGGCGCACCCGAGATGGGTGGTGCTTGGGAGCGCATGATCCGCACCGTCAAGTCGTCCCTAAAGGTAATCTTGAAGGAGCGTGCTCCGCATCCTGACACGTTGTTGACATTGATGGCTGAGGTTGAAGCAGTGGTTAACAGTCGCCCCATAACGCACGTTTCTGACGACCCGTCCTACCCAGAGGCGCTCACGCCCAATCATTTTTTGATCGGCTCATCATCCGCTAGCCCACAGTTTGGTAAATATGATAATTCTGACTTATTACTTAGGAAGCGCTGGCGGGTGGCACAGCGACTGGCCGACATGTTTTGGTCACGTTGGGTAAAAGAATACCTACCTACTTTGATACCTCGTCAGAAATGGACGTCAGAGTCCGAGGGTTTACAGGTTGGCGATTACGTGGTGCTCGTCGAACCCAACTTGGAGCGCAGCTGCTGGCGACACGGAGTGGTGAGTGAGACCCATGCAGGGAGAGATGGCCGCGTCCGCGTTGTAGATGTGCGCACTCGCACTGGCTTGTTGCGTAGGCCTGTAACTCGCGTCGCTCTACTTACACCTAGGGTTAGTGATAGCGCTAACTAGTTAGCACTAAGGAGGCAGATTGTAGGCGACGCATCACACATTCATACTTACCTGTAATGTGTACCTACTTAAGCTAATAAACTTATAACTAATCCTAAAACTATAACTTAAAGCTAAATAACCTAAATGTGTCTTAATACTAAATACTTACCTTGTATGTTGCCCATGCCTATATCATGTATTTATGTGTGGAACTATTGATGTTATCAATAAATTGAAATGCCCGCGCGAGCGTCCCGTTCGCGCCTGTGCTCATTCGGTCCGCGATTCGCTCCTACATTCAATCATTCGCGGAAAGGGTTGGCGCGCCATCGCGCCCCCTCGCCCCGGCAGTCAGACGTTAGATTCCAACACGCGCACACGCACTGCGACACAACGCGAAGGACGCTCGCCCGCCGTTTGTTTACCGATGAAAATCGTTGTTTCCGTTCATCCCCCGGCCTCCCAACACACCAGCGACCTACCTACGAACTCTATACTTTACAATAAGTAAACCTTAGAATTATGAGTCGGCGCTTTGAGTGATCTTTGTACATACACTGATTTTTCAGCGCCGACTCAAAATTTTAAGGTTTATTATTTTTTGCTTTTCAGTTTTTTTTTAAAGTTTTTATTTTATATTTTTTGGCTTAAATGTACTTATAATACTTGGCAAGGTATACCCTATCCAATAAAAATAGAATTATCAAAATCGGACTACTCTGTACAAAGTTATGCGTGGATATACATTACAATCAGTGAGTGAACAATCAATCATCCCCTGTTTTCCGACCCTTCGGGTTCGATTTTGTTTTCCAAATTTATATGGGACCACCTTGAGAGTATACCCTTTCCAATTAAAAAAGAATTATCACAATCGGACTACTATATAAAAAGTTATGCGTGGGCATACATTAAAATAAAAAAAACAAAAAAATATATACGCGTCGAATTGATAACCTCCTCCGTTTTTTTTCTCGTCGGTTGAAAATATAATTAATATGTTATTTTTTATAATACCATATTTATTTCCTTTCGTAAAATATGCTTCATAAATTTTTCAACCGACGAAAAAAAACGGAGGAGGTTATCAATTCAACGCGTATATTTTTTATTATTTTTTTTATGTATGATCACGCATAACTTTTTACATAGTGGTCCGATTATGACAATTCTTTTTCTATTGGAAAGGGTATACTCCCAAGGTGGTCCCATATAAATTTGGAAAATAAAATCGAACCCTAAGGGTCGGAAAACAGGGGATGATTGATTGATCACTCACTGATTGTTATGTATAAACACGCATAACTTTATACAGAGTAGTCCGATTTTGATAATTCTTTTTGTGTTGGATAGGGTATACCTTGCCCAGTATTATTAGTACATTAAAGCTACAAAAAAATATAAAATAAAAACTTTTTAACAAAAAATTAAACCGCCGAAAAACTGAAAAGCATAAAATAATAAACCTTAAAATTTTGAGTCGGCGCTGAAAAATCAATGAACAAGGATCACTCAAAGCGCCGACTCATAATTTTAAGGTTTATTATTTTATGCTTTTCAGTTTTTCGGCGGTTAAATTTTTTGTTAAAAGTTTTTTATCTTTGCTAAATATATTTTTTTGCCTCGTGTCGCAGGCTCGCTAGGTTCAGCTACATTTCTCAAGGTCAGCACTTGGATGGGTGACTATTTCGTTTTTATTTTGGCTTGTGTCGCAGGGTTGCTACGTTAAGCTACACTTCTCAAGGTGAGCCTTTGGATGGGTGACCATTTAGTTTTTGTTTTGCCTTGTGTCGCAGGTTCGCTAGGTTAAGCTACACTTCTCAAGGTCAGCCTTTGGATGGGTGACCATCTAGTTTTTGTTTTGCCATGTGTCGCAGGTTCGCTAGGTTAAGATGCACTTCGCAAGGTCAGCGTTTGTATAGGTGACCATTTAGTTTGTGTGGCGTTTTGTCGCAGGTTCGCTAGGTTAAGATGCACTTCGCAAGGTCAGCCTTTGGATGGGTGACCATTTAGTTTTTGTTTTGCCATGTGTCACAGGTTTGCTAGGTTAAGCTACACTCCCCAAAGTCAGCCTTTAGATGGGTGAATATTGTTTTCTTTGTGCCTCGTATTTGGTTTGCTAGGTCCAGCTACACGTCCCAAGGTCAGCCCTTGGGTGGGTGACCATGTAGTTTTTGTTTTGCCTTGTGTCGCAGGTTCGCTAGGTTAAGCTACACTTCTCAAGGTCAGCCTTTCTATGGGTGTCAATTTAGTTTATGTGTGGTGTTTTGTCGTAGGTTCACTAGGTTAAGCTGCACTTCGCAAGGGCAGCTTTTGGATGGGTTACCATGTAGTTTTGTTTTGCCTTGTGTCGCAGGTTCGCTAGGTTAAGCTACACTTTTTATTTGAAAGCTGGTGCTTCAGACTAGGGTGGTACAGAGTAGTCCGAATTTTGATAATTAACATATTAACATATAATTAACTAGCTGTACCCTGCCACGCTTCGCTGTGGCACGCCATTACTATTGCGGTTGTCAGTGAGTGTTTTCCTCGCTTCTGGCAGATGGCGCGGTCACTTTACATAGATAGTCATTTGACTTGGAAATATCATATCGACGCTTTGTCAAAGAAGCTCAGTCAGTTTGCGTATGATCTGTACAAATTATCAAAAACGGTTAACCACATTACAGTACAAATCCACACTTCCACACTTAATATTATAAATGCAAAAGTAACTCTGTCTGTCTGTCGGTCTGTCTGTCTGTCTCGCTTTCCTGCTAAAACTACTGAACCGATTTAAATGAAATTTGGTACACAGATAGTTTAGATAGAGCCTAAGAAAGGACATAGGCTACTTTTTATCCCGGTAGTATGTTCCCGCGGGATAATTTCCGACCTCCACGCGGGCGAAGCCGCTGGCAAAAGCTAGTAGCTTATAATGCTTAGGCCTCCCCCACATTAGGCGTGCGCGATCCTCGGGCGCGAGTGCCGCGCGCGCGTCGCGAGCGCGCCGCGAGAGCGTCGCGTTTAGCTGCCCTGCGGCGCGCTCGCGGCGCGCTCGCGGCGCACTCGCGGCGCGCTCGCGGCGCGCACGCGGCGCTCGCCTTGGCGTTTAACCCCCTTCAGCTAAGTCAGTCACAATTTGGACAATTTTCGTTTCAAAATCCACACTATCCACACTAATATTATAAATGCAAAGTAACTCTGTCTGTCTGCCTGTCTCGCTTTCCTGCTAAAACTACTGAACCGATTTAAATGAAATTTGGTACTCAGATAGTTTAGAGCCTGAAAAAGGACATAGGCTACTTTTTATTCCGTGACTTTGTCTGCGTCCGCGATAAACGACATTTACGCAAAAGAAGTCGCGGGCAGAAGCTAGTCTTTTATAAATAAAGTGCTGATTTCTTCCCACACCTTTTTTTTGCAATACGATCACTATACTCCTTTGTAGTCATGTCCCATATCGCAGAACGATTCTGTATTTCTAGGATAAAGCTTTCGATATTAATTTCACTCGTGACTCTATTTTTAACGTGTGTCAACACAACACTGCCCACCATGTGACTGACCGAAACAGTAGCAATATACAACAAGTTACCAGAATCCATAAGGACAGAGAAAAAAAGCCATCTTATCCATACAAAAGTTATTATAGCGACAACGAAATTTTAAATGATAAATCCCTGAAATTAGTTTAGAAAAGTCCAAAGCATGTATTTCATCTATTTTTAATTACTATTTTAGAATAAGTTACATTATAACATAATCAATAGGTCCTCCTCTCTACCTACTGTATTTTCCTTTGCTGTGCCCGACAGGGTCCACAACTGTTTCTAAATAAAATGTTTTACCACCTAAGCATTGTGGAATGCAATAAAGTATTGAGTATTGTAGCGGGCGAAGGGGTAAGAACGCGACTCGAGCGCCGCGTGCGCGCCGCGAGCGCCCGAGGATCGCGCACGCCTAATGTGGGGTTAGCCTTATGTGGGTTCTGGCATTAGATACGGAATCATTTTCTAGGGCAACTCCACTGACAGAGACATTGCTTTTAAAGCTCAGAAGAAATGCTTGCGATCGTTTACAAAATTACAATCGATTGATAGTTGTAAACCATTATTTAAGGAACTCAACTTGCTCACTCTACCGTCTATGTATGAAATGGGAGTATTTGTTCACAGTAACCTACATTTGTTTGAAAAACTGCGCTCCCACCGTTATCAGAATAGGTACCATTCATGTTGCCTCTCACAAAACCGCATTTTTCAGCAAAAGTGTGCTAGGTATGGCCCCAAAAATATATAATAATATACCAACAGCTATAAGAAATAAAGAGTGTCTGGGATCCTTTAAGCGGTCTTTGTCTATATTCCTTTTAGATAGATGCTACTACTCCATCACTGAGTTCACTACTGATAAACAGAGGTATGAAGGTTCCGACTTATAAATTAAACACTTATGATTTTATTTATTGACTAGCTTCTGCCCGCGACTTCGTCCGCGTCAAATTTTTGCTCCCCTGACCCTTCCCGTCGCTTCGATTTGCCTGCTAGTTTTCGTCCATTTTTCGTTGCTGCTCGCTTCTTTTGAATTATAGTGAGTCAACCTTAAAAAATAGACATATGCTCTCACGGACTTTTTTTTAGAACTTTTTAAAAGGAACAATTCCGTCATACATGATTTTTGCGTTACTTTAGCCGTTTACGCAGCGCACGCAACGGAAACTCTCAAAAGGAATAAATTTCCCCCGTTTTTGCAACATTTTTCATTACTGCTCCGCTCCTCTTAGTTGTAGCGTGATGTTATATAGCCTATAGCCTTCCTCGATGAATAGGCTACCCAACACAAAAAGATTTTTTCAATTCGGACCAGTAGTTCCTGAGATTAGCGCGTTCAATCAAACAAACAAACAAACTCTTCAGCTTTATAATATTAGTATAGATAGTATAGATTATGTTTAAATGTGCTTATTTATCTTAAATAAAATTGTAATGACGTGCTTATTGTAACTATTTAATTTTAAATTTATTTTCAATGTAATTTACTGACATGCCACCGTTATTGTAATCTTTGTTTGTGTTAATTTTTTACGCCATTTATTGGCAAAACATAGTGCACATAATTTTGACAATTTACTATCTGTAACCATACCTATGTTCCTGCCGGGGTCGCGTGACCTGCCGGGGTCGCGTGATTGTTCGAAAGAGATACCGTGACCCTGGCACATGGGCAACTGATGGAACACGGGTGGGTTTTAGTCAGTAAAAGTCTGACACGCCCTCCCGCTCCGCCCAGAGCGAGAGAAGTCATTTGATGATTTGAAATGATTGATTGATTGATTGACTGGTACACAGCTGATCGTTAAAAAAACTGATTTTTCACGGTCGCGGATATGTGACTGATGCAAAAATAGATAAAAACAATCCTTGGTGCGGATTATATGTATATCATGCTAAAATTTCAGCTCGATCGGTGCAGAACTTTTTGAGTTTTTGAAGCGTACACAAACCAACATAACATTTTTATATATACCTATATAGATAGATAATATGTTGTGTTTGATTGTACCATATTTATTTCCTTTCGTAAAGTATGCTATAAATATTATCTTTACAAAGTAATTTCGATGTTTCACATCTGCCAGGCGTCCCGCGACGGCTCACTTTTTAGGGTTCCGTTGCCAAATGGCAAAAAACGGAACCCATAGATTCGTCATGTCTGTCTGTCTGTCTGTCCGTCCGTATGTCACAGCCACTTTTCTCCGAAACTATAAGAACTATGCTGTTGACACTTGATAAGTAGATGTATTCTGTGAACCGCATTAAGATTTTCACACTAAAATAGAAAAAAAAAACAATAAATTTTGGGGTTCCTCATACATAGAACTGAAACTCAAAAATGTTTTTTTTTTTCATCAAACCCATACGTGTGGGGTATCTATGTATAGGTCTTCAAAAATGGTAATGAGGTTTCTATTATCATTTTTAGGGTTCCGTTGCCAAATGGCAAAAAACGGAACCCTTATAGATTCGTCATGTCTGTCTGTCTGTCTGTCTGTCTGTCCGTGTATGTCACAGCCATTTTTTTCCGAAACTATAAGAGCTATGCTGTTGAAACTTGGTACATAGATTTATTCTGTAAACCGCATTAAGATTTTCACACAAAAATAGAAAAAAAAAACAATACATTTTGGGGTTCCCCATACTTAGAACTGAAACTCAAAAAAAATTTTTTCATCAAACCCATACGTGTGGGGTATCTATGGATAGGTCTTCAAAAATGATATCGAGGTATCAAATATCATTTTTTTCTAAACTGTATAGTTTGCGCGAGAGACACTTCCAAAGTGTTAAAATGTGTGTCCCCCCCCCCCTGTAACTTCTAAAATAAGAGAATGATAAAACTAAAAAAAATATATAATGTACATTGCTATATAAACTTCCAACGAAAATTGGTTTGAACAAGATCTAGTTAGTAGTTTTTTTTAAAACATCATAAATCGTAAACCGCAATTTACCTTTCATTCAATCAACTCAAATATAAAAATTAAAAAAAATACATTTAATTTCATAAACATAAGCCTTATGCATAAACCGTGAATACCTAAAGGATTGTACGGAACCCTCGGTGCGCGAGTCCGACTCGCACTTGGCCGGTTTTTTTTTATTTTCTAAAGTGAATAGTTTGCGCGAGAGACACTTCCAAAGTGGTAAAATGTGTGTCCCCCCCCCCCCGTAACTTCTAAAATAAGAGAGTGATAAAACTAAAAAAAATATATGATGTACATTACCATGTAAACTACCACCGAAAATTGGTTTGAACGAGATCGAGTGAGTAGTTTTTTTTAAAACGTCATAAATCGTAAACCGCAATTTACCTTACATTCAATCAACTGAAATATAAAAATAATAAATAAACATTTATTTTTAAACCGAGAATACCTACAGGTTTGTACGGAACCCTCGGTGCGCGAGTCCGACTCGCACTTGGCCGGTTTTTAACCAAAACGGAGAAGGTTTCTCAATTCGACCGTTTATATTTTTTAATTTTTGTATTTTTTTTTATGTGTGTTCACGCATAACTTCGTCGTTTATGAACCGATTTTGATGATTCTTTTTTGTTAGAAAGGAGATATCCCAAGGATGGTACCATGATAAGGAAACCAGGATCTGATGATGGCATCCCAGAGAAGTCGATAGGAGCATTCGAAAATCGTAGTGGAGACTAGTGCGTTTATTAGTTTTTTAATTAATTATCTTAAAGCACTACTATTTAATGAAGGTCTGAAGTTGCTCTGATGATGAAGCCGAAAGACAGTCGAGGGAAGTCCTCAACGACTTACAGCAATTAAGTCCGGTGTTTGGACTTAATTCATCTCTATTGATGAGAACTTTGCACCCATATGGGTTATAAGTGCCATTACAGGTCTGATGATGGAGACCATAGACAGTTGAGGGAATTCCTCAACGATTTACAGCAGTTCCCTATTGTTGGGCTTGCTTTATACGGTTCAAAGTGCCAATTTCATCACTACTATTTATTTGAGGTCCGGAGTTGATCTGATGATGGAGCCGAAAGACAATCGAGGGAACTCCTCAACGATTTACAGCAATTACCTGGTATTTGAACTTAATTCATTTATATTGATGAGAAAGCCCCCATAAGGCTTACAAGAACCATTACAGGTCTGATGATGGAGACCATAGACAGACAGCCGAGGGTATTCCTCAACGATTTACAACAGTAGAAAAGTATTAAATTTCACCTGGCGAGTAGTGATACTTACAGGAATTAATGCGTGGTAGACACCATAACTAAAAAGTTAAAAAAAAAACCGACTGCCTCAAAAACACTGCAAAGTGAAAAATAACTTTAATTTCGGAAGTTGGTTCTGTATTTGAGTTTTATTTATGTGAGTGTTGTTATTTTTCACTTTGTAATGTTTTTGAGGAAGTCGGTTTTTTTTTGTAAAAATGTTTTTATTCGTATTGAGCGTTTTAACAAATCACACGAAAAAATGACCCAAGGTCACTTCGTGCATTCAACCGGTTTGAGTTTTTTGCCACTAACTTCCGAAATTAAAGTTATTTTTCACTTTGTAGTGTTTTTGAGGAAGTCGGTTTTTTTTTACCAACAGTAGCTATATCGGTACTAACTTTCTTTGATGCTACAGCTACACTGATGACGCGAATGATACCACGCACGCTCTCTCGTGCACCGGTTGACCTCTCGTTGTGCAACAGAGCGCGCGTGAAGCTCGCGTCGTGTTGGCGTGAAAATGTAGCCGTAGCATTAGAGAGAGTTCGCTCGGCTCCAACGCGAATTTGATTACAGTAATGCCTCGGCGACACTGTCGGGATAGTGCGAACTTCACTTTGTGCGGTCTCCCTCATACACAGCTTACCGTCTCGCTGTGCAACAGATATAGCGCTACATGCAGTTTGCTATAACGCGACAATGTAGCCGTAGCACTACAGGTATGGAGAAATATCCAGTAATGCTACGGCTACATTGTCGCGCAACTACAAGTAGCGCTCTCTCTGTTGTAACAGGTGATTGACTTAGTGGTACTTTATTCAAAATTAAAAAATATCGTTTTATAACACAAAACTCGTCGAATTACACAGATAAGTAAGTAAAGATAAGGTCAGATCAGATAACATACCCGAGTATATCGGCGAATCTATCGCGCAGTGGCGGCGGCTGCACAGCAGCGTGTAACGGCAGGGCCGAGACGGGTGATCGGGGATACTCTGGTACATTTTCCGTTTCACCTCGTGCTGCGCTTCTACAAGTGATAATTAGGTATACTGCGATAAGAAACCACATAGCTTTCGATTTATTCAGGTAAAAATATTGATTAGTTACAAATAAAACGAACCTCCTTGCACGTGATGCAGGCGGTGGCAAAACAAGTGCAGCGCCCACAGCAAAGTATGGAAATCTATGTACAACCACAAAAAGAAATATGAGCTTCAATACTTTTAACTAGTGGCAAACAATTAAGCAGTCGGCCCACCTGATGGTAAGTGGTCATCGCTGCCTATGTACTCTGGACATTTGAGAACCATTATTAATTTTAAAAAAATTACCGAAGCGCCTGAGGGGCAGTAGGACGATCCCGTGGTGGGTATCGCATGAACGCGGCGAGCAGGGCCAAGGCGGGTGGTGAGGCAGAAGGCACGACGCGCGCCAATGGTACTCCCGCACTCGACGGGAAGCGGAACCGCAGAGCGTCTGCGAGCGCGTACCCCTCCGGCCAGTCGTCTCGGTCGGGAGTGCCCAGCACAGCACATATCTTGTGCAACTGGTCTATTTCTGAGTTCCCCGGGAATAGAGGCCGACAGGTATACAATTCTGCCATAATACAACCGAGGGCCCACAGATCGATGGGTGTACCGTAGCGCGTGTCGTGTAGCAACACCTCCGGTGCGCGGTACCAACGAGTGGACACGTAGTCGGTGTAGGGCGGACGCGAGCGAACCTCGCGCGCCAACCCGAGATCGGCGATCTTCACGAGTTCGGGTCCGGCACACAGCAAATTTTCTGGTTTCAGATCTCGGTGGAAGAAACCGTGACGATGCATGTGTGCCAGCCCCTGTAATACTTGATATACAATGTTCCTCAACACTGGCTCAGGAAACGCGCGCTCCGCGTCGCGAATCAGCTGGTACAAGTTGCCCCGCATGTACTCAAACACGAAGTATAGCGTATCATTTTCCCGTATAACTTCGCGTAGCTTGACAATGTTGGCATGGTTCAGCTTCTTCAGCGACTTGACCTCGCGCAGGTTCATGGCTTCGTCCCACGAGTAGTACTTGCGCTTCATGCGCTTGATAGCCACTTTCTCGCCGGAGTCGCGTCGCTGCGCCAGTACCACGGAGCCGTATGTGCCATCCCCGAGCTGCTGCAGCACCACGTACCGATTCATGGTGCCCAGTGCCCACGTCTATATAATTCAGCCACACATTGTCACACACTTGGTATATTTTTTTTAGTTTAATTCAATTTTGAGTTTGATGCAGTTGGTGGGAGCTATGATTTTTTTATCCTTGTTTGCTTGAAGCACCTATTCATATGAGCATTGAATTTTTATTATTTATAGGAGCAAATTGAAATTTATTTAATATTCTTGATTATTACATTTGTTGGTATTAACATTAAAGGCAAGCAGTTTTACATTTCTCAATAATAATATAAAGGGACGTCACTTTTTGCCATTCCGAAAAAAACTAACATCGCTTTATATTATTCGTAAAAAATCACAGGTTTTTTTGAAGTAACCATAAGTTAGCAGATAGTTACATACACCACGAATATACAATATTTTTTAAAACAGATCTTGATACTCTTGGTACATGTTATTTACAATTAGTTTCTATGGTTACCTTGCGACTGTGACATACATACATAGATTATAAATATCCATTGCGTTTTGTTTACAAAGTCAGCATCTTCAACTGCAAGGTCTCCGACCACTATCTCAGTCAGTATGAATCAATGACGGTTACGTTAGACAGTCATAGAAGTTTCCGTTTATACTCATGGGGATCAAGCATGTCCCCCTTCAAAGCTCAAACAAAAAATCGCGGTTCTGCTGGTCCAGCGTACAGCACCCATTTTGACATCCGCCATAAATGATAAATGATTTTATTTCTGTAAGCAGGTTTAGACAAACACTTTTACATATCAATCATATTTTTTTAGCTTTAACTAGATGAGGTCGGTAAACTCAATCACAGTCTCTTTTATAGTCCAGACATAATCTTGGTCAGATAAAGCGAACTACGTGTGTTGGACTGTTGGCTACAGATTGTAAACACCGATTTCTCAGCTTCGACGTCACTTCTCAGTGCAAATCGTTGACAATGTTTGGCTTTGAAAACGAGAGTAGTGGGTGTCAAGCCAACTCGCGTACGCTAGTAATTTATACAAACTATATTTTTTTTGCAAGTGTGGGTATTTAACCAGACCGAGACAGTGGTTGAAGACCTTTACCAGGCCTGTCTCGCCCTGCTGGGTGGACCTAATTCACCCTTTAGAGGGTACCTACTTGTGCGTCTTTTTTTTTTTTTTTGTAGGACATCTCGTAGTTAATCCTGAAAAGATTCTTACTACTTAAACGGATGGTAGCCCGGCGAGTTCTAAAAAGTTACCTTTTTAGGCCTCCAGCCGGGGCTTATTATACTTAAAACTAAAGCGAAAGCTCTAAGGGTTACCCCGAGGGGGGTACGAACCTCGGCTTAGGCAATCACTGGTAGGGGGACAGCAAGGGACTGGCTGGATCTGTGTTAAATTATTTAGGGACTAATTTAAAGCTAACGGCACAGCATCGCGGGCTGGCTCTTGCAAGGGTCGGGAGGGAACTTGTGCGTCTATAATTCAAATTCACGCCAAATTGCTCTGATTTTAATAGATGGCCGCGTATTTAATTCAAATTTTTGAAGGGATAACTTTTTATGGGAGGGCAAACGCGGAACGAAGGCTCCTCCTCACTCACTCTAACCCACAGCACTAGCCGTTTTTCGGACAGACCCTTCCCCCTCTCTCTAACCAGTGTTTAGTGTGCGATAGACATACAATTGCTGACAGTGACCATAAAACCTAAAACTATCACTGTTTCAATATTATGTAGTTCAACTTAGATTAGTTTAAGTTATTATCACTTCTGTCGGGCGTTCCGAGACGCACACGTTTTTTTTGTATGTATGTACTATGATTTTGAAAATATTCTCAGTGGCAGCAACCGAGGAACAACCTTAATGTAACGAAAATAAAGATAATTGATTATGATAGCAATGAAAAATCATTAGAAAAATTACTGTAATAATGATTTAGGGCATCAAAAATGGTATGGCCGAGGAAGTCCTTAAAGAACATACTAATTCCACAGATGGAATATATTGACAGTCTTTGTTTGGCATTGACAGCTCTACCTATGATTGATCTGTCAAGCTATCACAATGTCAGGTCAGTCAGTTTGCTTGACGACTGTTGGATAGACTCGAAACTTGGATAGACTGTTGTGCGTTTGTGTATAGTTGTGATCTGTGATCGATGATATTTAGCACGGAAGTCGACTTAATGATAGTTTTATAGTAAACTTACGGATATGTATGACAGACATGAGTGCCGTGTTAACTAGATGTAGAGTGAGTTCGGAACAACTTGATTTATTGCTGTCGTTTATGGAAGAGCACCCTGACTTCGCTGCCGGTAAACAATCAATATACTCCCGGTTCAGTTCGAGCAAGTTGTGGCGACTGCTGGCGGAGCGGCTGAACGCGGCGGCGGTGGACAGCGGCGGAGCACGCAAATCACCCGACAAGTGGTGCCGGGTCAGTCACTCGCTTCATGTTGTGGGGCACTCATGTGACTTGCTAAAGTGTTGGTGCATATCTTTGAAGCACCGACATAGTATTTTATAGTCAGTGGGTCGTCTTAGATTTTCGGGTTTGAGGCCCTGGCTGCCCTTGGAATTGAATGCTTTTAAAATTTCTTTCTACCTTTCTTTTCATTCCTGTCACACAGCACATTTACATTTATGCAATCTAATTTATAAAACGCTTAGCAACAGATTCTTTATATAATGTATCTTAAATTCAATATGTAATAATTAGCCTCAGACTTGCATAATCGCCAGTTAGTTAAACCAGCATTCTCAGAGATAAGTTAATAACAAGGAAAGAGAGTAAGTAATATAACCCTACAAATTAAGACAAAATACTTTTTAAACTTAAGTAAAGAAAGTCAAAGTCATCACAAAACATGTTCAACCAGACATTCCAACTGCAAGTGTACATTCATTAATAGCTGTGATTATTTTCCTTTTAACTATTGTACATTTTTAAAAGACTTATCCAACACCACCCTACACAATGGAGATGAAAAAAAAATTAACATCTCCAATATGACTGTGTATGCAAAAATATTTTTTTCAAGGTTTTATTTTACCACTTACTTAATGTGACTAATATGTATATCCCATGCTGAATTACCACTTTCTAGTACTTGGAGTCTCTAAGGTAAGCTGCGGACAGATGGACGGATACAGCAGAACTATAACACACCATCTTGATGATGATGAAGGGGGAAGGACTCCCCATTCCACATTAAGACTCATTTGGTCCGTTGTGCGTGGAGGTTCTAGCTAACAAATCCAGCCTAGCGTCACTTTAAAGCGTATAAATTTCTTTGGTGCTTCACAGTGCCTCATTGTTCCGAGGATTTCTTCACGTTAAGAAGCCACGTCCTCGCATTCCATGAGGACGTGGCGGGCAGCGTCAAGGCACACCCTGCAAAACGGGCTGTCTTATATTATAAAGAATGGCCCCTGTTAAAAAAGATGTGCTCCAAAGTACCCTCGTCCAACCCACACTCACAGAGCGATGTGTCTCTGACCCGGATTTTGTGTAGAAAAACCGGAGAACAACAGTGGCCTATACGAAGTCGGCAAAGAATAGTTATCACCGTCTTGGATATTTTTTTAAAAGGGAAGAACCAAGGCTTGGGTGTAACATTAGGCTGTATTGCGTGATAAAACGCACCTTTTCGTTTACTTGAATGTTGCCACTGCTCCTGCCATGAGCTATGCCTGCCGTAAGATCTTTTTGGAAAGACTCAGCAGATCGTAGCCCTGACATTGAAAATGTTTAAGGTCAACGTCTTGTGACGTTACAGCATCCTTTGCGAGGGCATCAACATATTCGTTTCCTCTAATGCCACAATGACTTGGAATCCAAACCAAATCTACGGTTTTGTGATTCTTGGCCCAAGAGAAAAGAGACTTTTTGATTTGAAGCAGGATTGGACTGCGCAGTTTACTCTTGGAAGGATTCTGCTCCAAAGCTTGCAAAAAACTAAGTGAGTCTGTAAAGATGACACCAAAACTTATGCTATGAGCTTCTATAAATAGACACGCTTCCAATATGGCGACACATTCGCCCGTAAACACCGATGATTGAACAGGGCATCTGAATTTTAAAACAATTTTTTAGTTTTGGTAGTAAACTGCAGCACCAGTGCAACTTGTATCCGCTAATTTAGAGGCGTCCGTGAAAAATCTTTCAAAGTTGTTCCATCGTTTACCAACCGCAGCATTGAAAATAGAGTCCGCCGAAGGAGAATTTTTGGAGATGCCAATATTGTAAAAGATATCTGGTGTAAAACATAGAATTTCATATGCAAAACTGAAAATAGGGAGTTTCGGGAACTGAGTAATAGGTGAATCTAAATTTTTATAGTAATGGAAGGATTTAAAAACAAAGGAATTTCTTAATGGTTCCAATAATTGGAACTTTGACATAGGACTTCCAAGTTGTCTACTTTTTGTACAAGAGGGTGGGAGGATTTGGTTATGACTCTGGCCAAAACCTCGATGCTAGGTGTTGCCTTCTCAAAGCCAACGGAGGTTCTGCACACTCTACTTGCAATGCGTTTATTGGTGAAGACCTCATACATCCCGAAATGATCCGTAGACACTTAGCCTGAATTCTGTCCAACCTTGCCAAGGCACCTTTGTTGCAGGGAATTAAAAGAAAAGATCCGTAATCTAACACACTTCGGATTAAAGCGTTGTATACCAGTTTCATGGTGTAGAGATGAGCACCCCACCATACCCCAGCAAGCGCTTTTAAAATGGGAATAGCTCTCGCATCTATTCACTAGGTAATTTAAGTGATGTAGGCCACTCAATTTAGAGTCTAAAAACACGCCTAGAAATTTTACTTTTGTGGAGACCGGTATACATTGACCTTGGATGCTCACTGAAATGTGGGGAATCAGCCTTCTGCGCAAAAACACAACTACAGCACTTTTGGGGGCAGATAAACTCAGACCGTGGGAATTTAGCCATTGGTTCAGAGAGTCCAGGGAGACACAAAGTGATGATACAGCTTCACTAATTGAATTGCTGGTAATGTATAAAGCCAAGTCGTCGGCATACTGAAGAATTTGACAATCGTTATTAAGGCAAGAACCGATGTCAGCTGTATATAAATTGTACAGTAAGGGGTTGAGGACAGAGCCTTGCGGAAGGCCCTTACATGTCATCCTGATGTCAAAGTTCTTCCCCGGAACCCTCAAAACCAAAGATCAAGACATCAGCAGACTACAGATGCATTGAACCATTCTCTCCGGTATCCTCAGCTTTTGCAATTTTTGCCTGAGAATGGGAAGAAGGACATTATCATATGCAGAGGAAATGTCTAAAAAGGCAGCGACTACGGATTCATTTTTCGAAAACGATGAGCGTACATCTGAGACAAAATCTCCAACACTATCCATGGTGCTGAGTCCCTTTCTAAAACCAAACTGGGAACTAGGAAGTAAATCTCTGGATTCCACTATGAATTCTAGTCGGTTCTTTATTAAGTGTTCCAATATTTTAGCAAGAACTCGTCAGCATGCTTTCCAGGTTTTAAAATAGGAATGATTATTTGGGTGTTCCATTGATCAGGGACCCAACCATTATTGTAACAAAAATTTAATATGGTAAAAAAAAATTTTTTGCTCTATGGCCTGCGTGTGACATGAATAGACTCATAGTCCCATAACCCCTGTCCCATCGAGTTACTGTATTATGGGATTATGAGGTTTTAGAGCCATAGGGTTAGCAGTTCAACCAAATATAGCAAATTCGAGGGTATATTTTGAGGTTATGGCCGAACCCAGACGTGCTGGAATGGAAATGACCCCGGATTCAGATTCAGCGACCCCAAAAACACATAGTACACATTTTCAGGCCCCCACATCAGAAACTTCGTTATTGGGTTTAAGGGTTATGTTGGTAAGGGGTTATAAGGTTATGTAGTTATAGGACTATGGGTTATGTAGTTATTTAAGCAAGAGGTCATCGAGCTACTGTAATAGAGGATTATAAGGTTTTAAAGCCATCGCTGAAAACCAGCGCTGGGGCTCTGTCTCGCATAGAGTCGCAGTATTATGCTGAGCGATGGCCGTTTTGCGTGGATTTGACGCATATTTTCCCCAGCTATTTTTTTATATTTTTGTTGTGTTCAGTTTGTTTTTGCGTCTTATTTACCGCAAATAAACGTATTTTTCTTTTTTCTTTCCATACGGTTAGCAACCAAATTTAGCAAATTTGAGGGTATATTTTGAAGTTATGGCCGAACCCAGATGTGCTGGAATAAAACTGACCCCAGATTCGGATTCAGCGACCCCAAAAACATATAGTACACATAGTGCGACCTCCAGGTCAGATTTTTTTTTTTGTGTGGCTGTGAATTATTATTTTTTGAAGACATTAAAGTTAAAAGGAGCTTAGTAAGAGTTTCAATTAATACATTTAAGTTTTCAGGGGATTCTGTTTCTTTATTTAGAGCACAGCCATTATGCTGAAAGGAATGGGGAGTTCTAGTGAGCTGCTTATGAGCTGCTTTGTCATAGGAGGGGGAAAGGGGAGCATGGGTCTTTGGCTTAAGAAACACAGTTTTATGGTATGATGACTGAGTCTGTGATTTTGCAATGTCTGCGTAGCTACGAGAAGATGCGGGAACAGTTTTGCTAGCTTCTGAGTAGGAAATCACTTTCTCAGCCATAATTGTTTTAATAGTCTTCTGCCTGATGTACTCCGGGCAGGCCCTGCTATTAGCAAAGTGACTTCCAGAGCACAACACGCAGAAAGCTTCGCTTTCAGTAATGCTACAACCATCACCGGGGTGATCATTGCCACACTTGCTGCAGCGGGGCTTAGAACGACAAATAATAATAATAATAATAAACCCGCAGGGCAGCTTGTGGCGAGCTGTTGGGCAGTAGCGACCCCACGGACCCTATCTCACGGGAGAATTCTTGTTCCTCATCTCTGGCTTGCCTTTATTGGCCGGCTGGAGTGAACACTGAAGAGGATCAGAGCTCCCACCTCATTCTTGCCTTTATTGGCTGGCTTGAGTGGAGATTCGCAAGAGCAAACGTGCTCGGGGAAAGGAAGACAGTATTCCAGTAAGTGCTCGTAGGGACTTGACCATCTTCCGGGCTCTGGGATTGTTCTGAAAGCCGTGGATTACCTCTCCACTTCTCAAGCACCTCAGGAAGTGTTGCCCCCTTGTCGCTACGTCACTATGTGCTAGCGACGTTTCCCGGGGGCCCATTATTGAGTGTGCAAGTCACCCCCTGCCATTTTATCCGTGTATACAAAACATTGATCAGGCAGGGGCCATAGTTCTTCCATAATTGCAGTTACCAATCCACTGTAGCCAGCCAAACCCATAGCCTAATTTGTTTTGTTTCCATATTCTGTAATAGTCCTGCTCCAACCGGGGATTGTCCTTGGGTGCACTTGCATAGGTGCATACAGGGATAATCGTTGGTTGGTACCCCTTCATCATTTAACATTGTCTAAGGGGCCTCTGCGAGTTGGCTTCGGCCCCTCGTACGCCTTCCAAAAGACCGGGATCCCAGAATCCCGAGATGTGTTAGCATATATGAAAATAATAATAATAATAAACCCGCAGGGCAGCATGTGGCGAGCTGTTGGGCAGTAGCGACCCCACGGACCCGATCTCCCGGGAGAATTCTTGTTCCTCATCTCTGGCTTGCCTTTATTGGCCGGCTGGAGTGAACACTGACGAGGTTCAGAGCTCCCATCTCATTCTTGCCTTTATTGGCTGGCTTGAGTGGAGATTCGCAAGAGCAAACGTGCTCGGGGAAAGGAAGTATTCCAGTAAGTGCTCGTAGGGACTTGACCATCTTCCGGGCTCTGGGATTGTTCTGAAAGCCGTGGAATACCTCTCCACTTCTCAAGCACCTTAGGAAGTGTTGCCCCCTTGTCGCTGCGTCACTATGTGCCAGCGACGTTTCCCGGGGGCCCATTAGGGAGTGTGCAAGTCACCCCCTGCCATTTTATCCGTGTATACAAAACATTGATTAGGCAGGGGCCATAGTCTTTCCATAGTTGCGGTTACCAGTCCACTATAGCCATCCAAACCCATAGCCTAATTTGCTTGTTTCCATATTCTGTAATAGTTCTGCTCCAACCGGGGATTGTCCTTGGGTGCACTTGCATAGTGCATACAGAGATAATCGTCGGTTGGTGCCCCCTCATCATTTAAAATTGTCTAAGGGGCCTCTGCGAGTTGGCTTCGGCCCCTCGTACGCCTTCCAAAGGACCGGGATTCTAGAATCCCGAGATATGTTTAACATGTATAAATAATAATAATATAATAATAATAATAATATCGTTTATTTATATAAAAGGGGCACATTTACAAAGTCACTTAATAATTAAAATAGAGCACAGTTGCTCATTCGCCTGAACTAGGTTGAAACTGTGCTTCAGGCTAGTTCTATGCTTTCTAGCTTTCTATTCTGCTAGTTAAATGGATTCTACGTGAACAAATCGGCAGCACTTGCGGCACTGGATGGTAGGGTAGATGTACTGTTCTACAGATAAGGACGTATAAAAACAAAAAATACGTTTTGGTAAAACTTGGCCATCAAATGTGATGACACAAGTTTCTGTGGGCCTGTATTCGTTAATGCCGTCTTTATTCGTTTTTCTGTTTATACGCCTAACTTTATTTATTGGCCACAGCCTACTGGGACTTTTAAATATGTCAAAACTTCCTCTTCTGCGAAGTATGTAGGTAAGCCACTTATTACACCCATACGGGTTATGTTGAAGGAGGGAATAACTGCTTCGTATAAATTTGTTGCTAAAACATTATTTGATATGAAGGCGTTTGCATCTTGAGGGGATGCAAACTCAACCGATACGCGGTTTCTACCGACACGCTTGACTGTGGCGATATTAGAAATATTCTGATTTGCCAAGAAGCGCCCAAATGAGATTGGGTGTAGGGTAGTTCCAGAATTGGGTTGGGATTCCTGACGGGAAACGTGGACGATAAAAGGTGCTTTATCTATGACCGAATATCTAACACGTCCTATGTGAGACCTCGGTTGTTTGGTAGGGCGATTCGAAACTTCTTCATTTCCAGGACGTTTTCTATTGGTCTGAGATGGAAGGATTTGGGACTCCAGATTACAGACCACATCTGCAAACTGGCTTAATGGGTTGAGGGAGGGACTTGGGAAATTAATCTGAATTACTTTCCACACGTAAGTTTATTGTTTCTTTGTCTATATCAACGTAAACACGCAATAAAATAAACAATATGTATCATTTTGTCAATTAGGTTCAGTGTTACCATTAAAAACTTAGTTTTAGTTTCTCACATTTGTGGGAGTTTTTAATTTATAGGAATGAGTGATTTTAAATATTTTTTTAACAATAACATCGTTGCAAGGTGCCTAAAGATGCAGCACGCTGTGATAAATGGGTGGAAATAATCCGATTTCTGAGAAGAGAAACTGACTGGCTACTTACTAAATCTATTGACATTTGTTTGAAGCACTTCCAATAAAAAAAAAATATTCAAAAAGAAAATGTCTTAATTATTTTCATTAGTGATAAAATTCTAATACACATCCAATAAGAAATACATAATTCAAATAATTTAACTTAACGTTTAACAATTTTTTTAACTTTTTTTATGGCTTAAAAAGATGGGTAATTCGAATGGGTACGCACCCCCATCACGTCATTGCATGTTTATATTGCGGTCTTTGTCTAATCTAAGCGACGGCATTATTCTTGCAACTTGTGTGTGTGAGACGTTTAAATGTTTAGTGGTTTCAAAGCTACGTCGTCGCGTTTAAATCGTGGTTACAGTTTTTTTGACACATTTTAATGTGGTTTGCTTCTCTATTATTTAACTCAATGTACAAAACAAACCTGACAGCTGTCAACACCAATACAACACACAAACAAACACAATAACAAGTCACAATAAACAGAAAAACAACCAGAAATTCAAACGTACGTGTTACCCAAACGCACACTGTGGCGAGAATCCTGTTGCCATGTCATTTCCTAACCATCGACTATTCCCTTTGACTAACTGAAGGGTAATATTATTGCAGGTTGATATACCTACTTTCCAGGGCTAGAGGGCACTCAAAGATTTGTTTGTTTGTTTTCTAACGCTTTGAGTACAGCCAGACTGTTTAGAAATTTAATGCAGTAGTTCTAGATGCCTAAGTACTTTACTGCTGTTCCGGCTTGTCTTAAGGCAATACATTCACATTGAAAGATTCAACTGTGTGCCTAGCAGTATATGAAAGTCAAAGTTGAGGTCAAGGAAGAGTTCCATCTGTGTAGATATGCACTTCATTGACTCCTGGCTGATCCCTTTCTTCCTCTACTGTTTGTATGATATCGTTTTTGTTGAACATGGGTTGGTTTGGTGTTCTTTCACATGGGGCAGCGATGAGAGGTTGGTACTCAATCGCCTGGTCCGGGATGTTAGTGTGTGAACTGGTAAGATTGTGCCCCATATGCATTGCATTGCATGGATGCATTAGCCCGATGGCACTTGCCGCGCCCCCTGCTGTATGTACAGGTCAAGGGGAGTTATTTGTAGGGCCTATCTCCATAGCTGCTGTTGAGGTGGTTGTTATTCAGCCAGTGGTAGCTGGAAAAGCCACTCGTTGGTATTGTTGAAGTCTGGTAATGATGGCATAGAGTTCCGTCCTCGTCCACCAAACCAGAGCGCCATCGGCCAACATTGGCCTAATCACCGCTATGTATAGCCACAGAGTAATCTTTAGAGCTAGCCCACATGTTTTCCCTAACATTTTTACCACTGGTAGAGTGCAATTGTGCCTTTATTTAGTTTGTAGTCAAGATGCTTGTTCCAAAGTAGTTTGCTATCAAGGATCACCCTTCAGTACTTGAATTCATCTGTGTTAGTTCTGTTAGAAAGTTTTAGAAGCCTATGGGTTCCAAGGGTTCTTTTGTTGGTGAATATTATTAGTTCTATTTTCGAGGAGTTAACCGATAGTTCTTGCTTTGTGCACCAACTCCGATTATTTTGAAGGTCCTTCTTATGAGATCGAAAAAGATGCCCTCAAATTTCCTTGTGATCAGAATTTGCTATAACATCCGCGTATCCCACCGAGAATAGACTGTTGGTCTTGAGCTCTACGATGAGCTCATTTACGACAAAATTCCACGGTAGTGGTGACAGCACCCTACTCTGTGGGAAGCCTCGACTCACGATGCCTCGTGAGGTGGTGTTCACGGTAAATTGAATAGCTCGATATTTTAACGTTATTAATCTATTCTATGAGTGCTCGCGCAACACCAAGCGTGGCAAGTGCCTATTCGATGCAAGCAAAGTTAGTTTTGTCAAAAGCACATTCTGTAAACCTAAAAACCCAACCCTAGGCGGTTTTTAGGTTTAAGAACATTTCCTGTGTGATGTCCGTTTCCACCGCGCGGCCAACTCTTCAAATTTGATGAAATTTTGCCAGGAATTAGTTGTAATTTGTTACAATACACACCTCTTTTCCTGAATTTGTGACAAAAAAAACTAAGGCGCTACGACCAAAAACAGTTGGCCGCTAGAACCGCCACTTGCCGTAGTGATTATCCGTGATTACACAGAAACTAAATAATGCACATATGCGAATGATACATCGAAAGAAAGGTCTTAATTTGTTATATTTGTTGCAAAAATAAAAATCATCAAAACTTAAATGTACAAAAAACTTTTTAACAAAAAATTAAACCGCCGAAAAACTGAAAAGCATAAAATAATAAACCTTAAAATTATGAGTCGGCGCTTTGAGTGTTCCTTGTTCATTGATTTTTCAGCGCCGACTCAAAATTTTAAGGTTTATTATTTTATGCTTTTCAGTTTTTCGGCGGTTTAATTTTTTGTTAAAAAGTTTTTATTTTATGATTTTTTGTGGCTTTAATGTACTAATAATACTTGGCAAGGTATACCCTATCCAACAATAAAAGAATTATCAAAATCGGACTACACTGTACAAAGTTATGCGTGTTTATACGTTACAATCAGTGAGTGAACAATCAATCATCCCCTGTTTTCCAACCCTTAGGGTTCGATTTTGTTTTCCAAATTTATATGAGACCACCTTGGGAGTAAACCCTTTCCAATAGATGAAGAATTGTCACAATCGGACCACTATGTAACAAGTTATGCGTGTTTATACGTTACAATCAGTGAGTGAACAATCAATCATCCCCTGTTTTCCAACCCTTAGGGTTCGATTTTGTTTTCCAAATTTATATGGGACCACCTTGGGAGTATACCCTTTCCAATAGAAGAAGAATTGTCACAATCGGACCACTATGTAAAAAGTTATGCGTGATCATACATAAAAAAAAAAAAAAAAAAAAAATACACGTCGAATTGAGAACCTCCTCCGTTTTTTTTCGTCAGTTGAAAAGTTATGCTATATTTAGTTTTCAGGTTAAGTGTAGGTATGTATCTCACCATAAAATCAAATTAATAGAGGCTAATGTGTATGGACTATTAGTTGCTAATTTGTTACAGCAAATAAACTAGAAAAATACTAGAAAAAAGGTGCAACATTTTTTTTACAGTCGATTTTAGTTGGCCGCGCGGACGGCAATATGCCTAAAATACAATGGCGTTTATTTCGTTATTAATAGTAGGTTCAAGCTTAGTTCTAGTACTAATCGACAGGTATGGTAGCCTACTTTGGATAAATGTGGCGAATATAACTAAAAGATTTATATTTTAGGAGATATTCACTAAAATATAGTAGTATGAAACTGTATTAGAGTAGAGTGATCATAAATTTTCATAATAAAGTGAGACTGAATCGTCATTATTGGAATGTTCGGTAGTCTTAATTTTTTAGGGTGAAACTCTTTAAGACATCCTATAGAATACTTTATAAAAGTCAAATTCACAAATCGATAAAAATAGCTTTATTCAAAATCAGCATACAGGCAAAAATCAAGTAATATAATTACTTGATTTTTGCCTGTATGCTGATTTTGAATAAAGCCGAGAGTCAGCATTTTTGAACGTCAAAGTTACATAAGACAGTCTCCCGCAATAACAGCCGCCCTTCACCACTTCCTAATGCTTTAGCTGGGAAGAAGTGGCGTAAGGAACTCCCCAGCAGCACAGCTGTCTGTTCAGTTCAATAGTGCAAAGGAATTATCATTACAAAATATTAAATTACATTATTTGTCACATAGCAACTGACTCTGCAGTTAATTCTTCACCAATCCTCACCAGACATTAGGGAAAGTCTCATCTAATCAAACCAGCTAATTATCCAGATGTCTGGTGTCTCTGACGTCATCACCAGAGGTCGTGATCCTCACTGTCAAAACGAAGCCGTTTGAACGTTCTCATAATTAATCATTTATCTAACGTTGGCAATTATGCGTAATTATATAGACGAGCAATTAAGAATATTACATGTTGAAATAAATTAATATTAGGTATGTAGTTTTAGGTTAGGTATGAATGAGAAATTCGCTTTCTACTTTATATTTTGTGTGATTTCCGGAATGACTGATTCTTAAATACTATCTTATCTAAAACTGGGTTAGTCCACGTTTTCACGGACTTACGTTCATCCACCGCAATTTTACTACTAAAATCTTCAATCAATAATAGCACTAGATAAAGGATCAGGAACAAAAATAAGGCACTCAACTGGCCACGTTTGCACGCACTTACACATTTATATTTTTTACTACGAAATATGGAAAAACGTTTCATAATAATAACTTCAGTTTAGTATAATCCTTAACACTCACTAAACTCAATATTTTTTTTTTTTTTTAAATAAACTACCATAACATTTATAAATTAACTGAAACTAATGTAAGACACAGAATGTCGACACATTTTCTTACAGGTACTTATTTCAATTTTAGAATAATTTTAAAAATATAGTAATTTTATTTTAAAAACGACATATTGATCTATTTTTGTGCCTGCTATAAATTACTAACTAAGAAAAAATCTTTAATGTTAATACTAATCGCTACTTCAGTGAGTAAAACTGAGGGCGCGCTACATTGCAATTGCAGTCTTTATTTTAGAAAAAAGTTTTTGCTATTTCAGTTCTACAGTTTAGAATTTACCTTTTTCTTTTCTATAAATATTTTTAGTCCGGCGTTGTTTAGATTTTAATTAACTTTGATGTTTTGAAGTTTTTTGGAGTAACAAGGCTAATGTGTATGGACAATAAGTTGCTAATTTGTTGCAGCAAATAAATAAGAAAAATACTAGAAAATAGGTTCAATCATATTTTTAGAGTTGGTTTTATTTGGCCGCTCGGGCGGCAATATGCCTAAATTACAATGGAGTTTATTTAATTATTAAAAGTAGGTTCAAGCTTAGTTCTAGTACTAATCGACATGTAACGTAACCTTGTTTGGATAAATGTGGCGTAAATAAAATTAGGCCTACTATATTTTTAAAATTAATCTAAAATTGAAATAAGTAGGTACCTGTAAGAAAATGTGTCCTACATTCTGTGTCTTACATTAGTTTCAGTTAATTTATAAATGTTATGGTAGTTTATAAAAAAAATAAAAATATTTTGTTGATTGTATTACTTGATTTTTGCCTGTATGCTGATTTTGAATAAAGCTATTTTTATCGATTTGTGAATTTGACTTTTATAAAGTATGCTATAGGATGTCTTAAAGAGTTTCACCCTAAAAAATTAAGATAAGACTACCGAACATTCCAATAATGGCGATTCAGTCTCACTTTATTATGAAAATTTATGGTCACTCTACTCTAATACAGTTTCATACTACTATATTTTAGTGAATATCTCCTAAAATATAAAGCCTGTAGTTATATTCGCCACATTTATCCAAACTAGGCTACGATACCTGTCGATTAGTACTAGAACTAACCTTGAACCTACTATTAATAACGAAATAAACGCCATTGTATTTTAGGCATATTGCCGTCCGCGCGGCCAACTAAAATCGACTGTAAAAAAAATATTGAACCTATTTTCTAGTATTTTTCTTGTTTATTTGCTGTAACAAATTAGCAACTAATTGTCCATGCACATTAGCCTCTATTAATTTGATTTTATAGTGAGATACGTACCTACACTTAACCTGAAAACGAAATATAGCATAAGTTTTTGTATATTTAAGTTTTGATGATTTTTATTTTTGTAACAAATATAACAAATTAAGACCTTTCTTTTGATGTATCATTCGCCTATCTGCATTATTTAGTTTCTGTGTAATCACGGATAATCACTACGGCAAGTGGCGGTTCTAGCGGCCAACTGTTTTTGGTCGTAGCGCCTTAGTTTTTTTTGTCACAAATTCAGGAAAAGAGGTGTGTATTGTAACAAATTACAACTAATTCCTGGCAAAATTTCATCAAATTTGAAGAGTTGGCCGCGCGGTGGAAACGGACATCTATGTGTGCGGCTATGCTATGGAGTGCTGATTAAGATGATTTGCCTGCACAGTAGGAGTGTTGATTAGGATGTCACGGGTTTTGTACCGAAATTTGCCTTCAAGAAGAACAAAGAGAGGCTTATGGGTCAAAATGATTTGGGCTGGGCACACCATCTTAGTTTTTATTTTTTTACTAGCTTCTGCCAGCGCCTTCGTCCGCGTCAAATTTTTGCTCCCCTGACCCTTCCCGTCGCATCGATTTGCCTGCTAGTTTTCGTCCATTTTCCTTGCTGCTCGCTCCTTTTGAGTTATAGTGAGTCAACCTTAAAAGATAGACATATGCTCTCGCGGACTTTTTTTTAGAACTTATTAAAAGGAACAATTCCGTTATACATGATTTTTGCGTTACTTTAACCGTTTACGCAGCGCACGCAATGGAAACTCTCAAAAGGAATCAATTTTCCCCGTTTTTGCAACATTTTTCATTACTGCTCCGCTCCTCTTAGTTGTAGCGTGATGTTATATAGCCTATAGCCTCCCTCGATAAATAGGCTACTCAACACAAAAAGAATTTTTCAATTCGGACCAGTAGTTCCTGAGATTAGCGCGTTCAATCAAACAAACAAACAAACTCTTCAGCTTTATAATATTATATAGTATATATAGTATATTATATAGCAGTGGCGAAGGCACCATATAACACGATTCCTACCGACTTGCCTTCGGGGATTCGCATAACTAATTAACTAACTCTATCACTATTAAAAATACAATAGTATGTAAATAGTGGCTACTATTATCAATAAATATAGTTACACTACGGGTATTTAATTCACCATAACATTCAAACAACAAAAAAGGTTATTTATAGCTTTGTATTATAACAAAAGAGAAATGTTCTAAATTAACCCGGCGCCAAAACGTCATAATCGGGAACTAAAAATTCATACAACAGCGATCCCGTAATGATGTCACTTTAGGTCACGTGGCACCGCTTGATATGTACGAGAGCAAGCCGCTGTACAACGGGTTATGACAGAGACAGGTATAGAAAAATGCGTCAGCGAGAACGAGATAGAGGAATATTGCATATTTTATTCGGTTTTCAGCTGTTCAATTTAATGTATTTAATTCATTACATTCCTATATTAATTTTAGAATGATAGTAAGTATTCTTTATTTATGAGTCAGTAAGTTAAAGCCGACTTCGCATCGGCTTCTCTTTTAGAAAAAATTACACCTCGCCGCTGATATATAGTATATAGTATAGAAGAAGTATAGATTATTAGCCTACTCTGTCCAATTGCTGAGCAAAGGCATAATAATTTGTCATCATCCCTTGGCCCTTATAACTATTTATTTGGGGTTCATACATACTCAAAGATTTCCTCTCAACATTTTCTTTAATACATATATATGTCAAAATACAGTGGAACTAATAAATGGTCAACAATAAAATAAATAAAAAAATAAAAATAAAATTAAATATTGTGTATGCGTATATATTCATCCCAACTGACCACGGAACCCTAGGATGTCTGTAGTCCGACATGCATTTTGCCTTTTTTTAAATGACTAGGTTCGCATTTGAGCAATGTTTATATTCTCTTCTCAATAACACTGGATAACTTATCATCTGATATGTTAAAACAAAGCAAAAGTTAGAAAGAAGAGTACATAAATAAAATTGTGTTGTTACAGTATTGGGCTGACATAAAATATAAAGCCCGAAAAAAGTGTGCCGCCGGCGGCGCCCTGGGTGACCTCTCCAGCGCCGAGGAGCGTTTGCAGAATATATTCAACAGCAGCAGCCGAGAATGTGAGTCACGAGCAACAAGAATGTATACAGGCAAAGCGCAATAGTCCCGCAAAGCAAAACACTACGGTCACTGTGCTATGCTCGAATACATTGTATATTCACATCCAAATTAAATATATAATTTGACACTGGAACTTGTGTAGCTCGCGAAATTCAAATTGTCTCATGTTTTTTGCAATTTGCAAGTCAGTGCCAGGCTATATGTTAAACAAAATATGATTCGTCAATGGAATGAAATGAACTTAGAGGGGCTTGTACTGATTATTTTAATCATTATTATTCTGTGAATACACATGCTACAGTCGCAAATCATATTTTGATCAACATACAACCTGCCACTGACCTGCAAATTGCATAAAACGTCAGTAAATTTGAATTTCGCAGGATACCCTGGAGCTTTCACCTTAATGCAAGTGTAAGTGTATTTACTTTGTACGTGTGTATAAAGGGGTGATGAGTCATGTAAATAAAACGACTGTTTCGGCGAGCGCTAGTACACGACTGAAAAGTATAATTATTTATTCCGCTATTATAATATTTGTCCTACATGCAAATTAGCTGACGGGGCGCCACACAACTAACAAAAAACTTTTTAACAAAAGTTGTCCAAAAGTTTTTATTTTATAATATTTTGTGACTTTAATGTACTCATAATACTTGGCAAGGTATACCCTATCCAACAAAAAAAGAATTATCAAAATCGGACTACTCTGTATAAAGTTATGCGTGGTTATACATTACAATCAGTGAGTGAACAATCAATCATCCCCAGTTTTCCGACCCTTAGGGTCCGATTTTGTTTTCCAAATTTATATGGGACCACCTTGGGAGTATACCCTTTCCAATAACACACTTGGCATAGGTAATCTTCCTTAAACGAATATTTGTAAGGCATAAACAATGTTTAGCATAATCATTGTTTGGCTGAATGTTTGTATGTCCGACTTTACGCTGGCATACTTTTAAGATGGCAGAATTTTATTAAGCATACCTTTGGTAGACTTAAAATTCCGCAGAATTTCGTTTAGCATAACATAACATTTATTTAGAGCGACGATTATTTGGTACAAATTCACTTGGCATACTATGAAGATGGCAGAATTTCATTTAGAATAATTTTGTTAGGCATGTTGTCATTTCTATCAAATTGCATTTTAACCTTAAATTAAAATTAAAATAGTGTCTCAAAAAGTAAATATATATTGTGCTACAAAAGTTATTGACAGAAACGAATCGCTGCAGAACCGACTCCACGTAGTCTTGTCTGCCCTACTCCTAGAGTGTAATTTAAGCCCGCGTAGGCGCGGAGGGGCGAGGCGGCCTGCGACGATGAGCTCGCGTGGGACCGCCGGAGCTACGCAGCGCCGAGCCGTGACAGAAAGCATGCATGCCGCATGTTGCATGCTCGCCTGCATGTTGTGAGCTTACTTGCTACATGTTTGCTTGCATAATGCATGCTTGCTTGCATGCTTGCTTGCATTCTTGCTTGCATGCTTGCTTGCATGCTTGCTTGCATAATGCATGCTTGCTTGCATGCTGCATGCTTACTTGCATTCTGCATGCTTGCTTGCATGGTGTATGCTTGTTTGCATGTCTGCATGCAGCGTGCTAACTATGATTTTTCTGTAATGTAATAGATGAGCGTTTCAATTATTAAGGATATGAAATGCATGCCGCATGTTGCATGCTCGCCTGCATGTTGTGAGCTTGCTTGCAAAATGCATGCTTGCTTGCATGCTTGCTTGCATTCTTGCTTGCGTGCTTGCTTGCATGCTTGCTTGCATGCTTGCTTGCATGCTTGCTTGCATGCTTGCTTGCATGCTTGCTTGCATGCTTGCTTGCATGCTTGCTTGCATGCTTGCTTGCATAATGCATGTTTGCTTGCATGGTGCATGCTTACTTGCATGCTGCATGCTTACTTGCATTATGCATGCTTGCTTGCATGGTGTATGCTTGTTTGCATGTCTGCATGCAGCGTGCTAACTATGATTTTTCTGTAATGTAATAGATGAGCGTTTCAATTATTATGGATATGAAATGTATGCCAAAAGATGATTCTAACTGTAAAGTTTCTGAGATATGATAGTTCTGCCATTTAAGGACTATCGATATGAAATAATGCCAAGAGACGATTCTGACTGCCAACTTTCTGCGATATGATGGTTCTCTTTTTTCATTATTATGGATATAAAGTTTATGCCTAAAGATGATTCTGACTCATAAAATTATGCGTTGTGAATGTATGATAAATGAGTGTATGCCAAACGATTTTCTGCGAAATGAAGTTTATGCTATCCGCTGTGATGCAAAATAATATTATGACGAACAAAATTCTACCATAAAGGGTGGATTCATTTTATTCAAACTAGGTGGGTGTTCTTATAAAAAGTTTATCACCATGCTGGTTAACAATTTTAGAAATTTTGGGGGGTAGTCAATGATATTATAAGTAACAAGGTGTACTTCAAAAACGGCACACTAACGCACACATAAATAACTAAATATTGCAATAGCACACTACAGTACGATTAGACGTCAAAGTGGGATTGCATGATCCAATTCTTCTTCTTCTTCGTAACACTCTTGTCAGAGCGGTCGTGGTCCTCATGAAATTTCTTGATTAGGGGCTGATGTGATTCGCCTCACGATTTCTCGCCATCCAATCCGATTTATAGAATTGCCGGTGCACTTATATAATGGATCGCCCACTGCGGATTTTATTTGGTCAGTCCATCTCATGGGTGACCGTCCACGTGGTCTAGTGCCCTCCACTCTACCCTGTGCGACAAGGCGTTCTAACGAGTCACCGTCACGCCTCGAGACGTGTCCGAAGTATTTTAGGATGCGCGTTTGAACCAGATCAGATAGACACTTTTTGATTTTGAGCTCTTGGCGTATCGAGGCGTTGGTACGAAACTCGTTCCACGATACCCCAAGCATTTTCCTCCAACACCACATTTCCAGAGCGTCTATCTTTTTCTTCTCAATATCGCGAACCGTCCACGTTTTAGCAGCGTATAGGAAAATAGGGAAAACCAGTGTTTGAACAAGCCGGACCTTGGTGGCTTTTGTTAGATCTCTGTTCCTCCAGACCTTTTTCAGAGTGTCCATCGATGATTTGGTTATTGCCATACGTCGCTTAATTTCGTCGATGCACCCACCTCCGTTCGAGATTAACGCTCCTAGATAAATATAGGACTGGACCACGTCGCAGTTCGCAATTTTAGAGACGTCGGGCGAGTTTTTGTTTCCATGGTCCACGATCATCACTTTTGTTTTTTTGCGGTTAATCTTTAGTCCGAAGGCGATGCTCACGCTCTCCATTCTACGAAGTAGTTGTTCTAGATAACTTGCGGTAGTCGCAAATAGCGTGGAGTCATCAGCGTAACGCAGATTTGCAATTCTGTAGCCACCGATTGAGACACCGTCTGTCCAGTCCTCCAGAGTAATGCGCATGATGAGTTCGGTGTAAACATTGAAAAGGAGCGGTGATATTATGCAACCTTGACGGACACCTGCACTAGGATGGAAATTATTCGACAACATTCCATCGGTTCGAACTGATGCTGTACCTGTCTCGTATAGCATTCTTAGCAGATGCACTAGGTGTTTCGGTGTACCCATTTCCAGTAAGGTTTTTCACAACATTGGCCATTTCACTGAATCGAACGCCTTGGAGAAATCCACAAAGCAGATATAAGTTGGCTTGTTGAATTCTCGAGCTTTCTCAACAACCTGACGAACAATTAATATTTGTTCGCGGGTGCCTTTCCCTTTCACGAATCCAGCTTGTTCCGGCGCAATCTCTTTGGATAAGTAAGCCTTTAGACGTTCGTTAAGAATATGAAGCAGTATTTTGCTAGCGTGTGAGATGAGTGCCATAAGGCGGTAATTGCTACATATCTTAGTGGAGCCCTTTTTATGCAACGGTGTAAAGACTGTATGGGTCCAATCAGTAGGCCAAATTCCAGTCCTCCATACCTTGTTACATATTTTGAAGAAGATATCAACTCCCTGCTCTCCAAAGGCTTATGGGAACTGCATCTCTGCCTGTAGCTTTGCCGTTCTTCGGGTGCTTAATTGCTGCTTTAACTTCTGACTTCAGTACGTCTGGTTCCAGTTCATTGGGCACAGCTATAGGGTAATTTTGTGATTGGGGGTCTTGGAATAAAGATTGACAGTAATTCTTCCAGGCCTCAGAAATTTGGTCAAGTTCTGTCACGATGACACCATTGTTGTCTTCAGTTCAGTGATTTGGTTAGGGAATGGATCTTCTGGTAGAGGTCTCGCGATTCACAGCGGCCCGAGTGTACTTCTATTTCCTGACATATTCTCTGATAGTGGGCGTTTTGGTCTTTACGGCATGCAGTCTGAATTTGGGCAGACATACCGTTTATAGCCCGGATGTCTGCTCCTTGATCCAATTATCGCGAGCGAAAACGAGACAAATATAATTTGCAACAGTGCGTCGTCTAGTGTATTAGAAACGATGTAGAATAAATTAATCAGATATGACATTTTACCTTACATCGTGATTTATGCCTAAAAATGCGATTCACTCATGAGTTTATGTAGTAAAAGTAATAAAGTAGTAGGAATGCATTGAAAGTAGGTAAATAAAAAGCATAATTGACTTTAAAAACAATTTAATATCAAATAAAGCCCTTTAATAAACTTATTTCTAACGACATCAGTGACCTTCAAATAAATTTAGGTTATTTCTTTTTTGTCTTTTTGATTTTCGTTTAACTCGGGGTTATTTTTATGTTCAGAGTGAAGATGGACATTCACATACTTCTTTCAATAAAAGCATACGGTGGTTTAAAGTGGGTATTTGTGTCATAGCATGGTCGTTCAATTAACTAAATATATTAGAGTCGACAAATGATTTTAAAATACGATTTCTAACATTAACAATTTCTTCATTTCTCGTAAAGTATAGCCCATTTTCTTTTATGTAAGCCTTCAAAATGTATTCTGATCTTAAACAAACAGTAAACAAACTTTCTGTTGCACAAGCCACCCATATCTTTAATCGAGATTAATTTGTGAAACCACAGTTTTTTGGACGTAAATAATGATTTTATACACACTTCACATTTCAAAACGCTAACCATTTTCCTTCCAATCCAGCCCGAAATATAACCCACTATCTGTTTGAAATGATCCGGTAAGGATTCGTTGTTGAGCACCTGCGCAACTGTTTTAACATTTTTTAGTGAAATCTTGTCACTTTGCATTTCGGGGCTTTTTTCAGGTTCTGCCGAAGAATCAAATTCAAAATAATCAATTGATGCTCGTTTGCCGGAAGATCAATTGATATTTTGAGTAGCGGAGGAACAATTCAAGATAGGGACACTTTCTAGTGGTACGCAATTGCCACTGAAACCACTACGTAATTCTAAATCATTTAAATTCTTTTTATAAATTCCCTTGAATTGAATCACGTTCGGGTTATTATTGTAGCCTCCATGCTTTCGAATAATACCAAATAAGATTTCAATATGATCTTGACTTAATCTATAGGTTGAAATGTATCTCAGTAAGGGATGGTTGCTTTTTAGAAAGTTGTACTTTCTATAAAGATCTTTCCAAGACTCGATACAAATGGGAAATCCCACAAACCCAGATTTGCATTAACAGTCAACTAAACGTTTTTTGCTGATTGTAAATATAATTCTACGTTTAACCACCCTCTTAGTTTTGCTGTAAATTTTTAATGACAATACATATTGTTTTGCTTTATTGAGAAACTGTATAATTTCAGTGGCATTTTGTGGGCAAATAGGCTTTTTAAAACCCAAAATATCAAAGATCGTGAGTTAAATACATCAAAGACGTCATTGAAAATTTCGATGAATTCCACAGTGGCTTCTGTTTCATTAAATCGTGAAGAAACCAATAACTGTTCACACAGCTCTAGTGCTTTAGCAACACTTTTACTCGTGTTGCCACACAGTTGCTGAGTAAAAGTGATTTAACCTTCATTATTTCATTTCTGAAGTTAATATGACGCTCTGAAAGTTTATTGGCAAAATTTAAGCCTTGGTTTTTTTGAAGGTTATGTAAATTTACCAATTAGTGCCACTTTATTTCTTTTTCCAACTCGTTGAAGATTAATTCTTTTCGATTCAGAAGTATTTCTAACTAATTTAAGCATGTGACAAGGGTCAAATAACACTGCTACTTCTCTATCACAACTGGGATGCTTGAACGTGGTTTTTAAATTGTTTGGATCTTTCAAATGACAACCCATTATATTTGCAGCGGAAAAGTTTACTTGACAACCATCGAAAATGATTGCAACAATATCCACTCCAGAAGTCCAGACTCAAAGTACTTCTGCAAACAAGAAGTAATTAAGTGTGCTCTTGTTTCACCACTGATTCCTTTGACGAAAAATATCCTACTGGTAGTTTCCAGTTTTCATTTAATGCGACTAAAAGAAAAACATAGGCTTCTGTTGCAATTACTTTGCTATCGGTAGTGCCGCCAAAGTCTACCACACCTTCTGTCTTTTTTCCATTCCATTTGGATTGGTGTCGAAGTGCCATTTCGTCAACCACAAGAGTGCAGATCATTGTTTCTTTTGATAATTCATTTTTCTTTCTGAGCATATCAAATGCTTGCGTAGTGAATCCTGGTGAAACTGTACTATTCTCATACCACTTGCCTAATACTCTAGGGTGTGGCAGAGCGCTGTGAAGAATTTTCCTCACATATTTATACGCATCTGGCGAAAAAATATTTAAGGTAAGTGCGAATTTTCGCAGTGTTGGTGGATATTTTTGACGAAAAGATTTCTTACTTCTTTTCTCACATAAAATTCTATTAAATAAACTCATAGTGTCTTCATTCAGGTTCAATTCAGTAAATTGTTCATCAGATATGTATTTCTTTGTTTTTAAATGTTTTAATATATCACTCAAATGCACCACACGTCTTTGTAACCTTTTATTTTGATTTTTTAAATTTCGGTTTTTATTTATCAATTTTTCTTTCGGAAAACTTATTCTTTTGACGCATTTTTTAAGAGCAGCTTTTCGAGGGGTATCGAAAATTGACTCCAAATCGGACAACTTTTCTTCAGTAAGGCTGTTAGGACTACCGACCGCGTATTGATTGTGCACAATTTTTTTTTTTTTTGAATTAAGATAAAATATTCAAGTAAACGAATCCGCTATAAAAATGCAACACTAACAAAAACGTAAATAAATTACCTCCAAAACAGAAAACGCAGATTTTTTTAATAAAGTGTATCTCTTGCCCGACATGTACTTGTCTTCGACTTTAAAATGAATGGAGCATATTTTACTCGATTTATTCGGTTGCCAAAATACTTCGTTTCTCTGTTTGCGGACAATATCCACCCACCGGATGCACCTTGGTTCATTTTTTGGAAATCTAGAAACAATTAATTACTTCAATATTTACACCTAAAGAAAAACATTCTTCTTTACGATACACTAAAATTTATATTTTGGTTTCAATTTAGTAATATAATAATAGGTATTTACCTATGAAAATGCCGTTTTGTATGAAAAAAAATTAAACGATTTTTTTTCATGTATTTTTTATTTGTATTAATCGAAATAATCACCCATGCAATCAATGCATCTTTGCCAACGCAGTGGCAGTTTATTGATGCCCTTCTTAAAAAAATCAGCTGGACGGGAGGAACCAATTCTTCAAAGGCATTTTGTACTGCCTCTCGGGTATTGAATTTATTTCCCGCCAAGAAGTTATCCAAATTCTGGAAAAAGTATTAGTCTGTAGGCGCAAGGTCTGGTGAGTAGGGCGGATGACGGAGAGCTTCCAACCCCAGTTCTTGCAACTTGAGGACCGTCTGTTGTGCAGTATGAGGTCGCGCGTTGTCGTGCAGGAGCAGCGGAGACGAGCGATTGACCAATGCTGGTTGGAGATGTGCCAGCTTCTCCATCATTGAGTTCAGTTCTTCACAGTACACATCTGCAGTAATGCTCACCCCGTTTGGTAAGAAGCTGTGATGAACCACACCGGCGCTAGACCACCAAACAGTGACCATCACTTTTCTAGGGGTAAGTTTTCGTTTAGGGCATTGTTTAGGTGCTGAACCAGGATCCAACCAACTTGCTGAGCGCTTGCGGATATCAAACAGAATCCATTTTTCATCGCAGGTAACAATGCGGTTCAAATTCCTTCATTTGTGTGTCTGTTGCCTTGCACTAGGCACGTCTCGACGCGTACTTCGCGCTGGCGATCATTGAGTTCGTGGGGCACCCATTTGTCAAGCTATTTTACCTTGCCAATTTGACGCAAATGGACCAATATTGTTTTGACGCTAAAGTCGAAAGCTGCTGCTAATTCAGCCGTAGATTGTGTATCATCAGCTTCCACAATCGCCTTTAATTCGTCATTGTCGACCAAAGTCTTCGGACGACCGCGAGGTTCATTTTTCAGGTCGAAATTTCCAGAACGGAAGCGAGCAAACCAATAACAGGTGGTGCGTTGGTTTGTAGTGTTAGCTCCGTAAACGTCGTTGATGTTGCGTGCCGCTTGTGCCGCGTTGCTGCCACGACGGTACTCATATTCCATAATTACTCGAATTTTTAACGTATCCATTATGTCGAAAAAGATTGAAATGCGATGAAAATGTAACACTAATCAATAAACAAATGACTACTTTTGGAAAAAGAATTCCATGTTTTTAAAATCAAATTAATTTGAAATTAGAATTCTTAGACGAACAAAAATTATTTTGATTTGAAATGGCCAGTACTGCAGAGCGGCAATTTCATAGGTAAAGACCTAATATTTAATTTATACATCATATTAAAAATCTACATTTAAGTAAAAAGAATGTGCCACCATTTGAACCTACTGTCAGGCAACTGACCTATCTGTTTCTTAGGCATAATTTTACTCTATGATCGGTCATGATGTCTATCTCTATCGCACTTGTTCATGGAGAAAAACTTTCGTTGCATTCATTCTTTTCCGACGCCATATTTTAGGGATATGTTTTGATTTGTGAAAATATTAGGATAAATAGTGTACTTACGAATGATATGTGATTCCTTGTCTTTCAGAAGTGTTGCTTGTATAATTTGTGAAGTATCTCATAACACACGACGGCATTTTCGGTGGCTTTGGGTCACTTTTACTTTGAATGCACTTAGTACCTACGTGACGTGCGTCTGTTGACGGCGCAACGCTACACTGAGGACAAGTGTGGCTAGTTAGCCACATTTTAACGTGCTGCTTGCTGAGCGCTTATAACCTATCCAGTATCTACACCTTTTTACTTATAATATCATTGGGGGTAGTGATTAAGAATGAACATTCATTTTTAATTTAAGATGGCGGATGTAATAAATTGATGAAAAGTCCACAAGGGTATCAATTTTGGGGGTTTTGGTAGTAACAATATTTAACGTTACTTTTATTATTTACTAGCTTGTGTCAGCTGTTTCGCCCGCGTGAAGGTCGGAAATTATCCCGTGGAAACGTACTACCGCGGTAAAAAATGTGTGTTCCTCATTATAAAAATATTACGTTAATCTAGATTATTAACTATCTGTGTGCCAAATTTCATCCAAATCCGTTCAGTAGTTTATGCGTGAAAGAGTAACAAACATCCGTACATCCTCACAAATTTTCACACTTATAATATTACTAGCTTTTGCCAGCGGCTTCGCCCGCGTGGTGGTCGGAAATTATCCCGCGGGAACATATCACCGGGATAAAAAGTAGCCTATGCCCTTTCTCAGGCTCTAAACTATCTGTGTACCAAATTTCATTTAAATCGGTTCAGTAGTTGTTCCGTCCCGTTCGATTTATTTACTCTATGCGCCTAACGGAACGCGCCCGAACGGAGTGACATCTGACTTGTCAGTTTTTGACTTTGACGTTGACACATCTCTTGGTTTGTTCTTGAAAAAAAAAAAGGTCCAATTTGCGTGTGCGACCCTGTTGTAAATTAATCCCTTAGAATCGGTCGTTTTGGTGGACAATAAGTCATGACCCAATTGCTTTGTGTTTAATAACCCCATTTGGTGAAATAATACGGGTTTAGTTTCTTGACATTGAAGAACTTTGAGGTTAAGTGTTTGAAGACCGCATGTCCTGGTACCAGGCGTGTTGCAGCGGCCGTGTGGTATCCTGGAGAATACTCACAACGTCACAACACAATACAATACACACTCACTTACATACATAAATCCAGGTAGGCCCCAGAAGCAGTTTCCTTCAACCATGAGGTGAGTCTTTTGTTTGATTGTATTAAACAGCTCCGCGCACGGCGGACAAGTTCGCTACGCCACTCTTGACCCGGAGCCACCATACCTTCCACTGCGCTATTAAAATTCTATGGTGAGGCCTGGCCTGGCGGCGAACATACTTGGTAGCAGAGCTTGGTTATAACCTACACAACCACCAAATCGGTAATTTACAGTAGGCTAATTACTTGGCAGTCTCTATAAGGAAGTGGTAATTCGCTGTAAATGTTTGTTAAATGTAATTAATAGATTTTTTGAAATAATTTGTTTTAAATTGTTGAGACGGGTAAACTGAAGTTACCATAGTCGGCCGGGTTGCATATGCTATTAGAGTTGAATGGATTGGGCTATGTTACAACCCCTTGTTTGTGTCTGACCTCTGTTGTCTTGAATGTCAGGAAGACATTGAAATATTGAGTTTTGTACCATCGATATGGTAGTTTGTGAAAATTGACATTTTGAACATTAACATTGTTTAAATTGGAATAAAGGTTTATTATTGTTGTACCATGGACATAGTGGTTTGTGAATTTAACATTTGAATATTTGAATTGAATTTGAAGTAGAATTTTTGTACGTTGATATTGGTTTTGAATTAAAATAAAAGTTTGTTGTTGAATTGAATTGAAACCAATATTTTGTTAGTTCTTGAGTTGCTGACTAACATTTTGGTAGTTTAATTGTTTGCTTGTATTTATTTTGTCATGTCTTGAGTTGGCAGTTTAATTGTTTGCGTTGGATTTCCTTGTTATTTATTGATTGATCTTTGTTATTTAACATTATTTTGTTACAAAACAATTTGGTAGACCCAAATTGTTTTGTTTGTGCAATGACATACAAATGGAAATATTGCAGTGCCGGACACCTGTCCAGGTCAAGCCGGAGACCTCAGTTGTTTCAGGTCCCGGACTATTGAGTAGATTGCCTACTTTGGAACTGCCACACTTTGACGGTCGCTTGGACCATTGGTTGAGTATCCAAAACCTTTTTGAAAGTTTGGTTGATGCACGCTCGGACCTCAGACCCGCCCAAAAGTTGGCCTATTTGTTGTCTGTCCTGGAAGGTGAGGCCCGAGCCTTGGTACAGCATCTGTCGTTGACTGACTCAGCCTACCCTACCGCTTTGGAACTACTCACCCGGCGGTACCAAAATAAACGTTGTTTGGCTGACGTTCATATTGAATTGATTTTGGGGTTACCGGTTATTACTGGATTGTCAGCATTGCGTACTGACCTGTTGAACCCGTTGGTGGCAGCGACCAACGCTTTAAAGCGATTGGACTTGCCGGTGGACCATTGGTCTTACCTTTTGGTGCATGTTGTGCTGCAACGGCTTCCTGCCGATTTGAGGGCTCGTTTCGAGCAAAAGTATGGTGGGGATAGTGTCACACATCTCCCCCCATTTGGTGACCTCGTCCAATTTTTGGAGGATGAGTGTCGGTTTGTGGACAACTCTGGCGTTGCCACTGAGTCACGCCAGCCGTCTTCCCGGCCACGAGACCAGGGACGGACTGGGGCCCGCGGGCCTGTTGATAGGCGCCCCGCCACTCGTTTTGCTGGCACCCAGAGTCGTCCTGATTGTGAGTTTTGTAGGGACACGGGGCATGGCATAGCAACTTGCGCGGCCTTTTTGAAATTGCACGTGAGTGCCCGCCGCCGAATTGCCAATGCACGCCGCCTGTGCTTCTCTTGTTTGGGGGCTCACTTCCATCGGGACTGTCCCAACCCCCGCCCTTGTAGAATTTGTTGGGGGTCTCATTTGGACATTTTGTGCGCTAACGCGAACCACGCTGGCAGACCACCCTCTGATGAAGGTTCGCGCACGGGGGGGTACCATGGAGTTGGTCACCGGGCTTCTGGCTCGCCGGCTCAGAACCGGGGAGAGGCCCGCAATTTTGAGCGCCGCACTCCACCCCCCGCGCAAGTTGATCGGGAGCCGCGCGACCGCCATTTGGTCTCCCCGCGTAATGGCGATTACGCAGTTGTTGCTAGGCAGCGCTGGCCAGACCAGCACCGCCTTCCCTCCCCTCCATTGGCGGAACGTCCCCGGTGGGAGTCATGTCCCCCGCCATTCAGGCATCCGATGGGATGTGCCCTTCCAGCGATGGCGCGTGGCTGGGGACACCGCGCGTACGAGGAATTTGAACTCCATCCTCGTCGGGAAAAACTTGGGCCTGGGTGCGGCGATCGGTCGCCGCCCAGGCATTGTTAGGACATTGACGCCTGCCCCGCTAAGGTACCCCTCAGATCGACACGGTTTTGTTGCCAACGGCATCGGTCAGGTCTGGGGGCCCACGGGGGACTCTGTTGTGGTCCGTGCCATTTTGGACATGGGAGACCAGGGTTGCCTTTTGTCTATTGTTCTATTGTTTTGTTTGTATTGTTTGGGCGAAATTGTTTTCTTCAGCGCCTTTGGACTGCGGGACTTGGCTGGGACGAGCCAATTCGGGAAACCCTGTTGGAAGATTGGCTCCAATTTGTATCCGCACTCCCTGCAGTCAACGAGGTCGTGTTACCCCGCGCTATCCTCCCCCCTGGGAGCTACACTGCTACCCTTGTTTGTGATGCGTCTTCGCACGGTTATGCAGCTGTTGTTTGTCTGCGCACCGTCTGCGCGACAGGCCAGGTGAATTTGTCACTGGTCTTGGCCAAGAGCAAGGTGGCCCCCCTCCGGACGGCACTGACCATCCCTAAGTTAGAATTGTCAGGGGCGGCGCGTCTTGTGCGTCTATTGAACCACGTTGCTCACACTTTGGGTGGAACTGTGGACATTCGGGATTCTTACACCTGGACGGACAGTCAAATTATTTTGTGTTGGTTGAAGACGTCCGTCCACTTTTTGGAGGTCTTTGTTGCGAACCGAGTGTCACAGATTCAAAATTTTGAAACGCCTTTGATTTGGAGGATGTCGGGTCCTTTGCCCGGGTGGGCAGGTGCTCGCTGTTGGAACGAAGGACCCTCCGTTTGACCCTGATTTTTGTTGAGTCGATTTAGCTCGGGTACGGGTCTTTTGTTGTTTGGTTGTTGACGGTTGAGGCACTCTAGCCTTCCTTATGGGGCCCGTCACCCCCTTTTGTTGCCTAAGGAGGGCCATTTGGTTAAATTGCTGTTGTTGTTTGGTTGTTGTTGTTGTTGTTGTTGTTTGGTTGTTGTTGTTTGTTATTGTTTTGACCCGCCAGCCTGCCCCCATTGGGGGGGTATTTTTGAGGCCGTGGTGAAAGCGGCACAGGGACTCTGGCGCAGATTGTTGGGAGACACCGTTCTCACCTTTGAGGAGTTAGCTACGGTATTTTGCCGCATTGAAGCTGTATTGAACTCGCGTCCATTGTGCCCGCTGTCTTCGGACCCGAACGACTTGGAGGCCCTAACCCCGGGCAATTTTTGGATTTGACAGCCATTTGTCGCCCTGCCGGAGCACCCTTTTGTCGATTTGAGCCAAAATTTGCTATCGCGGTTTCAGTTGGTGCAGCAGCTCGCTCAGAGTTTTTGGAAGCGTTGGAGCTTGGAGTATTTGCACATCCTCCGGCAGCGCGTCAAGTGGACTGATAAAACGCAACCTTGTCAAGATTGCCAAGTGATTAGCGGACGGGAAGGCCCGTCTGGGGGGGGGGGGGGGTAGATGTTCCGTCCCGTTCTATTTGTTTACTCTATGCGCCTAACGGAACGCGCCCGAAAGGAGTGACATCTGACTTGTCAGTTTTTGACTTTGACGTTGACACATCTCTTGGTTTGTTCTTGAAAAAAAAAAGGTCCAATTTGCGTGTGCGACCCTGTTGTAAATTAATCCCTTAGAATCGGTCGTTTTGGTGGACAATAAGTCATGACTAGGGCTTTCAAATACCGGATGTTTCCAATACCGGTATCAATACCGGTTTTGGAAAAGTCAATACCGTGATCACGGTATCAATACCGGTATTGAAGGAAGTTCTAATAAGACATTAATAAACCCTTAAAATACGTGTTTTTATTTTCAGATCACTCTTTTGTGTACTTATTTATTGAAAATTATACAATAAATATGTTTTATAAATAGCATAAATAATAATTTGGTATAAAGGTTGATTATTCAGGTAGGACTAGGAATTAGGATATAGTGGTAAAATGCATAGAGAACGCTGCTGCTCATTCTCTAGTAAGTCCGTTTTTCGCCTCTTATGACACCCATGGAAGAAAATGGGATGGTGCTATTCTTAACGTCATGGACCACACGGAAAAACAAAATCAACAAAGGTTAGATATCATTATTTGTAGAAATATAAGAATAGCTTGGTTAGCCAGCAATCATTTGGTGTTCACTAAAGCAACATTCTTATAAGAGTGCAATTAAAAAAGGCCATCAAAACAACTAAACCAGTAACAAAATAAATCAAGCTTAAGTATTTTTTTCTGAATTTAAGACTTTTTTTTAAAGTGTGATGGCAAAGAGAGAATTAGATAGCGAATTTCTCAGCCTGTTAAATAAATAGCCTACTGACGTAAAACCACGCTCAGCTGCAACTCTTTTAGGTACCACAGACAGTAAATACTGTTAGATACATATAGAAATCTCCCGACCACCCGCAGTCCGCAGTATTTTCGAAGAAACTCATCTCTACTCTTATGATTTAAAATTACAATTCGTATTTATCCCTCTCTAATTTCTCCTGTATGGACCTGTCTTCATTTTCACAGCTTGTATTCAGTGAAGTAGAAGGTTCTTCTATCGTCATATTATTATCATATTCCTGATCAGTCACTGTGTCTTTGAGCATTTCGTGTGTCATTATTATATCTTAAACGTTCAAGTAAATTTATGATAATATCTAGTATTTCATATTGTTACGTAGATCGTAAAGTTCGTTTTTGTGTATTTTGGTAATATTGGTTTTGATTAATTTATCCCGAACCCCAGTTCGTAACAATATTTATGTGGGTTTTTTGTCTAGAGAATGGGCAGCAGCGTTCTCTTAGCATTTTACCACTATATAGCGATCACCAACCCGCCTCAAATTGGGGGAGACCTATGTCCAGCAGTAGACATCTTTCGGCGGAAATGATGATGAAGATGAGGTTTTGTGAAGGTATTGTCATAGTTAGTGAAGAAAGTTTCAGGGTCGTACAAATTATGTCTGTAATACCGTAATCACGGTACTGAGGCGTCAATACCGGTATTAAAAAGGCCAAAATAAAATCCGGGATCACGGTATTACGGGATCCCGGAATACCGGTATTGAAAGCCCTAGTCATGACCCAATTGTTTTGTGTTTAATAACCCCATTTGGTGAAATAATACGGGTTTAGTTTCTTGACATTGAAGAACTTTGAGGTTAAGTGTTTGAAGACCGAATGTCCTGGTACCAGGCGTGTTGCAGCGGCCGTGTGGTATCCTGGAGAATACTCATAACGTCACAACACAATACAATACACACTCACTTACATACATAAATCCAGGTAGGCCCCAGAAGCAGTTTCCTTCAACCATGAGGTGAGTCTTTTGTTTGATTGTATTAAACAGCTCCGCGCACGGCGGACAAGTTCGCTACGCCACTCTTGACCCGGGGCCACCATACCTTCCACTGCGCTATTAAAATTCTATGGTGAGGCCTGGCCTGGCGGCGAACAGTAGTTTTAGCAGGAAAGCGAGACAGACAGACCGACAGACAGACAGAGTTACTTTTGCATTTATAATATTAGTATGGATAGTGTGGATTAGAATTTACATAGAAAGTTTTCTATTCAATCATCATCCCTCAAAAACTTCGAAAATTTTAATGTAATTTGGAATTATTGATAGATAGGGTGCAAAAACAGACTTCATACAAAATTTATTATACTGTTGTATTTATTAAAAATACCTTTTAACAATAAATTAAACCGTCAAATTTTGAGTCGGCGCTGAAAAATCAATGAACAAAGATAACTCAAAGCGCCGACTCATACTTTTAAGGTTTATTATTTTTTGCTTTTCAGTTTTTTCGGCGGTTTAATTTTTTGTTAAAAAGTTTTTATTTTTTGTGGATTTAATGTACTAATAATACTTGGCAAGGTATATCCTATCCAATAAAAAGTAATTATCAAAATCGGACTACTCTGTATAAAGTTATGCGTGGTTATACATTACAATCAGTGAGTGAACAATCAATCATCCCCTGTTTGGCGACTTTTTTTTTGGATGGGAAATCATCAAATGACTTCTCCCGCTCTGGGCGGAGCGGGAGGGCGTGTCAGATTTACTGACTAAAACCCACCCGTGTTCCATCAGTTGCCCATGTGCCAGGGTCACAGTATCTCTTTCGAACAATCACGCGACCCCGGCAGGTTTTCCGACCCTTAGGGTTCGATTTTGTTTTCCAAATTTATATGGGACCACCTTCGGAGTATACTCTTTCCAATAGAACAAGAATTATCACAATCGGACCACTATGTAAAAAGGGTATGATTTAAGCTGTCGCCAATTTAATTAGTTTTGTGTTTATTAAATAATAGGGTTTGCCCCCAAAATAGTTGATTTGTCACCAAAATGTAGTCACCAAACAATATAAAATCAATTCCACAATAAATTACCTAAAATCATGGAGATATGGGGTCAAGTACCAAATAAATGTTTTTGTATGTATTATAATAGGTTTGTCCTAATAGTATTTAAGCAAACTAATTTAAAGAGATCACCAATAAATCATATATTATGTCACTACAAAATTTCATGAAGTTCCAAAAATGTAGGGTTATCGTCATCATCCTTTCAACCAAAAGAGTCTACTACTTAACTGGCCATGTGCCTCCCCCAAGGGTCTTAATTTCCACACGTAGTATAAATATATTTAAATTAAAGGCCCTAGGGGTATAAGCATAGTGAATTTGCCCTTGAAAGGTATTGGCACGATACTTAGAGGATTTTTAGGTATCACCAAGATAATTAGATCCTGAAAGTTTCAGATCTCTAACCCATTTGGTTTTTGAGAAAAAGAAAAAAAAAGAAAAATCTGACAAAATCAGAAAAAAATAATTTTCTCAAGAACGCGTGAATCGATTGATTTGAATTTTAGATATGTTTTGGGGGCTGATAGTAGCTTCTAGGAAAAAAATTAACACCTTTAACGGTTGATAAAAACCTTGAAAAAAATTTAACTTTTTTTTAATTTCGATTTTTATCTATGAAACAATTTTGGCACAATTATGAAACTATTTTTTTCGAATTCCCCATTCATTTTTCTATAGACTTACATGCTTTTAAGGTTTATAAAAAAGGTACGCCATATTGCAAAAAAATAAAAACCATTTTTTGTGCAAATATTTACTTTACGTATTTTAAGCCTGCATCTTTATTTGTGTCGCTCGTTTATGTCTTTTATTCTTATTTGAAGTAGACATGTCTAAACCAATACTTAAATCTTAAAATATCAGTGAATTTCAACTAAAATATTATAAACATTGTACGCACGGCGACAAATCAAACGATACCAGCAATGCTTGATGAATCAGGTAATCATACCATTCAATATGTAAAAGACCTGTCAAACATACGCGAAGCTCAAATTCAGTCTCGTCATATCAATAAGAAGGTTTATAGATGTTTTATTGAGTATAAAAAACGCTATTGGTCCCAAAAGTATATTGAGGCATATCTGTGAGTGGGCTGAATGGTCTTAGAACAATTAGATGCTACTCTCACGTTGCTGGTATTGTTTATTATTTGTCACACGAAAGATATTTGAACAGATTCTGAGGCCTGCTGAAATACTAAGCAAATTATTTGATGCAGACAATGTTTCGCCTGTGTTTTTTTTGTCTGTGGCAAATCATCAAATGACGTCACCCGCTCTGGGCAGAAGGGCATGTCAGACTTTTACTAACTAAAACCCACCCCCTTCAATTGCCCATATGCCAGGGCCACGGTATCTCTTTCGAACAAATCTCGCGACCCTGGCAGGTCGCCTGTGATTGAAGATGATAGTGATGAAGACCGCTAAAATGTGATTATAAACTTTTTTGCAAATATACCTTTCAAACATTTGTTGTTTTTATTTATAATTTATCAATTAAAATCTGTTTCTTATTTTAGAAGTGTATACATTGCTACATATCAAGCTATACATTTCCAGTTTTAGCTGACCTCCTATTGTATAGGCTTTTCGTACAATGAGAAGTCCACTTTGACTGGAAATGCTCGATTTCTCGCTTTGTGTACAATATTTATAATATTTTAGTTGATATTCACTGATATGTTAAGATTTAACTATTGGTTTAGACATGTCTACTTTAAATAAGAATAAAAGACATAAACGAGCGGCACAAATAAAGATGCAGGCTTAAAATACGTGAAGTAAATATTTGCACAAAAAATGGTTTTTATTTTTTTGCAATATGGCGTACCTTTTTTTTAAATCTTAAAAGCATGTAAATCTATAGAAAAATGAATGGGGAATTCAAAAAAAATAGTTTCATGATTGTGCCAGAATCGTATCATAGTTAAAAATCAAAATTAAAACAAAAGTGCATTTTTTTTCAAGGTTTTTATCAACCGTTAAAGGTGTTAATTTTTTTCCTAAAAGCTACTATCAGCCTCCAAAACATATCCAAAATTCAAATCAATCGATTCACGCGTTCTTGAGAAAATTATTTTTTTCTGATTTTGTCAGATTTTTCTTTTTTTTCTTTTTCTCAAAATCCAAATGGGTTAGAGATCTGAAACTTTCAGGATCTTATTTCAAAGCAAATTCACTATGCTTATACCGCTAGGGCCATTCTAGCAGAATAGTAAATAAAACACTTAAAGTCAAAATAATAATTATTTATTGTTAAATCGTCGTGAATGAAGGCATCTCGGGTGCCCGCGCCGCGCTTCGTTTGATCGTACCTACGACCCATTCGTTGAGGCCGGAAAGCGCGCCAATTTGTCTCCGCCCCCTTTGAACATATTTTCATTAAAATTATAAACTGATGTATTAAATTGGTAACGAATACATTATTTTAATAACTGAACGAAATAAAATCTTACTACTGTATTGGTGACAAAATAACTAATAAAAAGGAGTCGCAGTCAGGGATCGATTAATCGATTTATTTGGTGACAGATCTACCATTCTGAGCACAAAGCTATTATTTAAGTAATAAAACTATTATGATAAGAACGAAGTTTATATTCGTGTAATGCGCTACAATTTTATTGGTAATCCATCTCATATTTTACACATTATAGTAACAATAATTTGATAATTCATACCTGGGAACACTTTTTGTTTATCTGAGAACGAAAATATTTCGTGGCGATAGATCTATTTATTAGGTGATACAAATTGATGCCATAATATAAATTTTGGTGACAAGAAATATAGTCCCCATGTAAAAAGTTATGCGAGGTCATACATTTAAAAAAAAATCGCGTCGAATTGAGAACCTCCTCCGTTTTTTTCGTCGGTTGAAAAGTCTGAACACACACACGGGTCCACCCTTTATGGCAGACTTTTTTTCGTCATAATATTATTTTGCATAACAGCGGATAGCATAAACTTCATTTCGCAGAAAATCTTTTGGCATACACTCATTTATCATACATTCACAACGCATAATTTTATAAGTCAGAATCATCTTTAGGCATACATTTTATATCCATAATAATGAAAAAGGAGAACAATCATATCGCAGAAACTTCGCAGTCATAATCGTCTCTTGGCATAATTTCATATCGATAGCCCTTAAAAGGCAGAACTATCATATCTCAGAAACTTTACAGTTAGAATCATCTTTTGGCATGCATTTCATATCCATAATAATTGAAACGCTCATTTACATTACAGAAGAATCACGCGGCATGCAGATATGCGAGCATGCAACATGCAGCATGCATGGTTTCTGTCACGGCTCCGGCACTGCGTGGCACCGGCGCGGCGGTCCCACGCGGGCTTAAATTACACTCTAGGGGTAGGGCAGACAAGACTACGTGGAGTCGGTTCTGCAGCGATTCGTTTCTGTCAATAACTTTTGTAGCACAACATATATTGACTTTTTAAGACACTATTTTAATTTTAATTTAAGGTTAAAATGCAATTTTATAGAAATGACAACATGCCTAACAAAATTATTCTAAATGAAATTCTACCATCTTCATAGTATGCCAAGTGAAATTGTACCAAATAATCTTCGCTCTAAATAAATGTTATGCTAAACGAAATTCTGCGGAATTTTAAGTCTGCCAAAGGTATGCTTAATAAAATTCTGCCATCTTAAAAGTATGCCAGCGTAAAGTCGGACATATAAACATTCGGCCAAACAATGATTATGCTAAACATTTTGTATGCCTTACAAATATTCGTTTAAAGAAGACTATGCCAAGTGTGTTATGCCAAATAAAATTCGGAACATCAAGTTTCTGCCAGATAGAGAGGACACACACACGCCCCAATCGCAAAGATGGGATTCCTGCGTTACTTATTTTTTGCTCTGTTTGCTTTAGGGAACGAACGCGTTACTTGCCAAAGAGAATTTGAATTTGATAACAACGATAACAGATGATATTTGATTTAATAACAAATAGCATTATATACAAACGATAGCTTGTATATAATGCTATTAGCCCGGGAGGTAGCGTTGCAAATGAAAAAGTCATAGTAAGCCGGCTGATATTGTCATCAATGGTTGATCTTATATGACCGATTAGTGAACCAACCGTCAGCTACCCAAGTAGCGGTGGGTGCGGGTGTGGGTGGTTCCGGAAGTGGTAAAAAATAATAATAATTGTAGTCAAAGTACGTCGGCTGAAATTTCTTTCATATATAGTTTACGTCATACTGAGCTGAAAAAAAATCGTCAGCTGCATAGAAGAGGGGGGATTATGCGTCAGCCGGTCGCTTGAACTTGTAAAAGAAACACGTAAAATAAAGTTATAGTACGCCGGATGAAATTTAAGTAGCTGATTGTTAATATTATGAGAAGTACGAAAACAACAATCAGCTGCGTGGGTGGCGGTGGAAAGACCGTCAGCTGACGCTATAAAAGTTATAAATATTGGAGCATTGCTATTACGCTGTCTCCTTTTAAACACCTATTTCGTGATAGATTCTGGAGCTGCCTGAGCCCATAACACGACCTTCGGGTTACCGTAGCCTCTCCCCCTATAATTTCAAAGGAACATCTGCGTGTCTCTGTCGTACACAATCAGTTTCGGTTGTACTTTTCGAACGAACGGACGCAAGTTCGAATATGTCGAAGATCCAACCGTTTTGTGTATTTTGTGGCAAAAAAAAGCAATATTAATTTCTTTCTCTGATAAAGCTATTGTAAAATTTTCCGCTATATTGGAGATTCGTCAGAAAAATAATTTATCTTTGAAAAGTGTTATAAGTGCCGTTAGAATTAAACGACTTTGAAAAATATCATTCAATGTGTTATCGACATTTCACCGCTTTACAGCCAAAGTACAGGATAACTGTTGATACTCCTTCGACATCTGCAGCGTCAAGGTAAGTTGTACTTTTATATTTTTTTTTGACAGTTATGTTGATTGAAGTACATTTTGGTTGATACTGTTTAATATTAATAACATCGAAGTTTGCAGCGTTGATATGCAACGAAAAATTTTTTTCAATTCATTTTTTTTTAATCCTTTCAAATTTCTTTTTTAGCTCTCAACTTTAAAACAAGACAAAGGGAGATGCTCATTCTTGGCCATGTTCTGCCCATCAATGTGGTAAATACAGAAAAAATACCCATTTAATAACTAAAATATTGCTATTACTTATTTGTTATGAAAACTCCGGAATTAAAAGCCGATTTAATAAAAACATTCAATCGTTTATTATATTATCTAACAGTTCCGGTCGATTGTCAATCCTGAGTAGGGATGGCAAACATTACTGAAACACACAATCGATACACTAAATAAAACCGGTTTCAAACATTGATTTTTAGAAAACCTTCTTTTATTATATAGTTGTTTCGCCTTTGTTGTTTTCTTTAGAAACAAAAAAGATGTTTGTTCATTTCCGGGCTTCTAAACGCGATCTATTGAACCGATTGCGTGTCTCCAGTTTTTTTTTAAAATTGATTTACAGATTTTTCGGTAAATCGATGTCATATCGCATCCCTACGTCAATAATAAATCGTAGTTGACAACTGATTGACATTTCACATTTTGTTTGGTGTTGTGTGTTCTTGCGAATCGTGATTTATTTTCTATTGCGTTTTTCTATTTGATTTTCGACGACTTTGATTACGAATATGGACCCTGTAACGCTCCCGATGATGACCTTGGCTTTACTTTGGATTCTGTACCCGCCTCCCGCGACGACACCGGCTTGCCAATGGTGTCGGACCTGTACCTGAACCTGATTTACACGAACTTACTAGCTTACCACGAAGCCCTCTCTGTGTCAATTGTGGCGTAGATACACGAAGACTTAAGAGATTTACCTTAAGCAATGTGGAAGTTCGCAATGGATTGCACCACATCAAGTAACTTACTATAAAAACATGCAAGGTACATAGATACTCAGTAACTTATATTGCATAGCTATATAATATTGATTTGAATTGAATAATTCGGTTGTTTAGTGACAAGGAAACCATAGAAATAGTTGTAGTTTGTTTTCTCTCAATTTAAGTTGTATTTTATAGCTGTGTGTTATGAACCCAATTCGTAGATGGCGTGCTTGTCATTTATTTAAATGAGAACAAATAAAAAAACTAAAGTGTTTTTATTGTAACCTTAATTTTTATATATGGTTTCTAAAAGTACCACCAAGTTTTATGTAAAAAATAGTGGTTGCCTCTTTACCTATGATGTCAGCCCTAATGCCTATAATTTATTTCTTGCGTGGGCATCACTTGGCCAAAACCTCTTTATTAAATGGGCATTTCCCTTTTGCGTGAAAATGTTTGCCTCTTATATAGATTATACAGAATTTCATTACGAACGATACAAATTTCATCAAGGTCATTTCATATGAAAAAACAAAATATTTTCTTCTAGCTCGAAACGAGACGATCAACCTCTGGAGAAAAGCGTTGACAGTGACAATATAAACATCGACGATTCGAATTCAGCTGACCATCAAACCGCGCACGACAACACAGCACAAGTTTGTACACAAACTTCGTCGATCGTTGGTGGTCAGTCAGATGTTTTGAGTAGTGCTACCGTCGAGGGACCACATGAAGCTGAAAGCGAAGAAGCAACGATCCAAGATGAGTCTGGCGTCAAGGATGTTCAAAATTGCAACAAATATGTGTGCATTTTTTCACTATGCCGGTTGAAATTTGACAAGACTGTAGTTTAATAGTTACGTTTGCAAAAACAATCAGTCAGCTGGGTGCGGACAAAGGAGTTCTGTTAGCTGGACCCTGAAAGAAATTGTGCGTTACTCGAATAATCTATATCCTTAGTGTGTCAGCTGACGGTTTTTCCACCGCTACCCACGCAGCTGATTGTTGTTTTTGTACTTTTGATAATGTAAACAATCATTTTGTTAAATTTCATCCGGCGTACTGTAACTTTATTTTACGTTTTTCTTTTACAAGTTCATGCGAGCGGCTGACGCATAATCCCCCCTCCACGATGCAGCTGACGATTTTATTTTAGCTCAGTATGATATAAAATATTTATGAAAGAAATTTCAGCCGGCGTACTATGACTTTATTTTTTTATTTTTTTCACCACTTCCATAACCTTTCAATCCCACACCCACCGCGGGTGCGTCAGCTGACGCTAGGTTCACTTATCAGTCATTCGACATCTATTGAACAAGATGGCAACCGATCGGCGTAAAAATACTACCTAAAATGCAACGCTACCTCCCGGACCATATTTGAATTGGATAACATAGTGATATACACCGTGACATTTTAGTCGTCTTACAACGGCAGCCCACTTCATGTAACCAATGACTACTACACATCCATGACAAAAAAAATAACATTTGAATAACTAAAAAAAAAAAATATTATCCATTTTGATGACGCATGACGTAGTTTAATTTTGATATTTTGTCTCATGGAAAATGGAGATAGAATGATCTAGCCGACTCGTGCACTGGCTGGTATGTTCTCTACCGTATGATACGTAAACATTATTAACAGGATGTTTCATAATTCTAATCCTATCTTATTTTTCTTAGTACCTATTATCTTAATTAATGGTAACAATTTTTAATCAAGCCTAAAGGTATATTATGTCGGATACATTGAGTGAACAACCTTTGTAAGACGACTAAGATGTCACGGTGTATAATGCTTATATACTACTGACGGACACATTAGTCCGACGCGACGTGGCCTGAACGGAATAATTATTTCAAATGCGCCACGCAGCTCATTCTATCGGACAACTACACATCTCGCCATTTTAATCACGCCACCGACGACGCGACGAATCACAAACTGATGAAAAACTGTTAGCGTAAGTCAAAGTAAGGTATGCCATGTCGGTGTGTACGTTACCCTAGCAAGAAACTGTCTCCTAGAGTTATATGAGTAGAACGTATAATGTGTGCCTTATCTGCTGTAAATGTGCCCCCAAATAAAAAATGTGTGCCCCCTGTCGTTTTGGAAAAAAACGGAAAAAACGATTCTTGCTGGGGTAACGTTTTTCTAGCAGGAAAATTCTAAACGAATGATCGGAGAGAGAAAAATTGTGCATGACCAGAGAGCTTATATGTGTGCCAAAATGTGCCCCCAAAAATAAAATCTGTGCCCCTTCAGGTTTTCGAGATATTGCATTTCCTGCTGGAGTAACGTTTTGATGAATCATATATCTCTAAAACCATTGCATGTGCCCCTGTAGAGTAAACATACACGAGTAGCTCTTAATATGTGCCCCTTAGTGCCCCAATTAGATTCAAGAAAATATTTATAGTTTTCAAGTTATCGCTGTTTTATGAAAATCCGAAAAAACATCGCAGCGCCTAAATGAGAAAAGGCACAAGTTCGCTGTAAACTGTATTTGGTCCTTCTTGACGCTAATAATAACCATACAAAGTTTGAAAACTGTTCATGCATGCGTTTTTGAATAATCTTGCTAAAAGTCAAAACGATGGTGTCATAACTTTGACGGCAAAATACAAGGAACCAGCTCAATCCCAGATGTGTACGTGTAAACAAAAATCTTGTGCCTTTAGTCAAAAATATATGGTGAAAATATTCAGCTTGGAATGTTTCGCATTAAGTAAATATAAACAAAAAACCAAAATATGTAAACAACGGCTGGTTATCCGACCAAATTCCAATGACTACTAAAAAGCGACTGATTCATACATATCGATGACCTTCTTTATTGGACGTATTATACCTAAGCTGTTGTCCGTACAGTCGCGTTCAAAAGTTTTGGGGGCTAATTAAAAAATATATTAAATGCACCTTGTGACCATATTAAATGAAACAGCTTGTTGGTGTGGAAATTATTATTTTTATTCCCTTAGTTTTAATTCTTAAAGTAATTATTGCATCAAATCACAGATTAAATTTCGTACCTATAAGTATTAGAAATTATTTGCACGTTGTGTACCCCGGCTGGAGGCCTAAAAAGGTAACTTTTTAGAACTCGCCGGGCCCCAATCCGTTTAAGTAGTAACAATCTTTTCAGGATTAACTACGAGATGCCCCACAAAAAAAAAGCACGTTGTGTAGTCATTATTATTTAAATCACAGATCAGTTTTTCATCTAAAAAGGAGACCGCCAAGATTGTCCGCCTCCGATTCCAATGATTTTTATATATGTTGTTATGTTTGAGTAACTGATTAATTACCCAAAAGGAATTCAAGCAACGCTCAATAGTTTCAGAGTTGCTTCTACCGAGCAACTTAAATATAAGTTCACTATACAAACTCAAAAACATTTGCAACTCTATCTGCAGAGATGTAAGGTTCAAATTTCTTGCAATTTTGTATGTTTCTTGATGAATAAATATTCTAATTTTATAAGAAAAAAAAAATGAAAAAAAAAAACTTTAGCAGGAATCGAACCCTGACCATCTGCGTGCCAGCCACGTTACCCTGCCTACTAGGCTACGCACCGCTCTGCAATTTCAATTTAAATGATTTTTTAATAAAGTTGCAATTGTTTTTGAGTTTTTATACTGAACTTATATTTAAGTTGCTCGGTAGAAGCAACTCTGAAACTATTGAGCGTTGCGTGAATTCCTTTTGGGTTATTACTCAGTTACTCAAACATAACAACATATATAAAAATCACTGAAATCGGAGGCGGACAATCTTGGCGGTTACCTTGTAAGTCTAAAATATATTTATAAATCCCTCATAGGTACGTAATACGACATAAAAAATGGAAACACGTTGTTGAAACACAGATCATTGTGCGGTTGACTATAGGAATACACTAAATACAACTCTCAAAACTGTAGGTACCAAGATTTATTTGGTTAAGGTGAATGCTCCAACCAACCCGCGAAATTCAAATTTTATTACGTTTTTTGCAATTTGCAAGCCAGTGCTAGGTTGTACAACCTTACTACCTCTAGGTATTCATCACACATTTCATGAACTACCTATATTTTTTTTAAACATCGGGATCAATTAAATTTTGAGTCAAAGACCTGGCAAATGGCAAATATCTGGATATTTGCCATATCTTTCGTTCACACATAAATTACTGAATGTATTTTAATGAAATTTAGAATAGAGAAGATAGCTTACCTTGGAATAGCACTTAGGCTACTATTTATAATGTACTTAATAATGTTTATGGTCATAGAAACAGCTAGTAGAATATAATCCAATTACAACTTTATTTTATTACTTATTACTTTTCTACTTCAGTGTACTCAGGCACAACACGTGTGAACCGGTTAGTGAGTAAAGTAAAGACGGTCATCGATATGTATGAATCCGTCGCTTTTTAGTAGTCATTCAAATTTGGTCGGATAACCAGCCGTTGCTTACATATTTTGGTTTTTTGTTTATATTTACTTAATGCGAAACATTCCAAGCTAAATATTTTCACCATATATTTTTGACTAAAGGCACAAGATTTTGGTTAACACCTACACATCTGGGATTGAGCCAGTTCCTTGTATTTTGCCGTCAAAGTTATGACACCATCGTTTTGACTTTTAGCAAGATTATTCAAAAACGCATAGATGAACAGTTTTGAAACTTAGTATGGTTATTATTAGGGTCAAGAAGGACCGAATACAGTTTTCAGCGAACTCGTGCGTTGTGTCATTTAGGCGCTGCGATGTTTTTTGGGGTTTTCGTAAAACCGCGATAACTTGAAAACTATAAATATTTTCTTGAATCTAATTGAGGCACTAAGGGGCACACATTAAGAGCTACTCGTGTATGTTTATTCTACAGGGGCACATGCAATGGTTTTAGAGATATACGATTCATCAAAACATTACTCCAGCAGGAAATGCAATATCTCGAAAACCTGAAGGGGCACAGATTTTATTTTCGGGGGCACATTTTGGCACATATATAAGCTCTCTGGCCATGCACAATTTTTCTCTCTCCGATCATTCGTTTAGAATTTTCCTGCTAGAAAAACGTTACCCCAGCAAGAATCGTTTTTTCCGTTTTTTTTCCAAAACGACAGGGGGCACACATTTTTTATTTGGGGGCACATTTACAGCAGATAAGGCACACATTATACGTTCTACTCATATAACTCTAGGAGACACTTTCTTGCTAGGGTAACGTACACCATGTCGGTCACCAATGTTCGACGCAGCCTGAATGAAACATTTACTGGCGGTCACCATTGTCCGACATGGCGACCAACGTGTTAATATCCTGTTTATTACAACGATAGTCTACGATTACCGATCGGCATATTAGTTTAAGGGGATTATATCGCTCAAATCCGAAAAATACGACATTTTTAAAGAATTTTGTTTCTGAATCCTTGTGTGCGATGTCATACTTAAGGTCATCACAAATACTATGTATTATTTAGAAATATAATAAACTTCCCAAATTTTGGAAAAATCTGGTAGTAAACAGGTCCTTGTTCAACCTAAATTGTAAAAGTTCTCTGTAACAGCTAAATAGTCTGAAATGAATTCTGTACCAAATAAAAAAAACTAAAAAACACGCTTCCATAGAAAACCAAACTAAAAAGTAGAAAATAATGGAGAAAAAGCGTGGGGTAATTTTTGAATATTATGGTTACCGACGTTTATAGTTAACTTGTTATGGATAATGAATTTCGTACAAAAAAATAGGAGAAGAAAGGGAGTACCAATACATTGACGTGCAAAACTGTAAATTTCTGACACAAGGAGAAACCACCTGTCGGATTTGTTCTACAATTTACAAAATATGTCATTTGTAATTACAATTTGGCGTTCAATAAAACAGTTTTCTTTACAAATATGTAAATTGTCACCTGTAAAGAGAAAATGTTTATTAAACAGAAATATGTAAAATTGTAGGTACCTACAGTTTTACAATTTTGTAAATTTTCCACCAGGTTGTATTCTTTATTAAACAGAAAATTCTAGAATTGTAATGTTTCTTAAACAGGGCCCTGGTCTTCACACAAAATATCTGTTAAAGGCTAGGTCAACAGGCAAAGTGTATCATCTTTTAAAATAAATAATATATTATTTCTAGAGGATTAAAATATATCAGAACTTTCAGAGAGGGGATTAAATAGGCAAAAACGTTGACAACTCAGCTACACTACACATGAGTGTTCTTGCTCAGTCTTCAGTTCGTTTGTGTTTTATTTTCGTAGATGGAACAAAACTAACAAATAACTAGTTCAGAGGCCAAACCTTCAAAGTCATCGGACTATTTTATTTTTATTGCTTGAAACTTTTTTACTTACTACATTATTCCAAAAATAATGATGATCATACAGATTAAACTTATTTACTGTTACCAAATGCATGAAGTAAAGTTACTATTGTTGTATGGCGACTCAGATACAGAAATGTGATGGCGTCCTTAAAAGAGCGAGATTCGCAATTTAATTCAAACCGACGAAATCTCACTCTCCAGCAAGACGGGACTCCGGCTGTTGGAGGACAAGGGATTTTCTTAATGCACATTTTTCTTCCTAGACAAATCAGACGGCCTCCGAGATCCCGGTTAGTTTATGAAGTTCTGTAAAGATTAGACACGTGTCACGTCAAGTTCAAGTAACAGAGCGAGCAGCACCGTGTGTAATATTACACGAACCATTTGGAGCCACTTTTGACCCCCTCATAACTCAAAATCTATTTCACATAAACATATCAAAGGCTCATACATATAGTAAGACTTGCAAGATACATATGTGCTCCCAATTTCATAAACACATCTCAAACCGTTATTTAGATATTAAGTCCAAAAATCGTCATTTTTATCACTGACTGACCTATAGATCAAAACTCTAACCCAGTTCCAGATGACCTAGAAAGTTCAAATTTGGCATGCAGATAGGTAATTAGGTGAATACAAAGGAATACATCAGAAACTGGTAAATTTTTATCATTTTATTATAATTTTTCACTTAATTGATTCTATTAGGAACACTTATAACAAAAACCATATGGTATTCATTTTTGTCATAAATAAATAATAATAAATAATAAAAATAAATGCCTTGGTTGTTGACTTCAACGACAAAAGAAGTGAGATCTAAATGGGTGCCAAATTCAATGGTCAGTCCTGAAATTTATTTATAACTGGATAAAATATCATTTCTTCTTATTACTTAGGATAATATATTGTAGCCAAAAGTCAGACTTAGCTGTTTTCATATACGAATTGTATATTATAGCCTTCGCAAGTTCTAAACCTGTTACTTGTCGGTTCTTATTTTATTATTCCGAAAATTTGGCTTGCTGGTAGAAACTAGCCATCGAACATAATAATACGTATATGAGAACTAGCCAAGTCAGACCTTTGGCTACAATATATTATCCTAATGTCCGTAAGGATTGAGGAGCCACATCAGATTTTAAAAATCTGATTTCACCATTATTTAGCAGCAATATAGCTGATTTTGCAGCACAAATTCAAGATTTAGCAGCAAAATATATCACTAGTTATATTTAATGCAAAAGTGGCTCCTCAATCTAAACGTCTCAATTGAGGAGCCACCTGGAACTCGTTAAGTAATAGATGAATATTTTTGAAAATATTGTATCATTTAGTAGCAATTGTGCATATTACTGTCTAAAAATTTCACTTCTGTAGCGCTAAAATGAAATAAAATACAATACTTTTAGTTTGGCTCCGCAATCTACACTCAAGAGGTGAATTTCTATTGGATGTGAGCGATCAATTAATATATTCGTCATAATGATCATTTAGCAGGTGTTGTGTTTGTTTTTGCAGTAAAGGAATAAAATTGTAAAACAGAGTAAATTTTGTAGATGAACGCATTTTCTTTGGCTCCTCAATCCTGACGTTCTAATTATATATGTTTGACTGTAGCCACCTGAGATCTCAACGGAATCTAAAGCCAGAGATACTAACATTTAGCAGAAATGTCTGCTATATATATCTGCACAGTTCAGCAATGTATATATTTTGGATTCTGAAAAAACAATACTTAACTATTTCCTTGTAAATTCAGTGTGAAGGGTGACCACATTTTTTTTCATCTATTACTTAACGAGTTCCAGGTGGCTCCTCAATTCAGACGTTTAGATTGAGGAGCCACTTTTGCATTAAATATAACTAGTGATATATTTTGCTGCTAAATCTAGAATTCGTGCTGCAAAATCAGCTACATTGCTGCTAAATAATGGTGAGATCAGATTTTAAAAATCTTATGTGGCTCCTCAATCCTTACGGACATTTATCCTAAGTAATAAGAAGAAATGATATTTTATGCAGTTATAAATAAATTTCAGGACTGACCATTCAACCAGCGACCTGGGGCTCTGTCTCGCATGAGTCACAGCATTATGCTGAGTGCTGGTCGTTTTGCGTGGATGTGACGCATATTTTCCCACACCTTATTTTTGTATGTTTCTGGTCTTACTGTGCATCATGTTTGCCGCAAATAAACGTATTTTCTTATTTTTCTTTCTTTTTCTTATTCTAAATGTTCATTCGCTAAATGTTTCTATGCACTGTATTTAAGGTACCTCCCTCCATGTGCCAAAGTCATGGGCCGCCTAGTTAATCCAGGTATTATAATTCAGCTGGCAAAGTGAGTTTCTGAGATGAATAGTCCATTCCGATTACCCTTACTTTCCAAACGTCAGATGACATTTTTACATTGACGTCGTAGAATTAATCATTGAGAGTCGAAAGAACTTACGAAACTATAATGTTACATATGTGTAATGTTATATATTTAGTAGCTTCTGCCGTCTGCGTGGAATTTCTTATTGTCGACCCACCCCGTCGCAACGCATCGCCCGTCCTTTTTTTTTCTGGATGGGAAATCATCAAATGACTTCTCCCGCTCTGGGCGGAGCGGGAGGGCGTGTCAGACTTTTAACTGACTAAAACCCACCCGTGTTCCATCAGTTGCCCGTGTGCCGGGGTCACGGTATCTCGCTTGAACAATCTCGCGACCCCGGCAGGCATCGGTCCTAGTAGACCCCTTCACTGCTGCTGACATCTCTTTGAGGCGCACGTGGAACACTACGCGCCGTCGACCCGAGCCTGATCCTTGCCGGGCGGCGAGCTACCCATTGCTCGCCACCCGGAAGCTCGCGCCTACGGTGGCCGGGAGTCCGCTATCGACTCCCGACTAGAGATGTAAGTGCTGTATTATACCATTTGTATTGAAATGTATAAAACGAAAAATACCGTATAATATGGTATTATACCATTTGCTACGGTATTTTATGTATAAATCGATTTAAGGTGATTCAAGCGTCAAATCGTCATCCCTTCTCAAGGGGGACGGTGATGGTACTATGCTTTTGTCTTAAGTGTAGGCAACTCTTTTTATTAACCGACGAAAAAACGGAGGAGGTTCTCAATTCGACGTGTATATTTCTTTTTTATGTTTGACCACGCATAATTTTTTAGAGTGGACCGATTTTAATCAATATTTTTTATTGAAAAGGGTATATATCCCGAAGGTGGTCCCATGTAAATTTGGAATGAAAATTCCGACCTTAAGGGTAGGAAAACAGGGGATGATTGATTGTTCACTCATTGATTGTTATGCATAACTTCTTATTACAGAATAGTCCGATATTGCAAGCATGAAGTAATTAGTAGATTAAGCCACAAAAATTATAAAAATTAAAACTATTTAACGAAAAATTCAACCGCCGAAAAAACTGAAAAGCAAAAAATTATAATTCTTTCAGTCATTTTGAGTAGGCGCCAAACAATCAATGAACATACATAGATCACTCAAAGCTGACTCAAAATTTAGATATATTAAGGCCTCCCCCACATTAGGCGTGCGCGATCCTCGGGCGTGTGAGTAGCGCGAGCACCGCGCGAGCGTCGCGAGCGCGCCGCGTGAGCGTCGCGTTTAGCTGCCCTGCGGCGCGCGCACGCGGCGCTCGCCTTGGCGTTTAACCCCCTTCAGTCAAGTCAGTCACAATTTGGACAATTTTTGTTTCAAAATCCACACTATCCACACTAATATTATAAATGCAAAGTAACTCTGTCTGTCTGTCTGCCTGTCTCGCTTTCCTGCTAAAACTACTGAACCGATTTAAATGAAATTTGGTACTCAGATAGTTTAGAGCCTGAGAAAGAACATAGGCTACTTTTTATTCCGTGACTTTGTCTGCGTCCGCGATAAACGACATTTACGCAGAAGAAGTCACGGGCAGAAGCTAGTCTTTTATAAATAAAGTGCTGATTTCTTCCCACACCTTTTTTTGCAATACGATCACTATACTCCGTTGTAGTCATTTCCCATATCGCAGGACGATTCTGTATTTCTAGGATAAAGCTTTCGATATTAATTTCACTCGTGACTCTATTTTTAACGACACAACACTGCCCACCATGTGACTGACCGAAACAGTAGCAATATACAACAAGTTACCAGAATCCATAAGGACAGAGAAAAAAAGCCATCTATTTACTAATAAATTAAAAAAGCTGCTGTTAAGCAAATGTTATTATAGCGACAACGAACTTTTAAATGATAAATCCCTGAAATTAGTTTAGAAAAGTCCAAAGCATGTATTTCATCTATTTTTAATTACTATTTTAAAATAAGTTACATTATAACATAATCAATAGGTCCTCCTGTCTACCTACTGTATTTTCCTTTGCTGTGCCCGACAGGGTCCACAATTGTTTCTAAATAAAATGTTTTACCACCTAAGCATTACATTGTGAAATGCAATAAAGTATTGAGTATTGTGGCGGGCGAAGGGGTAAGAACGCGACTCGAGCGCCGCGAGCGCGCCGCAGGGCAGCTAAACGCGACGCTCACGCGGCGCGCTCGCGCTACTCACACGCCCGAGGATCGCGCACGCCTAATGTTGGGTCAGCCTAAGAGCTATTCTTGTAGCTAACGCATTTTTATATTCTAAGTTGCAATAAATGCACGCTACACTTCTTTTTTTTTTCATCACTAAGTGTATGAAGACACTGCCATACATCAGATGCGTGTCGGGGCATTTTGGCCAAAAAAGCATCACGTCAATGCGCAAGCGAGATCGAGACGAACACGGCGCGAACGCAGCGCGGTGGAACATGGCTTAACGTGTCGACGGCGACAAATGCAACGTTGAGCCGCGGGCGGGCTGATCAGGCGGTAAATCGTAACTACTGTGCGGTACATTTAAATATTTAACAAACACAATATTGAAAAATAGACGGCAATTTAATATTGTCATAATATCTGTGAAGTTTAATTACTAAGTAATTAAATTGGGCACAGTACCGTTTCAGCTCTCCTTAAAGTGACTGACGATATAAGGCGGGGAATGGAAGCCACTAAAGTTACAGTCTTAGTGTTAATTGACTTCTCCAACGCTTTTAATACCGTCAGTCACGAAGTCCTATTATCCATCCTTTCCTATTTCATGGTCTCTCCGGAGGTATTGGAATTGTTTGCCTCTTATCTTCAGGGGCGCCAGCAGTCTGTTCGTGCTGGAGACTCTACGTCGAGTTGGCGTGATCTTGCAGCTGGCGTCCCTCAAGGCGGTATTTTATCTCCTATTTTATTCTCTATCACCCAGCTTCGGACTGCGTATCATCTTTATGCCGACGACTTGCAGCTTTACTGTCAGGCAAGTGTTGACAACATCTCCGATGCGATTGAGGAGCTAAACCGGGATTTAAACGTGGTTAAGAACTGGTCTGATCGGTTTGGAGTGGCGGTTAACCCTACCAAGTGTCAGGCTATCATTGTAGGGAGCCTTCACAGTGTGAGGAAGTTGAATGGTTTAATGGTGCCTCCCGTAATATTCGACAACTCCATCATCCCGTTTAGCCCCGATGTCAAGGATCTTGGTTTACATGTCGACACTTGTCTTGACTGGCGAAAGCAGGTTGCAACTGTAAGTAAAAAAGTCACCGGTACGTTGCGGTCGCTCTATCAGTTGAAAAACGTTTTTCCATCACACATAAAGGCATTGCTTGTACAGTCCCTAATCTTTCCCATAATTGACTATGAAGATGTGTGTTACTATGACCTGAATGCAGATCTCCTCAATAAACTTGACCGCCTTCTGAATAACTGCATTCGATTCGTTTTCAATCTTCGTAAGTATGATCACGTGTCCGCCCACCGGTTGCTTTTAAATTGGTTACCCATTCGTCAGCGCAGAGAGTTGAGGGCTCTATCAATGTTGTTTTCTATTCTTGACAAACCTACGTCTCCTTCTTACCTGACTTCCCAGGTTCAGTACTTATGCTCTGCGCATAATAAAAATCTTCGGTCCACCAACAATCGTCTTCTACGATGTCCTTCTCACCGCTCTGGTTTCATTTACTCTTCTTTGTCCAAGCGGTCTTTCTTTGGAATGCGCTCCCTCTGAACATCAGGATGGCAACCAGTCGGTTATCATTTAAAGTGAAAGCACGTGAGCATATTCGCAAGAAGTTGGCAGAATCATACCAGCGGTGATTTGCTGGATTCGGTTTCTTCTCCACCTATCGTTATATCTCTAGACAAAGTTTTTTTTTTTTTTTCGTTATATGTATGTATATATGTATGTATTTGTATCTATTTGTATATATGTTTTTAGTATTCTTCCTCTTCGAGTTATCTATCCCGTAAGTTGCACCTGCCATGTTTTTCTCTGCATCACCCTAAGGTTGACTGGTAGAAAATGCCTCAGGCATTAAGTCCGCCTTTGTACAGTAGTTTTACTTGTGCATAAAGTTTTAATAAATAAATAATCATTAAATTAGAATTAGTAATTCTAAAATATAGAATGCAATCGAAACTTAAAATATATTTTATTTATTGAACTAGAACTCTTCGTAATATTGCAGGATCTTAAGAAGTGAATCAAAATATAAAATACATAAAATACCAATAATACCGTAAGTTATAATAAAATACCTGTTTAATACAAAGCGTTTTGGTATTATACGGTTTTTTTACAACACTACTCCCGACGCCCGGCGCGTCTCCTCCTGCGGCGGCTAGGGACGTGAGGGCGCAGAGACTGCCACTCCCTCACTCGCCCCGCCTCCTCCTTTCGCGAGCATTACTGCTTCGCAAAAGGAGGTGACGGCTTCCCATTCCCTCTCGCTCCGTACCATGGCTCGCACCAGGGCCGGACGCGAGAGGTCGCCGCCGCCGATCGCCTCCACGAGGACACGGCGGTGCTCCGCCCAGGCAGGGCACACCTCCACCGTATGCTCCACCGTGTCCTCCAGACGATCCTCACAATGGAAACACCCGGGCGTTTCCTCCCGCTTTATCCTGAACAGGAACCCACCGAGGCACTCAAGCCCCATCGCCCGTCCTTAATATTACTTCTGTTACGCTTAGAGTTCGCCCATCAATGTATTTTTATTTTCTTTTTCTCAGCTAAAAGCCCTAGCGTAATGGTAGCCTAATAGGATTACAATAAAAAAAAAACAAATACCGACTTAGTACTTATATAGATTTATTCTAACTAGTTCAATATGAGGTACCGCTTGATCTATAACATATAATATTCTTATTCTTAAGAGAGTTGATAAACCTGAGCATTCTCTTGTATCACGAGTGCATGCTAGCCCAGGAAATAGACACATTAAGCAGATCTGTGACATAAATCCTAAGGAAGATTTGTTACTTTGGTTCCGTTTAATACAGGAATAGAAATTCCATTTCAATCTAATATATAAAATTCTCGTGTCGCAGTTTTCGTTGCCATACTACTCCGAAACGGCTTGACCGATTTTGATGAAATTTTTTGTGCTTATCCGGTATCTATGAGAATCGGCCAACATCTATTTTTCATCCCCCTAAATGTTAGGGGTAGTCCACCACTAAATTTTTATTTTTATTTTTTAGACAAAATTTTTAATTTCTATTTTTTTATGATACAACATACAAAAATACATACAATCCTCAATTTTCACCCTTCTACGATCAACCCTTATTTTTTAATAGCCATTTTAGTAATTTAATCATTTTTCCTCTTCGGTCGAAAACTGATCAATCGTCATTTAATTAGTTATCCCCGCCTAGGAAATTATTTATATGGCAAAACAACGTTTGCCGGGTCAGCTAGTACTCTATATACTTCCCGTCCATTTCGAAAAAATATACGAAAGAAAATTGTAATCTATCAAAGGTTTTGCAAATAAATGATTTTATTTCTGAAGTAGGTTTGTACAAATACTAAACTATACACGCTTCGATCAATAATAGCACTAGATAAAGGATCAGGAACAAAAATAAGGCGCTCAAGTGGCCACGTTTGCACACACTTACACATTTATATTTCTTACTACGAAATATAGAAAAACGTTTCATAATAATAACAACTTCAGTTTATTATACTCCTTAATACTCAAACATAAAGCATAATTACGATTGCTAAATATTCATATTTAAGTCCTTTTGTCATCGGAAAAAGGTAAAGAGCAATAAATTTAAAATGTCCCAAAAGTCATTTTTATATAAGTACAAAATTAGTTATTCTAAACTGTAACTTAAAGTCTAAGCAATAAGGTTAAAAACAATGTGTTGACATTTCGTGCTTACTCTATTTTGGAACTAGACGTAGTTCTTGGTATTACATTTCAATGCTCAGAACACAGTACTTATTGACAGACGTAGAGTTGCAGAATATATTTTTTGACGTGACAACGTCTTATAAATTGGTTTGCCGGGTGACACTTCAAGAAACTGCGTTACGCTCCGCTCACGTTATGCGCTCACAATGAGAGCGAGTGAGGGCTCGCTAGGAAATCTACAAACAAAAATAAAATATAAAATTAAAGTACTACTTCATGCATTCTCTGTTCCAGAACAGACAATGTTTGTTACAATAGTTGGCGCGTTGTCGCAAATATTGGTCAAACAACCATAATATGTATTTGCTAAATGATTTATATTTACTATTTGATTGTTTTTATTTTATGAAAAACACTTACCTTACGGGAAAAAAAATATTCCTTCCAAAAAATTGGTGTTACAGTGGTTATTTACACAATTTTTGAACGCGTACTGCGGCATTTAGGACGTCTTATCGTTGGCTATCATTGGACCAAACTAATTTGAAATAAGACCACAAAAATATTTGTGCTCTTATTTTTCGGGCCGTTTTTGAAGCGCTCATCGGGAATCTAGTACATTTTTGATCGAAGTATACACGTCAATCATATTTAAAAAAGTAGATGAGGTCGGCGTTTCCTATCTGACTAAAAATACAACTGCACAAAAAAAGTCGAAATCAATCGATTCTTTTCATCAACAAAAAAAGTCGAAATCAAAGATTCTTTTCATCAACAAAAAAGTCAAAATCATAGATCATAGTACCCATTAACAATGGTACACCAACAGATTAAAAAAGAACTCATTACTTTGGTTTAGAAACTGGGGATAAATATTTAGATAATCTAGGTAAATAATAATTATCGTAATCATATATTTAAAAAATCTACAATTGGGGTGCTCGGAGCGTTGAAGTTCCAAGAGGAAAGTACGAAATTAACGCCGGCGAAGAGAGCTAGTTACATACATAAACGTCAAGCCAACATTTCTCAACGAATTTCGGGACCTTTGACAGCTTTTTCATTGGTTTTTCACTCTTTTTAAAAGCCTAATGATGATAATCGTGGCGGGAAAACGACACTAGGATTTATTTCGCAGACGAATTCTTTTATTGACTAGATTATGTCGTGTGAGCTTTTAGTCTTAATGTCATCGCATGTGTGTCTGCGCACACAAGAGAACGTAACACTCGTTAGCATGCGCGTGCATAAAAGGAATGCTTAGGTTTATCGCGCCGAGTCCTTTCAATAAAAGCAATAACAAACGTTCGCGGCGTACAGCGGGCGGCGCGCGGCGGGCGAGCCAGTCGGACGACGAGCGCAAGCCGGCGCTGCTGGACGACGACATGTGCAGCGAGGGCTCCGCGCCCGCGCCCGACGCGCCGCGCCTCGCCACCGAGGAGCTGCTCACCGAGGCCGCCATGCGCAGCGCGCTCGCCGCCGAGAAGCAGGCCGAGGCCGTCGCGCAGGCCGTCGAGCTGCTGCGCGAGGTGGTGGCGCTGCTGCGCGAGCGCCTCGCCGCGCCGCCCGCGCACGCGCCGCACGACCACCTGGCGCCGCTGCACCACCACCACCGCCTGTGAGCTAGCGGCGCGCGCGCGCGGCGGCGCCGGGCGCGCGCAGCCCCACCAGCTCGGCCACGCGCTCGAACACCGCGTCGGCGCGCGGGCGGGCGCGCGCGGCGCCGTGGCGCAGCACGTCGCGCAGAAGCGCGGGGCGCGCGCGCAGGCGGGCGGCGCGCTCGCGCACGGGCGCCAGCGCGCGCTGCAGGGCGCCGGCCACCACGCGCTTGTACTGCGCCGTGGACAGCCCGTCGGCCTCGAGCACGGCCTCCTCGGGCAGCTTGTCGTCGGCGAGGCAGTGGATGGTCACCAGGTTGGACACGCCGGGCCGCAACTCTGGGTCGAAACTCACCTGGGTGCATTCACGGTTTACGTTATTCATTGTGATCGTAGCGATCGCGACCCCGAGGCCCACAAGGATTCCTAACGAACGATGGTGGCCAATATTTTGGTTTAAATTCCTCTATCTATAAAATTTATTATGACACGGAAAACAGTAAAGGTGTCTTCACACAGCGGGCGGGGCGCGACGGGACGTGACGGCGACGCGACGCGACGCTGAGTTGTCGTAATGTACTAGATATTACGGACGACTTCACACAGAGCGCTCGGCGCGACGGTAACCATCGCGCCACGCTGCCGCCGCGCCGAGTCGGAATACAACACAGAGGCAGCGCGGCGCACAGTGTAGAAAAGTGGACTAAAGTCCAGCCACAGCTCAATTTTCGTCCGATTTCAATAAAACAAAATTCAAAATACTCGGAAGGATGCCTATTATCATATGCGACTGCGATATTATTACATTTCCACTCCCACATACCCCTACTTGCGAGGGTAAATTGGGATATGGTACATCAAGGTTGAGGTGTATTAGCCTGTTCGTGGTTGAGATATTAACTTTTTTGAAGAGAAGTAGTCGATTGAACTTTTTTACCTAGGATTAGGCGGATGAGCCCGCTTGGGGCGGGATTGTAGGCCATTACCACGTTGTCAAGTACCCATAAAGATTGAAATACCAACCCCCAAGCGGGCTCATCCGCCGACCAATCGACTACTTCTCTTCAAAAAAGTTAATATCTCAACCACGAACAGGCTAATACACCTCAACCTTGATGTACCATATCCCAATTTACCCTCGCAAGTAGGGGTATGTGGGAGTGGAAATGTAATAATATCGCAGTCGCATATGATAATAGGCATCCTTCCGAATATTTTGAATTTTGTTTTATTGAAATCGGACGAAAATTGAGCTGTGGCTGGACTTTAGTCCACTTTTCTACACTGTGCGGCGGGGCGCGAGCGCAGCGTCGGCAGGACGCCGTGCACAGCGGATCGAAAATGCTATATGAGGGACATTCATTTTTAATTACATTTTTTTTATATATATACTTATCGAAAGATCTCGTCATTCCTATGAATAATTGTCATTACAAGTTTTTCTCTAAAACTGATAGTTCACCCGGAAAAAAATATTTTAGATTTTTTTTTATGGAATGAAACTAACTACTAATTATAAATGTTTTAATGTTCTATCTATGCCCTATTAGTTTAATTACTTTTATATTACTAGCTGACCTGGCAAACGTTGTTTTGCCGGTGAAAAAGAGTGAAAATTTAGAGTTGTATGTATTTTTCAATGCCAAATCATAATAAAATTGAAAAAATTGTCAAAAAAATAAAAATAAATATTTAGGGGTGGGTCACCCTTATCATTTAGGGGTATGAAAAATAATGTTGGCCGATTCTCAGAACCTACCCGATATCCACTCAAAATTTCATAAAAATCGGTTTAGCTGTTTCGGAGGAATTTGGTAACAAACACTGCGACACGAGAATTTTATATACTAGATTACCTACAAGCATGATTCTTACATCCGGCTTGCACAACCTCACCTACAATACTCGTAAGAGGACACAGGTAAAATCCTTTCACCTATGTCCCCAAAATATTATTAGTGAAAAAGGGGGCATTTCACGTCAAGCGGACAGGAAAAAAAAGTGAGGTTCTGAAATTTGTTCATATTAGGTCCAGTTATACTTCTTGTAGATATAAATACGGACACGACTTTTTTATATGTATGATGTGTATTTGTCTAGTTATAGGCTCATAAAGAATCGTCTAAATTGAAAAAAAAATTAAGTCAAAAGTACTTTGGGGCATCCAAACTCTTGAACGGGCAACTATGAGCGCGCGCTGATAGCGTAGAATTATAGCCAGCAAGTCAAAGAATAAGAATATAGTAGTTTGAAAGCCTGGTCTTACAAGACATGGCCAAATTTTTTAGATATTTTGCTACTTGTAATGACAATTATTTATCGGAATGACGAGATCTTTCGATAAGTATTAAAAAAAATGCAATTTGTAAAAAAAATACAAATGTCCCTCATATAGCAGTTTCGATCCACTGTGCACCGCTTTGTGTTGTATGGTTTACGTACTATGCGATTCAAATGAGAATAGGATCGACTTTGCGCCATATTGTGACGTCATAGCTGTCAATTCTAACCAGTTAGGTAGGGTGAGCAAAAAAAGATTTTTTAAAAATAAATTTTATTAACAAAGATTTAGTGAAAAATATTAATATTAATTTATCCCCGTAGCCAAATGACCTCGCTTGGCGACTTTTCTTGCATTTTGCAGTGTTTGCAAAATGGTACCGCACGTTTCACTAGTCAAACTTATATTTCCTCCACTGTTGCATCAGTTCTAATGTTTGCTGTTTCTCGCTCTGCAACTATTTATCTACACAGAGCCTCGTTTACTCATTTTCGAGCAAAATGAATATATTATCAATAACAAAAACAAATAACAACAATCACAAAAAATAACAACAATGTAAGAAACACAATTAAAGAAACATTATCAGTCCACAAGCACATGCACTTTTTGGCGTGGCTACTGGGCCTTTGCGCCAACAATGAAAATATAAAAGGCTATGGTATGGTTTTAAAAAACGAATTATGACTTTAAATAATTAAATATTATATTAAGACGATTTACTACTATTAAACCCTTTTATCAAAATTTGATTGTAAGACTACTATTATTGATAAGCAAATACGTTTTTTTGCAAACCGTACTTTTCAAGTGAAATTTGACAGATAGAGGTTATTGACATTCCTATTCTTATTTGAACCGCACTATATGTAGTACGCTCGTATCGTGAACGCAAAAATATACTAAGACTACAACATTTTCCTACTCTTCCCATTTACTTATTTTTGTAAAAGAGTTTCGTTTATTATCAAGTATGATTTTATTAGATTGTAGAATCATATTATATTTTTGTTTTAATTGCTTAGCAATGGGATGTGAGGGTCGCTTATACCATTGTGTCAAAAAAAGGCAAAATAAACATTCTGCAGCCGTACAATAATTGCGTATTGCCAGAAATCATTGCCTTTACGATAAATATTTATTTAACGAAGTGTAAGTCATTATTACTTGACATTATGTTTTTGCTTTTTTTTTATTATGTGTACTTTACATAACATATATTTATTAGTCTAGAAAGCTTTATTAGACTGGATAAATAAAAATAAGTTTTTCTAACGGCAAGATTGTTTATTCCGTCTCGATACTCGCATTACACTGCATGAATTGTATATGTGTGGATAGCTACGCACACATACACGAGGCTGCCGTCTTTTACCTAAACTCGTGCGTTCAAATGTGAAATGGCTCTTAAAAAATATTATATATTATAATTTTCAAAGCATTAATCAGTCAATGTTAATTGAAAAATGTTGTTAGATACTTCATTTAAAAAAATAAGAGCAAGAGCGTTTCCACGTCTGAATCGCTCAACATTTTTTAGATGAATCAATCGCGGCGCGGCGCCGGCGGGACGGGACGTGACCGCGCCCGCAGTGTGAAGGCACACGCCGCGCAGCGCTGCGCCGCCGCCACGTCACGTCGCGTCACGTCACGCCCCGCCCGCTGTATGAATAGACCTTTACTCAGCTCAAATGCTTGTCGTAGTCGTGCATCAATTTTTTTGCAAGATGAGTGCCTCACTTAAATTGCAAAAAGACAATAATTCCAATTCAGTTTATTGGTATGATTAAAAGATTTTTTGAAGTATAAACTATTTTTAATTCACCTATCTCTCTTTTCAACCTTCGACTGTCTGCGCCATCAAATCAAAATATTTTAATTTCACATAAACCTACAAGGGCACTTATGAAACGTCAGAATGTAGGTGCACGGTTCCAAATTGTTGATTCCTAACTATGGAGAAGAGCCGGCAAGAAACTCCACGGTTACCCTTTTAAAAATAATTGGCTTTTACAATGGTTTCAAATTACAGTGTTAATAGGTATGCGAGAACAGTGTAGGACTGTCAACAAGTACCAGGTACTTAATAAAATAGAAAATTGTCTGCAGTCTAGAAGGCCTACAACATTCTCACATTCACAAAATATAAAACTTACACTTAAATGATAGTATTTCATAAATAAAACAGAATAACCTATTTAAACCAAATGTCATTGTTGAGATGACAACCAAAATTAAAGAGCAGTCAGTGCGCAATTTTTAACAAATTAAATTTAAACGAGATATAATAAAAATAAAAAAATAACCCTGCAATTTTTATTTTGATATATCTTAGTACAAAAAAACTAAGTTATCGTTAACGAAAGATGTTTATTTTAAAACTGGTGTTATGGTACCTAGGCCGGGCGCGGCGAACGAACGCGCGTAAACAGCTGTTCACGCCGATCAGTGACCGCTAGTTTTATTAGGTTCGAACTAGGCTTCCTTAAATTTAGGCCGTGACCTGCAGTTATTTGAAGAGTAATAACAATTTTCCCTTCATACTTTCATGGGCGTCGGACCATGAAATGCAGAAAATAAATAATTATGATCGATTAAATTAAGATTACAGTAATTTTCAATAAAAAATAACTTAGGTAATCGTCAAAAAAGTAATTATGAATGTCGCTCAAAGAAATAAAAAATCTGCCAGGTCCTTGTGCATGTTTAGGGGTCCTGAATTGCCCATGATCAAGCAGCCTTTGAGAAGCTGGTAGAATGATCCATCCATTAGGGGACAGCAGGGTTATGGATGCTGTGGGCCCGCATACGAGGTATACTCTCCCTCGCATACATCCTGCGAGCTGCTCGTTAATTTTCACCACTTAATAAATACACTTGCACCACCTCATAGAACTCGCGGTTGTTATAGTCAGACATTGTGACGTTTGGCACGTGCGCCGCCGCTTTTGCGCGGGAAAGCGATTCGACACGACGCGGGTCGCGACCACATGAGTAGACCAACGGAACAGAGACTAAGCTTCTTAAGAACGAGCAAAATTGTTACCTATTTTAGTAGGGTTGTCACAATAGGGTAAGACAAATTAAACAAAACATTTGTTAAATAGTTTGATTATTCAGTATGGTAGAATCGAATCAAATCAAATCAAATAATTTAATTAAACTAAGCCAATTACAGGCACTTTTGAATTGTCAAAAGACATAAAATAGAATTAGTACAAAAATAGTTATGGTGCTTACAGTCCAGTCACAAGAAATAATAACTGTGAAAGTACGATAGATACCCATTCCAATGCGCAGATCTCTATGGAGAAGAATGGGCTAGAAACTCCATGGACACTCTTTTTTAACCGACTTCCAAAAGGAAGAGGTTATCAATTCGGATGTTTATATTATTTTTTATGTTTGTTCGGGCATAACTCCGTCGCTTTCCAACCGATTTGAAAAATTCTTTTTTTTTTGTTGGAAAGGGTATACTTTCCAAATGGTCCCATGAAAATTTTATCGAAATCAGACTAGCACTTTTTGAAAAAGCAACAAAAACCTAAAAAGATATCAATATTGTCTACACCGATAACTCAGAGGTTTCTAATCAGATTTCGATGATTCTTTTTTTGTTCGATACAGTATACCTGCCATTTGGTCCCATAAAATTTAATAATAATAATAAATAATAATATTACACAACTATCACACAACGCCATCTAGTCCCAAGCTAAGCAGAGCTTGTGTTATGGGTACTAGACAACTGATAAACATACTTATATATTTCTAAATACATACATATTATGGATAAATTACACCCAGACACAGAACAAATGATCGTGCTCATCACACAAACATTTGTCCTGGGTGGGAATCGAACCCGGAATAGTTTTTATTTTTAGCTAATTTCGTACATGGGCGCTGTTACTACCGGTGCTACGGATTTCAAAATTCTAGTGCACATGTAAGAAAATTGTAATTTGACAATAATTTGGGTTGAATATTTAAACTAAAAAGGATAAAATAAAAAACTTTTTCAAAAAAAAAATGTAACTGACTTCAAAAACAACCACAAAAAAAGTTTAAAATAACTTTTCTTTCGGAAGTCGGTGACTTTGTTTTTTATTTCATTGACTTTTTTGCCACCGACTTTCGAAAGAAGAGTTATTTTGTAGGTTATTTTAAACTTTAGTACCACAGACACTCGCTACGTCCAACCACGTCCGACAGCGCCAAAATGGCGATTATCAAACGGGCACAAAAGCACTTTGACAGCCGCCAGTCCAGTGGTAACTATAGAGGTCAGTGATTGTTCGTATTTATTTTAATGTCTTTGCTACAACATCAACCCACCCACATACTGACAACTTGTAATAAAAAATAAAAAAGGACCATACAATAAAATAAAGGTAGGTAGGTAACTTACTTGAAAAAGTAATAAGTAATCAAATATTTACTCACCTATTTGTACTCCTTCGGATAGTTAAAGTATGATATATCTTTATTTTTTCTAGTATTATTCATACACACAGTACAATAAACAACCATTATCAACAAGAAAATACCACGTTTTACATAAAAATATTCAAACTTGCAACTAACAAAACAAAAAACGTGCGTTACACCAACCCTGAGATTTTCAACTGGCTGTGCAAGCGTAAACCGGTTTTTTCTAGTCTCGCCGCGTACGCGACAAGCGGCCAGTGGTCACGCACACATGCCCCGCGTGCTTGTAGTAGTGCAATCGAATCGCGCGGTTGTTCGAAGCTTTATCTCTGTTCCGTTTATCTGCTCATGTGTAGCGACAGCGCGTGCGCGGAGCAGACTGTCGCTAACCGGCTAACGGCCACAGAAGTGCCACCCTGCCGCCCGCGATTGGATTTCACCCCCACTGCAATATCGCCGCATGGGTCAGGCGCTCCTCGCTTTCATGATTTCATTACGATACATTGTAGGTAGGTAGGTATTTTGTGCCCATGCTGTACTGATATAAAGTAGTATAACAAAAAGGTTTTAAAAATTGTGCCAATGTGTTCTATTACTGACACTGAACCGCCAAAAAAAATTTACTGCACTGATTAAAAAAAATCCTGTATAATCTTATATCTTTAAACGAGCAATTCTTGTATATATATATATATATAATCTGAATCTCGGAAACGGCTCCAACGATTTTCATGAAATTTAGTATACAGGGAGTTTCGGGGGCGATAAATCGATCTAGCTAAGAATCATTTTTATAAAATGTCGTTGTATCCGTGTTTTCAATGACCAACTATATCGATAATCAACTTGAACATAAACTTATTATTTTAAACACAATTTACCAAGAAATACCGAGCAAAGCTCGATCATGCAGATATTGTCATATTATGAGTAAAGTATTTCAAAGAATGTAAAATAAAAAACATCTGAAATAAAAAATGTAGATCGTCATTTGGGAGCAGTTAATAGACATTTACATGGTCATTCTGTAATGAGCTACCAGGGAAGCCACACATGTGCAGACGGAGTTATTGCCAAATTTCCTTGTCTTGAACGTAGCCTTTTATAACGACCCACCTAATCGCATCCCATTGTCTCCCCGCGCAATCTCTTAGCTTAGCGTTCTTTCTTACTTTATGTTTTCCTAACGGCCCTAGTAGTCCGGTCAATTTAGACATCCAAGGTTACAAAAATTCCCACTTGGCTGAATATTGGTAGGATTGTTCAATACACTATTTTAAAGGAAATTTTAAAAGTCCTCATCGATCCGTGCAGGCACGTGCAAAAAAATTTACTCGGGGTCAAAGGTCACAAAACGGGTTTTTCGCGATTTTCAGCAAAATGGTAAGTTTTATCATAAAATTAGCTCAGACAAAAATTGTAGATCAGATAATTATCTATAAAAAACGTCTAAATACTTTTTTACCTAAGTGCCACCGTTTTGATATAACGATTCAAAAAGTTGAAAGAGTTGTAATCGTCATAATATGCACACGTTTCCACGCCACCTTTGAGGTAGTGTACTTAGCGCGTTTTTTTTTAATGTGGTTTCCCCGGTATGCCTATTCCACTGATCTTTTATGATTCTGTTTAATTTGAAACTATTGAATAACTGTAGATATTGATAAGGGTTGAAAATGATGAAAGGGGTGGTGTAAATTAAAAAAAATAAGAAAATTTATCCATCTGAATCTAAATTATCATTAACTTCTGCTTTCTCTTGTTCTTGTTCTTCTTCTTTCCTGTCTTCTTCTTCTTCTTGTTTATCTTCTTCATTTTGGGTGTTAATAAATTGTCCCAATAATGACACATCGCATGTCTCTTCGTCAACATCAAATGAATCTTCAATTCTTGGCAATTCAACAACCACAGAACAAAACAGTCCAACTGTTTTGCAACCACATTTAGCACTACATCCCTTTTTACAGTTCAAAAAATGGTGTTTAGTAGTTTTTCTGGTGCAGGTGGAAGTAAAGTTTGAACTGGCTCTAATGAATTGTCAACCAATTTCCAACCCCAGTCTTTTGGGTCTAACTGATTACCAAGCCACACTTGAACTTGGTAATATACCCGAAAAAGATGTTGATGAGCAGCCGCTGAGGTTGGAGGAATACATGCTAACTGCACTTGTTTTTTATTTCGAGTATTTTTAACGAAACCTGCATTATATCTGAACTTATCTAAGCACGTAATTTTTTTAGGAACTCCATACATAGCGAGAAGAAAGCGAATACTTATACATATTATGACGATTAACTCTTTCAACTTTTTGAATCGTTATATCTCAAAAACGGTGGCTCTTAGGAAAAAAAGTATTTAGATATTTTTTATAGATAATTATTTGATCTACAATTTTTGTCTGAGCTAATTTTATGATAAAACTTACCATTTTGCTGAAAATCGCGAAAAACCCGTTTTTGTGACCTTTGACCCCGAGTAAATTTTTTTGCACGTCTTTTTTGCCGGATCGATGAGGACTTTTCACATTTCCTTTATAATAGTGTATTGAACAATCCTACCAATATTCAGCCAAGTGGTAATTTTTGTAACCTCACCCCTATTTTTTAGTCTAATTTGACCGGACTATAGCGTGATGTTTGTTAGCTTATAGCCTTCTTCAAGAATTTAATCAATTTCAAAAATATTTGTCCAACAATTCTTAAATAAGTTTTCTTAAATTTTCTAATTTTCTAAATTTTTTCTTTCATAAGAACCTTCTCCTGACAATAACAAACACAACAATAAAAAAACCCCCGACACAAAAACCTAATTTCCCTTTAAAAAGTAAAAAATAATAAAAAATAAGTCAATCTTAAAATACCTAAGAATGTAATAATAATTCAAAAAAAAAACGCCACATTGGGGGACCGCTTCAAACCTAACAATTTAATTACTAATAGTCTTATTACCTAAGCAGTCAACGACGTCTGCACTCGCGGAGCGGTCCCCCAACGCGACGTTTTTTTTTTTTTGAATTATTATTACATTCTTAGGTATTTTAAGATTAACTTATTTTTTATTATTTTTTACTTTTTAAAGGGAAATTAGGTTTTTGTGTCGGGGGTTTTTTAAATTTTTAATTTAATTTTTTATTTTGTACTTTTTATAGGTATGTACTTAATATAATGTAGAATCAAACGAAGCTAAGAACACTCTCGATTAATTCATCAATATTCTCTTTCAGTGCGCTTTCATTTGAGACCCCACTCGAGTATATTTGCTGACATTCTGTTACTCTTTCCCACTTTCCCCCCCATAACTTTTAAACGGCTCAACCGATTTTCATCAAACATGTGTAAGAACACTCGCAGGTAAATCACCTTTAATACATTTTTTTTTTTATTGAAATCGCATCATCCGTTCGGGAGCTATGATGCCACAGACAGACAGACAGACAGACACGTCAAACTTATAACACCCCTCTTTTTGCGTCGGGGGTTAAAAAAACGATGGGTTGCACTCCGGGAGTGCCGGCAGAAGTGAAAACTTGAATATTAACGTTATGCATTTTTGATATTTTGGAATGGTTAGGGAATAATTTTGCACGAATTGCTTTAATTATCAGTATGAAAGTACTATCATTTATGTGGTAGAATACAATATTTATTTATTGCGCTATCGTACACAAACATGACAATTTATATTACACTAGCTATGATACCCGGCTTCGCACGGGAGTTGATATGAGATTACGTGGTAGTTGAAATAAAAAAATAAACTATGACGTAAAAAATAAAATAAAAATATTGAAAACATTTTCTCATTATTTATACTACTTGTTTATAAACAACATTTTTTATTTTATTGTCCGGGGTATATTTATATATTTTTTTCGAATTTCCTACTCTTGAGCAAGCTACATACCTATAGCTGACAGTGGCGAAAGCACCATATAACACGATTCCTACCGGCTTGTCTTCGGGGATTCGCATTGGTAACTCTATCACTATTAAAAATACAATAGTATGTAAATAGTGGTTACTATTGTCAATAAATATAGTTACACTACGGGTATTTAATTCACCATAACATTCAAACAACAAAAAAGGTTATTTATAGCTTTGTATTACAACAAAAGAGAAATGTTCTACATTAACCCGGCGCCAAAACGTCATAATCGGGAACTAAAACTTCATACAACAGCGATCCCGTAATGATGTCACTTTAGGTCACGTGGCACCGCTTGATATGTACGAGAGCAAGCCGCTGTACAACGGGTTATGACAGAGACAGGTATAGAAAAATGCGTCAGCGAGAACGAGATAGAGGAATATTGCATATTTTATTCGTTTTCAGCTGTTCAATTTAATTGTATTTAATTACATTCCTATATTAATTTTAGAATGATAGTAAGTATTCTTTATTGATGAGTCAGTAACTTAAGGCCGACTTCGCTTCGGCTTCTCTTTTAGAAAAATTTACGCCTCGCCGCTGATAGCTGACCGTGAGAGAAGCAGGATTCTTTGAGGTTGATGCCACAATATTTTAAAGTTTGCCCTTGCGCTTTGTTAATTGTAAAACTAAAGGCTAATTTAATGGGAAACTGCAATCTTTTAAATTGAAATGGCAATTCAGACGAGATCAGTGATATTCTAGGTATAAATACTGTGTGTCCTTTGTTCTTTCCAGAAATAAGTTCAGCTTCAATGACTTTATTCGATAGCTATTTTACGATCATCCTCATTCCATTACAGAGTTTTGGGGAGTTGAGATTTCTGAGTAGTATGATTGGAGATCCAATTTTCAGACGAAGGCAGTGAAATTGCATTCCTGGTACTTGTAAAGAGTTTAGAAATTCAGTAGCGAAGAAATCATCGTGTCGATCGATTTATATATTTTCTCTTCACCAGGTATTTTCTTTAGAATATTAAAATTGATATCGTCAACAATATTATTTTTAGTGGCCAAAATTGCTCTTTGAAATAACCACTCTACGTTGGTATAGTTACGAATAATATTTGGATAAATTTTGTCGATTAGTTCGTTTTCAGTAGTGGCTATTTTACAGAAATCACTATTGAGTTCAATGAGACCGGTTCTCGACATTATCGTCTGCCGTAACAATAGGTTCTGCAGCTGTAGCATACGTGGTAAAGGCGCGAAATTTAAAAACTTAAATTTTAAAATGTTTTCAGAACTAATTAGAATAACTAAAATTATGTCGCTTTAAGTCCAAAATATAAGTTAGCTACTGCTGTATAAATACACAAAATTTAATAACTTTATTATAGTAACAAATGTAATTTAAGACTGTATTGAAATTGGAATTTTAAATTTCGCCCCATTACTACACATGCTGCAATTGCTCGCAGCGCCTTTCGAAATGCAACCCAAATAATAGTCGTTCTGAATGAAATTCAAATACTCGACAACAGATGGCTCCACTACACTTAATTTCCAAGTTGAAGGGCGCCCTTTAGGTTAAAACGGGAACTTTCTTGTTCGAGGTGGGATAAAGGGCTATCACACTATATAAGTCCGTTTATCGTGCCGAGACTCCTTTTTAAGTTTTATCGGTACGCACATTTTATCAACTTAGTTTTATTATATATAATGATTAAAAAGTTTATCTCTCAGAAAAATCTACTTCCATCCATAATTTCGACGACGGCATGGCAACTACACAGACGGTTGAGCCATCAGCTGTCACCATCCATGGATGCGCGTGGCACGCTGTAACATAAACACACACGAACATTCGCGCAAGCGTCCTGCGCCGCCTAAACGAAACAGCAGGCGCAGACATACATTTTCGCCGCGCCGTAGAAAGAGTGGGGGATACTTCCTCTCCTACGCCGCGCCGGCTGTCTACTCTCCGTCCGTCTTACGAATTTTCGATCAGGTAGCGTGTCCTGACGCGAGTTTAACATTTTTTACCCATTACAAAAAAGTGCACAACGCCGCTAAGAAGTTTTCACTTCAAAAAAAAGTGAAGTCGGTCCAGCCGTTCACGCGTGATGGCGTGACCAAGGAAATAGGAATTCATTTTTATACATATAGAATTGCATTTTTGATTAGGACACGATTAATGTGTGATTTGAACTTTCTGTAGCTAAGTTCAGTAACAGACTTTGGCAACTTGTTATAGAAGCGGATACTGTTTATAAGAAATGATTTACTAGTTTTTATTATCCACTAGTTTTTATTTAACTGTACATATTTAACTGTCGGGAGTCGATTGCGGACTCCCGGCCACCGTAGGCGCGAGCTTGCGGGTGGCGAGCAATGGGTAGCTCGCCGCCCGGTAAGGACCAAGCTCGGGTCGACGGCGCGTAGTGTTCCACGCGCGCCTCAAAGAGATGTCAGCAGCGCTGAAGGGGTCTGCTAGGACCGATGCCTGCCGGGGTCGCGTGATTGTTCGAAAGAGATACCGTGACCCTGGCACATGGGCAACTGAAGGAACACGGGTGGGTTTTAGTCAGTAAAAGTCTGACATGCCCTCCCGCTCCGCCCAGAGCGCATATTTCTTGCATAACACGCCACTTTACGCCAGTCCCTGCAACTTGAGACATATTTTCATACATTTCTTAACGTTTAATACGATTCGTCATCCCGTTTAATACGCCCGAGCCCGAGCCGAGAAGTTTAACCGAGCGCTCTAACGCGGCCCCCCGCCCGCGCGTTCTGATTCTTTTGTAATAGTGCATCATTTGTTTGTTACAATATGACTACAATTAAGCGAAAGGCATTGTCACTTCAAAAATTGAGATATTGAAACTTTTCGATAAAAAATCACAAACAACAAATCAAACTCAGTGATGGGGCTCCGACGGAAGGCGAAATTAGGAACCTTCGACGCGGACAGAAAAACTGATGTACGCAAGTGTCTCGCCTACGGGTTAAGGGATGAGGGAAACCGTGCACCTACCTCCTCGTGAAACCGCTCGATCCTCCAGCAGAATCTCGGAGCTCCGGAGTCTTCGCAGAGTTCGGCTACCACGTGTCGAACCAAGTCCAGAGGCACTACTCAGTACAACCGTCGAAGCCACAAATACACCACTATTGAAACAGCGGGACTGCTATGAACTTATAATATCCATATTATATCGTTCTGCGATAAATTAACACAGCGGGGAAGCGATCACAACGGAATTCATATTTGAACTGTCATAATGTCTTTTCCGAGCGAGCCATAAAGAAGGCGACGCTCATTGGCGAGAAGGGGTTCGCCAGGTGCACGATGTTGATTGGCTGGAAGGGACTAGCTTGACATCTTGCGTAATAGTTTAACAAATAAAATAGATGGCGCTAACATTTCCTCCCCCTTTTAAAGGGTCACCTTTAAATCCAATCATAAAGTGTAATAAAGAACAGCGAAAATATAATATTGAAACTGCGATTTATATAAGATAAACTGCGACAATCTTAAACTAACTAACTGCTAGCACTTAAACTACTGTGGTTACAAAAAAAAAAAAAACAATCTTATTGCGTAGGTAATGGGCACAAACGTACGACCGGACGCACGTATGTACCTTTAGCTGTTCTTACAGAAACTACACGCGTTATACCATCGTTAGAAGGAAGAATCTTCTCTACTATCGCTAATGGCCACGATAAAGGAGGTGAATTGTCAGTTATAATAACAACAACCGTGCCAGGCTTGATTGGCACAGACGGAGTATTCCATTTCTCTCGGGTTTGTAAACTATGTAAATATTCCATTCTCCATCTTTTCCAAAAAGATTGCACTAATTTATCAGGCAGAGAATGTCTCTGAAGCAAGTTAAGATTATCTGAATCTACTTCAGGCGCGGGCAATGAGAGTAAAGGAGCGGTATGCAAAAAATGACCTGGCGTTAACGCGGTAGGTTCTGCGGGATCGGCACTCAGAACCGTTTAAGTGCAGCTAAAAAACTGGCGGTGCTAAGATCAGTGGCTACTTCAATATGTAGCGCGCGAGTTGTGAGACAAGTGAACACGCAAATATATGCTTTCAAAGCCTTTGCACCCCGACGGCGAATGGGAGTGTAAGATATAGGACCTGCGTAATCACAGCCCGTGTGAGTAAACGGCTTAATAACCTGACGCGTCCGACAGTCCGGCAAGTCAGCCATGAGCGGGAAGACGGGACGCAGTCGAGCGCGGAAACAAATATTACAATCGTGAACTACCTTACGAATAGCACGACGAGCAGACAGTATCCAGTATTTCTGACGTAATAGTGACATGAGCTGTTCAGGCCCAGCGTGTAAATATTTCTTATGATAATATTCAATTAATAAGTTAACAAAAAAGTCATGGCTTGGCAGAAGTACCGGGTGCTGCTGTGAGTAACTTAGATCAGAATGGGTGAGGCGTCCACCAACTCTGATTAAATCGTTATGTAAAAACGGTCTTAATTTATTAAGAGATGATGAAACCTGCGTGTTCAGTTTTAAATTTAGAATTTCTTTATTGAAACGTTTATTTTGGATAAGTTTCAGCAATTTGTTTTCTGCAAAACTCAAATCAGCTGCGGTTATATGTACGGAATCGCGACCTGGTAACAAATTAGCGAATCTATAAATGTAAACAATCGTACGGAGTATTTTACTCCATGACGAAAGGCGGCAAAGAGTATCATAAACATAAGAATCGTCAGCGGGAATTAAAACAGCGTGAACGAGTTTCTTTTGTTCAGGTATCTCGTCCAACGTGAGCGGTTCCGTACCTTCAGTAATAGGCCACTGCGACGGATGTAACGTTAGCCAGGGGGGCCATTGGGACCACGGAGGGTGGTCTTTAGGATTAAAACGATAAAGAATTCTCTGATAACGTCGATCAGATTCGCGAATCATAATTTGTAAAAACATTTGTTTACAATCAGCGGTCATCGCTATAGATTGTAGACGAAAATTTGAAATAATTTTGAATAAATTACCCTGTAGGTTGGGCCCACTGTGCAGCAAATCATTTAACGAAACACCGGACGATGTTTTGCAGCTGCCATCCAGCACGGGACGCAACCTAGACGAAGACTTGTCAGGGCGGGGAACCCCATGATGTGGGATTATATAAGTAGGGTACACATCTGCAGTTTCATGCGGAAGAACTGAGACGGGCGAGATATAACCTTTAGAAAGGTAATCATGCAAAACTTCGTCATAAGCGGCGCGTAGCTCAGGTGAAGCTTCAAGCTTCCTCTCTAAGCATAAAAAACGTCTACGAGCGATATTGAATGAGTCACCCAGTGTGAACACATCCTTATCAAACGGTAGACCCACGGTATAGCGACCAGTAACTGGGTCCCGTTGCGTAGTTGAATGATAAAAATATTCACATTCAGCATCAGCAGGATGCTGAACGGGCGGGCCAGGAACTTCTTCAAGTTCCCAGAAGCGGGAAATCAAATTGTTATCCATAGGCGAAGGGACTATGACGCAGCACGATGTGACACATGCTGGGCGGTTACTGAGTGTAGGTACGACCCCCATGAGTACGTAGCCTAACACCGTATTGACAGCGGCGGGCACTGACGGGCCACCAGGAACCACGTCAGGCAAAAGTAAATGCGGGAACAGCGATGCTCCAATCAAAATATCAATTTTACTTGGAATAGCGAAACTATCATCAGCGAACTGAAGTTTATTCGAGTAAGGTAGGGCCTTAATATCAACAAAAGCGGAAGGTAAGTTGTCCGTAATTTGAACAACTACTAACGAGTCAATATCAAATCGGATGTTTTTATTAAAGCGTGAAAATATACGTAAATTTATTGTCCCGAACGACGTCCTCTCTGTGCCTCCAAAACCTCTTACGGTCGTAGACCGTGTATTGTTTTGTCGTAAACGTAAAAGTTCACAACATTCCCTAGTAATGAAGTGACTTTGCGAGGCGGAATCGAGTAAAATTCTTATTAAATGCTCACGCCCAGCACTATCGTACGCCACGACTTGAGCAGTCGCGAGCAAAACGGTAGTATGCGAATCACATTGCGGCGTCTCGCTGCAAGCGGCATTAGAGGAAACAGAACGCGGAGCGTCAACGGACATCGAACACAAAGCTACATCAGGCTGCGTGGCGGAGCGCACCAGCTCGGACGCGGGCACGGGTGCGATTGGGACGACAGCAGCGCTCGCTTGCGTTGACGTCACCGGATCGGGCGCTTCGCGCTGCGGCGTAGGTCTAGTGTAACTCGCCACTTCCGCGGTCCGTGGGTTCGAATCCCGAGTAAAATGTAATAGTGAATGGTGACGTTGTTTACACGTTCTACAGCCAGATACGGATTGACAACTCGATATTTTATGTTTAATACTTAGACAATTAACGCAACCGTTAATTTTCCTAACAACCTGTAAGCGTTCATACGGAGTTGATTTATGAAAATCAGGACATTTAAATAAGTGTTGATGTGTGACATTAGTACACAAACATTTATCTGTTGAATCAGATTCGACCGTGCTTACATACGCGTTATAACGCGGGGAGGACTGCGGTTTTTTACTATCATTAGAACTGCGGGAACGATCAGCTGATTTTGCGGAATTATGTACTTGCGCGCCGGCTGTTAAAGCGTGGGTGCGATACAATATTTTACTCTGTTTATTAACGAAATCGACTAAATCATTAAATAAAGGAATGTCAGACTGATCCTGACTGTTTTCAAAGTTACAAACAGTTTCACTGTCTAACTTGGTAATAGCTATTTGTACGAAAATTAAATTCAATAAATCTGTAGTTTTTAAATGTTGTAAGGCACGGACGGCATTAACAAACTTATCATTAAAAATGTCTAAATTATCGGAGGTAACGGAAGTTAACGGTTTAAAATATATGATCTGTTTTAAATTTTTTTGTTCATTTTGTTTGTCTTCATACCGATTCACTAGCGTATTGAAAATGTGTTCGTAATTCTCAGCGGTAGGTACAATGCCGGCGCATGCGGCTAGCGCTTTACCGGTCAATTTGCCCTGTAAATAATGTAATTTTTGATGATCCGAGAGAGATGGATTATCATGAACAGCGGATTTATAATTTGAGTAAAACAATGGCCATGAACGAATGTCACCGTTAAAACTCATTAATTCAATCGGTGGTAACTTAATGAAAGAAGATTTTTTCTCTAAGATGGACGGAATGACGTCTGCATTGGTAGCAACCAAACGTTTTAAGCGACTATATAACTGTTCAAACGAAACCAGCGCCTTGTAGTCAGCGCGCGCGGTGGGGTCAGCTATCAGTAGACAGTTATTATACTGATCCATAACTTCATGAAATTCGGAACGAATAGCGTCAATGTTTGAGCTAGCGTCCAGAAAAGCCTCTTTCGCATCATCTCCCGTGCCTATGTCTTTAGATAAATCGTAGGCAGACTGTAAACACTCGAATAAAGCATTCCGTTTGGCTTCCAACGCCAACAATGATAACTCCGTACTATTAGACTTAATAGCTTTCTTCATTATGAAATGAGAATTTTAAATTGAAGGTATACAAAAATAATTTATTTGTGAGTTTGCGAATAATATAAAAGTACAAGTGGGTACTTCTAAAAAGGTAAATCTCAGCGAAAATTATCGAAATAGAACCTTATTTCGCGAATACCACTGAGAATATGAATATTACAGCGAATAATAAGATGAAATATTAGTATGACAGCGGTAAAATAAGTATTTAGTGTTAAGCGGTAACAAAATGAAATAAATTCCTTCGCACTACGCTGCGTGCGTAATGGCGTCGGTACGTTTTCTAGGCTAACGAAAACCTAAAACGGCGGGTTTTAACACTAAATCTCCTATTAGGTGACCTAAAAGGGGCGGAAACTGTATCAGTACGGTTTGAAGGACCACAATAATGATGGGGCTCCGACGGAAGGCGAAATTAGGAACCTTCGACGCGGACAGAAAAACTGATGTACGCAAGTGTCTCGCCTACGGGTTAAGGGATGAGGGAAACCGTGCACCTACCTCCTCGTGAAACCGCTCGATCCTCCAGCAGAATCTCGGAGCTCCGGAGTCTTCGCAGAGTTCGGCTACCACGTGTCGAACCAAGTCCAGAGGCACTACACAGCACTTCAGTACAACCGTCGAAGCCACAAATACACCACTATTGAAACAGCGGGACTGCTATGAACTTATAATATCCATATTATATCGTTCTGCGATAAATTAACACAGCGGGTAAAAAAAAACACAGCGGGGAAGCGATCACAACGGAATTCATATTTGAACTGTCATAATGTCTTTTCCGAGCGAGCCATAAAGAAGGCGACGCTCATTGGCGAGAAGAGGTTCGCCAGGTGCACGATGTTGATTGGCTGGAAGGGACTAGCTTGACATCTTGCGTAATAGTTTAACAAATAAAATAGATGGCGCTAACACTCAGTTAGCTGCTGAGCTTCAATTACGGTTACACTTTCTACGTTACGTACCATTTTAAAGCATAGAGAAGAAATTAAAGAAAAATACAGATTGGGAGGTGTGCAGAGAAAAAAGCAAAAGGTAGGAAAGTTTGATAAATTGGAAAAAGTTTTAGTGGAATGGCTTCATCAAGCGCGAGCTTTAAAACTGCCCATAAGTGGCCCCATAATATGCGAGAAAGCGCGTAAAATTGCTGAAGGCTTACAGATCACATATAAATGTTTGATTTAATACCTATATATGTATACCAAAATTAGAACATAATACATAATAATATGTAGTACGTTTTATTTTCCCTATCCCGCATAATAAGCTTTCTCGCTTAAGACGCGTTTTTGGTAGGGTCCCTGAGAAATCGTCTTAAGCGAGTTTTACTGTATGATATATAATCTGAATCTCGGAAACGGCTCCAACGATTTTCATGAAATGTAGTATACAGGGGGTTTCGGGGGCGATAAATCGATATAGCTAGGATTCATTTTTATAAAATGTCGTTTTATTCGTGTTTTCAATTACCAACTTTATCATGTGCGTGTGGATTGAGAGATCGTTTCGAAAAACTCTTCCAATCCCAACCAAATTATAAGAGGATTTAGGAAATAATTGTGAAAACTTCATGGTGAGGTATAAAATTTGTGAAACCTAAAACAAAGAAAGTTAGAACTCATTAACTGGATCTCTCAATCTGGACAATTGAAGAAAAAGCCATAACGCGTATCCAAGAATATACTGCCTATGTGTTTATAATTTGCATTTTTATTAATTGTGAAGAATTTGTGAAAGCTGCTAAACAAAATTTCGATTCGTTTCAAAGCCACGTTTAAGATTTATAACGGTTTATATGGATCACTGAGAGTGGACAATTTTCAATTGTAAAACACGACCTAATACTGAAAAAGTATGAATAATTATCATGTTTATTGCAAATTATGCTTCTGGGAAAATTGTGAAACAAAAATCGTGATTGAAATCTTACTGGTTCAAGAGAAAATGATAATCTTGTTTTTTGTCGATCGTCCCAACTGAGAGGTTATTATTTTGACCCATATTTAATAAACCAAAACTTATAGGTAGAAGGTAGATACATCAGAAATTGTGAAAAGCTCCATTCTCCTAAATACAGATTACTCAGTGATCTAGCTAAGAGAGTAGCGATTCACCCAAGAATTCGTTGTACCGTTGTAATAATGCTTACATTTTAAGTCCCTTATGTACTACAAAACCTTAATGTGCCTAAATAAATATATTATATTATATTATATATATTATATTTTCTCTTGAACCAGTAAGATTTCAATCACGATTTTTGTTTCACAAATTTTCCCAGAAGCAAAATTTGCAATAAACATGATAATTATTCATACTTTTTCAGTATTAGGTCGTGTTTTACAAGATCACTCAATTGAAAATTGTCCACTCTCAGTGATCCATATAAACCGTTATAAATCTTAAACGTGGCTTTGAAACGAATCGAAATTTTGTTTAGCAGCTTTCACAAATCCTTCACAATTAGTTAAAATGCAAATTATAAACACATAGGCAGTATATTCTTGGATACGCGTTATGGCTTTTTCTTCAGTTGTCCAGATTGAGAGATCCAGTTAATGACTTCTAACTTTCTTTGTTTAGGTTTCACAAATTTTATACCTTACCATGAAGTTTTCACAATTATTTCCTAAATCCTCTTATAATTTGGTTGGTATTGGAAGAGTTTTTTGAAAAGATCTCTCAATCCACACGCACATGCAATATTCAATCGATAGCAAGATGTTCAGACGGTTAGCAATGAGTTTTATATTTTGCCTCATCTTTATTTTTTTCAATGCTCTTCTGGGCACGTGCGATGATACTAGTGTCTGAACCTTGTGTTTTGGTAAGTATTTAAAATCAAGCGTTCAAATAGATTCGAAAATTACATAGATTGCTATGAAACAGTTCGGTATTTTATATGTTTTTAAAAATGCGGTCGGATAACACGTAAAGCAAAATTTTCTGAGATTGGGATTTAAAATTTCTAAATCTGTGTATTTTATGTTATCGACGTCAGAACGAGTAGCTTCTCACACGGATCATGTAGGCCACGAGACCTGACTCTCTTCATATGTTGATTCTTAAACTACAAACGTTGTAGGCGGTGAAGCTTAATAAGAATGTGGCTGTTATTTCAGTAGCTAGTGGTGTCTTACGAGTTCTTCGAGAAACAAGTCGCGGGCAGAAGCTAGTTTCTAATTACTGTTACCTGCGGCGTAAAGTCTGTGACGGCTTTTCTTATTTTCAGCTCAATAACATCATCTGGGTCGGTCAGCAGGATACGCGACTTAGGATCAGTGTCGGATTTTGACATCTTCTTTGTGGGGTCACGAAGACTACGCAGTCGGTCGCTGCCGTCGTCTGGAACGGGAACGAAGGAGATGAGTAGGTGTCGCGGCGCGTCGGGCAAGACGCGGTGCGAGCGGGGCCCACCTGCGAGCAGCGCGCGCGGCGTGGGGAAGGCGCGGCCGTAGCGGTGCGAGAACGTGCGCACCAGCTGCGCCGCCACCTGCAGGTGCTGCAGCTGGTCCGCGCCCACCGGCACGTGCGTGCCGCCGTACAGCAGCACGTCCGCCGCCTGCGCCAGTGCCGAGTTTTACATCATACAGAGACGACCATCGATCAGTCACGCATTACGAAACTGTGACATATAATCTAGAGGCGCGACATGATTTTCAGGTTGCTAACTTCATAATGTGACATAGGAAATTTAAAAAAGAAATGTCTATGACTATCTGTATAAGCGAGCAAATAATATAATCTGTATGTCACCGTAAAATTTTAAGCACCGTTTGATTATAACCTATCTCGCGAGACTGTTAACTCGAAAGATTCTGAACCGTAACATACTGAACATCATATTCGTTAATTCGTGCAAATGTTATTTATGGTAAGGTGAATAATGGAAGGACAAAAACTTAAAGAAAAATAACAACCGACTTCCTAAAAAAAAACACTACAAAGTGAAAAATAACTTTAATTTCGGAAGTCGGTGTCTTAGGATCTGTATTCTGGATCGGTTGTTATTTTTTTTTAATTTTTTTTTTTAACTTTTTAGTTATGGTATGTGCACCCCACACTAATGTCATCGCGTTATTCACCCATTTGTCGCACACATACTTAATGCAAATTTAAGACTTATATGGTTTTGACATGGATCTCATTGTCCGAATGAAACCAAATTAAAAGGGACCACACGGGAAGCATCAGCTTTCAAATAAAAAAGAATCACCAAAATCAGTTCACCCAGTCAAAGGTTCTGAGGTAACAAACATAAAAAAATACAGTCTAATTGAGAACCTCCTCCTTTTTTGAAGTTGGTTAAAAAACGGCCCAGTGCGAGTCGTACTCGCATACGAAGGGTTCCGAACACGTACACGTGTCAAAGTAGGTGCACACCCTGCTGAACTGTGATCGTTGTTTTATTATTTAACTAATCATAAATGTGGGGTACACGCGGTATGTGCGATTTTCATTCGTATAAACTGTCACTGTCGGAGTGCCGGCGCGGCCCCGCGCACAGACCTGCAGCACGGGGTACAGCAGCAGGCCGAGCGGCACCTCCTTCATACTGGCCGCCTTCTCCTTGTACTGCGGCAGGTGCGCCAGGCGCGCGTGCGTGGCTAGACACGTGAGCAGCCAGCACAGCTCGGCGTGACGCGCCACGCTGGACTGCGTGAACAGCACGCTGCGCTCGGGGTCCACGCCGGCCGCCAGCAGGCACGCCGTCAGCTCCAGCACGTTATCCTGCAGCTGCCGCGGGTCCTAGCATAACAGCTCATAAGATCAAAGTACACTTGCGCTGCACATATAAATATTAGCTGGTAGGCAGAACCTCACCGATGTCAATACACAACAAACTGCTTATCTTTAAACGACTCCTAATGCCAGTTTTCCGTGTCGTGCCGGACGTAGAGAATGGGATCATCCCATTTCTTCTCGTGGACGTCGTAAGAGGCGACTAAAAGACATACTAGAGAATGGGCAGCCGCGTGCTCTATGCATTTTACCAACATACTGCGATCGAATTATACCAAAAAAGTGCGAATATGAGTAACTGAAGAGATTCGAATAATATGATAGGTAATTCATCTACAGCGACACTTACGGATATCCCAACTTAGCGCTTAGCAACCCGCTAGGAGAACCTAAGCATAATGCTGACGTTTAAATCTTTTGCTTCCAGTGTTACAGATTCGTGTATGTGTGTACCTACTAGGTAGGCAGGTACTACTAGCTGTAAGTGTACGGCCTGAGTGCACGCTCGACTCAAGCGTCCAGCGGGGCGGGGCGTGCAGCGGTCATGTTAAACACATGCAAACACTCGCGAGTGTCCTGAGTGTGGCCGAGCGGCGCGGGCGGAGGAGCGTTCTTGTTTGCGGTGAGTGGAGCGTCAAGCGTGGCGTCGCGTGCAAGTTCAAGCCAGTTTGTATTTTTAGCGGTGACGAGAGCGTGCGCGCCATGTGGTTCGAAGACATTATTATCGAAATTCCACTTAAACCAGAATTATGGTCAACATCACATGCCCTATAAAAAATAGAACAATTAAACATAAAGGGTGGAGCATTACCAGTAAAACTACAAAATGAAGTATTTTGACCACACATTTTCTTCTAAATAAATATCAATAATATCGTACGACCCCGACGCCATGATGAAAAATGTGACCGGCTTACACGAACGCTGAGCGTGGACTAGCGTGCACTGAGGCCACTCAGAGAACGCTCTTTCGCCGCTTGCACGCAACACTGAACGCCCCGCTCGACGCTTTTTCACTCGGGCCGTACACTAATACTGGAGACAATAAACTTTATCCGGTTCTATTCCAAGTTCATTAGAAATATCTGTTACGGAGACACATTCCTCCCTCAAATATATAATTCGATGTTTTGTGGTGTCACTAATGCGATATGTAGCACTATCAAGGAACTTATATCCAACCTGGAACGTGCATTGTCAATTTGACACCGTTACAAAAATAAACCTTATGTATATAGCACTAAGTTCTATTACAGACAATCACTTGGTCACTTGGTCAAAATTCGGTCTGAGAGAGAAAGCGTTTCGAGAGCCCTGTGTCCCTTTCTATGATGCCAGGAGAATTATTCCCAATTCATGAAGTAGGGTGCCCATTATGAACGAAATTATAAGATTATTCACACAATACAGCATATAACGGTGTGGTTTAAAAGAAGCTGTACCTAGTGACAAAAATTGAAAAAAGTAGCTTAGATGGTTTGGTCATGTTGAGAGGATGAATGAAGGACGGCTCACAAAAGGTATTTACAAGGCAGATGTGAGTGGAAACACCGGGAGGGGACGCCCTAGGAGGACATATAGTGACTAGAGCTTCCAAAATTACGGATTTGCTAATTACGTAACTAGTTACGCAAGTGCTTCAATTACGTAACAACGTAATTACGTAACTATTTTGACTTTTTTAAAGCACGATAATTTCTGCGTGTATTAGGTATTTTAGAAGTAAAAAAAATCTAAATAATAGGGCGTGGAGTCCCTCCGCGCGGTAGAAAATAAACTTCGTAATGTCGAAATGAAAATAGGAAGGGGTTTTTTTTTTTTTTTTTTCAGGATGGGAAATCATCGAATGACTTCTCCCGCTCTGGGCGGAGCGGGAGGGCGTGTCAGACTTTTACTGACTAAAACACACCCGTGTTCCATCAGTTGCCCATGTGCCAGGGTCACGGTATCTCTTTCGAACAATCACGCGACGGGTCAGCTAGTATTATATAAAAATTAACGTTTGTACTTTATAGAGCGGATAATGTATGTACTTATAATAAATATACTACAACATAGGAAAATACCTACATTATCCGTTTCCGTTTCCGTTTTCATGTGATTGCTATGAAAATTTTGGCATTATGAATTTTACTTGCACGCCCGGGAATTTTACTCGGTAAGTAGGTAGACAAGGTAGATGGGTAGGTGGTAGGTATTGTAATAATAAAACCAGTCTGTGATAAAAAATCTATAATTACTCAATGGAATAGATTAGAAACCTTGCTTACTTTACCAAAGCATGCGAAAATCATAGGTAAATGTGGTATATATAATACTAGCTTTTTGCCAGCGGCTTCGCCCGCGTGGAGGTCGGAAGATATCCTGCGGGAACGTACTAACGGGATAAAAAGTAGCTTGTGTTAATCCAGGTTATAAACTAACTGTGTTCTAAATTTCATCCAATTCCGTTCAGTAGTTTTTGCGTGAAAGAGTAACAAACATCCACACATCCCCACATCCATACATACAAACTTTCGCATTTATAATATTAGTCATCATCATCATCATTTCGGCCGTAAGACGTCCACTGCTGGACTTAGGCCTCCCCCAATTAAGCCAAGCGTGGCGATTATGGCAAAGCCCCCCGCTTTGCCATAATCGCCACGCTTGGCAGGCGGGTTGGCGATCGCAGTATGGTGATAAAATGCATAGAGAACGCTGCTGCCCATTCTCTCGCAAGTCCCTTAGTCGCCATTTACGACACCCACGGGAAGAAATGGGGTGGTGTTATTATTTACGTCCAGCACCACACGGTACCAGTATAATATTAGTAGGAAGTAGGATATAGAGTGTAACGGAAAAGTTGAAGTTGAATCCACTATCTTGGATTTTAAAATGAATGCCAGATTTGTAATCGCTATTCCTCAAAACCCATTACACGGCACCCATATCGAACGTTTGAGAAAAAGCTATATTCTCCATTTTGGATTTCAAATTAAATGCCAGATTTGCAAAAGCCACAACACTCATATTGAATGTTAGAGAAAAAAAAAATAACTAGAACTAATGTCACAAAATATAAAAACGTACATTTTATGATAACGGCTTTTTTACGGAAATGAGCGCCAACTTTTTTCTTACAATAGCTGTCCTTATGCTTTCCCATATTTAGAAAAAAAAAACTATTTAAGAAAAATGTTGTAGTAATAGTATGTAAGGAGCCGTCCATTAATCACGTGATGTTTTTTTAGCATTTTTTAACCCCGCCTCCTCCTTGGTGATACATGGTAAGGTTTAAGACTACCCCCCCTCCCTCCCCCTATATCACGTGTATTTTTAGTACCTACAAAGAATCTAATAGTTTGAGTTTGGCGATGTTACTGAGGATGACGTTAGGAAATCTATTCTTGCGATTACTTCTTTAGCAGTCGGTAATGATAAGTTGTGTTCAAGAATGATAACTCTTATCCTTCCCTCGTTACTTCCTGTTCTCACTCACATCTTTAACCACTCATTTTCCTCTTGCTCCTTTCCATCAGTTTGGAAACAGGCTCATATAATACCTTTACCTAAAACTAATAACCCTACTTTATTAACCCACTTTAGACCTATCTCTATTCTTCCATTTTTCTGTAAAGTTCTTGAGCACATAGTTCATAGACAAGTATCATTTTTCTTGGCGTCAAACTCATTAATTTCCCCTTTCCAATCCGGTTTTCGTTCGGGTCACAGTACTGTAACCACGCTTCTTAAGGTAACTGACGACGTCCACTGGGCAATGGAGAATAAGTCTCTGACTGTTCTCGTATTGCTTGATTTTAGTAGCGCCTTCAACTCCGTGGATTTCGATATTTTACTAGGTATCCTCCAATCTATAAATTTCTCTTCTCCCTCCTTAGCCTGGTTCAGTTCTTATCTCCGAGGACGCTCTCAGTGTGTTCGCCTGGAGGAGTCCTTCTCTGACTGGTGTTGCCTCACTGAGGGTGTTCCCCAGGGTAGCGTTCTCTCTCCTCTTCTTTTTTCAATTTTCATAAACCTTGTTACCACGGTTATTTCCTCTAGTTTCCATCTCTACGCAGATGACTTGCAGCTTTACCGGCATTTTACTGTAGCTGATGCGGGCTCCACACTTGCTGCAATGAATCGTGACCTGGCTCGCATCAGTGTTTGGGCTAAGTCATTTGGTTTGCAAATTAACCCAACTAAATCCCAGGCCATGATCGTTGGTTGGCAATAGATTCGTTCGCAATGCGGCTGATGTTGCATCTCTGATGCCTTTGTATCTAGATGGTGTTCGTATTGACTATACCGAAACCGCTAAAGATCTGGGTGTGGTAATTGACTCCAATCTTTCGTGGCGTGCTCAGGTCAATGAGGTCAGTCGGATGGTACATTTCTCCTTCCATTCGCTAAAATGCCTTCAAAGTCTCCTGCTATTGAAGACTAAAATTTCTTTGGCACAAACACTTATTCAGCCGACTATAGATTATGCTGATGCCTGCTACCTGGATGCTACTGAGGAGCTATTAAACAAGCTTGAGCGCCGGCAAAATCTGTGCATTCGTTTTGTTTTCGGTCTTCGAAAGTATGACCATGTTTCTCACCTTCGCAAGGAACTCGAGTGGCTCCCAATCCGCCTTCGCAGGAACACTTGGATTTTATGTCTCCTCTTCAACATCTTACACAACCCGTCTTATCCTTCCTACCTGCGTGAGCGTTTTTCTTACGCTCGCCCTAGCGATGCACCGTGCAGATCACACCTCAGATCCCTCCTTAAATCCCAACCCCATAAAACCAGTTATTATTCTTATTCCTTCTCTGTTCATGCTGTTAGATTGTGGAACTCACTTCCGCCTACAATTCGAGACTTAAAAACTAGTTCCCTATTCAAATATCGAGTAAAAGAGCATTACCTTTCCTCATAATTTCGTGTATTTGTATATAATATATATATAATTATTTATGTTTATTTATATATTTTAGCTTTATATATTTATTTAAGTATATGTTAATTTCCTGCGTTATATAAGTATATTTTAGTTTAAGATTCGCATATTCATATTTTCTTCTCTTCTTGTTTTCACTCACTATTGTCAACATTTCTTTTTCATTTCTCCTTTCGCAGGTCTGCTGGAAGAAATTTCTTAAGAAATAAGCAGTACCTTTGTACTCAATTCTATTACTATGCCTTATCACTATGTATTTTACTGTGTGTACATAAATAATAAAATAAATAAATAATATTTTTTGCAAGTTTTGAAAATACAGGTATAAGTATCATCTAAATTTAAAAAAAAATACACGTGATATTACTACACCCCCCCTCCCCCTTTGTGATATGTCATGACTTTTTATGGACCCCTCCCCCCCTTTCGAGCCTCACGTGATTAATGGACAGCCCCTAAGCAGAAAAAAACAACAAATAGTAAAATTTTGTTATGCCTAGTAAATATAAGTCATACTAAAAAAACACAAATGTGACTTACCGTATTTCACTCTTTGCGGCAACGTATATGAACACAATAGATCGCGAATTATCGTAACCGGGGCGTCGCACCACGATGCGACGTGACCACTCTCTTTGGACTGAATTCTCGACACATGTACGTTGCATATGACTCAAAACAGGGCGTGAATCAACACAAAAATTTATAATAAAATAAGTAAGTGACATTTCGAAAATGTAAAAACTATAAATTGTAGTATGATAATAAGAGATTTATATTAATTCAAGTTAGTGAAAAAATTTAACATTTCACTATCAAAATTCAACTAAACCCGACCATGCTATTTTAAGATTTTTGTTCAACTTTACGAATTTTTGTTTATTAACCTTTCATATGCCGTGAACGTAGATATACGCGAGACACACTGGTTTTTAATTGTGTCTATAATTAGCGGCATTCAACAGGTTAAACTATACAAAATTTTTATTTTTGCCAACTATAATCGGTTAACTCTTTCAGTCACGCTTTTACATTAACAATATTTTGAAGATTTTTATTTTAGTTTTAGCATCATTAACAACTAAAATATCACATACACTAGGGAAAAAATCTACGTGTTAAGGCTTTCGAGGAATGAGGTGGTTAATGACACGCTATTTTAAGATTTTTGTTCAACTTTACGAATTTTTGTTTATTAAACTATACAAAAATTTTATTTTTGCCAACTATAATCGGTTAACTCTTTCAGTCACGCTTTTACATTAACAATATTTTGAAGATTTTTATTTTAGTTTTAGCATCATTAACAACTAAAATATCACATACACTAGGGAAAAAATCTACGTGTTAAGGCTTTCGAGGAATGAGGTGGTTAATGACACTAACCACCGTGACTATTGATACAAAGAAAACTATGATGAATGATGTATAATATTTATAAATATTTTATGTTACAATGAACTTTTCCACAGGCAAAATGATGTAAAATTACTTTTTATGACAATCAGAAAACAAGTGTTTCTTTTGCTTAAGCAAGGGGGTACTTTACATGTTTTGCATTGCCATACGGTACGTACTGGAGATATTTTATTGCTATGTTCAGCATTTTTCCGGCGTACTAAGCTAGACAAACGGAGGTCATTGTCGGAATCAAAGTTGTTATAATCGGTTACTTGAAATTTCTCCAATCAAATCAACTAACACCAGCGGATTTGGCTGAACTTCTGTATATTCGTCATCCTTGTCGTTATAAATAGTCTCGTTAGCTGAAGAAATGTCTAAACAAGTATTCTGTGATTTCTTTATCTGTTAGCCGGCGCGACATACTGTTACAAAATACGAAAAGACACTAATAGTTACATGCATAAGTTTCATGAAGGTTTGGACCAGAAACCCGCAACAGTCATGGTGGTTATTGTCACTAACCACCAGATTTTCGATGTGAATACACATTGGAAACACAAAAATAACAGTTCTTTTATGTGCACACGTATAATATAGATATATGAAAACACACTGAGTAAAAAACATTGAAGAAAAAAGCTTACATACCCGTTTCACAGTTTCTTTTATCAAACATGCGAATAAAAGTTCGTTAGCGCAATATTAAGTTTAACGCTAATAAACTGTCATTAATTCAATAAACCACCAACTGGTCGCTTCTTGTCATACAAGATTCAAGCTTTTATGATGATTCTACTGATTGTCGCTACATGGCACAGATTTTAATTAAATAATTCGGAAAGAGGTGTTTAGCGACATTAACCACCAAGACTGAAAGAGTTAACACATTCATTGTGGTGTTCATTATATATTTTTTATGGTAAATCGGCGACATCATTCAAAACAGTCGTCACTGTTAAAGTGATACAATCAATACTTTTACCACAATTACCATAAAAAATATATAATGATCACCACAATGAATGTTTTAACCGATTATAGTTGGCAAAAATTAAAAATATTGTATAGTTAGATCAATAAAAAATCGTAAAGTTGACCAAAAATCTTAAAATAGCATGCTCGTGTTTAGTTGAATTTTGATAGTAAACTGTTAAATTTTTTCACAAACTTGAATTCATACTAATCTCTAATTATCATACTACAGTTTATAGTTTTTACATTTCCGAAATGTCACTTACTTATTTTATTATTAATTTTTGTTTTGATTCACGCCCTGTTTTGAGTCATACGAAACGTATACGGGTCGAAACTTCAGTCGTCCACGAGAGCTCAGAGAGTGGTCACGTCGCATCGTGGAGCGATGCGCCGGTTACGATAATTCGCGATCTATTGTGTTCGTATACGTTGCCGCAAAGAGTGAAATAGGGTAAGTCACATTTGTGTTTTTTTTAGTATGACTTATATTTAGTAGGCATAACAAAATTTTACTATTTGTTTTTTTTCTGCTTACAGATCACTATAAAATTTTTCTTAAATAGTTTTTTTTTTTGTAAATATGGGAAAGCGTAAGGCCAGCTATTGTAAGAAAAAAGTTGGCGCTCATTTCCGTAAAAAAGCCGTTATCAAAAATGTACCTAGGTATTTATATTTTGTGATATTAGTTCCTTTTAATTTGTTTTTTTTTCTCTAACATGCGATATGGATGTCGTGGCTTTTGGGGGTGGCGTTTGCAAATCTGGCATTCAATTTAAAATCCAAAATGGCAGATGCAACTTTTTCTCAAAAGTTCGATATGGGTGTCTTGTAATGGGTTTTGGGGGGTGGCGATTTCAAATCTGGCATTCATTTTAAAATTAAAGATAGCTAATTCAATTTTTTTCAAAGATTCGATATGGATATCGTGTAGTAGGTTTTTGGGGGTGCCAATTGCTATTCTGACATTAATTTTCGAATCCGCGGTGGTGAACTAATTTTTTTCGCATAACGAGAATTTATTTTATAACCTCTTATAGCAAACTTCTATCTAACGAAAAACTCTTTAAAACATAGAAATTACTAAGGTTTATTTGGTTTACATTGTTACCCTTGTAGTAAACACTGTTTATAGTGTATCATCCACTCTCAATAGCGAAACAATACGGGTTTATTTAGACCCCAATAAACATTAATTTCACTGACCTTCAAGCCAAATACTGATACAAGGTTGTAAATATTTCGTACTTACCATGGAATTCTTAGAAATGTGTTCATTTCTTTGTTGTAATTACTTAGCACGTGTTTAATTATTGTATCTTAAAATTATATTGTTGTTTTTTTTTTCGTTTCACGAAACCTCTTTACAGCGCAATAAAATACCCAGTCCTTTCAATTTCGCTATAAGAAATAACGAAACGCGAAAGACGCACGATCCACGATGCACCAAAACTCCTAAGTTAAATTTAGGAATTTTGGTACATACTAGATGTATTCAGTCTGTAGTCGAAACTACAAATATACGTCTAGTAATTGTTCTTATGGTTGGAAATATCAATCATGTTTTTAAATTAATTATATAAATTTCCCGTTTTTTTTTTGTTATTGTATCCTCGCACAAATTTTGGTCAGCTTATGGCAACTTTGTGCGTTAAATTTAATTTAACTTCCCTGGAAAACGTTGTTCATTTTCATGGGCAGAAGCAATTTTTATAATACCACACTTTTCGTTACACTATATAACATATATACCACATTTCCCTATGGTTATCGTATGTTTTTGTAAAGTAAGCAAGGTTACATTTGGTCATTATAGATATTGTATCACAGTCTGGTTTTATTATTACAATACCTACCACCTACCCATCCACTCTGCCTACCTACTTAACGAGTAAAATTCCCGGGCGTGCAAGTGAAATTCATAATGCCAAAATTTCATAGCTATTGGATGAGTAGTAACAAACGGATAATGTGGGTTTTTCTATATTGTACTGTATTTATACCTTCATTATCCGTTCTATAAACTACATACGTAAATTTTATATAATACAGATTATTAGATTTATTTTCTGGATTTATGTGGCCAGCTACATAAAATCATCGAAATAATCAATATGCGTATTTTCAAGTAATCAAATAAATCACTCAACACAACGAATCAAATTTTAAAAATCCTAGGATACTACCTTTTGTCGTGCAACTGCATGCGGGCCTCGAGCAAACTTGTCAATGAGTGCGTGGCGACGCACACGACTAGCGCGCTGTAGTAAATACCTATTTGCCGCGCGCGTCGTATGGACGGCGCAATCTTAACAAAATACGTTAAAGATTTTGTATTTTGAAATGGAAATGTCAAGGTTACAACTAGGGGTCTCAAACAGCAGGTATATTAGAAAACCGGTTTGACTATTTTAGTTCGTTTCAAATCCGGATATACGTTTTTTTCGGTTATTTCGTATTTTTCGATGCATTTGGACTAAAACTATTTTCTGATTATTAAGTCTTTTTGCTGTCGTCAGTCGTTAATAAAATTAGCGGCTGCTAAAATTGGCGGCTTTATTGCTATTGACGATGATTTTACAGACGTGCTTTTACGGTCTGTTTGAGGTCGCTAAATCAAAATAAAATTATAGAAATAAAACCGTCGCTCAGTAATTTGATCAAAATTAAAATGATCATAGTTTGATTAAAACTGAAATAATGAATGAACGAACATAGAAATACAGTATTTAATTTTCGCAGAATCGAAATAAATTGTGCCACGGCCCTTTAAGTGGTAACAAAAACTCGACACTCGGAGGGAGGAACTTAAAACAGATTACTTCCTGCACACCTGCAAAAGATGTTTACCTTTTATGCCTCCATTTTCATAAAGGACCAGCACTATTTTAATGATGGCCAATAGCGGTGGACGTTTTTTTTTACGGGTGGGACGTCATCAGTTGACGTCTCCCGCTCTAGGTGGAGTTTACTGACTAAAACCCACCCATGTTTCTTCAGTTGCATATGCCAGGGCCACGGTAACCCTTTCGAGCAAATCCGCGACACTGGCAGGAATCAGTTCTGGCCTTCATTAATGCTGACATCTCTTTGAGGCGCGCGTAGAATACAACGCGCCGTCGACCTGGGCCTGATCCTTACCGGGTGGCGAGCTACCTATTGCTCGCCACCCGCAAGCACACGCCTACGTTGGCCGGAAGTCCGCAATGGAGTCCCGATGCCCAGGGCATCTCCTGCGACGGCTAGGGGCGTGAGGGCGCATAGATTTCCTCTCCCTCACGCGCTCCGCCTCCTTCTTGGCGAGTATTACTGCCTCGCATAAAGTGGTGACGGCTGCCTTTGCCCTCTCGCTCCATACCGTGGCTTGGACCAGGGCCGGACGCGAGAGATCGCCGCCGCCGATCGCCTCCACGAGGACACGGCGGTGCTCCGCCCAGGCAGGGCATACCTTCACCGTATGCTCCACCGTGCCCTCCAGGCGATCCACACAGTGGTAACACCCGGGCGTTTTCTCCCGCCCTATCCTGAATAGGAACCTCCCGAAACAGCCGTGTTCGGTGAGGACCTGCTTAAGGCGGAAGGTGAGAACGCCATGGCGTCTCTTCAGCGACTCCTCAAAGATGGGAAGCGGTGGAGTCCTACGTCCGTTGTTAGGTTGAGAGTCAGACACGGACTTTTCAATTGATTGATGCTATACCCCGGCAAAGACAGCACCAACGGTGTTGTAAATATAATGACTGTAATTGTAGATGACACAATAAGTGTACATTGTAAACATGTCATATCCTTTGATGAGTTATTATTATAGAAAAAAAAACCGAAATAATCGAAAAATCCCGAAACGAAGGTAAACCTTTGATTCGTTTCGGATACCAATGAATTTTGGGGATTTAGTGAGTGGATGTAGGTCATACGAAAAGATAGTTATGCTGGACGACTTTAATGGTTGGGTTGGTGTGAAGAGGAATGGGTACGAAAAAGTATTAGGTGCATTTGGGGATGATAGAGTAGAGATATGTGTAGTGAAGAATTTGTCTATTATGAACACTGTTTACTCATAGAAAAGTTCATAGGTATCCATGGGAAAGGCAAGACAGTAGAAGTCTGATAGACATTGTGATTGTGGATGAAAGATTAAAGAGTAAAGTTACAGATACTAGAGCATATCGAGGTGTTAATGTAGGGACTGATCATTATCTGGTTATTTGTCGGGTGGATGGTCTGTTCAGGCATTGGCGCCATCGAGTTCGAGTTCCTGTAACTGCACTAGAAAAAATAAAAGTAGAAAGACTGCAAGAAATGAAAGTAAAAGAGGAATATTTGCGGGAAGTAAAGATGAACACGGATAAAATTTTTGATGATACGAATGATTATAGTATAGAAGAAGTATGGGATATAATAAAAAAACAGTATGGTACAAGTAGGCACAAAAGTATGTGGTGTGGCACGAAGGAAAACTGGTTGTAGAATGAGTGATTTTTGGGTAGATGACGAAGTTAAAGAGGCATGGCTCAATGTGTTAACCTATAAGGCCCAAAGCGAATGTGACGGATAGTTTGGAAAGAGTTAAAAACGAATACTCCGAACTGAAAGTGAAAGTAAAAGAGATGGTAAAAATGAAAAAGGATGAAAGGGAAGAAAAATATAACAGGAAGTTCTCTGATAACTTCAGGGCCAATGTTAAGCTGGTCTGGAAACAGGTAAGACTGGCTCGCGGAGTGACAGGAACGTCGAGTATGAATGTTATTAGAGCAGAAGATAGATGTTTAATAAGCGAAGAATGAAAGGTCTTGGAACGCTGGAAGGGACACATTGAAAGTTTATTTAGTAGTCAAGATAGTTTGCAAGGAGTGGGCAAATGGGCAGATGCCAGTTTAGAAGACCCAAACTCAGACGTAGATGAAGACAATGAAATAGAAGTAGAGGAGATAGTACGAGCGCTGAACGGTATGAAAGTTGGGAAAGCTGCAGGGTATGACAGAGTGTCTACTGAAATGCTGAGGAGTGGTGACAGGGTGGTAGCAAACTTGTTGTGTCGGATCTTTAATATGTGTTGAAGATACGGTCGTGTGCCGGTTGATTGGAGCAAGGCTGTAATCGTACCACTATATAACGGAAAAGGCTCATAATAGCATGCGTAGCATGACCACCGTAGAAAGGGGTTTTGTCGACGGAAGACCAGACAAAGTGACTGTTCACACAATGTGAAAATTAACGACAGTAAACTACATTTATCCGAAGTTTCTTTATTGAATTAACTTACGGCTGTTGTTTTGATTTAAATCTAAATCAACTCGATTACACATGGCGATTATAAAATCAAATTATGTTCACAACCTTAGACAACTAACAGTTGTCAGTGCGATTTTGACAGTCTGTATAAAAAACTTTATTCTGGAATAGTCTACATCTTTATGGACGTAGAAAAAAAATCGTGAGAAACGAATGACAAGATGACATATTGTGGAAAGATTTCTGTGCGATGTCAAAACTAGAGAAATGACCTGTCACTTTTTGTAGAAAGAACTGTCTATTTTTCGTAGAAATGGAAGCGCCATGCTAAGCCTGCACAAAACGGTAGAAATCTTTCTACAATGTTTTTGGTGGGGCTCCGACGGAAGGCGAAAATTAGGTACCTTCGACGCGGACCGAAAAAAAAACTGATGAACGCAAGTGTCTCGCCTAGTGCCAAGGGGTGAGGGAATCGTGCACCTACCTCCTCGTGTGGCCGCTCGATCTACCAGCAGCTCTGCTCCGGAGTCTTCACAATTCGGCACCACGTGTCGGCTTAGTCCAGAGGCACAAACACAGCACTTCAGTTTTACCGTCGAAGCCACAGAATACACCACTAAAGAAACAGCGGGACTGCTATGAACTTATAATATTCATATTATATCGGTCTGCGATAAAATTAACACAGCGGATAAAAAAAAAAACACAGCGGGTATGCGATGACGGCGGAATCCATATTTGAACTGTTATAATGTCTTTCTCGAACGAGCCATAAAGAAGGCGACGCTCATTGGCGAGAAGTTTGCGCGGTGCACGATTGTGATTGGCGGGAAAGGATTAGCTTGACATCTTGCGTAATAGTTTAACAAAATAAAATAGATGGCGCTAACAGTTTTCTTTGTAATTTTGTCTATTATTCCGTCGACAAAACCCGTTTCTATGCTGGCGAAGCATGACGTTTTATCTCTATTCTACTAAGAATAGACAAAGTTCTTTCTATGGTGGTCATGCTACGCGAGCAGGAGTGTAAAAACTATCAAGGCATTAGTCTTTTGAGTGTTGTCTGCAAACTGTATGCGAAGGTTTTAATAAGAAGGATCAAGTAAGTGAAAATGAAAATATGTTTATTTGTCCCAAATCAGTTACATGAATTATAAATGAGATATACCCAGTAAGTAATTGATACATTGATAAAGTGTGGAAAGAAGAGTAAATGCGGGAAATAAAGCAAATGGTGCTCTAGTAGGTACTGGTTGATCAAAAGCACATGTAGCTTTTGATCAACGAGTTGACGTCCGATAAGGCTCGACTGGCCGTTCACAATGGTATGCTGGTGCCTACGCTTATGTATGGAAGTGAATGTTGGGTGTGGCAAAAGAAGCATGAAAGTAGAATAAATGCCGTGGTAGCATACAACAAGGCAGATGTGACTGGTCGAAAGGGGACGCCCTAGGAGACCATAATAGTGACCTTATTGGTGATGTTCTTCAGAAGGGTCAGGTGCGTAGCACTAGTAACCGGCGTGCGTGTATGACCAGATGTATGAACTTACACGAGGCAAAAGGAGTATGTAAGGATCGTAGCAGGTGGCGTTCAGTAGTTTCTGCCTACCCCCATGGGAAAAAGGCGTGGTTTTATGTATGTGTGTCAAAAATTTTCCGCACGGGCTGACCAGTAATAATTTTCATTTAAATTGAGAGTTAAAAACTTATTATAAAACCTGTTAGGTTTTGAAATAATATAATAAATTGTAATATTGTCTTAGTTGATCATTGGGAATTTTGGTTTATAATACTGGCAACACTAGTCTTGAAAGAATGACGTTCTGAGATGACGGTTGAGAACACGGATTTGGACTCTGCCTATTCGCTCGGGGCCAGCATCGAATACGGACGTGTTATGAGCGGTCAGTAGTGATGTGCCGGATCGTTAAAAATGAATATCCGCGGATACGGATCCGAATACGGAGATTTGGTGTCAAGATCCGCGGATACGAATCTTAATTTTCTTACTCAATCGGTGTCGATGCGCGTGGCCTTGAAACGATAGTTGAGGAGATTCAAAAAAAAATGGTACAACTGGTAAAAATATGACTTTAAAATATAACTTCATGGTAGGGTCTGTTGATGAACTACATTTAAAAGTTTTTAGTCTCTAATTTAATAAAATTACTATTTCTCTTAAATGAAAATACAATTTCAGGGAAAAAATAGGCATTATGATAGTAAGGTTTTGATTAGGTGTCAGTTTTGTTACCACAAATAAACTCAACTATAAAAAAACTATGATGAATTCTGCCACTCCAATGATTTTTTTGGATAAATACAGGGGGTCTAAAAAGGCCACATTAAGCATTTCTGCTAAAACTTATTCATATTGTGAATTCCCAGCAATACCTTAGCAATTCCTCTAACTTTCGTAAAATGGTGACAAATATTAGCGATATCTTATTCAATTCAATTCATATCCGAATCACATTTGGTGTAAATGTTGCAGCATGAAAAAAATAAAGACCGTAATTTTACCGGTAAATATTTCTTTGAAGATTTAATAAATACAAGTGATTATTTCTAACTGTTGAAATGTTATTTAATTACAGTATGCATAAAAAATATAAAAATGTCACAAATAAGCCCTAAAGGGAAACTAGAAACAACAAAAACTTTATAAGCTGGCAACGAATACATAAAAGTTTTCCCTTCAGATATGTCATAATTAGTCTGTGGTCTTAATAATCTGTGGTTATGTCAACATTCAACAATAAACATCAACAAAATTAAATTTAATTATTTCATGCAAATTGGGTAATTTTTAATACAGAGTAAGTAAATACTTGTTTATCTTATATCAATATTTAATTGTATCACTGTTCAAAGGTATTTAATTGGACGTAATAATTTATAGGCATGGAATGAAAATTCTGCTCGTCTTTCTGCATTCATAGTGGAAGTTCTGTCGTTGTTAAACTCTTTGTCAAGATCACTGCAGCGTCTACTTCTGACCAGATTCGTGTGCCAGCACCAAGCTCTACCCCTGCCGTTGCTACAACAGCGGCTTTGACTCTTCGAACTCGGCAATCAAGATACCTCAGTGAGTGGAGTTTTATAGCCCTACAGCTATTTTTATTGAGACTAAGACTTATGATGACGATTGAAAATGATTATGATGTTATTTACATATATAACGTTTTTATGTGCCCTCTGGCTCGACATAAAATTGAGTACCTACTATCGTTAACATTCATGAAATATATAACGAAATACAAAGAGGAAAATAAACTAAATTTTACCATTTAACTAAACACTAACTAAACACAAAGAGCTATTGGGCTCCAAGTCTACTATTGTTGTCAACCTGTCATCACTTTTGGTCTTAGGTTGTCTTAAACAATAATATTATTATTTCACAGGTAGGTATGTTAATTATTGACTGATGATTTGACTTTCTTAAGAACCACACATTTTCTTTTTTAGCCTGGTGAAGTTGTTCCAAGCAGTCATCGTTTGCCTCTCCGCAGCTCCGTGACTACCATCAACACATAAAATGTTCATAGAAAAATAAACTGATGTACTATAGTGTTTATGTTAGTTTCATTATTTGATTATTGCTAGATTTTTATACAGTACATGAGAATTGTAAATTTATTAAAATATTTTAACTTTGTGTATTGTTTTATTCAAATAATAGGTATAAAGGTAAAATGTATGTCCTATTTTATAGGTACACACTACCTAATGAAATTGGAGTGAAAGTAAAGTATAATATAAGGCCTATGCCCCACATAGGTTGTAGATTTTTATTAGGGTTCCGTAACCAAAGAGTAACCAGGACGGGACCCTATAACTAAGCCTCTGCTGTCCATTTTTCCGTCCATCTGTCTGTCTGTGAGCGGGCTGTATGATGGAAAATAAATATACCTACATATTTCCTCTGGAAATGTTTATTACTTACTGAGTGCAAATTACAAAAATAAGCTTGGTGTGAATAGTGTGTACTTTAAATAAGTCTTTTTTTCTACTGGGCACTGAAGTGTTAAGAGTTAAATGATAAATGATTTTATTTCTGTTAGTAACACAACATAACATAACATCACGCCTTGTTTCCCCGAAGGGTTAGGCAGAGGTGAACCTATAGTACACTCACATTTCGCCGCTTATGTCTGTTAGTAGGTTTGGTACCTATATTTTTTTAAACTAGATGAGTTCGGCGTTTCCTAAGTGACTACTCTGAGAAGAAAGTTACTGGTACCTACAGCTATCACACTGTTTTATGCACTACCTTGGTGTTTCATATAGTGTACGCCCTTGGTAACCTGTGGTATGATCCAGATGCTTTAGTACTAAGTGGATCTACTCAGTGCCTGTGAAATATGATTAAGTAAATGATTGTAGTAATTTGTAACATTCACAAGAGTAGATGGTAGTGTCCATTTAGAATTGCTTCATTAAAACTGACTAGGTACTTCATTACTATTCTTGAAGGTAGGTTGTATGTTTATTTCATGTAAGTTGGATCATTTTTAATACAGAGTAAGTAAATACTTGTTCATCTTAAATCAGTATTTAATCGTTAATCGTTGTATATAGGTATATGTTGTGTTGTGTAGGTATATGGTGTGCGCCCATATTAGCCTGTTGAGTGATCCAGATGCTTAAGTAATAATTGGATCTACTCAGTGCCTAAAATATGAAAAGAAGATTGTAATAATTTGTAACATTCACAACACTAGATGGTAGTTATCATCATCATCTCAGCCGCAAGACGTCCACTGCTGGACATAGGCCTCCCCCTATTTGGAGGGCTTTGCCATAATCGCCCCGCTTGGCAAGCGGGTTGGCGATCGCAGTATGATGGTAAAATGCATAGAGAACGCTGCTGCCCATTCTCTAGTAAATCCCTTAGTCGCCTTTTACGACCCCCACGGGAAGAAATGGGGTGATGCTATTCTTTATGTCCGGCACCACACGGGACAGACTAGATGGTAGTGTCTATTTGGAACTACCTTAAAACTGACTACTTCATTACTATTCTTGAAGGTAGGTAGTACTCATGCCAGCGCGGCAGTACATATCTACGGCTCCAGCTCATGGACCTTATCACGACCTATATTTAGCCTATATAACTGAAAAAACCTGGAGGTCCCACATTTGAAACGCTATGTCCATTTTTCGAAGTGCCAGAATTCATTGGTGACTTATAATGGACTACATATCACGAGCGTGCTCAAAAAATTTTTCTTAAGGCCTAAATTTGCCATTATTACGATATTTTTTCAAAAAATCCCAAATATGATTTGTAAAATGTTCCTCTTGACTAACTTCTTATGATTCTGCTATTTGACATTAAACTTCAATAGAGCAATTCATAATATATGTACAGACGCCAGCAGGTCAAGCCACCCCAATCTGTCAAATTTTACCAATCGAAAATTAACCTTCCACTGTTGTGACATAAGGTTGAAATTCTATTAAAGAAATTTGACAGATTGAGGTAACTTGATGTGCTGGCGTCTGTACCATTTTACGAATCTCCATACAAAACTGTCAAATAGATGAATTGTGTTTAATGAATTCTATGCAGAAAATATTATGAATTGTCAGTTTGTGACCATTTTACGGATTACAATATGATTCATAATATTTTCCTATTATGATTCTACCAAAGTGGCCTTTTTAGACCCCCAGTTATTTTGTATTGCTAGATGAATCAATAAGGAATATAAAGTATTCAAATACTTAAAAAAATACTACTTTTTTACGGTTTTGTTACCATAGGTTCCAAAACAACATTAATTGTTTTTCATGCTATCGATGTAAAATGGGCAAAAAAATACCAACGACACAACCAAAAAACGCCAATTATTTATTACTTTGAACCAAAACCCAAAATATGTGTAAAAGTGTGGTAATTTATGAGAAAATCCGTTAAACTCTTTAAAAAATTTGGGGACACAATTGTAAAGCACGGTTCACATAAACTCAAGGCAAATGAAACATTGCAATTAGTTATTAAAAAATCATTTATTACTTAAAAATATACTTTGTTCTAAATTAATATGTAGGAGATCTTAAATACTTCTAATTTTTCAACACTGATTATAAACTCGGTCTTCTTTGGACGTTTTTATAAAGGACCGACGCAATCTTCACATTTGTGTCATTTATTGAAGAGTTCCATATTATCTATCTCTGAAGATATTCAGCGGATCTTCAGCAATTTTAAATAAGACCAAGCATTCTTAAAAAAAAACATTAAAATCGGTCCCCAAATGGCGAAAACATAGCTGAAAATTAATGAACTAACAGTTGAATTTGGAGCAATAATCATTTTTATTGAAGTCAGTTAAAAAAATCTTAACACGATTATTCAAACTTTTTCACTTCTTAAAGAGAATAATTATCTCAGATTCAAATGCCATGTCTGCCAAGCTTTATGCTATCGATTTTGTTACTTTGTCGGTCAGTCTACATTAGTGAATAGTCCCGGGAAATCCCGGAACCGAAAGTACCGGGAAATCCCGGAAATTTCCGTTGTTTTAGGAACCGGAATTTCCAAAACCAAATCCCGGTTCTTTCGGTACTTTCGGCAAAAGATACTTCGCGTTTAGAATTTTTCTAATTTTACTGCCTAAAATCCGGCCGCTGCACTGTTACTATACTACCTAGCTACCACCTAACCTAGGTTATTGAGTGCCCCCATTGTAACTATAAGAATCAGACCAATGTGCAATGTAATATTGGTCTGAGCAAGTATTCCAAATTTTTATAATTTTATAGGTTGGGTATTTTTATTTATAGTATTGTTACGCAGATCGTAAAGTCTAGAAGCATCATGCTAACTCCGTCTCAGAAAGGGGCAGTGTGACGTAAATCGAAAAGTCTAGAAACATCACGCTAATTCCATCTAAGGACGGGGCAGTGTTGGAAACTTCTGGAAATGACACGCTAACGCCATCTGTTATTGAGTAGCAAGTACTACACGAAATTGTACGTAGATGCTAGCGCCATCTATTGTCGAATAGTGGGATTAAACAGTTCAATGGAAGTTACTAGAAGCTTCTACGCTGTGGCGGTGTCGAATGTTCGAGAATGTTCTGCTCGGGATATAAATAGCGGATTGTCGGGCCGACAAGCAGTTCGATTTCGGAAGCGAGCGAATACGATTCGAGTGATACAGTACAAGCTAAACAAGTGATTCCAAGTGACGTTTCTTGTAGTTGCGATATTTGTGTTTATTTAATTAAACTGTGTTGTGTGTTTTGGTAAATTGGTTTAAATTAATTTATCCCGAACCCCAGCTCGTAACATTTGGTGTCAGAAGTAAGGGATAAATTATGCCAGTTTTACCGAAGGAGGATACGGAAGCTATCCGTACCAGGAGTCAGCGCCAGCAGGAGGTGGATCAGAGGCGGTTTGAAGGAACTTCTAGACAGACACCTGGGGGTAATCAGCCGATGACGGAGCCAGTCTCCCAAGCGTCTGGTGTTGCTACAGCATCACCAGCCATGGATCTTTCTGCGCTAATGGCGATGCTGCAGGAGCAGGCCCGCCGACAGGAAGAACAGGCCCGCCGCCTACAGGAACAGCTGCAGCAGGACAAAGAGGAGCAAGCTCGCCGGCAGGAAGAACAGGTCCGCCGCCTACAGGAACAGCTGCAGCAGGACAAAGAGGAACAAGCTCGCCGACAGGAAGAACAGGCCCGCCAACAGGAAGAACAGGCTCGCCGACAGGAAGAACAGACCCGCCGCCTGCAAGAACAGCTTCAGCGTGATAAAGAGGAGCAGGTTCTCCTTTTGAAAGATCTACACGCGATATTTGGCAAAGAGATCAAAGCCATGAAGGAGAAGGTTCAGCTACACGAAAATCGTATCTCTGAGGTCGAAATCCAGGTGGCTGATATAAAAAAAGCGTTGGAAAATCTGAAGACTGGAGACATGACTGTGGCTTCTGTAGTTGCTGCACCTTCCGCGCGTGGGTTTAAAGTGCCACCCTTTGACGGAACATCTTCCTGGTCGGCATACAAAATTCAATTTGAAGCTGTCATGGAAGCAAATGGGTGGACAACGGGCCAGGCTATGACCGCGCTTACTTTGGCCCTTCGTGACCAGGCCTTAACTGTGTTAGAGGCTTTCGGCAAAAATGTAACCTACGAGCAGCTCGTTGAGGCGTTAGAGGCCAGATACGGTGACGCGCACCTGGAACACGTTTTTCGTGCCCAGTTGAAGGATCGTGTGCAGCGCAGTGGTGAAAACTTACAGCAGTGGGCCTTGGAAATCGAAAAGCTGGTTCGAAAGGCGTACCAGTCTGCGCCCGCGCTCATTGAGGGTATACTAATACAAACCTTCATAGATGGCATACGGGACCTGGAAGTAAGGGCTGCTGTGAGACTTGGGCATCATGAGAAGCTGAAGGACGCCTTGGCCCACGCGTTGGAGGTGGAAGCAGTGAGGCATGATCATCGAGCCCATCGCTTCAGAGAGGTTGTGGGATCACCTGTTCGTGACCGTTTGAGGTACAGCCCTAGGTGCTACACTTGTGGAGAAAAGGGCCACCTCCGGTCGAATTGCCCGAAGCGAAACACTGCCAGCGAATATCACACCCTGGTTAGAAGGGTGTCCGACATTACAGCGCAGCAGCAAGAGAAATTCGTAAGCGATAAGAGTGCGGGGCGAGTATTGGCTGCTGTTAATAGAGTCCCAAGGATTTCGATGTCACAGGCCAATGACGGCATATCCCACGGCAACGCGGACGCTTTATCAGGAAGAACTTCTCCTGAGCAGTACAAACATTGTGTCAGACATGAAGCTAAGGAAGTAGTTCCTGTCAGGGTGCTAAGAACAGACCTTCGTGACAAATGGAAGGAAACCATACGGCATGCCCAGCAGCGTGATACAGATATCAGGCCAATTCTCGAGTGGATTAAAGCTGAAGCTTCCAAACCAAAATGGTGTGATGTTGCAGCCATGAGTACCACCACAAAGAATTATTGGGCACAATGGGAGAGCTTGATGCTCCAGGATGGTGTCTTGTGCCGCAAAAAGGAAAATGGTCGAGGGGATAGCTGTCACTTGCAAATGGTCGTCCCGAAAGCAAAGGTACCAGATGTTCTACAGTACTACCACAGCGGTTGTTCAGGAGGACATAGGGGTGTAAAAAGGACTCTATTGAAGATCAGGGAACGGTTCTACTGGATCCACTGTCGACAGGATGTTGAGGATTGGTGTCGCAAATGCACCAGTTGTGCGGTGGTAAAAGGATATGCGAACTGCGTCTAAAATTGTTCATGTAGATGGATTGGCATGATACTACGGGAATAATGATTTTCGGGACGAGCATGTCTAAGGAGGGGGCAGTGTTACGCAGATCGTAAAGTCTAGAAGCATCATGCTAACTCCGTCTCAGAAAGGGGCAGTGTGACGTAAATCGAAAAGTCTAGAAACATCACGCTAATTCCATCTAAGGACGGGGCAGTGTTGGAAACTTCTGGAAATGACACGCTAACGCCATCTGTTATTGAGTAGCAAGTACTACACGAAATTGTACGTAGATGCTAGCGCCATCTACTGTCGAATAGTGGGATTAAACAGTTCAATGGAAGTTACTAGAAGCTTCTACGCTGTGGCGGTGTCGAATGTTCGAGATTCGGGATATAAATAGCGGATTGTCGGGCCGACAAGCAGTTCGATTTCGGAAGCGAGCGAATACGATTCGAGTGATACAGTACAAGCTAAACAAGTGATTCCAAGTGACGTTTCTTGTAGTTGCGATATTTGTGTTTATTTAATTAAACTGTGTTGTGTGTTTTGGTAAATTGGTTTAAATTAATTTATCCCGAACCCCAGCTCGTAACAGTATTGTAAGGATGAATATCTATATTTAAGTTTTGCAAAAATATTTCAGTTTAAAGTTATATTTTTATTTTATTTTTTTCTTAAATGTATAATTAGAGTCAAGTTGATATAAAGAATTTGTCGATTGAAGTTGTTCCGAACTATTGTTGAATTATTATATAAGGTTAAAATTAAAAAAAAATGTTTGTTAAGATTATCTAATCAATAAATATTGAGACTGATTAATGCTACGCTAAAACTCCATAGTTCCTTTTTTTGTAGATGTTACGTAAGTTTTAAATTATAATTTGGTTATGCAGAATTGCAATAAGAGTCATGTTAATTTGTTTGGTAAAGTAAAGACGTTTAATAAATGTTTCTGTTATATAGTATGTAGGATTAGGTATAAAAATCAATTAATGTTAAAAAATGTTGCTGGCATAATATGCGTAATTACCAGTAAAATTATAATAAATAAGACTGATTTAGTGTCTACAATACAAGAAATAAAACGTTTTATTTGATTTGATTAAAATGTTTTTTTTTGCCATGTCATTTCGTCTTTTTTTTACTTTCTCCGTTTCAACACTTTCAACTCTCTTACAAAGACTTATTAAAGTATCAAAAGTATCGATAGTACCGGGAATCCCGGTTCTTAAGCCAGAAGGTCCCAAAAATCCCGGTTCTTTAAAACAGCACCGGTTCTGCATTCCCTAGTCTATATGTTACCGTACTTTTAGTAACAAAACTGAAGTAACGCAATGTGTCTACCTTCAATTCAAAAAAATATATTAGCAGCACCGTTTCTCGGTAAGTTAAACAGCATACACCAAGTTATTCATTTAAAACATAGTATTTCTTTAGAAAATACATTCAAGTAAAAATGTGTGGTAAAGTTGTGATTGTAATATAACAAACCTGGACACGATTTTCTCTCCAGTCCAGCCAGCCGCATAAACTCACTCACATCACCTAAAAAATGACACTGAGGTTTTTTTTATTTAATTACCGTTTTAATGTAAGCCATGTGGGTGGCCTTTGCGAAACATAAAATTATTTTGGTAGAATATTTTTAAAGAAAATGAAATAACAAAACCGACATGTCCAGAAGTTACAATTTTCGGGGACAACGTTTAGGCGCGATTTTAAATAGATTAAAGTTATTTTAAGCTATACATAGAACACTTAGCAATAAGAACAAGGTTCAATGTTTATAAAAAATAACAAATCATGTCAAGATGTTTAAGAAAAAAATTCAGTAATATTCAATCTAAAATGTTACAGTACACTGGGGACATACGAAAATTAAAGGCTCCGGCTTAGTAAAAATTTTTACATAAATTCAATTTTCATTTAATCATATCAAATTTAAACTAAAACCCAAGTACAAAAGTTGAATAACCAGATAAGTAACAAGTCAACTTATAATAATGCTCCGAATTTCGGTAAAAAAAAATATGAACTTGAGGGACATGCCAAAATGACCATTGTACCTTTTTTTTGAAACTCCTCAGTTGACGCCAATTGACGCTTTGCTTGACAAGACATGATTCGACTTGCATTGCGCGCGTCTTTGGCGCAGGATCGTGGTGCAAAATCCAAGAATTTTCCTTTACTAATCTGGCCATTTTCGTCGAATTTGCTCTCTTAAATGCCGCATATCGCTCAAATAATATTCTTTATTTACCGTTCGACCTTTCGGCAAGAATTCCGAGCACACAACACCGCGATAGTCAAAGACAAGAACAGTCAACATTACTTTGACTTTGATCGACTTTGGGGTGGTTTATTCGGTTTCGTTTCAGTTGGAAGGCGCCACTCCGAAACATGTTGACTAGTTTGCATGTCAAACTCGTAAATCCACGTCTCATGACCAGTAACAATGCGTTTTATAAATGTTGGGTCGGAATTGACTAGTTATAGCATGTCCACAGACTCTTATGCGACTGAGTTTTTGGAGAAAAATCAGATCTTTTGGGACAAGAGGAACGGCAACTTGTTTCATACCCAAGTGATTATCTAAAATAGTGCGGACCGACTTGTGAGACACATAAATTTCGGCGGCTCTCTCAAACTTGAACGAGAATTTTCAGTCACTATTTCCTTCACTTTTGCTATGTTAACTTCAGTTGCACATCTCGACCGCTTTTTAACGCTTTGTACTAAGCAAGTGTTTTTGATAAAGTCGATTCACCGGAAGCCTTTTCAGTGACTCCGAACACGAAATTCCATTGGCAATGAAAAATTTAAGACTAACTTTTTGTTCGATGTTTTTGTCCATTACGAAATTCGCAATACGCACTAGATATGATATACCTAACTAAAAACAGCACTGTTTTTAATCTAAATAACAAATGCAACTCAAACTCCGCGCCAAAATCGAAAACAGTTGTGCCAATCTAACAACAACAAAATAAAAAAACAACAACTTTCATTTGGAACCATTAGCAAATCATCCATTCCTGATTTTTTTTTTGTCTGAATGTACAAAGAATTTTATCTATGTATTAAAAGTTAATAAGGTAAAAGATCCATCAAAAAAGTAACAGATATGCATCCTATCCGCAGATATGGATATCCGGTACAACACTACTACATTATTGTGACAGTTGACAATCTCGTAAACAGCTGACAAATAGAAGTTTCACTTTTAATACAACATAATAAAATGATGAAATGCAACCCTGTAGATTCTAAAATATTAATTAAAAATTGAAATAATTAACCCTGTGTATCCACAGGTGACTTTTCGAGCTAGGATTATTTATGTGCACTAGATTTTCAACGCATAGCAGCATTTTTGCTGAAAGACGTCCACTGTTGCATGTGTTGAGTCGCTACCTTACATTTGAATACTAATAAATCGATACCTCCCACATAAGTTGTTGTATCTTCAAAATTGTAATTTTACACTAGGGAGTTTTAAAGAGACTCGTGCTGTTATACGCCGCCCAGCCCCGGATCTAAGGGGGGGCAAACCGGGGCACTTGCCCAGGGCGGCAGTTTCATGGGGGCGCGACAAGAATTCGAAATATCAAAAAAAAATAAACAGTTTTTCTCAAACACTGAAGGGGGCGCCATGATCAAGGTTTTGCCCCGTTTCGAAAAAACCGTAGATCCGGGGCTGACGCCGCCGTTGTAATAATGATACAACTTTATAATTCTGGTCTGTCTGTCTGTCTGTCCCTATGTATGCTTATATCTTTAAAACTACGCAACGGATTGATGTAGGTTTTTTTAATAGATAGAGTGATTCAAGAGGAAGGTTTCTATGTATATAACATGCATAATATAGTAAAGAAACGCTGATAATTTAAAAGGTTTCTAATGTGTTGTCATAAATAAACAGATTTTTTTGCGCTTACATTGCGAACGCTGCACAGTGTTTTATGAAGACCATTTTTCGGACATTGCTTTTTTATATAAAAATCTGATAGTTTATGTTATTTCAATGCAATATTTCGTATCCCCATTTCACTAGTATGTTTAGTTTTTGAGATATAATTTTTTTGAAAATCGTCTTTTTTCAACCGGATATTTAGAAAAAAAATCATATCTCTGAAACTAAATATGATACGCAATTGTGACCTTAAAAACATCGATGGCGTTTTTTATGTTGCATATTTTAGAGTAAAAATAAAACTCAGAACTTCGTTAGATTTAGACTTATACGAGGTTTTTAGTTTTTCGTTTTTATTTTTTTTCTCGGTAATTCCGTCGTATTTGGAAAAGTTATTTATACTAACATTATGCCCTTCATCTTCCCTACATACCTCAAAAATAACACATCCTAATTGCGTGGAATCTAGAAACCACAACATTTTTAAGCTTGATCCGTATTCTACGTCGTTAGGGTTGTCACGCGATCATATTATATTACTTCATATCCGGATCTGAAGTTATCTCTATATTTAAACCAAAGTTATCCACACAATCAGAAGAATCGCCAAACTTAACGGGCAGCGGGCAGGGCACATTTACATTTTAATGTCATTTTAGATTTTCAGAACTACCTCTAATAGAACAATTTAGGGGTTTTTAAAGATTGTATGGAGGAATCTTATTTCTTAGGATAATAAATTTAAAATTTTGCACAAATTCTTATCAAAATAAAAATTGTTATTGATGCCAATTCTGTTGTACACCGAACTAAACTATCTCTAAAATTCCTTACTTTTGGCTATGAGAATTGTAACTAGGGCGTGCAATATCTGAGGGTTCTTAATTCCGGAACTGAGATCCGATACTGGAGAACTAATTCCGGAATTTCGGAACTGGTATCTTTTTTCTTTTTTAGATTTTTTTCTTTCTTTTTAATTGTTTCAGTGTCTCTTCTCTATCTAGGAAAATAAACAAAAATTGTTTCAAATCAAACAAAATTTATAATAAATCAGTCTTTGAATAATTTTGAGTTACAAATTAAACATATTTGGTCATCATTTTTCCTTATTACTCTATTAGACATTTTCACAATAGTAAAGTCAACAAGGTTTATAGAAAATAAAATAATGTAATTAAACAGTAACGAAAACATAAAAAATGTACTCTAAATAGTCTCCTTCCTGTCTAAAATTATTATTACGACAAAATATCATAATGGAAGGTGAAAGTTTTTGGAGTGGCGACCGCGTACCAGAAGACGTAGAGTTGGAAATCCTCCAACAAGGTGGACCGATGACCTTGTGAAGGCCGCAGGAATCCGCTGGATGCGGGAAGCACAAAACCGGTCGAAGTGGCGGAGCTTGTGGGAGGCCTATGTCCAGCAGTGGACGTCTTTCGGCTCAAATCATGATGATGATGATCATAATGGAAGGACTGGAAGGAGTTACAAAAATATCCTTACATCGCATGCGCTGCGAAAACTATGGATAATGGAACAAAATAATGTACTACGGCTTTTCAGAATACATCATTATCTATAAAAAGTGTCGCGACAGCTCACAGCATATGTCTAACTGTTACAGTTATGTAACACGTAAGGACATCACTTCAGAACGACTGCACCTATTTGGCTTTTTTTGTAGTGTTCGTATTGTCAGGACAAGGTCTGTTGTAAAGAAAATTGAAAGAAATCGAAAAAGAAATTGCACCCAGGCAAAGCTGGGGAGGGCAGCTAGTTATATATAAATATCGGAATTCCGGAATTACTCCCGTCAAATCCGGAACTGCAAAATCAATAAAATTGATCCGGAATTCCGGAGTTACGGAATTAAAAAAAAAAAAAATCGGAAAAAAAAAATCGGAATCGGAATTAAAAATCTCTAAATTAAAAAAATATTTTGACATGATTAAAATCGAATTTGACAATCGCGACTCAACGTGGATTTTTTTTTTCTTTTGGCTACGCAACGTGGTACTTGTGTGCGCTACGCAATTAATTTTTTGAGAGACGAAGGCGCGCACAAGGGGGCAGCCTGGATGTGTTTTATATGGAATTTTTCACTTTTTGTTAGAAAATTTAAAAAAAATATTACCCACGTGTTGAGATTTATATTTGTGTGGGTTACAAAGGGGGTCGAAAATTTCATTATTTTTGCGATAGGACACGCCATTTTCGAGATATAAGCAAAAGAAAAGGAAAACAAAAAATACAGTTCTGTCTTTGCACGTGAAGGCGAGGCGTTGCGTTAGTGTGAATTTTAGTTCATGATCACTAATTTTATTCCATACCTTTTTGATCGCGATTAAAAGTATTCAGATTTAGAAAAAATAAATTATTATAGTCAAAATTTTTGGTGAAAACTAAACCAATATTAATTCAGCGCAATCTTAGTGCTGCCAAACTAAAATATAGTTAAGTTGTGTCACTTTAGTCTATTTCAGAATAGGAAATCCTCGTTCGACAGGGATAAACCAAAATTAAGTGATTTTTAGTTTAGTTTAGAGAATTTTGTGACAACAGAATCGGCCCGTTATTCGTTTTTTCTAAACTACCGTCAAAATACAGTTTCAAAGGGTGTTAAAGTTTTTATGAAAACATGCGCGAACGAAACTGGCAAAGTGCTAGTTTCAGTTTAAATAACTTATCCCAATACTACGGAATTATCGAGAACAAAATAAATAAAAATTAAAAACCTTTTATAAGTCTGGATATAACAAAGTTCCTTGGTTTAATAGTCGAAATTTTAATAACCAATACGTCCCATTAAATAAAAATTGAGTCATCAAAATTCAGATTCGAAAGTGACAACCCTAGCAAAAACAGTTAATTTGGAATAACTTCTAGATTCCACGCAATTAGGATGTGTTATTTTTGTGGTATGTAGAGAAGATGAAGGGCATAATTTTAGTATAAATAACTTTTCCAAATACGATGGAATTACCGAGAAAAAAAATAAAAACGAAAAACGAAAAACCTCGTATAAGTCTGAATCTAACTAAGTTTCGAGATTTATTTGTACTCTAAAATATGCAGCATAAAAAACGCCATCGATGTTTCTAAGGTCACAATTACGTATCATATTTAGTTTCAGAGATATCATTTTTTTTCTAAATATCCGGTTGAAAAAAAGACGATTTTCAAAAAAATATATCTCAAAAACTAAACATACTAGTGTAATGGGGATACGAAATATTGCATTGAAGTAACTTAAACTATCAGCTTTTTATATAAAAAAGCAATGTCCGAAAAATCGTCTTCATAAAACACTGTGCGCTGGCTGAACCCTACGAAATAGCTCAAAATAATATACTACAGTATTGTATACCTTAAAAAGTTCTACAAAAAAGTCCGCGATGGTATATGTCTAACTCTTAGGGATAACCCATAATAACCATTTTTATCCTTTACTTTTTACGAGAAATAATGGCTTATTTATTCATGCGATTTTAAGCAATACAGCATCAATCCTTTTTAAGAACGTCTTGAGGCGTATACCGTGTCAAGAAATCGCGAGCTTTAACGAGTCGCACGCGCCGGCCGTTACGCGACGACTTTCGAGAAGGTCAAGGAAGGACATTTGAAGGACGAACAAACCGTCAAGTCACTGTGGACAAAGGATAAGACATCTTACTGAAATCGAGATCCTATCTGACGAGCCACCAGTCGATGAGGTACCCGCGGAGCGTGTGCAGTTTGACAACGACTACTACCCGCTGGTGGCCAGAGCCAGGAGCCTGCTTGCTGCCGGGGGGAAGGGCAGCGGATCTGTGGCGGAGTTCAGCGACGCAGAATCAGGTGGGCGAGTGAGAAATTTGGTTAGGCTACCGAAAATTGACTAACCACATTTCAGCGGCGGCTATCAAGACTGGCTCGAATTTAAAGACACATTCCTTTCTCTTATACACAACAGTGATTGCATAGATAACATTAATAAATTCCACTATTTACGGGCTTCTCTTCAAGGAAATGCCGCTCTAATTATTAAAAATATTGACTTTAAAGGTGACAACTATAAAATTGCATGGGAATTATTGTGCGAGCCATTTGATAACAGTCGCTTACTAATTAATAATCACTTACAGGCTTTGTTTAACATAGATCCTATTCGATCAGAATCATGTAAGTCGATTCAAAATCTTATTGATGTAACTAACAAGAACATTAGGGCTCTCGCATCGTTGAAGGAACCGATCTGGGACACGATTATAATTTATATGATGTCAACTAAACTTGATAGTGTGACGGCTCGACAGTGGGAAGAACATAGAAATACTGTTACGAGCTGGGGTTCGGGATAAATTAATAGAAACCAATTTACCAAAACACACAACACAGTTTAATTAAATAAACACAAATATCGTAACTACAAGAAACGTCACTTGGAATCGCTTGTACTGTATCACTCGAATCGTATTCGCTCGCTTCCGAAATCGAACTGCCCGTCGGCCCGACAATCCGCTATTTATATCCCGAGCAGAACATTCTCGAACATTCGACACCGCCACAGCGTAGAAGCTTCTAGTAACTTCCATTGAACTGTTTAATCCCACTATTCGACAATAGATGGCAGTAGCGTCTACGTACAATTTCGTGTAGTACTTGCTACTCAATAACAGATGGCGTTAGCGTGTCATTTCCAGTAGTTTCTAACACTGCCCCGTCCTTAGATGGAATTAGCGTGATGTTTCTAGACTTTTCGATTTACGTCACACTGCCCCTTTCTGAGACGGAGTTAGCATGATGCTTCTAGACTTTACGATCTACGTAACAATACATTGACTTCGTCCCCAACCCTATCACAGTTCATAACATTTTTAAGTAAAAGAGCCGACATCTTAGAAACTTTAGAAGAGAATAATAAAAATAATAAATTAAAATCAGAATCCGTAAAGGCAAAAAGTAAGTTTGGTAATAAATAATAATAACAGCACTAATAGCAAAACTACAAATAAAAATTATAAACGTAAATCATGTCCATTGTGTGACGATGAGTCACATCAGCTGTTCAATTGCGAATCGTTTAGAAGTCTTCCTGTAGAATCTCGGATTTCAAAAGTAAAAGAGTATAGGCTGACCCCACATTAGGCGTGCGCGATCCTCGGGCGCGAGCGCCGCGCGCGCGTCGCGAGCGAGTCGCGAGCGCGCCGCGTGAGCGTCGCGTTTAGCTGCCCTGCTGCGCGCTCGCGGCGCGCACGCGGCGCTCGAGTCGCGTTCTTACCCCTTCGCCCGCTACAATACTCAATACTTTATTGCATTCCACAATGCTTAGGTGGTAAAACATTTTATTTAGAAACAATTGTGGACCCTGTCGGGCACAGCAAAGGAAAATACAGTAGGTAGAGAGGAGGACCTATTGATTATCTTATAATGGTGCCGATTCTGTTGTCACAAAATTCTCTAAACTAAACTAAAAATCACTAAAATTTGGTTTAATCCTGTCAAACGACGATTTCCTATTCTGAAATAGACTAAAGTGACACAACTTAATGAAAGAGCGAAGGAAGAGGGAAGTAGAACCACTTCTACCGAAGCGCGGGCGCACGGGGCGAGAGGGGTGAGGGACGGCGCCGCTGCGAGCGTCCCGTCTCCTTAGGCAGTCAAGAAACGCTACTTAACTAAAAAGCACGTCCGTTTGCTATCCCGACGGTCCCTCTCGCGAGTGCAATATTTATTAACTGTGTTGATTAAACGCGATAGCTATAAAATTGACTTTAATGATATCTCCTTTCAGCTCAGTAAGTGGGATTAGACTCTACTAAACGCCCACTAGTTAGTAAACGTGAAAATAATTATACCTATAGTTTTCATCCGTTCTCCGCGAATCGAACGATATTATATAGGTAGTTGTGTCAGCAACGCAACGACGTAAATATTGTCGTATATTACGTGAGTGTTTTGTGTGAATTGTGTAAACGTGCGTGTGCGCGAAAATGAGCGCGGATAATACAATCAAAGAAGAAATTAGCCGCATTCGTCGCGAGCTTTTAACTAATTTAGAAGAACAATTAAAACATCGCGTGCGTAAACTGGAAACGGAAGTTTACGGCGCGCAGGTTTCGCGTGATACCGATGAAGAGGGCTCCTTGACACCACCGATACCTACATCATTGACCGTCAGATATGTGACACCGGCCGGGCGAGCCTGTGGTCATCAAGCAGCGCATGGGAATGAATCCCGTACCACTTTTCCTGCCACGACGTGTCAACATGGCTACTTCACGAGTTCGTGGACGCCTGCCACTACCGGTATCGGACACCGGGCGGTTTCGCAAACCGCTGGACCAGTCGCGTCATCGTCGGCGGAGCAGACACCGAATATGACAGCCCCACAGCTGGATTCAGGTATTTCTCAGTTAGCGATGCCGGGCGCCCCGTCGCTTGGCGTCCATAACACGGTCGGCGAGTGCGGGTTACCATCCACGCGCGCCGATGAGCTTGCACGTGTTATTAACAAGTTGCCTGCCGCCGGTACGCCGCCGTCGCAACTGAACTTCGCGACTTTGACGCCTACAAATACCGGGTATGTTGCATCCCCATCATCACTGCGATATGTAGGTCTTAGCGACCCTATACCGGAATTTGACCCCCAGAAAACTTTAATTACAATGGAACTTTGGATTCGTAAAATCGAAGGTATATCTAACATGTATGGCTGGGACGAAAAGACCACTATTTTCAATACTTAGTCAAAATTAAGGGGATACGCTCGCCAGTGGTTTGATAATTTAATAGACGTGAATGTGACTTGGTCGGATTTTAAGTCAAAGCTAATGGTGGCTTTTCCGTCCCAGAAAAGCAAATTGAATATGTTACGTGATTTAGTTAACGTCGTACGGAAACCCGACGACGATTACATGCAATTTTATTATGATAAACTGGCTTTGGGAAATGCTTGTGGCCTTCCGCCATCGCTCACCACGGAAATTATAATTGGCACGATTGGTAGTCAGATCGTAGAGGTCGGCGCGGTTTCCGCGGCTTTTAATGACCCCACTAAGTTGTTAAAATACCTATCCGCACTTCGTACCGCCGAAGGAACAACTCATATCGTGCCAAGTGTAAATTCCTCTTTTAAAAAGATAAGATGCAATCTTTGTAAAAGGCGCGGTCATATTGCATCGAATTGCAATAACAAGGCGCGTGATAAAGCAACTATTTGCGCTTTTTGCCGTAAATCGGGCCATACGGAAGATAAATGTTTCCGCAAAGCTAAAAAATGTACGTATTGTGGTAAATCGGGAAATAGCAAGGAAGAATGTTTTAAACTCAAGGCCCGAAAGTCGCACACCAATAATAATAATAATTCGAACGCTGGCGCATCCCAGTCGGTACATGCTATAAAAGACCAGTCATCAAGCTCGAAATATTATTTAAACGCAAGAGTCAATGATCGCCTCGTGAAAGCTTTTATTGACTTCGGTAGTTCGTGTATAACCATTACTAACTCTACGTCACAAAAATTAAATCTCGAAGTGCAGCCCTGTCAATCGAATAGCGTTATTAGTGGTTTTGGTGGTTCGAAGATAATACCTATTGGTGAAGCGTATGTAAAGGTGTGTGTAGACGAAGCTTCGTGCGACGCGAGCGCTTATATTGTGCCAGACAGCGCACAAGACATCGGTGTGATTATAGGTCAACCGTTCACGGATTACCCAGATGTGTACGTCATTAAGACACCTACGTGTTTAAAAATGTATAACGCAAATAATTTACGCGAGCTACCTGCCGTTTGTGAGGATGTCGAACATGTGAAGTTGGTCACGGATAGTTTAGTCGCGTTGTCGCCAGGAGTGAATAAAATAATAGTTTCATGCGACCAACTGCTATTCGGACGTGCGTCCGTACGTCACACCGAACATCAAGCTCCGAGGGCTGAGTGCGTTATTCCACAGAGCGATATCGAGTTTATTGACGGAAAGGCAGTTATGAATATAATAAATACGAGTAATAGTTCATTTGACATAACTGTTAATCGATGCGTAGCACGAGCCGCGATAATCGACATCGGGAATACGTACAAAATAGGTGACGATCTTGAACCAGACGTGTTAACGAAACTCGAGTCGATTTTACAAGAATACTCGGAATGTTTCTCGGGAGGAGACGACAGTAGAATAGGCAAATGTTCTGTTAAGATGCATATCGAGTTGACGGACAAAGAAAAGGTCGTATATTACCGACCATATCGCATGTCGGCGAGTGATCGTGAGAAGGTACGCAATATCGTTAGTGATTTAAGGAGTAAAGGTATCGTGGAGGAGTCCACATCGCCATACGCGAGTCCTGTCATTCTTGTGACCAAAAAGACGGGAGAGCCGCGCATGGTCGTCGATTACCGCGCGCTTAATAAAGTTACTAAAAAGGAGCGCTACCCTTTACCGTTGATACAGGACCAACTAGATCGACTTTCGAATGCGAATGTTTTCTCGTGCTTAGATATTTTATCGGCTTACCACTGCATTCAAATCGATGACGAGAGTAAACACTATACCGCGTTCATCACACCAGACGGTCTTTATCAGTACACTCGCATGAGTTTCGGATTAGTTAATGCACCAGCGGTGTTTCAACGCGCTATAGACGAAATCCTCGGGCCGTTAAAATTTAAATTTTGCACGGCTTACTTAGACGATATTTTAATATATTCAAACTCGAAAATTGATGCGTTAGACCATTTAAGGGCACTTTTAGAGCGGATCCGAGACGCCAACGTTACATTGAGACTCGATAAATGCTCATTTTTAGTATCTCGTGTCGAGTATTTAGGCCACGAAGTGTGTAATGGCGAAGTAAAACCGGCTCAACATAAACTTAATGCCGTGCACGATTTTAAGCAACCCGAGAACGTACACCACGCAAGACAGTTCATGGGTCTAGCGAACTACTTTCGTAAGTATGTACGTAACTTTGCTTCGCTAGCTCGACCTATCACTCTATTGACAAAAAAGGACCAACCATGGCTCTGGGGCGCTGCCCAACAGCAGGCCTTTGATAGTATTAAGAACATACTCGTAAGTCGTCCGGTATTATTATTATTTCACCCGGAGTATGAAACACAAGTGCACACAGATGCCTCTAAAATCGGTCTGGGAGGTATTCTGCTTCAAAAACCGCCTAATGGTACTTACCAACCAGTCGCTTACGCTAGTCGCCAGACGACCACCGCGGAGCAACGTTACCATAGTTTCGAACTTGAGACATTAGCTGTTGTCATGTCGCTACAGAAGTTCAAGGTCTACTTAACGGGTTTAAAATTCACCATTGTAACTGATTGTAATGCTCTGCGGTGGACGTGGTCAAAGCGGGACCTGAACCCGCGCATCGCTAGATGGTGGCTTGAAGTGCAGGGACTTAACTTTGACGTGGAGTATCGGCCGGGCAGGGCCATGGCTCATGTGGATGCATTGAGTCGTAACCCAGTTGAATCCGTTATGCGTTGCACAGACGGAGATCTTATTGAAAGCATGCAGCACGCTGACGACTCAATCCGATCCACTATAGGGCAGCTGAAGGACGAAACGTCCGTGGGCAATACCAACGGCCTAGACCGGGACTACGTTTTAGAAAATAACGTTTTATTTAGAAAAGTGAACGGTCAAAACAAAGTTGTAGTACCACGTCACTCTCGATGGTCAATCATGCAAACTTTTCACGATAACAACGGTCATGCCAACTATAATAAAACCTATGACGCCATAAAGGAAAAGTATTGGTTTAGTGGTATGAGACGGTTTGTGCAGAAGTACGTCGGTGGTTGCATATCATGCCAATACGCAAAGAAACCAACGGGTCGTAAAGTAGGATTATTACATCCTATAGAGAAGGTAGCTGTACCGTTTCACACCGTCCACGTGGACCACCTCGGTCCATTCTGTAAGAGTCCGTCAGGTAAAATGTACATACTCGCCATCATAGACGCGTTCACGCGTTTCATCTGGATTGAGGCGGTACGCGATGCTGGTTGTGACAACGTATTAAAGACATTTGATCAGTACATTAAAACGTTCGGATTGCCGAGCCGTATAATCAGCGATCGTGGTAAAGCTTTTGACTGCCATGAGTTCAAAAGGTACTGTCGTGATAGGCAAATCAAGCACATACTAATCGCGGTGGCAAGTCCAAGAGCCAATGGGCAAATTGAACGGTTCAATCGTACGATATTGGATGCTCTGGTCGCCTACCTCGGAGAAGAGGATCAGAACCGTTGGGAAGAATATTTGTCCAAGGTGCAGCTCGGGATTAATTCCAATACCAATAATAGTACAGGGAAGTCACCACTAGAACTATTATACGGTTTCCGACCACGACTGTCGGGAGACATCGTTATACCTACGAGGTCAGATATCAGCTCTCTTCGGGCTGGCGCTATTACTCGCTCGCAGGAGGCTGCCCGGAGGTCAAAAATCAATTTTGATAAAAAGAGACGTGAGGGCGCTCCATTTAAGGAAGGCGATCTCGTCCTGGCTGAACGTAAGGTATTTAAGAAAGGGCTACGCAGCGGCAAGCTTATGCCTCGTTTCGATGGTCCTTTTACCGTTCGCAAGGTTTTACCTCATGACCGTTATTTAATCAAAAGTACCACCTCTCGTGGTCGTCCTTACGAAAACGTTCTTGCCAGAGATAAGCTCAAACCTTTACAATATCCTAACGAGTTAACCCCCGATACTGATTGATAACAGGATGGAAGTTGTTTAGATTATAGGTATTATGTTTTATTTTATTTTTTGTTATATGTTGTAATTAATCGTTTCACCTATTATTATAAGACTAGCATATTTAACATGGTTAATTGACGTTAAGTAATAACCTGCATACCGGGTTGCACGTTAAACGTGTTAATAATGCTTGTCTTAATGTCATTATAACAGGCAGTTGATTAATTGTTACTATTAAACGCATGTGTGTGTGTGTGTAACCGTGTGTACAATGTGTACTGACAGTTGGTGGTGGATGTCGAAATGTTTACAGTACTTACTTTGCAATTATTACTTATATAATAAGTAACTTAATTAACAACAAACATACTTCCTAAGTATTTCAGTTAATGTTGTGAGCCACTACTCTGTGGCCGCTGCAACTGTTCACTTAATACGATAATTATATTAATTTACTTAATTTTAATACTGTTAATGTTGTGAGCCATTACCCTGTGGCCGCTGCAACTGTTCACCTAATATAATATATTCATTTGTTTAATGTGAATGTTGTTATTAATTGTGAGTCACTAAACTGTGGCCGCTGCAATCGATGATCTGGTTATAATCCAAGGGTACCCTGCTAAATATTAAGCGCTAAATTGAACATGCATGAAAGACAGATACCGCATTGGTGTCGTCGTTAAAACGAAGGCCTCCTTAGACTGGTGGTAGATACATAGTGTCGTCACCGTCGATAGACACATTGATAAAGTGTCATCCGCAGATGATAGACAACAGGGTCGGCACATCCAGTGTCATCATCTGATAGACACATTCATAAGGTGTCGTCTGATATAACCACGATAGACGCTCAGCTCGTCGTCGTCTGACAGACACATTCATAAGTGTCCTCATTATTTTATAGTGCCAGACACATTCAGAAGTGTTACGACAGTGTCTCATGGTCTGACTCTCTAACAGACGTACCGATATATCTACGCTCTTCAATTTTCTTTTTCGTGAGTTTAAGAACTCACCTTAACCAGTTGACTTCGAGAGTCGGTATTATTAGTTCCAGGATAGGCTACCCGGGGCGGGCAGCTTCATCAGGAAAGGCCGACTGAAAGAGCGAAGGAAGAGGGAAGTAGAACCACTTCTACCGAAGCGCGGGCGCACGGGGCGAGAGGGGTGAGGGACGGCGCCGCTGCGAGCGTCCCGTCTCCTTAGGCAGTCAAGAAACGCTACTTAACTAAAAAGCACGTCCGTTTGCTATCCCGACGGTCCCTCTCGCGAGTGCAATATTTATTAACTGTGTTGATTAAACGCGATAGCTATAAAATTGACTTTAATGATATCTCCTTTCATTAACTATATTTTAGTTTGACAGCACTAAGATTGCACTGAGTTATTAGTTTAGTGAAAATGTCAATTTTGCTATTCTGAGTTTGCCGGTTTTCACCAAAAATTTTGACTATAATAATTTATTTTAACTAAATCTGACTATTTTTAATCGCGATTAAAAAGATGTGGAATAAAACTAGTGGTCATGAACTAAAATTCTCAACAACGCCTCGCCTTCACGTGCAAAAACAGTTCTGTATTTTTTATTTTCTTTTTGCTTATATCTTGAAAATGGCGTGTCCTATCGCAAAAATAATGAAATTTTCGGCCCCCTTAGTAAACCTCGGCACATTTAAATCTCAACACGTGGGTAATATTTTTTTTATATTTTTCAAACAAAAGTGAAAAATTCCATATAAAACACGTTGAGGCTGCCCCCCCAGCACGCGCCTTCGTCTCTCAAAAAATTCATTCTACGCAATGCACACACAAGTACCTACAACGTTGCGAAACCAAAAGAAAAAAAAATACCACGCTGAGTCGCGATTGTCAAATTCGATTTTAGTCGTGACAAAATAATTTTTAAATTTAGAGATTTTTCCTTGCAGAATAGCGTTACAATTCTCATAGCCAAAAGTAAGGAATTTTAGAGATAGTTTAGTTAGTTTAGTTCGTGTACAACAGAATCGGCACCATTGTAACTTATTCTAAAATAGTAATTAAAAATAGATGAAATACATGCTTTGGACTTTTCTAAACTAATTTCAGGGATTTATCATTTAAAATTTCGTTGTCTAGTAACATTTGCTTAACAGCAGCTTTTTTAATTTATCAGTAAATAGATGGCTTTTTTTCTCTGTCCTTATGGATTCTGGTAACTTGTTGTATATTGCTACTGTTTCGGTCAGTCACATGGTGGGCAGTGTTGTGTTGACACACGTTAAAAATAGAGTCACGAGTGAAATTAATATCGAAAGCTTTATCCTAGAAATACAGAATCGTTCTGCGATATGGGACATGACTACAAAGGAGTATAGTGATCGTATTGCAAAAAAAGGTGTGGGAAGAAATCAGCACTTTATTTATAAAAGACTAGCTTCTGCCCGCGACTTCTTCTGCGTAAATGTCGTTTATCGCGGACGCAGGCAAAGTCACGGAATAAAAAGTAGCCTATGTCCTTTCTCAGGCTCTAAACTATCTGAGTACCAGTTTCATTTAAATCGGTTCAGTAGTTTTAGCAGGAAAGCGAGACAGGCAGACAGACAGACAGAGTTACTTTGCATTTATAATATTAGTGTGGATAGTGTGGATTTTGAAACGAAAATTGTCCAAATTGTGACTGACTTAGCTGAAGGGGGTTAAACGCCAAGGCGAGCGCCGCGTGCGCGCCGCGAGCGCGCCGCGAGTGCGCCGCGAGCGCGCCGCAGGGCAGCTAAACGCGACGCTCACGCGGCGCGCTCGCGACGCGCTCGCGACGCGCTCGCGACCCGCGCGCGGCGCTTGCGCTACTCACACGCCCGAGGATCGCGCACGCCTAGTGTGGGGGAGGCCTAAGGTGTGCTTAAACTGTTTGCGCTTCGGTCATGTAGCAAATAAATGTTTTTTGTCACACTGCAAATATTGCAATGAAAAGCACAACACTCTTTTGCACCTCGAAAAATCTGAGCAATCTGCTTCTCGTGATTCGTCATCTACGTCTTCAAAAGACATTGTGTTGACAACTGATGTTCTACCGGTTACTACTCCGACGCGTGTTTTCCTTTCCACAGCGTTGGTGAAGGTGGTCGATGGCAAGGGCAACAAACACACCGCCAGGGCGATCTTGGACAACGGTAGTGGAATAAATATCGTTTCCGAAGCTTTATGCAGTAAGCTTGGTTTGCCGAGGCGGAACGAGAGCTCCACGGTATCAGGTTTTAATAATCATGTATCCCATAGTACACAGTCTTGCAATCTCACAATTGAGTCATTGAATACTAGCTATAGGAATAACATTGATTGTTTTGTGTTTACCAACGTCACCACAGCAGTACCGATCACATACCTTAACTCACGACACGGACCACAGGCGCGCGTTCTAATAATCTAATATACGAACCTACCTAGATTTACGGTCCGCTATTTTATTTCTACCACCTCTGAGAATCACCAACAATCCTTATCCAATTAAGTACCTTTAATAAATTGTGCATTTCATGTAGATCAAAATTGCCCTTTACAGCATATCATTAAATTTAATATTTTAGAAGATATCAGAGATTATAATAAAATCGCCGCAGAGCGGCTAGCGGGCCTTCCCGCGTCCGGCCGTCCCGGTTGGTAGCGGTCGGGTAGTGCAGGATTAATAGGATTGTAATATTGCAATTCATATTACTTTGGCTTCATAGTAAATGCGAATATCATGTGTTCGAAGTACTCAAAATAAACCTAATTGTGTTATTCCAAGTAAGTGACCGCGAAATATGGCTTAGATGTTTAGATTTTTGGACGGATTTGGATTTTTGGTTATCCTGGATACTTACCATATACATAGGATGGGTTCCCTCTATCTGGCAGAAACTTGATGCTCCGAATTTTATTTGGCATAACACACTTGGCATAATCTTATTTAAACGAATATTTTTTTATTTTTTTTTTAATCTTTATTTATTTACAGGGTTTTTTCTATAAAGAATATGCCACCCCGATTATTGAATACAATAACAAAAAAAAACTAGCCTACCCGTAACCTTGTACCCATAATAATAATATGATAAAGAGTTCTGGCCTCATCTGACAATGGTGAGGCCAGCACACTATTATAGAAGCCTACATTAAAATTAGTGTCAAAGGCTTGACGTCTCGGGACCCCAATACGACTACATTCCGTTAAAATGTGATGCACATCTTCTATGACTCCACAGACGGTACAGTTGGGTGAATCAACTTTGCGCATCATGAAAGCAAAGCTATTAAGAGGAACGTGGCCGGATCGGAGTCTCAAAGCCATCACAACTTCTTGCCTATTCATCCTGCCCTCGCTGAACCAAAGCATACGTGGGAGAGATGGTTGAATCGTCCTGTACCAAATGCCCTTCGTTAAAGATCTTTTATCAAAATATTCTGACCACGATTGAATACATCTGTCTCTAACGAGGGGTAAAAGCTCGGTATGCCATGGAAGACAAGTATATAGTTCTCCATCAGACGCAGCTTCATTAGCCAACCGATCAGCCATCTCATTACCATCCAGTCCAACGTGAGAGGGAATCCATTGCAATACAATTGTTTTATGTTTGGTAACAAATTCAGTGATGGTTCTTAAGATACTATACGCCAGTGGAAGCCCTCTGAAAGGTGAAGTACTCGTGCATTTCATCAGATGAAGAAGGGCACTTTTCGAGTCAGTGAAAATTACAAACTGAACTCCATCCAAAGACTTGATGTAGGCCAAAGCTTCAGCAATGGCAATTAACTCCAAGTGCATTATTGAAATTTTTGATGTAATACGGAATTTAAAAAAGGTACCAACTTGCGAATCAAAAAAAGCTGCGCCACAATAATTCTCATGTCTAGAACCATCCGTATACACACAATGAAAATCAGAATAATTTTCATTTAAAGACTTACAACAAATACATCTTAAACTATGCGTATTATAACAATGTTTAGGTTTATCAACCGAATCTAAACTCGGCTTTACAATACGTGATAAGTCCATATTGCTGACCCAAGTATCCATGGAAAACATGCCAATTTTATTACTACAGTACATATGTTCTTGCTTTAGGACATCGTGAGACATGACTAGCAGAGGTTTTTTCTTATTACTCCAATAAGGATTATTATTACACAGACCCTGAAGTTTGTCCAATATGCCTATTAAAGGGAAATCGTAACACTTAGATTTTAAGTAAAACTTACCAGCTAAATATCGGCGGCGAATAAAAAGAGGAGGCAATATCAATTCGGATTCCATTACGTGAATTGGAGTGCTTTTGATAAATCCACCTATTAACCGCAGACAAATGTTTTGCAATCGATCCAGTTTGGCTAAATGTGTGTCAGCGCTATTGTCGAGTAAGAAGCTACCAAAGTCGATACGACTACGGATAAGTGAAATATACAGCCTTCTTAAGTGGTTGGGATGAACACCCCAGCCGGGCCCAACTAAAACCTTAAAAATGTTAATCAGTTTAAGTACCCGCTCACGAACCTCATTTATATGTTTCTTCCAACGGAGACCCCTATCTAGCCATAATCCCAAATATTTCACATGATCTACTACGTCTAATAAAGTACCGTTTAAACGGACATCTATAACAGGTCTACGAAAGCCCCTACTAAACAAACAAATTTTACTTTTAACCGGAGAAATTTCTAAACCTACGTGGGTTAAGATGTTGTTGATTAGATCAAGACCCGACTGAATTTTGCCTTCGCCCTCACTAACAGACGAACACTGCACATATAAAGCAAAGTCATCCGCATACTGAGATATGCAAATATGGTTTTGCAGCCGTTTACAAATATCCAATGTTATTATATTAAATAAAAGCGGGGATAACGGATCACCCTGAGCCAAACCACTACCCGAATATCTGCTAACAACTTCCGTACCTGATTTTATTTTTAGTACTCTTCTGTGAAGAAAATTCCACAAATATTTACAGATGCGTGACCCTATTTGAAGGCTATCTAAAACATTTATTAAAACAGTATTATTTACATTATTATAGGCATTATTAATATCTAAAAAACAACCCATAGTAGAACAACCCTCGGAAAAACCGGTTTGAATTGCGGAGATTAAGCAACTTAAGCCATCTAAACACGACCTACCTCTCCGGAAGCCTACCGTGTTCGTAGAAAATGTGTTACTCTTTTCCAGAAACCATTCCAATCTTCGATATAAAACATAATGGAAAATTTTGCAAATGCATGACAGCAAAGATATCGGTCTGAGTGAAGAAACGTTACTAGGGTCACGACCAGGTTTTGGAATTGGTACGATACAAATGTCACGCCACTGATAGGGAACAAAACTGAGATCTAAAAATTTATTATACAAAAATAGTAAAACAGACTTACCCACATCAGGTAAATTCTTAATCATAGAATAAGATATGTCATCGCATCCAGGAGATGTATCCTTAGATTCGATACATTTATCTAGCTCCTGAATAGAGATCTCACATTCTAATATCGGGTTACTGTGGTGAACCGTAGGGGTCGATGGAGAAACATAATCTGGTGTTAGAGAATATAAAAGATTTGCGGCGCTTTGGGAGTCCACAAAATGTCTAGGCGAACGGTAACCTTTCAGCCATCTCATTCTGCGCCACATTTCACTACACGATGTATTGTGATCAACTGTAGAACAAATATTTTGCCAGTTCACCCCCCTAGCCTGCCGAATTAACTTCTGCGACGTATTTATCCGATTGTTAAGAATATCATAATTTTGGGGAGAGGGGTTACGCCTAAATTTGGATAAAGCTAGTCTACGGTGAGCCACAGCTTGTGACAGTTCTGAAGTCCAGTACGGCTTCGGAGTAAAATTTGAAGCAGGGTTTTGGTTAAATTTAAACATCGGGATGAATTTGTTAGCAGCGTCATTCAAAATATCTAAAAATAAATCATAAGCTTTTTGCAAGTCATTCGGCAAACATAAATGGCAAAATTTTTGTTCTAGATATCTTTTATATGAACTCCAGTCTGCTTTGCTAAAATTCCTTTTAATAACTGAAGGGAGGTATGAGGTACAAAACGTTGAGATTTTAATTATTAAATGGTCACTACCAAGATTTTCATTCATAACGGCCCAATTAATGTTAAGCGCGATATCTGTAGAAACCAGTGATATATCTGGAGAAGTCTGTTGCAAGTTGTTATCTACTAACCTAACTCACGTATGTGTCCCATCGTTCAAAGAAAAAAAGTTGCTGTCTATAAGCGAGTCGTGAATAAGACTGCCTCTGTGATCAGTTTTATAGGACCAACTGACGTGATGGGCGTTAAAATCACCTAGAATTAACGTTTTGGATGGCCATAATGACAAGAGACTATCCCAATCCTGTTGAGTGGTAACAATTCTACTTGGACAATAGACAGAAACAATATATTCGAACGGATCACAGTTAAATAATTGAACGCACACTACCTCGATACCGTTATTATTCACGTGAACGCGTCTCTGCTGCGCTTTAACAGATTTGTGCACTATAATAGCTACACCGCCGTATGAGTCATCACGGTCCGTGCGATAAACATTGTAACCACTAACTTTAAAATTACTTTCTGGCTCAAGCCACGTCTCACTAAGGGCAGCAATATGTACTTTATCCTGGTTTAAAATTTCATTAAACATTGCTAACTTAGGCCTAATACTTTGGGCATTCCACTGCAAGATATTTAACTTAATCGATTTGTTAGCCATCACAGCGAATGAAAAAGTTAAATAAAGCTTTTATCCACGGCAACTCTGAAACAACACTCACTGACACTAAGGTTAACCATTCTAGGCACAATTGGTAGACACACTTTATTTTGAAAATTAGGCTGGTATTTTTGAGGTAAATAACTTCTTTTATTCTTGACCACAACTCATTGAAAGATGGACGTTCATCATTGCCTTCTCCATTATCAGGTGACTGATGAAGGTCTTTATTATTTGCATTTGTATTCCAGTCAAACATCCAGTCTTCTTTTTGTGGCTTACTTTTGTTTTTTGAAGCCTGTACCTTGGGTTTTGGGGAGTCATTTTGAATTGTCGTAGAACTCGTAGGAGTCTGCACTTTGTGTACAGTGGCCTTAGTGTGGACCATTTCGGCAAAAGTGTGATTAAAAGAGGCTTCCGAATTAATTTTCCTAGCTTGTGAAGGGTCGCCTGAGGTAGGTGTAAATGACACCAGATATTCCGGGACAACCGAAGCTTGAGGGTGAATGACAATTTCGGGGGGATCAGAATTTTCGGGAGGAACATAACACTCCAGCGCTTTCCTGTATGTGCAACCAAACTCAGCCATTATCTCCCTTAACCTTCGCTCCTTTTTGTACACTGGACAAGTCTTGCTAAGCGATATGTGGTTACCTTTGCAGTTGACACAGGAAAACGATAAAGTGTCGCAATTTTCATGGTGTCCACCACACTTCGGGCAGACCACGTTTTTAAAGGGGCACATTTTCCGCACATGGCCTAACCTCCAACATTGGGAACACTGTGATACCTGGTGTATATAAGGCAAAACCTTTATGTTTATGTCACATACCTGAACTGAAGCCGGTAGATGATCACCGTCAAAACATAGTCGAAGAGTCTCGCTAGGGCACCAACCACCTTCAACCCTGTTACGACGGTCTAGCCTTTTGAATGATAAAAGTTTGGCAGGGGCCGGACATGAAATAGTTTCAGAAATCTCCGCATCCGTAAAATCTAAATCTACATCCTTTATGAGGCCATAGCAGACAGACAGCTGCATGGCCTTCTGGAACCGCCATCCTTTCTCTAATAGTTTTTCGCACCTCATTAGCGATTGCGCAGCCGACTCACATGCAAATTGAAACCTTATTTTAAAAGGACTTAAGTATTTGACTTGCGTAACTTGTTGAATTTTATTTTCTTTTAAAATACGTGCCATAGCAAACTGCTTTGGAAGACGTTCCTTGGAAGAAACATAAACCTCATATTTTTCTTCTTTAACAGAGTTTCTGCTACCGTGACACATCTTTTTTTTGCTTCCCTTAACTTCTGACCAACCCTCTTCGTCTTCAGTACTGTCCTCTCTTTCTCGTTTTTCCGCTCTTAACAGCTCCTCTTTATTTTTACCATCATCATCTATAGCATCCATGTCCGACGAATCATTCAGCAAACTCTGAACATCATTCTTGAAGAAGGGCGTAACACAGCGCGGTGGCGAAGCGCTTACGTTATCAGCCATGGCGTGATCACGTAAGGCACGCGGTAGGGCCGCGCAGCTGTGAGGTCCGGCGCACACCTACAGCGCGTTATAATTCGTAAACAACAATTCGCGCGGTGGGGATAGCGATCTGATCCACGATAAAACACAACCAGACCGCACGAGTGCCGGTACGGTTATGTAAACGAATATTTGTAAGGCATAAAAAATGTTTAGCATAATCATTGTTTGGCCGAATGTTTATATGCTCGACTTTACGCTGGCATACTTTTAAGATGGCAGAATTTTATTTCGCATAATTACCTTTGGCAGACTTAAAATTCCGCATAATTTCGTTTAGCATAACATTTATTTAGAGCAATGATTATTTGGCATAATTTCACTTGGCATACTACGAAGATGGCAGAATTTCATTTAGAATAATTTTGTTAGGCATATTTTCATTTCTATTAAATTGCATTTTAACCTTAAATAAAATGAAATAGTGTCTCAAAAAGTCAGTATATGTTGTGCTACAAAAATTATTGACAGAAACGAATCGCTGCAGAACCGACTCCACGTAGTCTTGTCTGCCCTACCCCTAGAGTGTAATTTAAGCCCGCGTAGGCGCGGAGTGGCGAGGCGGCTCGCGAGCTGAGGAGCAGGTGGTTTTGACGGTCGCCGCCGCGGAAGCCGCGGTGGTGAGCGTAAAACCATCTGCGACGATGAGGTCGCGTGGGACCGCCGGAGCCCCGCAGCGCCGAAGCCGTGACAGAAACCATGCATGCTGCATGTTGCATGCTCGCCTGCATACTGTAAGCTTGCTTGCATGCTTGCTTGCTGCATGCTTGCTTGCATGCTGCATGCTTGGTTGCTTGCATGCTGTACGCTTGCTTGCATGCTGCATGCTTGCTTGCTTGCTTGCTGTACGCTTGCTTGCATGCTGTACGCTTGCTTGCATGGTGCATGCTTGTTTGCATGCTGCATGCTTCTTCGCTATGAAATGTATGCCAAAAGATGATTCTAAGTTTAAAGTTTCTGAGATATGATAGTTCTGCCTTTTAATAACTATCGATATGAAATTATGCCAAGAGACGATTCTGACTGCGAACTTTATGCGATATGATGGTTCTACTTTTTAATTATTATGGAATAAAATTTATGCCTAAATATGATTCTGACTTATAAAATTATGGGTTGTGAATGTATGATAAATGAGTGTATGCCAGACGATTTTCTGCGAAATGAAGTTTATGCCATCCGCTGTTATGCAAAATAATATTATGACGAAAAAAATTCTGCCATAAAGGGTGGACCCACATAGGATACTTTATCCCGGAAGTAGGTTTCCGAGTGACATTTTCCGAAAGCTATACGGGCGAAGCCACTTGCAAAAGTACTATTCTTATAACTATGTTTAATTTAGTGTCTGGTAAATAATTGAGTGTCTGTATAGGTAGAATAGGAGCGGTAAGAAAAACCAGTACGACTTATATTCAATTTGACACTTTGGTTTGGTCTTTGAAAACTGGAGGATCGTCGTATTCTTACTCTGAATACTATTAGTTTTATTTTAAGTACATCAAACACACAAGATATGTAAGGATCGTAGCAGGTGGCGTTCCGTAGTTTCTGCCTACCCCCATGGGAAAAAGGCGTAATTTTATGTATGTATAACATGGATTAATACATTCTTACCGCGGTAGTACCTACGTCCTCTTGCGATAATTTCCGACATACACGCGGGCGAAGCCGCGGGCAAAAGCTAGTAACATATAAAGTAGGCAAAAATAAGCAGTTGGTTTAAAAAAAATAAAACATGCATATTGTGGGTAACAACAACTTACGTGGGAAATATCAAAATCATCATTTGCAATTGAAATAAAAATATTTTAAAAATAGTTGCACTATAATTGTCTGGAAAATTTAAGACTGTTTGCTAAATGTACTCTTTTTGTAATCGTTTTTATCAAATAAATTATTATTATTAAATTATTTTTAATTCGAATTTGCTTTCCTCAGCCTAGCCGGATAGAAATGTTGGCACGGGCTTAAGCCAAGTGTCCAGCATTGGGGTAAGTGTTATTATTAAATATGTTATTATTAATATTATTATTTACTGTTGGACATAGGCCTACCCCAAAAAGGGTGGGTTTGCCACTATCTCACGCTTGGCAGCTGGTGATCACAGCATTCTGGTAAAATGCATAGAGAAACTCCGCCCCTAAGACGACCCACTGACCCATTCTCTAGTAAATCCTTTACTTAAACTCTTATGACACCCATATGAAAATTATTTAGACTAGTCTAAAATTTTTAAAACTTGGTTTTTAATGAGTTGCCTGTTAAATACCAATTATTAGCAGGTAACTGGACTGATCTACTGTAATGACCAACACATCTACTACCACAAATGTATCATAAATATACAAGGTAATAACCTGGTGTGTGGTGAGCGAGTGCAGGTCGGCTATGAATATCATGAGGTCCTCGCCTTGCTCCTGCAGGCGCACGCAGCGTCGCACCGCACCGAAATAGTTGCCAATGTGCAGCACGCCGGTGGGCTGTAGCCCCGATACCACGCGTCGCGGCCACTCTTCACCACTACCAGCTCCCGCCACAACTTCATCACTCCCTGTCTAATGTCCAAAATATTCAAAAATCTTCTGGGCCACTTTTCCATTTGTTATCAAATATCCAACGTACCTCTGTAGAATATTTACTACTACTGTTATAAGTATTTTTCGTACACTGGGTGCAAATACTTAATGTTTTTCTTAAAAAAATCGACGATATAATACCACGCATATTTAAATATTCAGCTTCAATGAAACATTTAGTTGTATCTTAATCTGATAAAACGATGTTTTGCAGGCAAATCAAATAGAAAAAGAAATTGATAACCTAATTTACACTGTGGACTGTGGTGGAACTGGGGTGATAGTTGACATTGACACTTGACTGACAGCAGGTTTTTTTTTCTATCTATTAATGAGGTTACTATACTAAGGCCTTTAACTCAATAACAGTATTAGTACAGCTTGGCCACTTGGCAAAAAAGAATCTGGAAAAACCGGCCAAGTGCGAGTCGGAATCGCGCACCGAGGCACAGTGCGCGAATCGTGAAGAAGGGACTTAAGGATTCGAATATATCTTACTGAATTCTAGACAGAGACTCAAAAGGAGGTACATACACAAAGAACATCTACACTATCTACACTATATCTACACTATATACTATATATACTATATACTATATTACTATATATTACTATATATACTATATTACTATATTTACTATATATACTATTATACTATATATACTATATACTATATTACTATATTTACAGCTTGGCAAAAAAGAGTCTGGAAAAAATGAGGGCGCCTGCTTAGCAGGTATGGCCACCCTGTATACTAGGACTAAAAGTGATAAGATACTTGTTGTTTTAATCCATAAACACGAGATCCCGGAAATTCTCATCAGTCAATATTTCAAGACTTGATAGGCACACAGTCTTTTACTTTCATTGTATTTAGTAGATTGCGCATTATTTCGCTGGAATAACCTTTTATCTCAGAGTACCATCATAATAACATAATGCAAACTTGTTCAGTTTAAAAATTAATTAAATTACACTCAGGGATTGCAGATTGAACCCGATACACAAGACATAATGTTCAGCAATCGCATTTGCGGCCACCATCTAGGGTATTCACAACCATTCGATGGTTGTTATGCCTGTATCAAATTTGACATGAATGATACTGAACGAATCCTGTTAATGCTGACAGTTTATCGACAAGAAGGCGACTTACAGCTGCTTACTGTCGGAAACTAATCGGAAGTCAGAGAGTACCTATAACATATCGCATTCGAAAAGTACGGGCAATATCGAATAAACTTGAACAGTTGACTAAAGAAAGCGTCAGGTATGTCTATGTGGGGTACATAACATTATCACCATTCACATGACAATGGTGCCGATTCCCTTATTCACAAACTAAACTAAATTTAAGTTCAGTGCATCTTTTTCTTTCTATTTCAATAAGCAAAGGGCAGAAGATAAATTTTAGTTTAGTCCTGTCAAATTAATCAGCGCTTGACGTAAATTGACGTAATTTTAGTAGGCAAGTTTTTAATCACGTCTAAACTTGTATGGAGTAGTGACAGGCGCTGATTAATTTGACAGGACTAAACTAAAAATTTTCTTTTGTCCTCTTCTTAATGAAATACAAAGAAAAAGATGCACTGAATTTAAATTTAGTTTAGTTTGTGAACAAGGAAATCGGTACCAATGAAAATGAAATAACACGCTAAAGTTTAGATTTTATTTAAAAAGAATAACGTGACATAATATCACTCTTGTATTCCTTTTCGGTGCTATGATAGATTTTTTCCATTAACACTGATGTGTCAGTTTTACATTTCTTATTTATGAAATCTAAATAGTGTAAAAATCTTTCTTACACGTTTACGGCTCCCATTACAACCCGTCTCTTCAAACTATAGGTAATATATTACGTAGAATAGGCACCTGAAAAATAATAAATATAAATTATACTTTTTTTACTGTGATATGCGATAATGGCATTAACAAAAAAAAAAAAAAAAAAATACTTGCCTGTTTAGTTATAGTGTTGAACTTTTTGTCTAATTGCACACAGATCAAAATCGTCTAATTCTTTCTTCCGCCAACTGTTTTGGTGTTCCTCCAGGTGTAGAAAATAATCCTTAATTTTTTTCACCTTTATTAACAATTTCTCTAATTGTACTGTGAGATTTACCTTGAAAAAAACAAAGAAAATCATATTAATTCCATGTAGGCACATTTTTCAATTTCAAGTATCAAACATCAAGAGTTAACGTACACGCGATTTGTCAAACTAGAAAACATAACCTCAATAATCTATTAGTAAATAAAACAATAAAATGGCTTGAAACTTATAATACCGATAAAACTTAGTATTAGAAAGGAAAAACAATGACTGGCATTGAACAAAAGATACATTTCTTGGATAAATACCTGTCGTGTCGGCAGTTCTTTCGTAAACATTGTCAATCGGAGACAAAATTTGTTCCGCTTCAGATTCCGCCAAATTTCTTACAAAAACTTAGTATATCACAGCTCACATCACTACTCCTTATTGTTTTATTCATTTTTTATATGTTCAAAAGCATTAATAATTGATAGTTAATTAGAAATAACTAAAATACAACTAGCAACATAACAATGACAGATTAGCTACTTGTTGATGATAAACAAAGCAGTGTTGCAACCAAAAAAATATTTTAGTTCTAATGGTTACCACGACAGACTCTTTTTTGCCAAGCTATACTATATAATTTTACTATATATACTATATATACTATATATATATATATATATTATATATTTATATATATATATTTATATTATTATATATATTATATATTTATATATATATATATTATATATTTTATGTATATATATTTATATATTTTTATATTTTATATATTATATATTTATATATTATATTATAAATGCAAAAGTAACTCTGTCTGTCTGTCTGTCTGTCTGTCTGTCTCGCTTTCCTGCTAAAACTACTGAACAGATTTAAATGAAATTTGGTACACAGATAGTTTAGAGCGTGAGAAAGGACATAGGCTACTTTTTATCCCGGTAGTATGTTCCCGCGGGATTATTTCCGACATCCACGCGGGCGAAGCCGCTGGCAAAAGCTAGTATTATATAAATGCAAAAGTAACTCTGTCTGTCTGTCTGTCTGTCTCGCTTTCCTGCTAAAACGAATGAACCGATTTAAATGAAATTTAGTACACAGATAGTTTAGAGCCTGAGAAAGGACATAGGCTACTTTTTATCCCGGTAGTATGTTCCCGCGGGATAATTTCCGACCTCCACGCGGGGGAAGCTGCTGGCAAAAGCTAGTGGTTATATAAAAACAAGCGTCTCAGTACGTTGTTACATACAGCTTGGCAAAAAAGAGTCTGGAAAAAATGAGGGCGCCTGCTTAGCAGGTATGGCCACCCTGTATACTAGGACTAAAAGTGATAAGATACTTGTTGTTTTAATCCACAAACACGAGATCCCGGAAATTCTCATCAGTCAAGATTTCAAGACTTGATAGGCACACAGTCTTTTACTTTCACTGTATTTAGTAGATTGCGCATTATTTCACTGGAATAACCTTTTATATATGAGTGCCATCATAATAACATAATGAAAACTTATTCAGTTTCAAAATTAAATAAATTACACTCAGGGATTGCCGATTGAACCAGATACACAAGACATAATGTTCAGCAATCGCATTTGCGGCCACCATCTAGGGTATTCACAACAATTCGATGGTTGGTATGCCTGTATCAAATTTGACATGAATAATACTGAACGAATCTTGTTAATGCTGACAGTTTATAGTCGACAAGAAGGCGACTTACAGCTGCTTACTGTCGGAAACTAATCGGAAGTCAGAGAGTACCTATAACATGTCGCATTCGAAAGGTACGGGCAATATCGAATAAACTTGACAGTTGACTAATGAAGGCGTCAGGTATGTCTATGTGGGGTACAGACACCAGCACATCAAGCTACTCGAAACTATCAAATTCTCCCAATTTACATTGAACCGAATGCTTTAGCGACAAAGTTAAAAATCTATGACAGATTGTAGTAGCGCGATGTGCTGGCGTCTGTAGGTACATAACATTATCACTATTTACAGGACAATGAAAATTAAATAACACGCTAAAATTTAGATTTTATTTCAAAAGAAAAACGTGACATAACATCATTCGTGTATTCCTTTTCGGTGCTATGATAGATTTTTTCCATTAACACTGATGTGTCAGTTTTACATTTCTTATTTATGAAATCTAAATAGTGTAAAAATATTTCTTAGACGTTTACGGCTCCCATTACAACCCGTCTCCCTCGGTAATATATTACGTAGAATAGGCACCTGAAAAATAATAATTTTTTTTTGGTTCTTTTCGTCCCTCTTTGGGACAGGCAAAGGGAGCTGAGCCCATACAGCCAAGTCTGATTTAGTTTTCTTTTTCTTCCAATTCTTCTTTTTTTTTTCTTTCTTGTCTTTCTATAATATAATCAAGGCCGAAACCATGTCTTCTTTATTCAATGTCTTCGATATCCAATAGTCAGGCCGAAACCAAGTCTTATTTTTATCAATGTCTTCAATAACCAATAGTTAGGCGTAAGCCAAGTCTTCTTTTAATATATTCAAGTTCAGTACCTTTTGTTAGACCGGAGCCGAGTCTTCTTTCATGTTTTATTTAATATTATCTCAATATCTCAATATCATATAATTTTATGTCAAAAGTGTAGTAGTTGTCAAATTCAAATTTCATCAACAGTTGATACAATAAAATCGTAAATTGGTAAAAAACAATCTTTTTTCGTCAAAAGTTGCTGAAGCGAGCGCGGGATATCTTCAGCATTTTCATAAATACCTAGCAGGCGATCAACTAAAATGATCCTTTGAAGAGCAAAATTAGGACAATCAAATACAATGTGATCCAATGTTTGTATAGCAGAATTACAATAATCACAATTTGGGGAAGACAGAATGCCAATTCTAAACAGATGTGCATTAAATCGACAGTGACCTAGCCGTAGACGACAAATCGTTGTATAAAACTTTCTGTTCCGATAGATATTTCCTCCTGTAAACCAAGGAGGAGAAATCTTTGTTTTAATTTCAGCTAGCCACTTTCCTTTGGTTTCAACTACATGCTGCCAGAAATTGTGAAATTCACGTGCCAGTTTTGATTTGAAATAAGTCAACGCATCTGAATTTGGAATGGGCTTATGCAAAATTGGACATTCCTGATGATGATTAACAATGAATTTAGCCAGGTAATCAACTTGTTCATTTCCAACTACCCCGATATGTGAAGGAGTCCAGAAAAGGACGATATCTTTGAACTTATGTAAATTATTGTATTTTTCTCTGATATTATAAATTATGTAACTTGTTTTTGCATTACAACTGGGATTTTCTAGTGCTCTCAATACACTCATACTATCAGTGATAATGATCCATTTATTTTCTTGCCTAGTCTCAATATACTCTAAAGCACTGAGTATTGCCATAGCCTCTGCTGTATACACAGTTGCTACTGAAGACAACCTATTTCCAAACCCACTTCGAGCCTGAACGTCATAAATAGCCATAGATACAGCATTATCATTTTTTGAGCCATCTGTGTACAATTGATTGTAACCATTCCATTCCTCAAGCATTCTGTAAACATCCTCTTTAAACTTCAAAGATTCATTAATTACTATTTTAAATGGACAATACTTTGATTCATAGGAATATAAATAACAAGGCCAAATGGAGCTAGAAAAATAATTTTGATTAGAACAATCTTTTAAAATTTCAGATAAACCTTGTACTAGAAAAGGGGGATTGATCCCATTAATAGCCTTCTTTAACTGCAATAGAAGAGGATGATCACTGATAGAAGAAATCTTAATGAAGAATTTTGTTCTGAGGTAATTGAATCTAATTATCAATGGAGGCAAACTACATTCGACTTGCATTGACACTATAGGTGTTGAACACATAGCTCCCAAAATAATACGTAAGCATCTATTTTGCACTTTGTCTAGTTTTTCTACTAGTTTTTGTACACCACTATAGCAAAAAAATGCATATTCGAAGTGACTTCTTACTAAGGACTTATATAAAATCAGTAATGTCCCTGGATCAGCACCCCAATAAGTGCCAGCGAGAGATTTCAAAATATTGCAAGCTTTTAATGCTCTGTTTGCTAAGTAATCAACATACACATTCCATTTAAAATTACTGAGAAAAGTAACACCTAAAAATTTTATGGAACTATCCACTAACATAAGGCTATTATTGTAATAAATTTTAATACTAGGAGAACCAACAACATTTTTGGAAAAGACAACAACCTTACTTTTCTCATAGCTGACCTCCAAACTGAGACTTTCAAAATAATGTCCCAATTTTTCCAAGCTAGCATTGAGTTTTGTTTCAATGCTGTTAAGGTTTTCTCCTGAACAATACACAACCAAATCATCAGCAAATTGTAAATTACAGACATCACTACCCAGCACATTATTTAATCTAGCAATATATAAAATAAATAATAGAGGACTTAATATTCCTCCTTGAGAAACTCCTCTATAAGAATACCTAGGTCCTATTAATTGATTATTGACTTTTACATACAATTTACGTTCATTTAAAAACTCAAAAATCCAACTTACTATTTTTTCAGGAACATTTAGTGAAAGGAGAATGGATGACAATGTACTTAAATTTACATTATTAAAAGCACCAACAATATCGAAGAAAACAGATCCCAACATTTTATGCTCGACAAGAGCACTGTGTATATCCAGAGATAAATGACTAAGACTTTCCCGAGCAGAACGACCACATCGAAAGCCAAATTGATTGTAAGGTAGTAGACTATTACTTTCAATGTAAAATATCAAACGTTGTTTTAGAAGCTGTTCAAATATTTTACCAACACACGAACTTAGAGTAATAGGACGATATGAGTCAGCGCTGTTAGGGTCTTTACCCTGTTTCAGGATAGGTATTAAACAATCTGTTTTCCATTCCTCAGGAATAATAGAACAATGCCAAAGTGAATTCAAAATATTTAAAAATATAGACAAACTGTGTGAATTTAATAATTTTAACATTTTGTATGAGAGCCAATCTAAGCCACATGCCGAATCTCTTCTTGATCTTAAAGCAGATTTTAGCTCTTCAATAGAAAAAGTTTCCACCATGAAATTATTTGTGCAATTTTGTAAGTTATTGTGACTGACTGTGTAAAAATTCTGAACTGAATCAGGAGTATACTTATGCAGAAATTGAGAGATCCATTCATAACTAGAAAACAAACTGCTATTTGTAGAAACATTTTTTAACTTCCTCATTTTTGCCCAAACTTGACTCATTGGAGTGAGTCTATTAATAGAATGACAAAACTCTAACCAACATGCACGACGCTCCTGTCGTAGGATACGTTTTTTTCGGGCTTGCATATGTTTGAAACTTATAAAATTGTCTAGACAAGGATTTGATTTAAATAAGATGTATGCTTGCTTACAATCTTGTACAGCTCTAGTGCACTTCTCGTTCCACCAAGGGAGTCGAAGCTTCCTCCTAGATCTGCGAGAGTCGCAAGTGGTATTGTTTTTATTAAAACTGATTACTGACATCTGAACTGCTTGTAGAATTATTGAACAAAAATTATTATATGTATCAATATGACTCGAGTTATAATACTGAAAACTTTCCATCATGTCATTTACAATCTTTTTATAAATAGACCAATCAACTAATTTCAGATTACAATGAAGAGGAATATTTGAAACATTAGAAGGATCCACATCATTAGCAGTATCTATAACATATTTTGTAATGGTAGGCAAATGATAGCTGCCTATAGAATCCTGATAAACCTGCCATTCACAAGACAAAGCCAAGGAAGAAGAAACCATAGTTAAATCAAGACCATTTGGTCTCCATAGATGAGACCCTACAGTAGTTGGCTGACCATCATTTAAGAGTATCAAGTCATTTTCATCCATGGAATTCATTATAGCTCTGCCACGAGAGTCGTCACTACAACAACCCCAAAAAGTGTGATGGGCATTAAAGTCCCCAGCAATTATCAATGGTTTAGGTATACTATTTATTAGTGAATCAAATTTGTTCTTTTCAAAAGTAGGACTGCAATTTCCAGGACTGTAAAAACTAACTACTGAAATGTATTTGTTATTAATTTTAATTTTAATTGCAATATTTTGAATAGAATCGTCAAAATATGTGTCTAATAATCTAAATTCAATGCCATTACGTATAAATATAGCAACACCATTGTGATCATTACCACAATCATTCCTAACTGTGGTATAGCCACGAATGTTGTATTGTATGTGTGGTTTTAACCATGTTTCTGAAACTAAAGCTAAATGTATGTCATTATAATAGAGAAACTGCTGAAACTGCAGTTTATTACTTAGCAAACTTTGTGCATTCCACTGAGCAATATTTAAAATTTTGTTAGTGAATTTTATATTATAATATTTTTACCTTTAATAGTCTCTCTAATAGCAGATGTTATAGTTTGTGTACAAATACTTTCATTTTGTGTTTTATTTAACTTAATCAAGTTAACAATAGATTCTGTCAACAAACTTAATACTGTGCTATTAGACAACATCAAGTTTATAATATCTGTCGAATGTTCCGATTTGTTCAGTGATGGGAAATTAGCTTTATTAAATAAGTCCGAAAAAGGGGTTTTCGATGTATTTCTGCTTTCAGCAATCTTTCTTTTCTTAATGGGACATTGGCCAGATATGGATAAATGATTACCTTTGCAATGAACACATACAGCTTTTTCCGCAGGTACAGAGCACTCCTTGAAGGAATGACCCTCAGTACATACTGAGCATCTTTGCGAATTTTTACAAAATTTGGCTAAATGCCCAAAACGTAAGCAACGGAAACACTGCTTGACTGGTGGAATATAGGGCAGTACTGAAAGCCGCCACATCTTAATATGAACGTAATCTGGTAAAGATGTAGATGAAGCAAAAGTAATAACTACAGTTTGGGTAGGCTGTAGTTCAGATGAGCTACCTACTCTAACTTTTTTCATTATTCTTCTAACGCTTATAATTTTTTTTGAACTTGATATTGCCTTAAAAATTTTTTTGTTTGACATATCCGTAGGTACTGACGTGATAACTCCAGACAATTCTGTCGTTCCAGCCGGAATCGACGCTTTGATCGACTGTTCTTTCAGAAAAGTAACATTGTCCAAGAATGAATTGGCTAAATTCGGGCGATCGAAAACTACGCCGATTTTGTATCTGTTAATTTTTTTCAAGTACTTAATCCCTTTAACAAATCTAGTGAAGCATCCACTCAGGTACATCATATCTCTTTGGCCTATTGGTTGTTCTTCATTTGTGCTCTCGATAAATACAATAAAGTCATACCCAGCTACGGCATCCTCAGGGTACCTGCGACTGTAGTCTGTAACCCTATACGGGGCATACTTCTCTGTAGCCTTTTCTTCCGCAGTGCAGGAGTCGACGTAGTCAGACTCACTTGTCTCCGAAGATGAATCCGGAGGACCAGTAACAATTTCTTCACCAGGATCTTGTTTGGGTTTTTTTCTTTTCTTAGGCATCTTAAATCTTGTTTTATAAACTAAGTTAGTAGAATAAAAACAGGAAAATATGTACAAACTAAATTAAAATTAAAGTAAAATTACAAGAAGTAAAAAAAAGACCGCCTATTATTTCAAGGTTCCCGCGCTTTTTTTCTGAAAAATAATAAATATAAATTATACTTTTTTTTTACTGTGGTATGCGATAATAGCTGTTTCATCATAGTGTTGAAATTTTTTGTCTAATTGCACACAGATCAAAGTCGTCTAATTCTTTCTTCCGCCAACTGTTTTGGTGTTTCTCCAGGTGTAGAAAAAATCCTTAATTTTTTTCACCTTCATTAACAATTTCTATAATTGTACTGTGAGATTTACCTTGAAAAAAATATAAAGACAATCATATTAATTCCATGTAGGTACATTTTTCAATTTCAAGTATCAAACATCAAGAGTTAACGTACACGCGATTTGTCAAACTAGAAAACATAACCTCAATAATCTATTAGTAAATAAAACAATAAAATGGCTTGAAACTTATAATACCGATAAAACTTAGTATTAGAAAGGAAAAACAATGACTGGCATTGACTAAAAGATAAATTTCTTCGATAAATACCTGTCGTGTCGGCAGTTCTTTCGAAAACATTGTCAATCGGAGACAAAATTTGTTCCGCTTCAGATTCCGCCAAATTTCTTACGAAAACTTAGTATATCACAGCTCACACCACTACTCCTTATTGTTTTATTCATTTTTTATATGTTCAAAAGCATTAATAATTGATAGTTAATTAGAAATAAGTAAAATACAACTGGGAACATAACATAATGACAGATTAGCTACTTGTTGATGATAAACAAAGCAGTGCTGCTACCAAAAAAATATTTTAGTTCCAATGGTTACCACGACAGACTCTTTTTTGCCAACCTATATTTTGGTATGATTTCGAGATGATATATGTATAAATATATTATATAAATGTATAGTAAGATAGTGAAGTATTTGTAATAGGAGTTATGTAGATGTATAGGTTTGTAAAAACGTCTACAGGATATTCTCCTGTTTCTGTCGTGGTGTCTCAGTCCCAGTGTTTCCACAATGAGGGGAAATTCCCCTTTTAAGGGGTAATCAGGGTCCAGAGGGGAAGAAAAAGGGGAAATACTATAAAAGGGGAAATTGTATGAAATCATATATTAAACCTCGCCTGAAATGTTGCATAATGCGGGTTTTTGCGTATGAGAAATCCACTAGATATCAAGACGTAGGCTTGTGGTCTATCTGCTACGTGATTGGTGAATTTTGACATATCTGACAATGTCATGTCGAAAAAAACCAATCATGCTGCAGTTGGAACTCACGCCTACGTATTGCCATCTAGCGGATTCTTCATACGGGAAAACCCTCATTATTTATGTTATGGACTAGTTTGTTACCGTTACCGTATAAAAGAAACAGTGACAACACATGCATATGGCGCATACTTACCCTTATTCCCATTCTGTTTAAGGCTTAAAATATTATTCTGTGCTTTAGCATACTGTATACTGACTTGGAATAAAAGGTAAGTAATGATGTGCAAAGTCGACAAATCTTGTCGATGATTTTGTTGACGTATTGTATTTAGTGTAAATAATATTATTATAGTAAGAAGGCAGGCTATAGAAGAAAAATGATATAAACATTTTTTTTCTTTTATTTACTACACTAGTGCCAAAACTACAGCAACATAATTTTTGAGGGGAAAAAAGTCCAAAGAAGGGGAAATCGGAATTGAGGGATGGGGAAAGGAAATCATTATAGTGGAAACACTGCTCAGTCCCCTAACTTGGTAGTGACCACAAGGGTTTTAAAAACACGCCAAGCGAAAACTGAGTACGATTACCAGCGGGTAAACGCAGTGGTGTGCAAGTGTGTGGGATGCAGTGTAATGATGTATTGGTAGAGAGTTATGTGTAGGAGGAAACGTCTACGGGATATTCTCCAATAGAACGTCGTAGAGTAAGCCAAACCCCCTTGTAAGTGACCACGAATGGTTTTAAGAACACTCACAAGCGAAGAATGGATGCCAATTACCATTGGGTAAAGGTATGTCTGTGGGGATGTAGTGTTTAGATGATGTTCAGTATGAAGTAGGTATGTTGAGTAGGTTGTAGGAGTCAGGAGAGCTGAAGAAAAAAAAAATAAGTTAGTTAGGTCAAATAAGAAGTCCAAAAGGAAATACTAGTGTTAGTTTTTTTTTGAATTTTGAAAAAAGAGTGGGTTCGTGTCTGTTTGGGCGCCAAACTGTTACGTATCTGCTTCATGAATGATATGGATAAGGCAGATCTGATACAATTTATTAAATGAAAAAGAGTAAACTGGCTTCCAGAGTAGAACGCTTCAAGAGGGCTTCAGAGTAGACGGGCTTCAGAGTAGACAGGCTTCAGAGTAGACGGGTTTCAGAGTAGACGGGCTTCAGAGTAGACGGGCTTCAGAGTGTAAGCGCTTCAGAGTAGTTTCCCCAGAGTGCGGGCGCTTCAGAGTAGTTTCCCCAGAGTGCGGGCGCTTCAGAGTAGTTTCCCAGAGTGTGGGCGCTTCAGAGTAGTTTCCCAGAGTGTGGGCGCTTCAGAGTAGTTTCCCAGAGTGTGTCCTCCAGAGTGTACGGCCTCTAGAGTGTCGCCATCAGCGGTTCGAACGCCGTATCGTATTTAGATCGATTTGCTGAGTATAGACATATAAATAAAATAAAATAAGTAAAGCATGAAGTGTAAACATAGAAACAAATAAAAAGGATGATAAAGAATCATGAATTATAGTGTAAGTATAGGATGAACACTATAGCACACCACATTGCATTTGGTTGTCTATCCACTAAAGGCAGAGGTCATGATTTATTTAATATCATCGATGACTTGGATTTATGTATTTTAAATGATGGTAGTTTTACAACTGTTAACAACCCGCGGCGGAATCCGTCTGCAATTGATGTTAGCTTTACTAGTGCTAACCTAGCAGCAATATGCGAGTGGTCTGTACATGATGATGCCATGGGCAGCTATCACTACCCAACAATAACAGAGATTTCACTGCATATAGATAATCATATTAATCCCCCCGTTGATAGGTTTATATATAAAAAAGCAGATTGGGAAAAGTATAAAACTATTTCTAAAACAATATTCAATGATTTAGTCCTAAAACTGTATGACCCTATTTCAACCTATAATAATTTTTGTTCTCGATTGGATACATTAAAAGATATGACAATTCCTAAACTTAATAAACCAAATAATTTTAAAAGCAGACGGCTCCATGGTGGAATGACATTTGTGAAAAAAGTGTAATTGCCTCCTACAATGCATTGAAACTATATAGAAGTGAACCTAGTATGGAGAACTATTTAGATTATAAAAGAAAAGATGCACTTAAAAAAAGAACCATATCGGAACAAAAAGGAATAGGTTGGAATAACTTATGTAACACATTTAATAGAAATACTCCTATAAGTAAGATTTGGAATCTTCTAAAAATGTATAAAGGTATAAGAGCTGGCAATAAATCATATAAAGATGAGTTTATTTCCCAATTTCTAGATAACTTATCCGACAACAGCAATCTAAATAATATTAATAGTTTAGGCAATATTTTCGAATCAAATAATGATAATCTAAATTCCAAATTTTTGCTAAATCCTTTTACATGGTCTGAATTTAAAATGAGTTTGTTATCTCGGAAAGACACTACACCTGGTTTAGATGATCTCCCCTATTGTGCTATTAAAAATTTAGATGAATCAGCACATAAAATGTTTCTTAATATTCTTAATTTACTTTAGCATTGTAAATGTATTCCACAATCATGGAAAATACAATGTGTCATTCCGATACTCAAACCAGATAAACCTTCAGAGCTTGCCAGCTCTTATAGACCAATATCACTGTCTTCATGTCTAGGTAAATTATTTGAAAACATGATTAAAAATCGTTTGGATTGGTATATGGAATCTAACGGCTTCATTCCACATGTACAATATGGATTTCGTCGAGGGCGAAGTTGTGCAGACAGCTTCACTTCCTTAGTTTCAGACCTGAAACATGCAAAGGATAAAAAGTTACACACTGTTTGTGTATTCCTAGATGTTCAAGGTGCTTTTGACAGTCTGGATCCAGCTATACTTGTAGAAGTTATGTCTAGGTTAGGTGTGCCTGGCCAACTATGTAAATGGATATATAATTTTCTGACTAATAGAACACTCTATGTAAGACATAATAACACATTGCATGGACCAAAATGTGCATCTAGGGGTACAATGCAGGGTGCTACACTATCTCCTTTGTTATACAATATTTATATTTACAAGTGAAATCTGTAAATTTGTTAATAGTAATGTAGATATTCTGCAGTTTGCTGATGATATTGTTTTGTACAGTAGTAATTATAATGTAGAAATTGCAATTGACAATATTAACAGAGCCTTGTCCCAACTATTTCACCATTACAATGATGTGCTACATTTAAAAATTAATCCCTCCAAAAGCAGTGTTATGATATTTGGAAATGAGAATACAAATTCAAAAGTAGTTTATAACGGAGAATCTATAAATCCAGTAAATTCAAAGACATTTTTAGGCATAGTAATAGATAGGAAATTAACCTTTGAGGAACATATTAAATACATATCAAAGAATGCTCTTAAAGGTTTAAATGTAATTAAATGTCTTGCAGGTGTCTCATGGGGAGCAGACCCGAAAATATTATCAATTTTGTATAAAAGTATAGTTAGAAGTCATTTTGATTATAGTTCACTAGTGTATATAAATAGTACTCATGTAAATAAACTAGATCTATTGCAGAACAGGGCTTTAAGAACAATTTCTGGTGCAATGTGCTCTACACCCATAAGGGCCATGGAAGTGGAGACTAAAACTATGCCTTTAATTTTGAGACGCATTCTACTTGCAGAGAGATTCTGTCTTAAATTAATTGCTGCAAATAACAGGAAAGTAATAAACAAAATTGTACCTTCTGTAAGTAGAACTCTTGGGCCTCTAACAACAGGAGAGGATCTCTTGAATGGTAAATCCCCAACATTGTCCAAAATATTGCTGGAAACAGAAAACAGTTTTATTGGTATTAGAAAACAGTGCCCATGGCCATGTTACTCCTTCTCTTATCAGTGTATTTCGCATCCCGTTAAAGAATTACAAAATCCCATTAATAATAATTCAGATATGTTACAGTTTTTGGCAGATAATAAGAATTATCACGTTATTTACACTGATGGCAGTAAGGGGAGTGATTATGTACGTGCTGCTATATATGATCCACATGCTAAATTCTCCCAAAGCTTTGTTCTGTACAATTCATGTACTATATTCACTGCAGAGGCATATGCAGTTTATCAGGCATTATTATATATTCGCCAAATTAACAATTGTAAATACTTCTTGATTGTTTCTGATTCACTGAGTTTTATAAAAGCCCTAACTAACCTTACAGTTTCGTTTAAGTCAAATTATATTCTGTATTTCATCAAAGAAATAATTCATCAATATTACCTTAAGCACATAAAAATTGTATTCCTGTGGGTACCTTCTCACCGAGGCATCTCTGGCAATGAACTAGTTGATAAAACCGCTTATGAAGGTAATAATGCTATTGATGTTAGAAATGCAATGGACATTCCTATGACTGACTTCCTGCAATGCATTAATGAAAATATATGTAAGTTATGGTTAGAAATGAGGAAGAAAGACCAAGACATCAAAGGAAAGTGGTATGGAAGTATTCAAGAAAGATTACCTGTTAGACCCTGGTACAATAGATTGAAGGAAGCCAGCCGAGACTTTATCACTACGATAAATAGATTGCGCTTTGGCCATAATACTGCTCCATCACACCTGGCTCGACTAGGCATTATTACAAGCAATACATGCCCACATTGTGAATCCCAAGAAGGAACCATTGAACATCTTATTTTTGACTGTCAAAACTTCTTGCTTGACAGATTAGTGTTGGCTAGTGAACTTAGTGAAGTGAACAAGTGCGATTCTTTATCCCGCCCGCCGCCACTTGAAGAGTTATTAAAAGACAAAAATACGTACAAACCGATATATAAATACATTAAAAATACTATTAAAACAATTTAAAAATGAAGTGATAGTGCAGTGTTCGATAATAAAATAAGATTTGACCTAAAGGTCCAGTTACCAGGTCATAAAATTCCAAAAAAAAAAACTGATTCCTAACCTTTTGAGCGCCACGACAAAAAAGCAAAATCGTGCCCTCAGCGCCAAGCTATAAATTCGTCTTTTAATACCTACAAAATAGTAGTGAGTTCGAAATTATATTGATAAAGCACTAACCATTTATTTTTTAACATATAGTATGTTTTTAATAAAAGGTTACTATACAGGAAAAATATAATAAAGGAGTTTTATTTCATCCCGCTTTGTCTTTTATGACAGAAATGATACGATATGTGTCACAGTTTCGGCGTTATATCCACGATTCAAAACAGCAGTCGATAAAAGCAAGTCAATACCATTACAGCACTATGTTCAGTCATGACGTACTTTCTTGTCAACGTATGATGACACTGGCGTGGCTGGCACGGCTTTTCATAATTTGCCCGCTTCTGCTCTAGAGGTGCGCATCCGATATTTATGAATAATATCGAAATAATAAGAGTTATTTTATTTTAATGGTTTCGCTTTTTATATACAGTAGCAGCATTTTTATTTAATACAACTTGCTTCTGCCCCCGCCTTCATCCGCGTTATATTTATTGCTCCCCAACCCATCCCGTCGCATCGTATGTATAGAAAAGTATTGTTTTTACTATTGTCCACGATTTTTTTTTATAATTATTAAAACCTTCCGAAGGCGTAACGGCACACACAAAAAAAAATTGCCTAACCGGTCGAGCCCTTCTCGATTTATGCGCTTCGCAACATTCCTTTTTATTTATATAGATTTAAATTTCTCTGAAAGAACAACCAGTAATTATGCCTTAATGTACCGCCACGTAGGTACTGATGATATCTCAGCTGAAATAAATACCATTTACTGTAGATATATAATTTTCAGAATACGACAAAAATAGGCGAAAGCAAATTTAAATCATCAAATGAATTTGTGTTTTAATCATACGAAGTTTTACACTCAAGATTAGTAAGTACAAATATTATAGTAAAAAATACGAAGAAAGGGACAATATTATCCTTGTAAACAAATGAAACTTAGTTCAAATAAACCTCAATCGGATCTGTGTTTATTTTATGACACGCCAGCCAAGCTTATGGCGGTTTGAAATGGTTTAAGTACATTAATTTTATTCTCTTTTTAATTACAAAATCTGAACTTCACTATGTAGTTTTATTTAAAACAAATTACTTAAAACACAATAGTATCGTTAAACAAGGATGTATATTCCGATGACTGATATACTGATCTCACAAAATGTATTGACGTGATAAACGAATATTTTAATATGAGATTTTAAGTCGTTCAGAATCCTGCCGGGGTAGCGAAATTGTTCGAAAGAGTTACCGTGGCCCTGACATAAGCACTGAAGGAACTCGGGTGGGTTTTAGTCAGTAAAAGTCTGACACGCCCTTCCGCTTCACCCAGAGCTTTTGACGTCATTTGATGATTTCCCACCCACAAAAAAGTCGTTCAGAATAATAAAGTAATGAGAACAACCTACTGATACAAGTAGTGATGGGCAGTGGATAAATACTCGGAGGATAAATACTCGAGTTTTTATCCGAAACGGATAAATACTCAATTTTTACTCATTTGTACTGAGTATTCTATTTACTCAAAATGATGGATAAATATATTTTTTGTGCATTGGATGATTCTTTTATAATGTTAGTGACGTGTACTGTTATTTGAACTTTCCGAAATACTATCTTTTTACATAATTTAGTTCTAACATCGATTGCCAGGGCTGTAATTGTGTCAGGAGTCCCACTGTCTCTAATAGGACATACTCTTAGATATTTTTTTAGAACCTTTCTTTAATTAGAGTGTTTAGAATCGCCACACAAGTGAATGTCTTCGTGTAGAAATTCTAAAAGACATTATAAACATGGTGAAGAAAAGTTTGGTGTTATTAGTGACCACGCTGGAAACGCAGTTAGTAAAAGATGTTGACTCTTTAAACTGCGAAGCACGCACTATTAATTTACTGGGTCATCGGTCCGAAATATGTAGATTTCAACATTTTATAAACTATGCAGATATAATAAAATCTATAAAAAAAATCAAATGAACTGGTATACACCAGTCATTATAAAACAAAGGAAATCGGGAGAGAAGTTAAAGCTGCCGTGCTGCACAAGATGGGGCACCAGATAAATACAAAAGCCGCTCCCTTAGTGTTAACAACAAAAGATACTGTCATGTCGAATGACACAAGTATCTTTCCTTGATGTTATTATTGTGGGATTGCGTAGAGCAATGTTTCTCTCTTTCAAAGAGAGCACAACAAGTGCCCACCCAGTGTGTATCATCTTCTACGATAAGAAATGAGGTTTATTTTGTTTAATTAAGGTTCTTGATAATAAAACCAAGAATCACATTCTCTCAGCAGTGGCGAACAGGGTAAAGATTTTCTGACGAACTCTATTCATGATTGAGTGAAATTATTGGAATACAGTCTTTTAAAGTGTAAAAGTACAGTACGCAACTTCTTTTTAAAATTTTAATTAATTTCGATCCTTTTCTTTGCAAAATGACAAAATTTTCGTTAATGAAACTTGAAATAGTATTTATCCTTTGTTTTGGATAAATACTCAGTAAAAACGGATATTTATCGAGTATTTATCCATTTTGAGTATTTATCCGAATAAAATACCAACACTAGATACAAGTAAAGAAACAGCTCTATTTACAAATCGACCACATGTGACGTCAGAGGATTGTCACGATTAGATGACTCTGGCGCTCCAGGCACAGACAATATGACAGTGTGATGGAGATGGGCATTACACTCATTATAATGTATCGATAATCAACTGACACCGACATTTAATGAGCAGTATTTTAATAATATTTACATAATTTTCATGATTCCTGAATCATTCAAATTCAATATCAGAAGTTTTATTTATTTATTGTTGAAAAATTTAAAGAAATTAAATATAACGTAGGTTACTGTCGAAGTCGATATTCTTGTTAACCTTTTGAGCGCCACGACAAAAAAGTAAAATCGTGCCCTCAGCGCCAAGCTATGAATTCATCCTTTAATACCTACAATATAGTAGTGAGTTCGAAATTATATCGATAAAGCATTAACCACGTATTTTTTAACATAGGTATAGTATGTTTTTAATAAAAGGTTACTATACCAGGAATATATAATAAAGGAGTTTTATTTCATCCCGCTTTGTCTTTTATGGTAAAAATGATACGATATGTGTCACAGTTTCGGCGTTAAATCCACAATTCAAAACAACAGTCGATAAAAGCAAGTCATTACCATCACAGCACTATGTTCAATCATGACGTACATTCTTGTCACGATAGGATGACACTGGCGTAGCTGGCACGACTTTTCTTAATTTGCTCGCCTCTGCACTAGAGGTGCGCATCCGATATTTATGAATAATATCGAAATAATAAGAGTTATTTTATTTTAATGGTTTCGCTTTTTATATACAGTAGCAGCATTGTTATTTAATACAAGTAGCTTCTGCCCGCGACTTCGTTCGCTTTATATTTATTGCTCCCCCAACCCATCCCGTCGCATCGTATGTATATTTTTCAATATGAAAAAGAAAAGTATTGTCCAAGCGATTTTTTTTAAACTATTATTAAAATCTTCCGAAGGCCATACAAAAAATATTAGGCGAATCGGTCGAGCAATTATATATATAGTATTCATTTTTATTTATATAGATTTAAGTTTCTCTGAAAGAACAACCAGTAATAATGCCTTAATGTACCGCCACGTAGGTAAAGATGATATCTCAGTTGAAAAAAGAAACAATTTTCTGTAGATAAATACTTATCAGAATACGACGGAAATAGGCGAAAGCAAATTTAAATCATCAAATGAATTTGTATTTTAATCATTAAACGAAGTTTTTATACATAAGATTTGTAAGTACAAATATTATAATAAATACGAAGAAAGGGACAATATTATCCTCGGAAACGAATGAAACTTAATTCAAACAAACCTCAATAGGATACGAGTTTATTTTATGACACGCCAGCCGAGCTTATAGCTGTTTGAAATGGTTTACATGAATTTTGTTCTCTTTTTTATTATAAAATCTGAACTTCACTTTGTAGTTTTATTTGAAACAAATTACTTATAACACAATCGTATCGTTAAACAAGGATGTATGTTCCGATGACTATAGTCTGATATGCACGCCCTTCCGCTCCACCCAGAACGGGAGACGTCATTTAATGATTTCACACCCACAAAAAAAGTCGTTCAGAATAATAAAGTAATGAGAACAAACTACTGATACAAGTAAAGGAACAGCTCTATTTACAAATCGATCACATGTGACGTCATCGGATTGTCACGATTAAATGACTCTGGCGCTCCAGGCACAGACAATATGAAAGTGTGATGGAGATGGGCATTACACTCATTATGATTTATCGATAATCAACTAACACCGACATTTAATGAGCAGATAGTTCAGTATTTTAATCATATTTAAATAATTTTCATGATTCTTGAATCATTAAACTTCTGTATCAAAAGTTTTATTTATTTATTGTTGAATAATTTAAAGAAATTAAATATAACGTAGGTTACTGTCAAATTCGATATTCTTGTTATATTGATTGCTAGCTACATCACTACGTGTTATGATATGATGACTGTGGCGATGGCGCTGAGGGCACTATGTTTTTCGAACTTTGTTAGTTTTTGCCATCTTATGTTAATACGGATGAAATATAAAGAAAGAAGCTCAACTAATATAAATTAGGATGATTCAAGGAACATAATTAGCAAAGGAAATAATAAAAACAATGTTGTTTTATGAGTTTTATTTACGTTTAAAAGTCTGTCACGGTATCGTGACCGGGGCCTGCTGGGCACGTTTTGGTTTGTCATCTATACGTGACTCTGGCGGTCAAAAGGTTAAATTGATTACTAGCTACATCTCTACGTGTCATGATATGATGACTGTGGCGCTGAGGGCACTATGTTTTTCGAACTTTATAATTGGTGTTAGTTTTTGCCATCTTATGTTAATATGGATGAAATATAAAGAAAGAAGCTCAACTAATATAAATTAGGATGAGTCAAGGAACATAATTAGCAAAGGAAATGAAAAAAACAATGTTGTTTTATGAGTTTTATTTACGTTTAAAAGTCTGTCACGGTATCGTGACCGTGGCGTGCTGGGCACGTTTTGGTTTGTCACCTATACATGACTCTGGCGGTCAAAATGTTAACACTGTAAAGAAACAGGCAAGTATTTTTTGTTAATGCTATTGTCGCTTACCACATACCACAGTAAAAAAAGCACAATTTATATTTATAATTTTTCAGGTGCCGTACGTAATATATTTACCTATAGTTTGAGGAGACTTGAGTTATAATTGGAGCCGTAAACGTCTAAGAAAGATTTTTACACTATTTAGATTTCATAAATAAGAAATGTAATACTGACACATCAGAGTTAATGGAAAAATCTATTATAGCAGCAAAAAGGAATACACAAATGATGTTATGTCACGTTTTTCTTTTAAATAAAACCTAAATTTTAGCGTGTTCTTTCATTTTCAGTGGCATGTGGATAGTAAGGCGGTTCACCCACTGAAGATGCGTCCCGCCGCGGTGCACGGAGCGACGTATAACGCACGGGGCGCCTTCCCGCGCATTTCCACGTCGGCAGTGTGTTGTGCTAGGCGTGATTTCTATATAAGTAGATTGAGATACTTGCATACAATGGTAAAATCTGCCATCCCGCGCTACGCGACGGGGCGCGGTGCAGTGGGTGGAGCGCCTAATAGTGTTATGTACAGACGCTAGCACATAAAGCTTCTACAATTTCTTTAATAGATTTCAACTTTATCGCTAAAGTGTTAGGTTCAAGTTTTTTTTTTCTTTATTTATTTATAGGGGCTTTTACGCGTAGCGTATGTCAGTCCCATCGTATCCTTAACAATGCTACTTTCATAAGACGTGGCCCATGAATTTGAAAAAACTCTTCGCAGGTTCAAGATTGATTGGGAAAATTTGACAGTTTCGGGTAGCTTGATGTGCTAGCGTCTGTAACTGACGGCTCCGTTAGTCAATTGTCCAAGTTTATTCGATATTGCCCGCACCTTTCGAATGTGACATGTTATAGGTACTCTCCGACTTCCGATTAGTTTCCGACAGTAAGCAGCTGTTAGTCGCCTTCTTGTCGACTATAAACCGTCAGCATTAAGAGGCCTCTCACAAAATTAGAATGCTCGAGTTTAGGTACAAGACGGCAATCTTATGTATGTGTGCGTAGCTATCCACACATGCACAATACAAACAGTGTAACGCGAGTGTCGAGCCGGTCTAAACAATCTTGTGCCGTTAGAATTATAATGCGGTATTGAGAGATTTATGAAAATACTTACTTTTATTTAGTCAGTCTAATAAAGATTTCTAATGTGCGTGTGGATTGAGAGATCTTTTTGAGAAACTCTTCCAATCCCAACCAAATTATAAAAGGATTTAGGAAATAATTGTGAAAACTTCATGGTAAATATAGCTCAAAATAATGATCTCTCAGTTGGGACGATCGACAAAACACAAGATTTTCATTTTCTCTTGAAACAGTAAGATTTCAATCACGATTTTTGTTTCACAAATTTTCCCAGAAGTATAATTTGCAATAAACATGATAATAATTCATACTTTTTCAGTATTAGGTCGTGTTTTACAAGATCACTCAATTGAAAATTGTCCACTCTGAGTGATCCATATAAACCGTTATAAATCTTAAACGTGGCTTTGAAACGAATCGAAATTTTGTTTAGCAGTTTTCACAAATCCTTCACAATTAATTAAAATGCAAATTATAAACACATAGGCAGTGGTGCCGATTCTGTTGTACACGAACTTAACTAACTAAACTATCTCTAAAATTCCTTACTTTTGGCTATGAGAATTGTAACGCTATTCTACAAGGAAAAATCTCTAAATTTAAAAATTATTTTGACACGACTAAAATCGAATTTGACAATCGCGACTCAGCCTGGTATTTTTTTTTCTTTTGGTTTCGCAACGTTGTACTTGTGTGTGCATTGCGTAGAATGAATTTTTTGAGAGACGAAGGCGCGTGCTGGGGGGGGCAGCCTCAACGTGTTTTATATGGAATGTTTCACTTTTGTTTGAAAAATATAAAAAAAATATTACCCACGTGTTGAGATTTAAATGTGCCGAGGTTTACTAAGGGGGCCGAAAATTTCATTATTTTTGCGAAAGGACACGCCATTTTCAAGATATAAGCAAAAAGAAAATAAAAAATACAGAACTGTTTTTGCACGTGAAGGCGAGGCGTTGTTGAGAATTTTAGTTCATGACCACTAGATAGTCAGATTTAGTTAAAATAAATTATTATAGTCAAAATTTTTGGTGAAAACCGGCAAACTCAGAAAAGCAAAATTGACATTTTCACTAAACTAATAACTCAGTGCAATCTTAGTGCTGTCAAACTAAAATATAGTTAAGTTGTATTCGTTTAATGAGTTGAACTTTAGTCTATTTCAGAATAGGAAATCGTCGTTTGACAGGATTAAACCAAATTTTAGTGATTTTTAGTTTAGTTTAGAGAATTTTGTGACAACAGAATCGGCACCAGTATATTCTTGGATACGCGTTATGGCTTTTTCTACAGATGTCCATATTGAGAGATCCAGTGAATGAGTTCTAACTTTCTTTGTTTAGGTTTCACAAATTTTATACCTTACGATGAAGTTTTCACAATTATTTCCTAAATCCTTTTATAATTTGGTTGGGATTGGAAGAGTTTTTCAAAAAGATCTCTCAATCCACACGCACATAGATTTCTAGACTAATAAAAAATTACAAATATATGTTATGTAAAGTATACAACAAAAATAAAAAATTCAAACAATTACATATTGGTGCCGATTCTGTTGTACACCGCACTAAACTATCTCTAAAATTCCTTACTTTTAGGCTTAGCTATGAGAATTGTTACGCTATTCTGCAAGAAATAATCTCTAAATGTAAAAAATATTTTGACACGACTAAAATCAAATTTGACAATCGCGACTCAACGTGGTATTTTTTTTTCTTTTGGCTTCGCAACTTGGTACTTGTGTGCGTTACGCAATGAACTTGTTGAGAGACGACGGCGCGCGCAAGGGGGCAGCCTGGACGTGTTTTATATGGAACTAGCTTTTGCCAGCGACTTCGTAGCGTAACGTAGCGTAAGCGAGCGCTAAGAAAGGAAGTAGAATTGCACGGACGAAGTCACGGCCAAAAGCTAGTAAACTACAAAACTTCTTTATAAACCACATTTTTTACTAATCTGTTACTGTATGCCAAAATTATCAGACTACTGGGCGAGCTTACGCGAGAGCAAGCCACATAGAATTGCCCGTGTGAAAAACAGTTTTCTCTCAAGTCTATACCCACAAATAATGTCTGCCCTTGTGATTCTGGTCATTGCAAAGCACTTTGAGGAAACTGTATTCGTTTGAATTCAAAGGGAAGATCATTCAGGATCAATACAAAATAGGTTAGTATTTCTCACCTTAGTATCGTCATGTCTCACCTTTTGGTTTTGCCATATAATTCATTTGAAAAAAAAAAATTGGTTTGGTTGTTCATTTTCATTGTTTTTTAATTTTTAAATTATATTATTTTTGTTCAGGAGTAATTTTGTGCAATTTTTTGTATAAATCTTCTTGTCTATTTTATTTTATGTTTTTTGTGCATTTTTTGTGAAATAGTTGTTGTTTTCGTAATCAGCGACCCAATAAATCATAAAAACGATACCCATGTTGATTTTCAGAATTTGTCACCCCTTTTCTACCTTTAAGGGGTTGAATTCTGAAAGAGTCTGACACACGTGTTTACTCATTTATTGATAGGAAGTTTCGAATAAAATAGTTTAACTGATCTTGTTTCCCCATACAAACTTTCAAACCCCTTTTTCACCCCCTTAAGGGTTGAGTTTTAAAAAAACCCTAGGACACAAAATTGTTTATTTCTATTTGTTAACCTAAAAACAAAGTTTCAGGCTTGTAGCTCTAAAAATGACGGACTTCCATACAAAATTTTAATCCCTTTTTCACCCCCTTAGGGGGCGAATTTTCAAAAATCCTTTCTTAGCGGATGCCTACGTCATTACAACTATCTGTATGCCAAATTTCAGTGAAATCCGTTCAGTAGTTTCGGCTGTGCGTTGACAGGATGAGTCAGTCAGGTTTGTCTTTTATATATTTAGATTTTTCATTTTTTGTTTGAATTCTATTAAAAAAATATTACCCACGTGTTGAGATTTATATGTGTGAGGTTTTATAAAGGGAGTCGAAAATGTCATTATTTTTACGATAGGACACGCCATTTTCGAGATATAAGCAAAAGAAAAAAAAAAACCGTACTGTTTTTGGACGTGAGGCGAGGCGTTGGTGTGAATTTTTGTTCATGACCACTAGTTGTATTCCACACCTTTCTAATCGCGATTAAAAATAGTCAGATTTAGTTAAAATAAATTATTTTAGTCAACATTTTTCTACAATTTATTAAAATAATAATGCTTTCATTGATAATAAACGAAACTCTTATCTTATACAAAAAATAAAATGCGAAGAGTAGCAAAATCAAAGAAAGATTTCAAAAATGATATTATGTCTAATTAAATAAACGGATTTAAATAAAACTTGAGAATTCGATTCGTTATAGAGCATACTTTATATTGACATGAATTTTTTAATGTAATTAAGCTTTATTCAAACCAAAAAAACGCGATAAAATTGCGAATAAATCGTAAAAATTGCCATAAGACTTATTTTTTTTTACTAATTAAGCTTATTAAAAATCAATATTCTTGTACTAAATGTAACAACTAAATTATATGTCTGATGTTTTGTGTATTTTTTAACTCAAATTTCTACATATTAATGATAGAAATAGGAGTCTGAAATTGACCCTGCGCTGATTTTTAAGAAAACTAGTTGTGGGAGATTAATTACTACGAAGTAAACAAATAAGTTTTTGTAAATGTGCTACTAAAAGTAACAAAACAAAAGATTGATCTATTTTTTACATGTGTTCGTCAATCCCAGAATATTTATAATGATGAGATGAGAGGTAAATAAGGCGACTAAAATCTTAGATATTCGCGCAAAAATGTAAAATGGCTCTTAATAGGATTTGTTCATTATCATTCATGTCTGTTATACCATGAAGGTTATACCTAATGCACTATGTTCTGAGAATAGTCTAATTTAGTTGTTGCTTAGCAACTTTTATAATCTGTATGTCATTTTGTGTGTTCAGAAGAAGTTAATTTTATGTTCATAAAATGTATTTAACTTTATTAAACCACTACGGTACAACGATATTATATTTTCATTAAAAGCAAGCTCAGCCAACAGGTTATGGGCCCAGACGTGATGTGGAGTAATATTTGAGCAAAAAATAAAAAGTATCTGATCTCAATTTCAAAAATGGAACAAGCTGTAAGGAGTATCGACAGATTGGCAGGCCAAGCTAATTATGGCTTTCGCTATGGAAATGTTCCTGACCGACCTGGACCTATGGGAGTGTGTGGACGAGAAATTCGTGGCAGACACTGTGGAAGCTAAGAGGAAGGATGCCAAAGCTCGGAGTAAGATCTGTCTCATGTGTAGGGAAAACATTTATCCGATGATCATGCATCTCAAGACAGCGAGAGATACTTGGCAGACGTTGCAAAAATCATATGCTGATGGTGGGTTATTGCGACGGCTGTATCTGTTGCGTAAATTGTTCAACGTCTAATTGACATATACATATTTAAATAAGAAAAAAGACAATCAATGACAGTTGGTGCGGGCCATTGGGTCGTAGATTCCGGAGCTACATCACACATGACGTCCGACGTGCACATTCTTGAAGATAGACAGTCCATTAGTTCTAAGCTAGTGACGACCGCGAATAATGACAAAATTGTGTTTAGTGAACAAGGGGATGTGTATGTCATGGGGCGCACTGTTAGGTTTGAGGATGTACTTATGCTTCCAGGTTTGACGACAAACTTGCTGTCGGTTACTAAAATGTGTTGTAAAGGTTGCACAGTTGTTTTTGATGAGACTTCTTGTAAGGTTTACCAAAAGGATTACAAGGTAAAAGTAATCGGAAAGCCAGTATTGACAGCACCACTGAAACAGGGGTTATATGTTTTAGATAAAGAAGCAGCGATGGTTCTGACGTGTCCTCCAGAAGAGTCTTCTCGCGCCAGTTCTGATTTGTGGCACAGAAGACTAGGTCGCCTGAGTGGAGCTCTAATGTTGAAGTTGAAAAGTTTGACAGATGGTCTGACTTTTAGAGAGGTGAGCACGGAACCATGTGAAGGCTGTTTTAAAGGCAAGGAGTGCGTCAAAACGTTTCCAAAAGGTAAAAGAAAGAGAGCAAAAGACTTTCTTGAACTTGTGCATTCGGATTTAGCGGGCCCTATGGAAGTGAAATCCTGGGGTGGTAATGGGTACTACCTGATTTTTGTGGATGACTTCAGCCGAAAAACATTTGGCTATTTGTTAAAATCCAAGACCGAAGTTTTAGCTAAATTCATGGAATTCAAGGCACTAGTTGAAAATCAGACAGGAAAGAAGATAAAGCAATTTCGTAGCGATAACGGCACTGAATATACCAACAAAGAATTTCAAGATTTCTTGAAGTAAATGGGATCCTACACCAGAGATCTTACACTCCTCAGCAGAATGGAGTGGCGGAACGAACAATCCGCACAATAACTGAGAAGGCTAAGTGTATGGTACATGAGGCTCGCTTGGACAAGAGATTCTGGGGTGAAGCTGTTGGTTGTGCCGCGTACCTGAAGAACCGATCTCCAACAATGGCCCTCAAGGATAAAGTTCCAGAGGAGGTTTTTACAGGAGAGAGAGTCGATCTATCGAATCTGAAAGTATTCGGATGTAGAGCTCAGGTTCTGGTAAAGGATCATAGTCGCAAGAAGTTTGATCCAAAGACCGTCCAAATGATAATGACAGGATATTCGAACAATTCGAAGGCGTACCGATTTATTAATTTGGAGGATGATCCGACGAGGATTGTCATCGCTCGAGATGCTACATTTATGGAAAATGTTTAAATAACTACTAAAGAGAAACAAGTAGCTACTGTTCCCATTCCTAAGAAAGATGCTGTGGTCATAGATTTTCAGTATGATATTCTTGGAGTTAGTCGTTCCACTACTCAACCAGAGGTTCCAAGGATGGGTGGTCCTGTTGCAGTGGGGGTTCCGGTGGCTAGCTCGATTGAAAAAGAATCTGGAAATGCATCTAGTAGAGCGAGGGCTAGTTCACTGACTAGATCGGATTCTGGAGAGATTTTTTACGACTCTGTCGACGTAGAACATCTTGCGACAGAGAATTTGCAAAGTTCAGCTTCTGTCGACTTAGAGCGTCCTGTGGCAGAAGATTTGCAAAGTTCGAGACGTTACCCTGCTCGAAATAGGGTTCCGAAGCGGGAGAAAGACATGGTATACAATTTCCATGTGTCAGATGATCCTGATCCTATTTCAGTTAAGGGCTATGGAGCGTTCTGACAAGAAGTTTTGGGTGGAAGCGAGGAAGGATGAGTTCAATTCCTTGAAGGTGAATGGAACCTGGGAATTAGTTGATCGACCATTAGACGCTAATGTTATCAAAACGAAATGGGTTTTCAAGTTGAAGACTGGAGCTGATGGCAGCACCCAGCGCCATAAGGCCAGGTTGGTTGCTAAGGGCTATTCGCAAAAACCTGGTGAAGACTATTTTGAAACATTTGCACCGGTAGTCAAGATGTCGTCGATTCGTCTTCTACTAGCACTGGCAGTTGAGAAGAACCCGAGTGTTCATCATATTGATGTCACCACCACTTTTTTGAATGGAGATCTGCATGAGGAGATTTATATGAAACAGCCGCAATCTTTTGTTCAAAAGGGATGTGAAAGCAAGGTTTGCAAATTGAAGAAAGCCATATATGGCCTCAAACAAGCTGCCAGATGTTAGAACCAAAAGATTCATGAGCATATTATAAAGATGAGTTTTTCTAGGTCTAAATATGACCAGTGTGTCTACACAAAGATTTCTAATGAAATTTTCACTGTCATAGCTCTGTACGTGGATGATTTTTATATATTTACAAATAGAGCTGTAGAAGCCAGGACGGTGAAACAGCAGATTGGAAGAGCCTTCAAAATAAAGGATTTGGGTGACGCAAGAGATTGTCTTGGAGTCCGAAACGAGTGGAAGAGTGCTGGTGAAATCCACTTGTCTCAAAAGAAATATATTTAAAAAATCTTAGAGAAATATGGAATATTGGACTGCAAACCAGTTAGTACACCATTCCCCCGCGCGCTCTTGTACTAGCCTGACGCACACGTGCCGACTCAGTGCTTAATAATTCACAAAGTCTAGTAAAAACTGTGTATATTTACTTGGATCGTTTGCAAAACGTTGTGTAAAACTCTAGCCTTAAAATCAGTGCAAAGAACCACTTCCTACCAATGTGTTATACTACGTAGTTGAAGAAATACTGTAATAAAAATATTGGATAAACAAGTGCAAGTTTTGGTAGTGGAGGGTAATTGTAATAATTGTACAAAACAAAAACGACTCACGTCCAATCAACGAACATAACTCTCTATCGAACAAGTTTTTCAACAGGTTATTTAAAAACTGTGTGACCCAGCGGCATACTCATCGTACTCCCAATATACAAGACTCAAGTTCGATCCGCGGAAAGCGCAAATCTTTTTGCATATTTTGTCTTTTTGATTGTTCTGGATCTTTTTCCTGTGGGCATTTATTTGAAAACTGTGGATTCTGTTTCATATATTTTTATTTTATTAGTTTTTTAATAAAATAATAAATAATGCCGATCAACAGGACTCCCCCGAAATCATCTACAGAGCCACTCTCCGATTCAGAGTCGGACATGAAAACAACAACTGTGCCTTCTCCACAACCTGCTTCAAAGACTCAAAGATGCAAACGCAAACATCAACAAGGGGATGATTTCTCAGCATTTATGACAGAAATTAAAAAAATGTTTGCTGAATTCACTGAACAACAAGATGAAAAGTATAGATCACTGTTAGCAAAAGTAACCGACATTTAGGAACAGTACAATGAGATAGATAAATCCTTAAAGTTTGTATCCGCAAAATACGACGACATAAAAGCCCAACTACAAAAACTGGAGTCTGATAACAAAGATAAAGTTGCCTACATACAGAATTTGGAAGAAAAAATTGAAAATTTGGATGTGATTAGCAAGTCAGCCTGCATTGAAATTAGGAATATTCCAGAAAATAAAGGGGAAACCAAGACTAGCCTCTCTCAGATTATTATGGATACCGGAAAAAGTCTAAACATAGAAATCAACATGTCAGAAATAAGAGATATTTTTCGTCTAAAACCGAAAATTCGTACGAACAACACCAATGCAAACACGATAGCTGTAGAGCTTACAACAGTCATATTTTTTGCAAGCCTTCAAAAACTACAATAAAACTCACAAAGATAATAGATTATCCACAACTGATCTAAAACTCGAAGGTCCACCAAACCTTATTTTCATGTCTGAACACCTGTGGGTTTAACTTATTTTGGACTATTGAGACCTGGCCAGGTACTAAGTTAGGCAAAATCTTAACATATATATCCAACACTGGATGTCATTTTTAATGCTAGTTTCCCTCGCTCTAGAATCCTCGGAAAAAAATATATTTTAAGTCCAAAGAAAATTATCATATTCAGGGGACGCAAAAATGTCGACCTCGTTTCGCTCGCTCTTGCAGCATCTCACGTTCTCTGTAAATAAACGAAATTCTATTTCTCCATGAATGGACAAATTCTGAGACGTATTGGAAAAAAAATTTAATAAGCATTCAGCCACTTTGCCAAAATAATTGAAGGGAAAAAGGCTATTTTATCTTGCTCGGGATTTTGCTAAATCAAACAATCTACAGTATTGCTGGACTTCGTATGGGAAAATCTACATTCGACAGCAGGAGGGTCAAAACGCCGTAAGAATTAATACCGAATCAGACCTAATTAAGATGAGAAATGCTATATGACTCATGGTTATATTTTATTTTTCACATTTTATATCTTATGTCTTAGTTACGGAGGTCCTTCAGACAAAGTTTTATCACGATTCTAAATTTTGCATGCTATTTTTGTCTACTATTTCAATATTAATTGTAAAAGTACTGTTTGTCATCAACACTTTTGCTCATGTTATACAAATGTTATTGCAAATGCAAATATCGCACAAAACACAAAATTTATTACACTTCAACCATCATGAAACACCTAAATCACGGCACCAACAATATCACCATAAACAACTCTACAACGCCAAAACAAACCTTCACTCAAGCAAGTGCCAGTTTTTACCAATTCGCAATTTTTACATAACATACTGTAAACTACTGAATAAAAACCCTAAACATTCCTTAAAGATCATTTGTACCCAGTCAAACCATAAAGAATCATCTACCGTCCATCACACATTACGCAACTGCATACATTTATATCTGTCGCTCACAATCTCGATCCTTTTATTTACTTAGGTACTATAAAATTCGCTGACATGATTGAAATATGTTCGGATATTGATAATGTAACTGTCTCTAAATCAGTTGTTTCCGACATTGACAACTGTCATAAACATTTACCAAATTCACCATCCAGTCGTTTAGTTATCATTACACAGAACATACGGAGTATAAACTGTAACATACATGGCTTCGAGATAATGCTAACACGACTTAAAGTTGAGTGTGATGTATTGATCCTGACTGAATGTTGGATATCAGCCTCATCCACCATTCCCATAGTACCTGGATATCGTTCTTCTGCCACTAAAAATAATCTTAAACAAAATGATGGTGTGGTTGTCTACCACAAAGCCCATCTTAACTGCACAATTCACGAGCCTCATTTTACAGATGGTAATTGTTTGGTCATAACAAGCGACAACCGCACGGTAATTATAGGTATATACCGCTCACCCTCTCACAAAAATAATGATGGATTTCTGTCTTCATTAAACGATATATTATCACAATTTGTACATTTCAAAAACGTTATGGTAGTCGGAGACATAAATATACCTATAAATTGTTCAAAAATTGAATATCCTGGTGAGCGATACCTTACACTAGCTGCCTCTCACGGACTCTTACCAGCTCACACAGAGGTGACCCGCGAAGCTACTGGAACATGCCTTGACCATGTACTGATAAAAACTAAGTACTCTGGTGTCACAGTTATTCCAAGAACTTACCTGACAGATCATTTTCCGGTCTTAACATGCATCAATTTTAAGTTGCCACGCCGTTTTGCTACCACTATAGGTTGGCAAAAAAGAGTCTGTTGTGGTAACCATTGGAACTAAAATATTTTTTTGGTGGCAACACTGCTTTGTTTATCATCAACAAGTAGCTAATCTGTCATTGTGTTATTTTCCCAGTTGTATTTTACTTATTTCTAATTAACTATCAATTATTAATGCTTTTGAACATATAAAAAATGAATAAAACAATTAGGAGTAGTGGTGTGAGCTGTGATATACTAAGTTTTCGTAAGAAATTTGGCGGAATCTGAAGCGGAACAAATTTTGTCTCCGATTGACAATGTTTACGAAAGAACTGCCGACACGACAGGTATTTATCCAAGAAATTTATCTTTTATTCAATGCCAGTCATTGTTTTTCCTTTCTAATACTAAGTTTTATCGGTATTATAAGTTTCAAGCCATTTTATTCTTTTATTTATTAATAGATTATTGAGGTTATGTTTTCTAGTTTGACAAATCGCGTGTACGTTAACTCTTGATGTTTGATACTTGAAATTCAAAAATGTACCTACATGGAATTAATATGATTGTCTTTATAATTTTTTCAAGGTAAATCTCACAGTACAATTAGAGAAATTGTTAATGAAGGCGAAAAAAATTAAGGATTTTTTCTACACCTGGAGGAGCACCAAAACAGTTGGCGGAAGAAAGAATTAGACGATTTTGATCTGTGTGCAATTAGACAAAAAGTTCAACACTATAACGAAACCGGCAAGTATTTTTTTTTTTTTTTTTTTTTGTTAATCGCATACCACAGTAATAAAAGTATAATTTATATTTATTATTTTTCAGGTGCCTATTCTACGTAATATATTACCTATAGTTTGAGGAGACAGGTTGTAATGGGAGCCGTAAACGTGTAAGAAAGATTTTTACAATATTTAGATTTCATAAATAAGAAATGTAAAACTGACACATCAGTGTTAATGGAAAAAATCTATCATAGCACTGAAAAGGAATTCAAGAATGATGTTATGTCACGTTTTTCTTTTTAAATAAAATCTAAATTTTAGTGTGTTATTTCATTTTCATTGTTATGTGAATAGTGATAATGTTATGTACCCCACATAGACATACCTGACACCTTCATTAGTCAATTGTTCAAGTTTATTCGATATTGACCGTACCTTTCGAATGCGACATGTTATAAGTACTCTCTGACTTCCGATTAGTTTCCGACAGTAAGCAGCTGTAAGTCGCCTTCTTGTCGACTATAAACTGTCGGCATTAAAATGACTCGTTCAGTTTCATTCATGCCAAATTTGATACAGGCATACCAACCATCGAATGGTTGTGAATACCCTAGATGGTGGCCGCAAATGCGATTGCTGAACATTATGTCTTTTGTATCGGGTTCAATCGGCAATCCCTGAGTGTAATTTAATTAATTACAAAGTCTACAAACAACCTATACATAGGACAAAATTTGCCCAGCCTTTTCTTTTCTTTCTAGCTCCATATATTTATAATAAATTTAATGTAACTCTAGGTTTTCAGAAATATAATTCTCACATATTTAAAAAGATTTCACGAAACCACTTACTCTGCTTAGATTATAATAGCAATGAAGACACATTAATAATTCTGAAATAGCAAACTTCATACATACAGACACACTATCAAACATCACAATCACAGACAAGCCAAAATAGTAATAAGTGTATTCATTTCATTGCTAAATTATTGTAAGTTTTTTTCATTTGTTTCTTTTTTCTTTCTTATGGAGCCTATTATCTTAAGTTCTCACTCGTTTGTTACTATACGGGTCACAGCAATGAGGAATAAGACCCCACTGTAATACAGTATCAACTAGTACGGGGGTATTGTGACTGTTACTGACGGCTTTATATGTATATTGTAATGTGAACAGTATCTTAAGCTAATAAATTGTGCACAAATAAATAAATAAATAATTTTTTAAACTGAATAAGTTTGCATTATGTTATTGTGATGGCACTCTTAGATAAAAGGTTATTCTAGCGAAATAATGCGAAATCTACTAAATACAATGAAAGACTGTGTGCCTATCAAGTCTTGAAATCTTGACTGATGAGAATTTCCGGGATCTCGTGTTTGTGGATTAAAACAACAAGTATCTTATCACTTTTAGTCCTAGTATACAGGGTGGCCATACCTGCTAAGCAGGCGCCCTCATTTTTTCCAGACTCTTTTTTGCCAAGCTGTACAGTTACCAAAATCGATTTAGATTAATTAAAAATGGCTATTTTATCAATAAATCTAGACCCTATCTATGCATCTCAAGACCCTGATTATTTGCTTAATTACCTTACAACTAAGATACAAGAAGCTCTAGATCAGAATACTAAAGTTATAAAACTATCGAGGCGAAAAAAATTTATAAAACCGTAGGTCACTCAAGGATTAATCCACTGTATGAAAAATAGAGACATGTTACACCAAAAGTCAAACATGTCCCCAGATAATGAGACTTTGAAACAGGGCTGTAGCTAGACTCAAATTTGAGGTAGGGCAGCATTGGCTACAGGTAGGGCGGAAGTAAAAAATATATGATAATTGATCTGATCTGCTCTTTATGAAAACGCCTCAATGACCGTCCAAACTCAGGACCGGCAAACTGAACACATCGCCCTGCAACGATCACGCAACTCCGGGACCGATTGCGGTCAATGGCGGTGCCCTCAAGGTTGTTCGAGAATACGTTTACCTCGGGCAAACTCTGCAGTTTGGTAAGAACAACCTTGAGAAGAAGGCTAACAGGAGAATTCAGCTGGGCTGGGCAGCATTTGGGAAGCTTCGTCGAGTCTTCTCGTCGCGTATTCCACAGAGCTTAAAGACGAAATTCTTCAACCAGTGCGTCCTACCTGTTATGACCTACGGAGCCGAAACGTGGACACTCACGGTACGGCTGGTCCATAAATTTAAAGTCGCTCAGCGAGCTATGGAACGAGCTATGCTTGGAGTATCTCTGAGGGACAGAATCCGGAATGAGGTGATCCGGCAGAGAACCAAAGTTGTCGACATAGCTCATAGGATTAGCAAGCTGAAGTGGCAATGGGCCGGCCATATTAGCCGTCGAACCGATGACCGTTGGGGTAGACGTGTTCTTGAGTGGAGACCGCGAATCGGCAAACGTAAGGTAGGACGCCCTCAGGCTAGGTGGAGCGACGATCTTCGCAGGGTGGCTGGTAGCAGCTGGATGAGAGTTGCCGAAAATCGAGCTGAATGGCGTGCAATTGGGGAGGCCTATGTCCACCAGTGGACTGCTATAGGCTGATGATGATGATGATGATGATCTGCTCTGAGGCACGCGCTCATAAATCAATCAACATCACCTCTAGGTCACAGGTGCGGTCGCAGCCCAAGATTTGGGGGGGGGGTCACCATAAGTGACGAGGAATATTTTGAGGAAGGTACACCTTGGTCTAGTGGTAACAAGCGCTACTAGCGTCGGTTAGTGTTAAGTATTGGGTTTTTCCATAAGAAATTTCTCAGAAGCAACTAGGAGTCTGAATTTGTACCCGGTTCATGGCTCGCCCATTGTGACATGGGACACATAAATAACTGGTGAAATTTTGGTTTACCATATTTAGGTGTATCTATTCATACACGAAATATTTTAAGAGGTACACCTGCAGGTGGTAAAGAAGCTATAGAAGCAAATTTTTTTTTTATCTAAGCGTTTTTGAATTTTCGTAATTATTATAATTTTAAAACTGCTTGAGACGTTGTGCATAAAACCTTTACTCCAAATTCTATGAATGGCCACCTGACGCTGCGAGGGCGGCGACCGGATGGCACGAGCATGGCCGCGGTGTCTCGGGCCGTAAAGAATAAGAAGGAGCCAGTATTTCTTATGTGCGTCAAATAATTTATAAATAATAAATTTTGAAAAAAGATAATTTAGAAATTTTTTTTTTCGTTGCTGTAGCTTCTTTACCACCTACAGGTGTACAGCAGACTACTTAGGGCGAAAATAGCGAGCGGAGCGAGCTCGAAAATTTTAACAACCGCTTCGTTCTGGTTAGGTTTTGTTATATATTTTTAGACATAAAAAATAGCAGTTACACTGTCGCCTTTTTGCTAGGATATCCCTGCCAACCATGAGAATGAATAATGCTAGAGCGAGCGAAGTGAGCTCGAAAATTTTAACAGCCCGCTTCGTTCAGGTTAGGTACTTTTTTGACCTTTTCAAATAGAAATAGGAGTTACATTATCGACTTATACAGGATGTCCCTGTCAACCATGAGAATCATAAATGCTAAAGTGAGCGTAGCCAGTTCGAAAAATTAACAACCCGTTAAGGATAGGTTTTTTTTTATGTTTTCAAACGGGAATAGGAGTGACATTGTCGACTTATACAGGCGATCGCAGCCAACCAGGAGAATGATGAATACTAGAGCAAGCGAAGCGAGCTAGAAAATTTTAACAACCCCTCTCGTTCAGGTTAGGTTTTTTTTGATGTTTTCGAACAGAAATAGTAGTTACATTGTCGACTAATGCCAGAACAGCCCTAGCAACTATGATATTGTTGAATACAAAGGCGAGCGAAGTGAGCTCGAAAATTGTAATAACTCAACTCGTTTAGGTTCAGTTTTGTTTAATATTTTCAAAAAGACCTAGGAGTTACATCGTCGACTTATGCCAGGAACATTCAGGCAACTAGGAGTATTGTGAATGTAAGAGTGAGCGTAGCGAGCTCGAACATTTTTGCCCACCTCGGATAGGTAAGATTTTCTTTTGATTATTCCAAAAGAACCGGGAATTATATGGTTGGTCGGTCTATAAAGAAAAGCTCAAGTATCAAGAGAATGTAGACTGCAAGACCACAAACTTACTTAAAACTGGAATGTATCTTACAGGCTCTTGACTCTTTGGGGGGGGGGGGGGTCATGGCCCCTAGGACCCCCCCTCGGACTGCGCCTGCTAGGTCAGTGATGTACATTCAATAGCTATTCATAGACAAATAATTTCTGTGACAGAACATGAGCATGGATCTAAGGACAGCTATTAAATCCTCAATGATGAAGAGCAAGCGAACAAGACGGTTGACATTTTTCTCTGCATCGGCATATTATAATTAAATAGACCCATTGCTTCATGTGATGGCGCTTCAAATGCCATCTATACACAGAGAAAAGAATTATTATGATATGCAATGAATATCTCAAACTGTGGTATGTTCGGAAAAGTTTAGATACCTATTGTTACAATTTTTTATCTAAAACTATAAACATACAATCCCATTCTAATAGGTTATCTACGGTTTTGGTATTTTTAAGGTAGGGCATTGTGATTTCAAGGTAGGGCATTGCCCCACAATGCCCCCCCCCCTAGCTACGGCCCTGCTTTGAAAATAACGTATGTCCGATATAGAAATTACTACAACGCTATTCTGAAAAAAGTAAGACGGGAATACGACAGAGCCCTTATTGCAGAAGTTAGAGACGATCCCAAAACTCTTTGGAAAACTATAAAAACCATCACCAACACAACAAAGGAACCCAAAAACCCAGACGAACTTCTTAATCTATGCTCTACTCCTGAACTATCGGTCAATGATATCAATAATTATTTTGCAAGTGTAGGTAAAATTTTGGCAAATGCTTGTATTCAAACGCAACACAATCTGATGTCTGGGTCTCTTGATAATATCCCTATTACTACTCCCAGCTTAACTCATTTGTAATGAGCAACATCACCGAGGACGAAATAGAACGTCTTATCTTAGGACTAAAAACAGATTCTGCAGTAGGCTGGGACAAAATCTCAAACAGATTATTAAAAAACAACAAAGACGCTCTAGTTTCTCCCCTAACATACATCTTTAATGTCTGCCTGGAGAGAGGCATCTTTCCGAAACATTTGAAAAAATCTGTTGTGCGTCCTATACACAAAGGTGGAGACTCAAATGTATTGTCTAACTTTAGACCAATATCGATCCTACCTGCATTCTCAAAGATCCTAGAAAAAGCTATCAATCTAAGGCTTGTGAACTACCTGGAAAAGAACAACTTGCTTTCAGATAAACACTTGGTGGCTTTCGGAGGGGTAGATCTACTGAAGGAGCAGTGCATATCTTAACTAACTATATTGCAACCAACCTAGATAAAGGTAGGAAATGCCTGTCAATCTTCCTCGACTTAAGCAAAGCATTCGACACTATTCCAATATTAATAAACAAACTAGATGTTCTAGGGATCAGAGGCACGCAACAGAATCTTTTTAAAAGCTATCTCACTGGGCGAAAACAGTGTGTTCGAGTAGGTCAACATACGAGTAGTGACCACACAGTTGACTATGGGGTGCCACAGGGTAGTATTTTGGGACCAACTCTATTTCTCGTTTACATTAACGACCTCACTAACCTCCATCTACCCCTAGGCGAATTGATCTCATATGCAGACGACACTGCCCTCCTTTTCTCCGCCGATACTTGGGATGAGGTATTCAACGCTGCCCAATCAGGATTTAATGTGGTGAAACATTGGCTAAGGGCCAATATTTTAACCTTAAATGTCGAAAAAACTAAATACTTGACGTTTAGTCCTCGCTGCCTCGGTGAAGCTATTAACAATCGTCACGTCATATCCCATGAATGCCTATCTGGCGTTGGATGCTCATGCAAATCTCTAGAGCGCCCCAATAACATCAGGTACTTGGGTATAATAATTGATAGCAACCTTAGTTTCAAAGAACACATTAAACAGTTAAGTGCACGCGTACGGAAACTAATCTATGTTTTTAAAAATCTAAGACATGCCGCTGACGCTAAACTACTCAAGCAAGTTTATTTTGCGCTTTGCCAGTCGATAATTATGTATTGCATCTCATCTTGGGGAGGCGCTCCGAAAACCATCCTGAAAAAAATTGAAATAGCTCAACGAACTATTTTAAAAACTATCACATTTCGACCTATTCTGTATCCTACAACGCAGCTATACCAATCATGTAAAGTGCTGACTGTTCGTCAACTTTTTATTTTAAGTATAATCATGAAGCAACACGGTGATCTCATATATGATCCAAACACTTTACGCAAACGTAGGAAATATGCAGTATGCAAACGTTCATATGTACCCAAAACATCATTTATTAAGAGATTCTTCATTTTTCTTGGTCCTTACCTATACGATAAAATCAACAAAATTATTAATATTTACCCACTCAATAGGACACTCTGTAAAAAACAAATACAGAACTACCTATTGAAACTTACTTACGGTGAAACAGAAGCGATTTTGAACATCCCCAAATAGACACACACACACACACACACCCTTGTTTGTACAGACACCCTTACGAGGACCTTGGTAGTTCTTGACCGTACCGAGGACCCTCCAAAAAACTGGTTTTAATACTTCGTTGGCCTTTTTGAATAAGATAGAAAGAGACAGATGACTAAATATATAGTGATTAGCTTATTGGCATAATGCTATCTCAACATTTTTCTGTATGACTTGCGGCTATCATACCGAGGACCTGAAATACACAGCCAAATGTGACCAGCGATGCACATACGAGGACTTTGTGTATGCCAACCGAGGACCCCTTAAGTCAGCCCTGCGACACCCTTCCGAGGACGTATTTTTACACAATATTTCTTATATCTTGTACTAACTGCGGACGCTGTGTTACACTTTATATCACTAAACTGAGGACAGTTTTCCAAGTAGAACTTGAACACAGCGAGGACATGAAAAAACTTCCTACCTAAATACCATTAGATAATTTATTCATGTAAGTAGAATGTTCTGAATTATTCCTTACACACATTTTCTAAAAATGAAGTACCAAGCGAGGACGAGTCGATTATCTTTAAGTTTGTAGGCGCTTTTCAAAGTAGTATGTTATACCAACATAACTGGCGAAACGTAGGTGTACTTTTAGTATACTTCTACCCAACCCTTCGGGGAAATAAGGCGTGACGTTATGTTACGATTCAATGTTTATTTACACAATATTTTCACGGAAAGTCTCTTTTCTCTAACATTATCTATATCTATATCTATACATATAATAAAACAGTAAAAAAACTGTGTCTGTACATTGAATATATTAAAAAAAAAATTGAGGGGGGTTTAGAAACAGTAATAGAGCACGAAACCAAAAAAAAATCTGTCTGTTTGTTTGTACACGCTAATCTTCGGAACTGCTGGACGGATTAGAATGTTTTTTTTTTTGTAGTATAGGTATTAAGTCTGGGCAACATATAGGCTATAACACCAGGCTTGAACACCTGATGCAGAACCGCAACAGACCAGCTAAACTATAAGAGATACAAAAATGGTACCATAGCAAAAATTGTTTCACGTGATGAGCATTTTCTGCAAAGAGAATAAATTATAAGATCTGGAACACCTGATGTGGAACTCCAACAGCCCAGCTACACTATAACATATATAGGAATAACGTCTTAGCAAGAGTTGTGCAACCTGATGAGCACTCTCTGTTGTCGTATAAAATTTGAAGATCTGAAACAGCTGATGTGGAACTCCAAGAGCCCAGCTACACTATTACAAATATAGGAATGACGTCTTAGCAAGAGTTGTTCAACCTGATGAGCACTCTCTGTTGTCGTATAAAATTTGAAGATCTGGAACAGCTGATGTGGAACTCCAAGGGCCCAGTTACACTATAACATATATAGGAATGACGTCTAAGCAAGAGTTGTTTAACCTGATGAGCACTCTCTGTTGTCGTATAAAATTTGAAGATCTGGAACAGCTGATGTGGAACTCCAAGAGCCCAGCTACACTATAACTGGTTGTCGTATAAAATTTGAAAATCTGGAACAGTTGATGTGGAACTCCAAGACCCCAGCTACACTATAACATATATAGGAGTGACGTCTTAGCAAGAGTTGTTCAGCCTGATGAGCACTCTGTGTTGACGTATAAATATTGTAGATCTGGAACACCTGATGTGGAAATCAAAGCTATCAGTAATTTCACTGTATAATTATAAAATAACATAAGCTGGGAGTACCTCCACGCCGTGAAGGTGGTAACAGTTTAGGACTGATTTTCGATGAAAATTCTATAAATCATTGAAAATTTGACTCTACTGGCTAAAACTCCCATTTATTATTTTATTTTATCGTAGAAATATACCTTCGGGCTTATGTTATTTGAGTGTTTAATTTCCTTTTCCATTTATCTTCGTGACACGGTAGCCTACCCGGTAACGCAGGGGAGCAGTCACTTAGATTTTAATTGATCAGGTATCTTCAGAATAAAACTATACCCATGCCTAGAAAGAGGTCAAATCTTTCCCAGCGTTCCAAAGGAGCTAAAAGATTGAGGATCATAAGATCCCAAGAATCTACCGAAGAGCGTCAGGATAGACTTGATGCCGTTCGAGAACATCAGGCTGCAACTCGCTCCGTAGAAACATCTTCGGATCGCGAAGCTCGCTTGCGTTCTCAGCGTATTTATGCATCTACATCCAGGTCTCTAGAGACCAGTGAAGAATATGATGGGCGACTGTCCGCTGATCGTGAACGTCATGCATTGTCTCGCGAGTGGGAGACGTTTACGGATAAAGAATTGAAGACATGAGTGGATGAAGGGGATATGTCGCATTTTCAGATGTTCGCTGTTCTATGCATGAATGATGGTGTTATGTGCATACAAACAATTTTAAACCTTAAAAATATTAAACGGTTGGCGCCGCTAGACTCCTTTGGATAAATGTAAGGCGTTTTGAAATATCCTAAAATGTTTATGCGAAACTTTGAACTCAATTTTCTCGAAATTAGAATTTTGCGACATATCCCCTTCATCCACTCATGTCTTCAATTGCGCTCGAGTTCTCAGCGTATCTACGCATCTGCTAGCTCTCTGCTCATGCATCATAAGCTGCTATGTCTCTAGAGACAAGTGCGGAACATGATGCGTGACTGTCCGCTGATCGTGAACGTCACGCATTGTCTCGCGAGTCGGAGACGTTTACGGATAAAGAATTGCGCTTGAGTTCTCAGCGTATCTACGCATCTGCTGCTAGGTCTCTAGAGACAAGTGCGGAACATGATGCGCGACTGTCCGCTGATCGTGAATGTCACGCATTGTTTCGCGAGTCGGAGACGTTTACGGATAAAGAATTGCGATTAAGTTCTGAGCGTATCTACACATCTGCTGCTAGGTCTCTAGAGACAAGTGCGGAACATGATGCGCGACTGTCCGCTGATCGTGAATGTCACGCATTGTTTCGCGAGTCAGAGACGTTTACGGATAAAGAATTGCGATTAAGTTCTCAGCGTATCTACACATCTGCTGCTAGGTCTCTAGAGACAAGTGCGGAACATGATGCGCGACTGTCCGCTGATCGTGAACGTCACGCATTGTCTCGCGAGTCGGAGACGTTTACCGATACAGAATCACGCTTGAGTTCTCAGCGAATTCGCACATCTACTAACAGGTATTTCGAAACGAGTGATGAACGTGATGCGCGACTAACTGCTGATTGCGAGATTATCATACATTGTCCCGAACACGCACACAACAAAATATTCATAATCAGTTAGAATGTGAGAGAGAAAGAATTGCTGGAGTACGGCATGAAGAGACAGAAGAAGAGCGCAATGAACGTTTGAATTCTGATCGCCTTCGACATTCTCTGAACAGAATGTCGATATCATCTGAAGAATCGGATGTGTCTCAAGATATCGCCGTGCCAAGGTCGCGAGATTGTTCTAACGAGATACCGTGGCTCTGGCATATGGGTAACTGAAGGAACACGGGTGGGTTTTAGTCAGTAAAAGTCTGACATGTCCTCCCGCTCCGCCCAGAGCGGGAGAAGTCATTTGATGATTTCCCATCCCAAAAAAAAAAAAAAAAAAAAAAATATCGCCGTAGGGCATGGCGACCTTCCTTGGGTTGATATGGAACGAAGTGCATTTATTTACGTACACTCCTATGATTGACTACGCCACATATTCCGCCATCGGAGATATGGTTCAAAATTGAACATTTTGTGAAGCTGATTTCCTATTGACATACAAAAATTAAAGATCTGGAACGACTCCAATCGTCTCGCTCATCCCGTTGTTTTCCCGTCCTCGGGCCTTAGAATTCTACATCAGACGTTTCAGATCTTTGATTTTGACGACCCCGTTGTCGCTGGCATAAGCAACAGGATCCGCGTACGAAGTCGCGGGCAGAAGCTAGTACATAAATAAAAAGGAAGAAATTAATACATAAATAAAAAGGAAGAAATTAAGTCACATAATCACTTTCTACGAACAAATTGTTAACAGCGGCCTGATTGCGGAACACATTTAATTTCTGATAGCAATTCCGAATTTAAACAAACTCCAGTCGATTTCGGTTCCCATAATCGGAATTGTGTAAATAAAATGAAACAAATTCTGCCAAATTGACTAGGGAGGGTACCAAAATCTTACCCAATCGTTTTCACATATGCGTTTTGTTTCATCAAATATGAACTATTTGCTTGCGAATAGTTTTACAATAATATAACATTGTTTTAATGACAACTGATGGTCTACTACTGCTTATAAATGAAAAAGTACAATGATTTCTTAAAAAATTAAAAACCAATTTATAAAACACTTTCTACCAAAAACTACCATATTTGAAAAACACAACGAAACGTTATTGTCTTCACGTTTTAGTTATCTGTGGCCAGTGGAAAAATAGTAGAAAAGCAGGGTTGTCAACTTATTGAGATTTCCTCTAATCCCGGGTTGGTCGGTATGGACACCGCAACTGGCGGACTATTTGTTTGTAGCCGGTGATTTTGTTTTGGTTAGTGTAATTTAAATTGTTGAAAATAATAAAATTCACTGGTAAAGCTTTGACTCAAGAAAATATTATATTAACACGATACTGGCAAGCTGTTTTATTATTTTCAATAAGCCACTTATGATTATTTTTAAATGCCGAAACCACTTTGGATACAAACGTTGATTTCGAAAGATAGTTCGGCATGACAAATATAGTGAACAGCGCCAGTGTGAATATCGAAAAACGTGATTTTGAAAAAAATGTTCCATGTGAACCTACTTTAGGGATAGTAAAATTAACCATTATTCCATTATTGTGTAGCAATAACAATCAAAGAAATATCTTCACTTACTTTTCCAGTAATTATAGTGTTATATTATCTATAGTACATTATGTTATAACAAAGACATGATAAGTTTTATTTCATCCTCAAAACGACGACCGAATGACAGTAATCGGAATAAATAATATAAAAAATTGCGAATATAGTTTATTTTAGTCGTTTGCAGAACCGCTATCAGTGTGAGAAAAACATTGACACGGGAAAAAAATTGGCAACACTGAGTAAAAAACAACCGCCTTTTGTTTGTTTTGACTTGAATTTTGTTGCGACTTGTTCTTTTCATTATACATAATTATATTTACTATTCGCATACAGATACATGGGCTTCAGCCGATGAAAAGCAGTTTTGGAACATTTCTAGTGGCACAGAATATTTAACTAAATATTCACCAACCCTCGAGTAACTCGAGGGTTGGTTTGGAAGACCTTTGGCAAGAATAGGGCTCTGTCTTCGTTTTGTACTGGCTGCATTAGGACTTACGCTGTTTTGCTCCAAAACGAAAAGGACAAGTCAATATCACCACTGCAAGTGTTAGGTTTTTGAGAATTTCAGTATTTAATTTGATATAAAAGTTGTTTTTATGGTAATATTTGAACACATACTTGACCGGAAGCAATAGAAAATAACGTTTAAAATATTATGGGTCTTAGGTTTTTAAGAATTTCAGTATTTAATTTGATTTAAAAGTTGTTTTTCTGGTAATATTTGAACACTTACTTGACCGGAAGTAATAGGAAATAACATTTAAAATATTATGGGTGTAAAATATTATGGGTTTTAATAATGGCAGTATTTAATTTGATTTAAAAGTTGTTTTTCGGGCGATATTTGGACACGTGCTTGACCGGAAGTAATGTTAAAGAAAGAAACGTTTAAAATATAATGGATGGGGAGATGTTCGGTGGGATTGGGGACTGGGGCATTCTGATTTCAGCTCTTGTCGAGTTTGGGCATAACCCTTGAGTGCTTCTTAAGTGTGCTTAACGAATTTATTGTACTGTGGATAGTGAATAAATATTGATTATTTTGATTATTAAGAAATAAACGAGTTAATAATTTTTAAAGTGAGTATTATTGTTCCTGTTGTGATGTTCCCGCAATGTGCAGTGTGAGTTTATTTGCCTACTTTTACTTTATTCGATCTAGGTCTTTAATATTAAAGTTAATCCAACAATTCAGAAGTGACTCATACCCACGTGCTTGTCTGGTTTGAATTTAATTTTTCATATTCATATAATAGTTAAGTTAAAATATAATAGTAAGGTAAAATATAATAGTTATCCCTGCTAATACAATCCTACATAGCCCTGATGTACCTTGGGTAGGGTGGAAATATTCTAATATAGCTTTGATACATTGTTTTCTCGAGTTCGTGTTTTTATTTTTGAATAAATACATAGGTGCCCTTGTGTGTGAGTTGCAGAAAAGTGCCGCGTGATGGTAGCTCATTGCAGTGTCGGCTATCAACGCCTGAATGACGCCGATCGAGCCTGAACAGAGCCTCGCCCCATAGTCGCGCTCGGCAGGAGACCTGCGATGATCGCAGCTGAAGCTGGATGCGGAGTGCAAGCTGGAACGAGAGCTCGTTCGCATGCGTGTGCCCGAGGAAGAAGTGCACAAGCGGCGTAGCCTGTCGCAACGTGCCGGTCCCGGAAGGCTTAGCAGGAGAGGTGATCACCGGCCGTGTGCAGCGATCGTCAGGCCGGCAGTCCAACGGTGCATAGCAGGCATCATGATGAAAACAAGATTGGCAGCCATGGCCAACTTGTGTCCGGAGGAAGCCAAAGGTGGTAAGAAGGATCTTCAAAATGTCGTTTAAATGATTTGTTCACGTTCACTCAATGCGATTTGGGCACACTTTTCTCTGCGTTAGGTGATGTAAATATTGCATCTGTATGCTATTATTTTACACATCAGCTCTTTTAAAACTATATAACCCCATTTTTTTCGACTTATTTATAGTAATATAGCAATGTGTTGCAATCACTCGAATCTATGACAATGTGAATGCAACCAAGCAATACTCAGAACGTTTTATTTATCTTAAAACCAAATCGCTTTTCTGTTTTGTTTGTGGAAAGAAATAAAAATAAATAAAGTGTTATGCCATACAATTTCACAGCCGTAATGACAATTCGAGACTTACTGAAGTTAGCTTATAGGTCTAACTTTCATATGCGGAATTAATATTATCGTCTATGATTCTTGCATTTTAGTAAATATTTTTATAGGCCACAAGATTTCTTAATAAGTAGCAAATCACAAATAATATTAGTTTAATAGTTAGTACCAGGCTACCCACTGACCAATTGTTGCTCTACTCAAAGCCGACCATGTAATAGGTAATAGGTAATAGGTAGAACGGGCTGGTTTCCGCAACTCCACGTCTGAGCGCGTATTTTGCGTACGGGTGGGAAATCGGTTATTCGATCCACCCCAGCTCCTCGAGAAAGGCCAGCAACGCCTTGATGTTGCTGACTATCTCACGTAGGGTACCTGGGTTACCGAAGTACTTGGCCCTGTATGTGGCGATCGCCGGGCAGTTTAGAAGCACGTGCGCTGCTGTCTCGTCGTCCTCAATGCAGGCCCTGCACAGCGGACTGTCTGTACAAATAGATGTTTATTAAACGACCCATGGCCAGTTATTGCTGCTGTAACCATACGCAGCTGTCGTTTGTCTAGCCGAAGGACCTGTTTTGTGAGTCGGGCATCGATGGTAGGCAAAGCCTCCTTGGCCTGCCTGCAATCACTTTGGTCCACCCATTGCTTAAAGTGTAGATCCCTGGTACGTTTTCTTACCAGAGAGCGTAGAAACCCAAAGGGGAGTGGCGCGATGGGTTCTGGTCCCACCGGTGTCATGCTCGACCCCCTTCTGGCCAGTTCATCGGCGGCATCGTTACCAAGCGAACCGCTGTGTCCTTTTATCCACTGAATGGTTATATTATTGAGGCTACCCACCTGGTTGAGGCGCTGGTGGCACTCGTATATTAACCCAGAATCAATCGAGTGACTGTCCAGCGCTTGCAGAACAGCCATACTGTCTGAGAGTATGCGGATCGAGTGGTCTTTAACTGCCCTGGCCATGATGGCTGAGGCGGCAAGAGTGATCCCAATGCATTCCGCCTGGAACACTGTGTTGTGAACTCCTAATGGTGTGGCTATATGTATGTTGAAGTCCTGCGAGAAGACTCCAGCACCTGTGCCACTGTCTGTTTTTGATCCGTCCGTGAAGATGCGCAGCTCAGTGGGGCGCAAACCCTCACATCGGCGATCTTCGTGCAGCTGGATTCTGTATTTTTTATCAAAAATGAATTGTTTAGGCACCCGGTCCATTATAGCTTTAGTAATGGGGAACTCATTGTTGAGTTCCTTAAGCAGCGCGGTGTGTTGTGTGTCTCTCTTCCTCCAGAGGTTGGTTGCGTTCAGACACGCCGCCGCCATCGTGGCTTCCTGCTGTATGAACAGGTGGAGCGGTGGTAGTCCCAGCATGGCTTCCATGGCTGCAGTCGGAGTAGTCCTCATGCAGCCCGTGACCGCCATGCAGGCTAGTCTTTGCATGCGTTGCAGTTTGTTGCAGGCTGTAATAAGCTTGGTGCGGGGCCACCAGACCACAGCCCCGTAGGTGATCATGGGTCGGATCACTGCGGTGTACAGCCAAAGTATGATTTTGGGGGATAGGCCCCACTTCTTACCTATCATTTTCCTGCATTGCCAGAATGTGATGCAGGCCCTGTTTAGTTTACTGTCTAAATGGCTACTCCAGTTTAACTTACTGTCAAGAATGACCCCGAGGTACTTGACTTCGTTGGCCAGCTGAAGTTCTGTATTGAACAATTTCGGTAGGCGGAAGGGGCCTAAAGCTCGTTTATGGGTGAACATGACTAGCTCCGTTTTAGTGGGGTTCACTGAGAGGTCATATTCACTGCACCATCTCTCTACGATACGTAGTGCTTGCTGGGTGAGGTTAAAAATCGTGCTCGTCACCTTCCCTGAGACAAGGATGGCGAGGTCGTCCGCATAACCTATTGTGTAGTAATGATTGGCATTGAGTCTGGCAATTAATTCGTTAATCACCAAATTCCATAGAAGGGGTGACAGCACCCCTCCTTGGGGGCAGCCTCTGGCAATCATGGCCAGCTGCTGCTCATCCTCTAGGCGAACCACGCGCTTGCTTAACATGTTTGTGATCCAGTCTATGAATACCTGTTCAACTCCATGTCTGGAGAGGGCGCTGCTGATGCTGGAGAAGTTTGTTTTGTCGAAGGCTCCTTCAATGTCTATGAAAGTGCCCAGGCAGGTCCCTTTCTGATGTATCGCTTCCTCTATCTGGCTAACTACCAGATGAAGCGCCGATTCGGTGGACTTACCCGAGCTGTATGCATGCTGGTTACCGTGCAACGGTAGGGTTTTCAGAGCGCCGTCCCTCAGCTCCCTGTCGCACAGTCTTTCCAGGGTCTTTAGAAGAAAAGAGGTCAGGCTGATTGGTCTATGGGATTTGGCGTTTGTGTAGTCGCCCTTACCTGGTTTAGGGATGAATATTACTTTCACTTCCCTCCATCCTTTGGGAACGTATCTAAAGGCCAGGCACGCTCTCATTAAAGGCACCAGTCTTTCTGCGATGAGGGTTCCACCCCACTGTAGTAGGGCGGGGAACACCCCATCCGGGCCAGCGACCTTAAATGGATGGAAACTCCGGATGGCCCATTGAAGTTTCTCCAGCGTGATCACCTTGCTAGCATAAAACCAATCATTGTTTGATGGTGTTTGAGTCGCATCTTGCCAGTCGATTGCTTGCGAGAAAATACATCCCGGGAAGTGTGTTTCGATAAGGACGCGTCTCGTTTCTTCTAGCGAGGATGTGAGAGTGTTGTCTGGCTTGCGAAGGGTAGTTGGCCCTGGTGTAGTTTGTTGCGCCAGTACTTTCCTTACCCTGTTTGCTTCCTGGCAGGACTCAATGCTACCAGTGTATTTGCGCCATCCCGAGGTGCTCCTGAACCTGATGCATTTTTTGTAGCAGGATTTGGCTGCGTAGTACACATCCCAGTCCTCATCCGCACATGTATTCATTGCTCTATTCAAAGCTTTCCTTACCTTCTCGCGCTTTCGCTCCAGATCCGCACCCCACCATGGCTGTTTGCCCGGTGTACTACGAGGAGTCGTCTCTGGGCACGCAGTTTGGTAGCTATCATTGATTTAGTGAGGTGTTCTACTTGTACCTCAATCTGTGTAGTGTCCGCAAATGACGTCGGATCGCTTGGTGTCGCAAGTTTGGAAACTAGGCTGCGTGTGTAGGTACCACGATCTGTGTTGCGCGGTTTGCGGCGCGGAGCTACTGGCGGGACAGAGGCCTGGATGTCAAAGCGGATCCATCTGTGGTCGGAGCAGGAAGCCTCCCTGGAGACCTGCCACCCAGTGGTAATTTCCGCCGCGGCCTCTGTTGCCAGAGTGAGATCTATGATTGTGCGGCTTCGTCTGGTTACGAATGTCGGTTCGGAGCCAGTGTTTAGTAGGGATAGGTTAGTCGAGAATAAGTAGTCAACCAAGGCCTTACCTCTTTCGTTTTGCGTTTCCATACCCCACAGCTGGTGGTGAGCATTGGCGTCGGCACCGATGATGACCTCAAGCCCGGAACTCTCGCAATAGCTCACGAGGCGGGCGAAGTCATGCGGGGGTGGCGCCTCCGCTTCGGGCATGTAGGCCGAAGCGAAGGCGATTGCCATCTCCATGGCGCCGTCACGCTGTATAATCAGCTTCACTGCAGAGATGTCTCTGCAACAGAATTCAGTTAGAAGCTGTGTTTTAAGGTTTCCTGTTACATAGATACACGATCTTGGTTGATCGTGATCAGTAGTAACCAGGAGCTTACCGCCAAGATTGGAGAGTCCTTGTATGCGGCCCGCTCTAATCCACGGCTCCTGGATCAGGGCGATGGCCGTTTGTTGCACCTCCAACCACTTCCGGAGCTGAGCCGTTGCGGTCTGACTGTGGTGGAGGTTTGCTTGGAGGATTTTACATATCGACGAGGAGGACGCCATTGCTGGTCGATTCCTCATCGTCTTCCTCCAGATTGAGCCCGGCAAGCAGACCGCCCTCTTCGAAGTCATCCCCCTCCCGGCACGAAGCCGGAGACAAGGTAATGTCGTCCGACTCCTCGCCCGAAGAAGGGACAGCTCCCAAGGTGGCGGCACTTGGGGCGGCCGATTCTGCTACAGCAGGTTCGGCCGCGGTTGCTACCGGGTTGTTTGGTGGGGCAGTCGATTCCCCCGCTGGTGTCTGTGGCTGCTGCAACAGAGCCTCCGAAATGGTTCCCGTGGCGGAGTCCCATCCTTGGGGGACATCGGTGAACCTGCCGTTCCTACCCTGGAACTGCAGGTACACCTTCCCTGCCCCCAAAGATAGACGGCGACCCGCACCCATCAGGGTCGGGATTTGGTCCACCGGGACACCGACCACCACGAACCATGCCGAGGCCTGCTTGTCGGCGTGCAGCAGCAACCAGCGCTTGACGTCGACCCAGGGGTTCTGGTAACTGAGAGCACGGCCAATATTGGTCGGCTCTCCGAGGACCCCCTGCTCGTCGGGGATCACGATGCCACATCGTGCCCGTCTTAGGATCTCCGACTGACTCTTGACTACTAACGTTAAGTTAGTAGGGAGAGTCATATCGGAGACTGTTTTCCTTAGCCAGGCTAAGGTGTGGTCATTCTCGCACCACAGTTTGAGGACACCACCGGCATACAGCGGCTTTGCGTTAAAAGTCGGCGCCGTGGTGTCTTGTTTCGGAGAGCAGGCCTCGACTAGTATCTGCTTCTGAATAGCAGCGAGTACCTGGTCTGATACGTCCTTGCTGATGAACCCAGTGCGGTCACAGGTGACCGCTACATCGAGGGTAGCACTAGCAGCTTGGACGTAGCTTCTTTGAGCAACCCGTTTGGATTGATCAAGACGCGGCCGCTTATGCTCTCCACGAGGTGTGATAGTCTCGTTGAGAGCTCGCTTGGCCGCGGCCTGACCCTTCCCACCGGGTTGCTGAGTCTTTGCCGGCGCACTGGATGACGGTCGACTGGTCGTCGGACGGCTTAAGCCGGCCTCCGCCTGCGACCGCTTCCCAGCGGCGAAGTTTAGCTGGCCGCTAGTTGGTTTGCCCGAACTAGCGGCAGTGGCCTGGTTGTTTGGAGCCCCCCTACCTGGCCTTCTGCGAGCCTGACGGCGCTCCTTCCGCGTCATACGCTGTGCTGTGGCAGCTGGAGCGCATGAGGCGTTTGTGCAAGGGCAACGGGCTTGTTGAGTGCTTTTACCCTTGCCCTTGCCCCGCTTCTGAACAACCTTCCAGGCGCGAGAGATCGCGTCCTCGTGGCTGTCGGTCACCGTTTGATCGGCGGCGACCTCCTTATGGGAGGAGGCTAGAGGAGCCGCAGAGGTGGGATGGTGTTTCCCAGTGCCAGTAATAACCGGCACCGGTGTTAGTTTAGGAAGGGTTGGACCGGCAGCGGTGTTAGACTTCGCCGTGGTCCTCCCCTGAGTTTTGGAAGGGCTGGTACTGGTCCCAATCAGCGCCGACGCCCTTTGTTTATTTTGGGACTTTTTTTGTTTGGTCTTACCTGTGGCTTTCGCCACAGCCAGACCGGCGCCCGCGCTGGTACCCGCGGCGTTAGCTGCAGGGTGTCCAGGGGCAAGAGCAGTGCAAGCACCACTCTTGAGAGTTTCATCGGCTTTCGCCTCCACTCCGAGTTTGTTGGTTTTAACTGGGGTTAAGTTCTCCATGTTAAAAGTTGTGAAAGGATTCGTCTCTCTGGCTCCCACCCTCCATGGAGCCCGCACCTGGGAACGTCTTGCTATGAAAAAGCTCGAACGTTAGGATTACCAGAGAGATATAGGGGCGCAAGGCTGGTTTACAGTGCGACATCGGGTGCTCGATCGGGTTGGCCCCCAACGAGCTGAACAACCCTCTCTTACACCGTCAGCATGACCTTTACCTACCGCTTCGGTCATCCGAGGACAACCTCCGCGGACCTCACGCACCTCGCCTGTGGCCCTCTGACGGGACACTATGGCCATTTCCCTACCCCTGGCTAGGGGGTAGGGCCACCGTTTCACTTGAAATCCAGACCAAAGGGGGCGTGTTGCCTCACGGACACATAACAACCAGCGCCGTTCGGCTCAGCCCCCCAGGACTCCTTCATCCCCGCTCACGGCGCTCAACTGCGCAGGTCCTAGCGCAGGTGACTGGTTCCTCCTAACTCGCCATCAGCTGCTTTTAGTGACAGTCGAGCCCGCCACCACCCAGTCACAGGGTGGTCACGTTCCGGAGTGGAAGTTGGGCAGGTGGGAGTTGGGTGGAGAGTGGGGATTTGGGTGGGATAGTGTGAGGAGGGGTTGTGGTATTTGGGGCAGGAAGGCTGTTTGGGATGGGAATGAGGGGTTGTGCGGGAGTGGGGAGGGGAGAAAAGTGAGGTGAAGTCGCCTGGCGGTTTCAGTTACGTCTATTTCATAAGGAATTAGACCAAGAACAGGGTGGCAACCTCGTGAAGGTATATCCGCCAGACTTGCCTTGAGGATCTACACGACTTCAGCGCTCTCCCTCAAGACCCCGCCACTCTACCGCCTCTGAGGGAGGCGGCCGAGTAGGCCTGCATCTATACTACCAACCAAAGCCAAGCAAAGCGTGTCGTTGTGCAACCGCAAAAGCATAAATACAGACCCCCCCCAAAAGCCGACCATGTAAAAAAAACTACCAAAATCTTTGAAAAAAAAAACTACTTTTTACTACAATGCAAGGTGAAAAAAAAAACCGTATTTTCCTTAAATTCATGTTGGGCTGCTGCTAACACAGGGGAGTTAGAGGGGGGTAAAATTTTGGTTATTTTTTGCCTAGGACGCACCGTTTACGAGATATTATTTAATTTCATGCTTTTCAGTTTTTAACTGCTATGTCGCCGCGTGACTTAGTATCGATTTTGACTTTGTGAGAAGTATTGGTAGGACTAGGATTAGGGCCACACACCCATAAGGGCGTGCATTTTCAAAATTTAGTTAGACGCGTATAGGGCTATACTGTGCATAAGCAGTACCAGGCTACGTCGGCCAAACTTCGTACATTATCGGCGGGGACAAGTGGGCCTACATCGGCAATTTCTTATTCTAATACCATTCCTTCCTAGTCCTGGGTATAATCGGTGTATGTCACGCAGCAAACGGCGGAACCTAGCAGCATCCGTGGGTAGGCTTCTTAAAATATTTTGCCGGTACATGTATTCGCCCATGTACCACTTTAACCGCCGCTGACTCCTACACGTGCGACATTGGCGTTTTAATTCTAGCCATTGCCGCTCTATGGTATTTGTGTGGACCACGCACCGAACGTTATTTGTGCCTGGTACTGGGATCCCAAGGCTGGGATCCACATTCCAGAATAATGCCATCCACACTCCAGAATAATGTACAGTAATTTAGGTCTAGAAATGATCTGTAGGTTCAGACAGGCTCCTATTTTTCCTCGTGTAATTCAGTACCTAGTTATCACTAGGATCAATATTCTGTGATTTAAGGTAAATAAAATGCAAAGATTTAATATAATGTAATACAAACCAAGTATAAACAATTCATAATCAGTAGAAACGTGAATATTTACAGCAGAACCCGCGCTTATAATATTTGATCACTCTTCGTCTGTTAAGTGTTTAAATAATGTATACATATTATTTACTTATTGAACTAGATATGTTAATAGAGCCAAAAAGCGTGGAATGGAAAAAAAAAGTGAACAATTCATTGTATTGTCTGCGAGAAGGAAGGGTTCGCAGGCAATGCAGTGCAATGAATGATGTGATTTGTGAAAAGGAAGGGTTCACAATCACTGCTTTACCTTGAATGTGCTATTAGTGAGAATGAAGGGTCCACGATAGCACATGATAGGAAGGAGATACGAGTATTGTCTGCGAGAAGGCAGGGTTCGCAGACAATGCTTACAATTTTTAAGATAAGATTTCTTTGTGTAAACGTTGTATACATTTAAGAGCATACAAGATTTTTATTTATATTTATTTATTTTTATTACATGGTTTAAATGTTTAGCCGTAAGTATCGGCGTACAAATATTTCCATAACATTAAAAGAGCTAACAACAACAAAAATCTAAAGGAATTACATAAAATGGACATGATAAAGTTTATAAATTAGACATTATTTTAATGTTTTAATGTCAAAATACTACATTCAAACATATTTTTTACATTAACATATTTTTTTTTAACATATTTTTGTTCGCGATACCTACTAATAAAAATGTCTAATAATTGTGGCGCTTGTGTTTCACCCATAATTGATGATTACATGGAATGTGCCAATGATAAATGCATGAAAAGCTATGATATAGCCTGTCTCGAAATAAACAAAGATGCGTTTAAAACATACACCCAGACATATAAAAAGAAATGGTTATGTCCGGAATGTATCTGTTCTAAGCCAAAAATACGCAACAGTGAAACCCCGGTTCGCAATAACGTATCAAACCCTAATGCCACCACTCCGGTAAACAATGTAAGCAGTCAGCGCGGAAGTCGGACTCAGTACTCACCCATAACTATGGATTCTGATTCCCTACTACTCCAAGAATTGAGAGAATTTAAAGCTGACATGATAGCTCGCATGGACAGCCAGGCAAATGCGATATCGCTTCTAATAAATCAATATTCCCAAACAAAAACTGAGTTGGCCAACATAATTAAAATGATGGGGGTGCTTGAAGAAAAAGTAGAAGCTAAGCTAACTAAACTAACTCAGAACAACCAAACCCACGAATTAGCAGCCGATATTCCCCGAAATCCTCCTTCTCCATCTTCTTTTGCCGAGGTCGTAAGTCAACAGAATAATTCTATCGTTTCTAAGAAATCGCTTCATACCTACATCAACACGCAAAAGGTAAACAAATGTGGAGCCACGAAGTCTGCCGAAATTTTACCGGAAAAAGCTTTGGGTAGTACTAGCTCAATGGTGACTATTGAACCACCTAACGAGGAAGAGGTGAAGATCGAATCAGAATGGACGACTGTTCGAAATAAAAAAAATAACAGGCAACCTAAAGAGGTCAGAGTGGGTACAAATACAGAGTTGAAGGCGATTCAAGTTAGTGATCGCAAAAAATATCTACATGTTTGGCGACTGCATCCAGATACCACTCTTGAAGCAATAGCCGATCACGTCAAAAATGTATGTGGACCAGATGTTCAAATAAAGGTGGACAAAATCAAACACAAAATTGTGAGAGATTATTCGTCGTTTGTTGTTGGAGTACCAGAAAAGTGTTTTGATAAGTTGAACCAGACCGAAATCTGGCCAATGAATGCAGAGTTCAGTGAGTGGATTTGGTTTCGGAACTCAAATAGAACAAATTCAAACATATAATAGCCATAACATTGCTATATTCTATCAAAATGTACGAGGTCTACGAACTAAACTGGAAGAGTTCCGAACTAACATTGAGGCATTCAATTTTGATTTATTCGCTGTAACGGAATCTGGTTGCAATATATCCATAGAAGATGCTGAAATAATTCCGCCGGGATACCAAATACTTCGTTGCGATCGAGCGGATGGTCGGAAGCAGGGAGGAGCGTTTTTAGTGGCCACACACCGATATGAGCTGCGACAAGTACCAGTCGCGGACGCTTCGATAGACACCTGCATTTTTGAAATGGTCAGTGCAACGGTTTATTTCAAAAATAGATTTTTGTTTTTATGTTGTGTTGTTTACATACCACTAGGGAGTTCTGAGAATGACTATTTGACTTTATTTAGATTAATAGAGAATTTCTGCGATAGATATGGAGAAATAATTGTTATTGGTGATTTTAATTTGTATTCGTGTCCTGTAAATGTTAAAAATTATTATGAATATTTTGTGTCCTATTGCGAATTCACTCAAAATAACACAGTACCGAACTATCTTGGCCGTCAGTTGGATTTGGTTTTGAGCTCAGGTTTTAGTGGGAAAGTGACGGTGGTGGCGGCCGATGACGCGCTCGTGCCCGTCGACTCGCATCACCCGCCACTCGCGGTCAGTGTGCGCTGCGCGCGTACGCTTCCTGCACCCGCCGCCGCCGCGTCCTCTGCCGGCAGTATTCACGCACCGCGTAGTGTTAGGCCGCAGTGGAACTTCTATCGAGCCGATTACGAGTTGTTATACTCTAAGCTGGCTTCCACTGATTGGAGTATGATTTACGACTTGCATGATTTGGAGGATATGTTGAATATTTTTTATGATAATCTGACTAATATTTTAGATAGTTGTGTACCACGGAAAAAGCTTAAACGTGAAAACTCTCGATACAATTATCCCGAATGGTACACTGCAGATATTATAAGCGATATAAGGAATAAAGCTAGATTTCATAAAACTTTCAAAAAAACAAAGCTGGATAGCGATTATTCGGAATTTTCGAAGTACAGAGCTCGCATCAAAAAATCAATAGAAATTGCACACAAGGAACACAAGATTAAAATTCAAAATCAATTTTCAAAAGATCCAAAATCTTTCTGGCAGTACATTAGGTCAAAACGTAGTAGGTCAAATAAGCAAATTATCATAGAGAATGGTCAACATCTTTCGGATGAGGAGTGTGCTCGACATTTTGCAAAATTTTTTGAGTCAGTGTATTACAAAGAGCGGCCGCGACTTGAGGCGCGGGCGGCGGCGGAGGCGGAGGCGGGGGCGAGCAGCGCACGAGTACACATCGAGACCCTCAGTCTTCAAGACGTAAGGGAAGCGCTCATAAAGCTCAAACCAAAGCGCTCATCAGGCCCCGATGGCATTCCAGCTTTCCTTTTTAGAGACTGTGGCAGAGTGCTGGCTGAGCCTCTGCATCATATTTTTAACACTTGTTTAAAACAAGCAACGTTTCCATCTAGGTGGAAAATCACTCGAGTGATTCCGGTTCCCAAAGGAAAGTCAGGTTCGGATATCAGTGGCTACAGACCGGTTGCAGTGTTGTCAACACCGGCAAAGGTCTTCGAGTCTGCCATCCAACGCCGTGTGCAGGCTCATGTGAGCGCCCAGCTATCGGACGCGCAGCACGGCTTCCGGCCGGCGCGCAGCACTGCAACTAATCTCCTTAACTTTATGGCGAGGGTGGTGCCGGCCGTCGATGCTGGTGTACAGGTAGACGTAGCATATTTTGATTTTAAAAAGGCGTTTGATACCGTCGACAATGATGTACTGCTAATGAAGTTGGCAAAAATTGGCTGTACTCAAACACTCTTACAGTTCTTCGCCAGCTACTTGGAAGATCGATTTGCCAAACTTCTTGGCAGTATATGGTTGGGTATAAATGAGACCAAAGATGTAGTATAGTCTGGTTATAATTATCCAAAGGTGCATCTTATATACTAACGACTACGTGTCGATAACAGATAGTAGAAACATTTAATAGATATTGAACGTGCGATAAAGAACATAAGATTGCGATGTAGATTGTAGATACAGCACAAAGATATTGTACTGCAACAGTACACCCCCCTTTAAAAGAAAAAAAGTAAATATTATGGTAATAGTGTTTACAATATAAATTTGATCTAGACCTTACTAGTTATTTGCTGATGCATATAAATAATAATGCTATTGTACGCGGTGGAATTTGATGACGCCTGTTGTGGTGTGATTTGCTGACGTCTGTAATTCTGACTCAGCCGTTGCACGAGTGTTTATTATTTTTGCCGTTAAACTCTTCATTCTTCTGTCCAGCGTTTTCATTATGCCATAACGAAAAACTTGCTTCTATCAGCGATTTTTATAGACGTACTACTGGCTTTACCTTACGACCCGATCGTGTAGTGTACGTGTGTGAATGTCTGTCGCAATCCTTTGAATCTGGCACGTAGTTTGATTCGTCATTGATCATGAAAGCTGGTTTCAATCTATCAATTGATATCACTGCCTCTTTATCCCTAATTCTAATGCAAAATGTTTTATCTGTTCTACTAATTACTGGGTAGGGTCCTTCATACGGCGGCGTCAGGGCTTTCTTCATTCTATCACACCGAACAAATACGTGCGAGCATTCTTTGAGTTCGGGATGCACAAATATAGCTTGGTTATGGTTTTTTCTTTTCGGAACTGACGTCATTCGTGTGATGTCCCTTTTGAATTTGTTTTACAAATTCTTCGTACGTTGATAACTGTGCTGCTGATGACTCAAAAAATCCTCCAGGGAGTCGTATTGGCGTTCCGTATGTCATCTCTGCTGAACTATAACCTGTGTCTTCTCGCAAGCTACTCCGCAACCCGAGTAAAACTGTTGGGATTTCTTTTAACCAATTTCCGTTGGATTCTCTTGTCATTAACGCTACCTTCAAAGTTCTATGAAATCTCTCTATCATTCCATTGGATTGCGGATGATAAGGTGTTGTCCTAATTTTATGTATTCCCAAAAATTGAGAGAGTGACTCAAATATTCTTGATTCAAACTGTCGGCCTTGATCCGTAGTAATGCGCAATGGACATCCAAAACGAGTAATCCATCCTTCGAAAAGTGTCTTGGCTACTGTTTCTGCAGTTATATCCTCTACCGGAAATATTTCGGGCCATGACGTACAACGATCTATGATTGTGATTAAATACCTCTTCCCTTGTGAAATCGGAAGTGGTCCGACGATGTCAATATGTAAATGCTCAAAACGCTGCGCTGTCATAAATGTACCAGGAGGTGATATCGTATGTCGTTGTATTTTTGATTTTTGGCAGGCTATACATGATCTACACCAATTATTGATATCTTTGTTCATATACGGCCATAAATACCTTTGGGTTATCATTTTTCTCGTAGTTCTTTTCCCTGGATGGCTCATACCATGAATGGTATCGAAAATTTGTTTGCGAAAATGCTTTGGTAAGTAGGGGCGGCTTTTCCCAGTAGACGTGTCGCAGGTGATGTTTATTGTGGAACCCGGAAGCGTAATGGTGAGGCGATTGGATGGGTGGATTGCACAGAGTTTCGCCGTTGTCTGTGCTCTTATTCGTTTCCCTGGTTCCGTACGTAAGTCATTGGTTTCCAACCGCATGGCTTAATGCAGTTCCTTGCATATTTTCCGAATCTTCCGTGGTAGCAACAAAATCGACTTGCCCCTCTATAGTTTGTTCTCGGCCTCATAATCGGGAATTGTTGACGTTCCTTGAAATGATTGTGCGTGTTGGGTCGATAGCCATATCGACCTGGCTGAATTGCGTCAATATCCATCTGTAATTTTGCTAGCTGGGTTAAAATGCATGCTGTATTGTTGTCGTTTGAAGTGTCGTTGCTAACAGCTGATATTTCGGTTACTTTTGAATTCATTATTATTTTGTCTGCAATTAGGCTCAGTTTGTCAATTTCCATGTCTTCCGTAACTGCTAGAACCGTAGTAACTGATGTTGGTAAAAGCCTGAACCATAGTAGTTTAATTGTTTCGTCACTGATTTTTCCTCTCCCGAGGACTCGCATTTGACGTAATAACTGCGAAGGTTTTTGATCACCGAGTTCTGTCTCTGATATTAATTTTTGAAACTGCCGCTGTTCTGTTTCTTCGTAACAATCAATTAAACGTTCCTTGATGTTTTTGTATTTATCTGTAGTCGGTGGCGAAGTGATTAGGTCACTAACCTGTAGTATTTCTTCCTTGGATAACTTTGCTATTACCGTACAGTATTTGTATTCGTCTCCTTGCTTCTGTGGTGCTAATATGGCTTCTAGTTGCGTGAACCATAATCTGGGTTGGTCTTTCCAAAATTCCGGAATGCGGGATAAAACCGAGGTGCCAGCAGCTACTTCAAGTGTTCCTTGCTGATTTATGTTCGCCTTGCACGGTGGTTGCGCCATGTTTCTTGCTGCGTATTCGTTCGTCGGGGTCACCAATTTGCCAAACTTCTTGGCAGTATATGGTTGGGTATAAATGAGACCAAAGATGTAGTATAGTCTGGTTATAATTATCCAAAGGTGCATCTTATATACTAACGACTACGTGTCGATAACAGATAGTAGAAACATTTAATAGATATTGAACGTGCGATAAAGAACATAAGATTGCGATGTAGATTGTAGATACAGCACAAAGATATTGTACTGCAACAATCGACAACAATACGTCGACTACAACGGGTTCGAATCCGAGCCATACTACACCAGGTCAGGCGTGAGCCAGGGCAGCAATTTGGGTCCTCTCGAATTTATTTTAATGATAAATGACTTACCAGACGTAGTCAAACATAGTTTATGTTTATTGTTTGCAGATGACCTCAAATTGCTGCTCGAGGTCAGGAGTGGGTCGGACTGTGAGAAATTGCAGGAAGACATAGATAGAGTGGTAGAATGGAGCCATAAAAATAAACTGTTTTTCAACACAGCGAAATGCTCAGTAATGACATTTACGCGCGCGAAGACTACCTTAGTCTACGATTATAAAGTAGAGGAGGTGCCGATGCAGCGAGTGTCTCAGGTACGAGACCTAGGAGTACTGCTTACCCCGGATCTTACTTTCCGGGATCACATAGTTAAGATTTGCAAGAAGGCGTACAGAAACCTGGGTTTCGTCCTGAGACAGTCGCAGGGATTTACGAACCTTACCACGCTTAGGGTGCTCTATGACGCGTTGGTGAGGAGTCACTTAGAACACAGTGCGGTGATTTGGGCTCCTCATGAAGCGAAATACAATGTCATGTTGGAGCGAGTACAGAATAAATTTACAAGACACTTGTATTTCAAACTTTATGGAGTTTACCCATTTTACCCGCTGATGTATCCTACACTGTTTGTGCTGGGTATGGTGGGGTACAATGAACTCAGAGTGCGCAGGGAATTTACACTCGCGGCGTATGTGCTAAAGCTCCTGCGTGGAGTTGCACATAACCCGGGTGTGCTGCGACACCTGAAGCTGTGCGTGCCGGACCGGTACGTGTGGAGGCGGCGGCGACCGCCACTGCTGGCCGTGCCTGTTGCCAAAACCAACCTGCTGTCAAAAACACCCCTCACCCGCACAATACGTGTACTAAATGAAATGCATGAGAGGACAGACATATTTTCGTGCAACTTGAGTGAATTCGCAAGAGTTTTGTTGAATTTTGTTTCTTATATTTAATTTATACTTTTTTTTGTGTTGTTTGTTTGTTGGTGTTTTACAAGTCTTTTTTAAAGTTTAGTGTTTTAATAGTCTTAGTCGTAAGTTATTTTCAGATAATCTTGTGTGTGTTTTTTTTTTTTGTTTGTAAACCACTATTGTATTGGGTCTGCCTGTAAAGATAGTGTGTGTTTATAATAAATAAATAATAATAAATAAATAAATAAATATTCATTATTAGTGTCAGGAGATTGATAAAATTATTCAGTCATTAAAAACTAAAAAAAAAACGGAAACACTGTAATACACTTTTTTTCCAAAAGAAACATTTTGAATGGATGTTTGAATGCTTTACTATTTAGCTCTTTATGTTCATTTATTTCATTTTTGTCACAGGTACACTCACAGATACAGAACGGACACGGATACACTTCTTATAATTAGCATTTTAGTATCACTGAAACATACCCATGGGGTATACAATATTTGTCTGTTAGTCAATGTTATATAATTGGCTATGTTAAAAATAATTAACAATAATACAGATACTCTCTTAATTGTTGCTGGTTATTATCCATTGCTTTGGCTGTTTTAGGCAACTTCATTTTACATTCATTATTATATTTAAATTGTCAAAATTTTAGTCGACCTCATATTACAGTTATTCATATAGATAATTATTATAGTCATGCAATTTACATTAGATAATTAAAAATATATATAAGTTTAACATGTCAAGTTTTAATCAATCTCATACTATATTAATTATCTACATAGTGTAAAACAAAGTCACTTTCCTCTGTCTGTCCCTACGTATGCTTAGATCTTTAAAACTACGCAAGGGATTTTGATGCGGTTTTCTTAATAGATAGTGATTCAAGAGGAAAGTTCATATGTATAATTTGCGGGCGAAGCCGCTGGCAAAAGCTAGTTAGATATAATTATTACGGTCATCTAATTTACAATAAATGAGTCAAAATAATTTTATTCAGTAATTCGGTCATTCAGAAATTCGTTAATTAAATAATACGTTTTATATATGAGAAATTCTTTTAGCTTTAATTTCAATATAGTTGTTGATGATATATTCTTAACACAGTTTGGGAGTTTTTTTATAGATTTAAATTCCAATACCAAATGCACTCGATTTAGATGTAATTGTTCTACATTTAATACCTTTAAGTTCAGTTTATTTTTATCTCTCATTTCTCAACATTTCATAGTTACTTATATCGCGTTTTGTCATCATTCCAACGTTTTGGTAATATGTTAAAAATAGTTGGCACCATGTAGATGATACTCATGTGTGCCGTTTTTGGATAGACTCGAAGAATGGTCATGTCCCGTCTGTTACGCGGTACAATTTCCTGTAGACGTGGAAACAAATTGGTGCTTGTTCTAACAAACATTGCGGTTTCGGGGATATACATACAAGGAAGAGTTAATATCTTGTACCTTTTAAAATATGGTTTATATGTATCGACCGTTCTTGGCCCAAAGATACATTTAATGCATCTCTTTTGGGGCCTTAAATGCCAACTCAATGTCGGTAGAATTTCCCCAAAATATGATGTCGTATCTTAAGGGAGTCGCAACTATACCATGGTAGGTCGGAATCACGGTATCTACATTCACAACTGCAGCTAGAGTGCAATGCAAATGCAGAACTACAATTTTTGTGCAGAAGTTCTCGATTTGTGATTTCCAGTCAAGTCTTTTGTCAATTATTAGTCCAAGTAATTTAGTAGTATTTACGATTTCAACAATTTTATTATTTATAATTACGTCCATATTTTCTGTAGTCTGTCGTTGGCTAAAAGTATGATTTTAGTTTTATTTAAAAAAATCTTGAATTTTTTATTATTTAACCATTCTATTGTTGATGTCAAGGTATTGTGAATGTCAAGTTTATATTGGATCATGTTATTGCTATTACTAGAAATTGTCACCGTGCTATCATCTGCAAATAGAGTCATAGGGTGTAAAACTGATTTTGGCAAGTCATTAATGCAAAAAGTGGAGGTTCCAGTACAATACCTTGTGGCACACCAAAAGTAGTCTGACTGAGTAGTATTTATATTAATTCTAGTGATTTCTGTCTTTTGCGTTCTATTGTCTTCATAGGATTTAATTAGATTAAGAACATTACCTCTTTTATCATATGTGTCAAGTTTTTTTTAATTAAAATGACATGGTTTACGTAGTCAAATGCTTGAGTCATATCACAAAAGATAGCACATACAGGTGTTTGATCCATTTCTATCAATACAGTGTATAAAAAGTCGTAGATCGCCATATTTATAGTCTTATTTGCGTGAAATCTATTTTGCTCATTACATAATCTTTTCTTTTTCAATGTAACCATTTACTTCATTTGAATGAATTTTTCAAATATTTTCGAAAAGATAGAAGATAGAAGAGAACCAGACAAATAGGTCTATAGAATTCTGTTTATGTTTGTGATGTTGAATTATTTGTTTGTGATGTTGGAAAATGATTATTTAATGATATGTGATTCGTAAGAAAGAAGGGTTTACGATCACTGATTGACCTAGAATGTGCTATTTGTGAGAAGGATGGGTTCACAGTAACACATGATAGGAGAGACGTGTATTGTCTGCGAGAAGGAAGGGTTCGCAGACAATGCATTTAATGTTAAATATTGGATAATGAAAAGTTGACCTAGAATGTGCTATTTGTGAGAAGGATGGGTTCACAGTAGCACATGATAGGAGATACGTGTATTGTCTGCGAGAAGGAAGGGTTCGCAGGCAATGCAGTGCAATGAATGATGATGTGAATCGTGAGAATGAAGGGTTCACGATCACTGCTTGACCTTGAATGTGCTATTAGTGAGAATGAAGGGTTCACGATAGCACATGATAGGAGAGACGTGTATTGTCTGCGAGAAGGAAGGGTTCGCAGACAATGCATTTAATGTTAAATATTGGATAGTAAAAAGGCTCACAAAATAAGATTTTCTTCAAATTAATGTTATTTTTGATATTTTTTTTGTTCTTTCTGATTTTATTGCGATTTGTTTAATTGTATTGAGATATTGTAATTTTATTGAGATTATATAAAATGAAGGAGTGGAGTCAGAGTGTCGTACTAGCCGAATGTTAGGTTAAAATTCACAGCCATGACGGGTCATTGTGACTGCGTGCATGAGGGGTCGACATGCACGGGGTCAGGATGGCCGAATGTTAGGTTTTTAAGAATTTCAGTATTTAATTTGATATAAAAGTTGTTTTTATGGTAATATTTGAACACATACTTGACCGGAAGCAATAGAAAATAACGTTTAAAATATTATGGGTCTTAGGTTTTAAAGAATTTCAGTATTTAATTTGATTTAAAAGTTGTTTTTCTGGTAATATTTGAACACTTACTTGACCGGAAGTAATAGGAAATAACATTTAAAATATTATGGGTGTAAGGGTTTTAATAATGGCAGTATTTAATTTGAATTAAAAGTTGTTTTTCGGGCGACATTTGGACACGTGCTTGACCGGAAGTAATGTTAAAGAAAGAAACGTTTAAAATATTATGGATGGGGAGATGTTCGGTGGGATTGGGGACTGGCATTCTGATTTCAGCTCTTGTCGAGTTTGGGCATAACCCTTTTTTTTTTTTTTTTTTTTTTGGATGGGAAATCATCAAATGACTTCTCCCGCTCTGGGCGGAGCGGGAGGGCATGTCAGACTTTTACTGACTAAAACCCACCCGTGTTCCTTCAATTGCCCATGTGCCAGGGTCACGGTATCTCTTTCGAACAATCACGCGACCCCGGCAGGATCACGCGACCCCGGCAGGATTGGGCATAACCCTTGAGTGCTTCTTAAGTGTGCTTAACGAATTTATTGTACTGTGGATAGTGAATAAATATTGATTATTAAGAAATAAACGAGTTAATAATTTTTAAAGTGAGTATTATTGTTCCTGTTGTGATGTTCCCGCAATGTGCAGTGTGAGTTTATTTGCCTACTTTTACTTTATTCGATCTAGGTCTTTAATATTAAAGTTAATCCAACACAAGTAAGTATGCCTATGTAAATAGGAATTATGCGTGTAGAAGTGATTATTTGTAGCTGTAGGTACATTATTGACCAGACAGACAACCATTCTTTTACTGTGTAGACTTCTGTAACTTATTTCTAGTTATTTTAATGATTATGTATGTCAGCCTCACATTCTAACAAAAGAGATATATATTATTGTTATTTGATATTTGTGTATGTATGAAGATGCTGATGCAAACTAAAATAACCACTAAGTAACGAAGTAACAACAGTACATTAATCATATTTTCGCAGAAGGTGCTAGAGCTGAATCTACATGAATGGAACGCTTCCCTACCAACATCAATCTAGTTGACATACAGGGGATTTTCCTACAAAGAATTTGCTGGCAACGCTGGACATAGAAATACAATCTTCTGTATCAATCATTGGAGGTGAGCCTTTTGTCACAGTTAAGAACAAGAATTAAGTATGCTTTGATAGTTTAGTCTGGAGTGGATGAATGATAGGTGGCTAACAACAAGTATTTACAAGGCTGATGTGACTAGAAACGCCAGAACACTGGAATACTGGGACACCTTAGGAGGACATACCTTTTTGGTGCTGTTCAGAAAGGTCAGGTGCGTAGTACTGGTAACCGGCGTGCGTGTATGACCAGATGTATGAACGTAAACAAAGCAAAAACAGTATGCAAGGATCGTAGGTGGCATTCTGTACTTTCTGCCTACCCCCATGGGATAAAAGCGTGAGTTTATGTATGGATGCTAAGAATCAATTGGCAACTCATAATTATGAATACATTTATTTAGGCAAATTAAATAAATCACATCATATATTTTATGTATAAGTTTTGTTTGTCATTCTAATTTAGTGTTATGTTCAATAGAAATAGCTGATCAATAAAAATTGGCGAAACAACTGCCAGCAATGACTAGGCCTATAGCTTTTGCCCAGCCGTGGGTTGATGAAAGTCTAGTTAATGAGCCTAGTTTGCTGCATTATTTATTAAGTACTATAATTGAGTAGAAAATAATTTGATTTTGTTTTAAAACTGCAGGAGAGTCCTCAGGCGTTTCACCTGTGAAGATTTGAAAGCAGCATGAATGATGCTGCTGCTATTTCCTTCGGCCACTGTTGAGATCTACTTCTGACTGCACTGTTACTGCTGCTCCGCAACTACTTCAGTTTTCAAGCTTCTCAAGGGCAGAAATAGGAACTGAATATTGTTCATTAAAGATAATAAATGTGATTAAGAAAACCATTCAATGTTATTTCAACAGCGATAAATTATGTACTTACTGTGTTGATTAAAAACAGTGTTAACTTTAATAGTGTTTCATTTATGAACTATATAGCTACAAATAAAAATAACTTGTTATGAAATATTTAAGCATTAAGTTTTTTTTTTATAAAGACTTGTTATGGACTATTTGATACTGTTTAGAAAAGAATGGTGTGTAACTTAATTAACTGGCATTCATTATCACCTTGAGGTAAACAGAAACAAATATATGGTCAAAAAAGACATTTTTATTCATATAATTACAACCTTCAGACAACAGTATTTGTAAATTCTTCCTCTCCTCTTGAAGTGTTTTCTTGTGGAAGTCATCATTTATAATTTAAATACAGCTTAGTAATGTTTGTTGTGAGGGCAAAAGAGAAAGTTTACAATTCTCCTGTTTAGTGTGGTTGACCTACCTGAAAGATAAAAAATGAATTTAAGTACATCCTCATCCTCCAACTGGATTATAGAATATCCATCATTATAATTTAGTCTAGTATTAGGTATTAGATAAAAAGGTTGATGGACCTATGATATAACTACATACATTGCTTTATATCAAGCAAAACCTATTCAATGCGAAAAACTATTTTGAAGGGCACCTCATAATAAACAGAAATAAAGTATTATGATGCTCTACAGTAACATTAAAATTCAATCTTTAGAAAACAATTTTGAAGACTACCATAGTCTGATATGAACATAATCAGTATTGTAGTCATGAACTACAATACTGATTATGTTCATATCCACTCATATACTGTTTGATTGAATTGATTTGCAACATGTGCAATAAACTTGACAGGGATTACCATAATCTGCCTATATAATTCCCACTGCTGAGACACGGGCCTCCTCTGTGAGATGGAGTGGGCTGTAATCCATGGACAAACAATTATTGGCTTCGATATCCTTAATAATGAGAAAAACATCATACAATATTTAGGTAGGTAGCTACTTATAGTGAGAATATTCAATGTTTAACACTTTTAAAGAAAATAATATTGAAAATTAAGTACCTACTTAAGTACCTTAAACAGACATGTTGTGGAAATAAGTCTAAGTATGGTGTGTGTGCACCTATGTTCATCGAAGTCGTATAGAGGTAGGTAATCATGTCAAATCAAATGCATCGCGTAGTATCTTACCAGTTTGTCCCTACAAACTGGTAGAAACTGGAGATACCGGCGGCCTAATTGCGGAACGCATTATTGGCAAATGATTGAGACTAGTTGCTTTCGTTTTTATCGCAGTTTGTTTAAAATTACGAATTTGGTATTGCGTTACTCCCTTAAGTGCGAAAGCAACGGCTAGTTGGTTTGAACGATAAAGAGTGAACGATATGTCAAGAAAAAATGGGCAAACGTCTATTTTTGGAATTGCGTAACTTATTTGACAAGCGACAATTTGCTTAAATCGTTGTCATGAAACAAACGGCTAGTTTTATTGAAGCAGAAGGCGAGCTAGTCGTCGCTATCGTTTTCCGTTCCACATATTTTATGATTTAAACGTAAAATCTGTAAAATTATAGCGAAAAAATTTAAGTGATAGTCTTCCTGATAAATTGTGGATGTGATTTTGTGTAAAACTCCAATAATAAATGACTATTAGTGGTATTATGAATATCGAAAGAGCGAGGTGATTTTATAAGAAAAATTGGAAGTTTTCTTCTGTGACAAGTGTATACAAGGCAACGGCAAGTTATCTGCATCATGTGCATGATATTTAAGAACCGAGATAAATTAGTGGCATTTTTACGAAAGAAAAATTCATGTGCATCTGGATTGAGGGCCCATTTTTTGAACCCTTGCGTACCGAAATAAGATTTATAGGGAAATTAGTTAAAAATAGTAAAAACTTAAAGCAAAGGGTCATAAATTTCTTAAACGTGAATTAAAACTGTTATGATGGAATAACTTGGGCCCTCAATCCAGACGCGTGCATAAAGTGGCATAGCCTAAATCTCAGTAAGTACTATCTCTGGGTTAATAATTTTTGTTTAAGAATTTAGTTAAGAATTTCTTAAATATTTGAAGAAATTCCCAAATCTGTAAAATATACCATTACCGATTTATGGCGGCATATCTAGGGCCCTCACTTCATTATTGTTTGTACTGAGGAATCTGCAAAACATGAATATATCTGAAGAAATACATAAATACGACTTTAACATGTTTTACTTACATACCTATGTGAATTAGTTAAAAAGAAATAAGGACACAAAACTTAATTGTTAAGAAGTAAATGAAAGTCGAATTTTACTAAAAAGTCTGAACTGCGAGCCCAATATTTTCGGCTTTATTGACTAGGCTCAACCTCATAGATTAACGCAGATTAGAATAAAAGTTTTAACTATTTCTTAATTAAATTGTAACATATCGTTCATTCTTCTAAATGTCATACTTTAAGACATAATTGATTTTCAATTTTTTGTAAGAGAATTATTTGTAGGGTGACCATAATGTTCAAAGTAAGTACCTGTCCATTTTGTAAAGTGCATTCGGAAAGTCATAATATTTGCAGCTAAAAGTACTATATACCTACTAATTACAATTTGGCTTTCCTTATTTCTAATGTAATTTCTATAAAAATAAATAAAACTAGAACATTTATTTAGCTTCAACAGTGTTTGCATAAAATGAAAGGCAAACTAACCGACTAGTAGTATGTTATACATGTAAGTAGTCATTGTATCTATGGATCACTGTAGCACCAGATCAAACAAATTCATTGTGATAAATAAAACACGATCGGTATAATTATAAAATCTATTTACTTCACATAAATGTTACCTTAAAATAGTCTTATATCCTAAACATAAGAAAATGCGAGAGAGTGAAGTAATTTTTAGTGATGAGTGCAACTATATCTCTGATTTAAAAAAAAAATCATTTACATTTTCTTTTTTTTCTAACTATATATTTTTTATTTGTTTTAGGCAACTTGGCTCATAGTATTACCTTAACCTCTAAGTCCCTGAGATACCACATTTGGTATAGACATAATCGTCTTTTAATTGTGTCTGTAATTACGGTATTTGACTGGTTAAAGAGTAACATGACATAAATAGAAATTACATTTAAAATAAGGAAAACCAAATTGTAATTAGTAGGTATATAGTACTTTTAGCTGCAAAAATATGACTTGCCGAATGCACTTTACAAAATGTACAGGTACTTTGAACATTATGGTCACTCTACAAATAATTCTCTTTCAAAAAGTTGAAAATCAATTTTCTCTTAAAGTATGACATTTAGAAGAACGAACGATATGTTACAATTTAATTAAGAAATAGTTAAAACTTTTATTCTAATTTGCGTTCATCTATGAAGTTGAGCCTAGTCAATAAACCCGAAAATATTGGGCTCACAGTTCATACGTTTTAGTATAATTCGACTTTCATTTACTTCGTAACAATTAAGTTTACTGTCCTTATTTCTTTTTAACTAATTCACATAGGTATGTAAGTAAAACATGTTAAAGTCGTATTTATGTATTTCTTCAGATATATTCATGTTTTGCAGATTCCTCAGTACAAACAGTAATGAAGTGAGGGCCCTAGATATGCCGCTATAAATCGGTAATGTTATATTTTACAGATTTGGGAATTTCTTAAAATATTTAAGAGATTCTTAACTAAATTCTTAAACAAAAATTATTAACTCAGAGATAGTACTTACTGAGATTTAGGCTATGCCACTTTATGCACGTGTCTGGATTGAGGGCCCAAGTTATTTCACCATAACAGTTTTAATTCACGTTTAAGAAATTTATGACCCTTTGCTTTAAGTTTTTACTATTTTTAACTAATTTCCCTATAAATCTTATTTCGGTACGCAAGGGTTCAAAAAATGGGCCCTCAATCCAGATGCACATGAAAAATTCGTAACTCGTATCCTTTTATGCTTAACCTGTGGCAAGCTGAGCAAGCTAGTCGAGCTGTTGCTTATTTGGAAAAGCAAAAAGCGATCAATGCAAAGAGAAGCAGTAAATGTCAATGATTACCTACCTCTATACGACTTCGATGAACATAGGTGCACACACACCATACTTAGACTTATTTCCACAACACGTCTGTTTAAGGTACTTAAGTACTTAATTTTCAATATTATTTTCTTTAAAAGTGTTAAACATTGAATATTCTCACTATAAGTAGCTACCTACCTAAATATTGTATGTACCATAAATGTTTTTCTCATTATTAAGGATATCGAAGCCAATAATTGTTTGTCCATGGATTACAGCCCACTCCATCTCACAGAGGAGGCCCGTGTCTCAGCAGTGGGAATTATATAGGCAGATTATGGTAATCCCTGTCAAGTTTATTGCACATGTTGCAAATCAATTCAATCAAACAGTATATGAGTGGATATGAACATAAACAGTATTGTAGTTCATGACTACAATACTGATTATGTTCATATCAGACTATGGTAGTCTTCAAAATTGTTTTCTAAAGATTGAATTTTAATGTTACTGTAGAGCATCATAATACTTTATTTCTGTTTATTATGAGGTGCCCTTCAAAATAGTTTTTCGCATTGAATAGGTTTTGCTTGATATAAAGCAATGTATGTAGTTATATCATAGGTCCATCAACCTTTTTATCTAATACCTAATACTAGACTAAATTATAATGATGGATATTCTATAATCCAGTTGGAGGATGAGGATGTACTTAAATTCATTTTTTATCTTTCAGGTAGGTCAACCACACTAAACAGGAGAATTGTAAACTTTCTCTTTTGCCCTCACAACAAACATTACTAAGCTGTATTTAAATTATAAATGATGACTTCCACAAGAAAACACTTCAAGAGGAGAGGAAGAAGTTACAAATAGTGTTGTCTGAAGGTTGTAATTATATGAATAAAAATGTCTTTTTTGACCATATATTTGTTTCTGTTTACCTCAAGGTGATAATGAATGCCAGTTAATTAAGTTACACACCATTCTTTTCTAAACAGTATCAAATAGTCCATAACAAGTCTTTATAAAAAAAAAAACTTAATGCTTAAATATTTCATAACAAGTTATTTTTATTTGTAGCTCTAGAGTTCATAAATGAAACACTATTAAAGTTAACACTGTTTTTAATCAACACAGTAAGTACATAATTTATCGCTGTTGAAATAACATTGAATGGTTTTCTTAATCACATTTATTATCTTTAATGAACAATATTCAGTTCCTATTTCTGCCCTTGAGAAGCTTGAAAACTGAAGTAGTTGCGGAGCAGCAGTAACAGTGCAGTCAGAAGTAGATCTCAACAGTGGCCGAAGGAAATAGCAGCAGCATCATTCATGCTGCTTTCAAATCTTCACAGGTGAAACGCCTGAGGACTCTCCTGCAGTTTTAAAACAAAATCAAATTATTTTCTACTCAATTATAGTACTTAATAAATAATGCAGCAAACTAGGCTCATTAACTAGACTTTCATCAACCCACGGCTGGGCAAAAGCTATAGGCCTAGTCATTGCTGGCAGTTGTTTCGCCAATTTTTATTGATCAGCTATTTCTATTGAACATAACACTAAATTAGAATGACAAACAAAACTTATACATAAAATATATGATGTGATTTATTTAATTTGCCTAAATAAATGTATTCATAATTATGAGTTGCCAATTGATTCTTAGCATCCATACATAAACTCACGCTTTTATCCCATGGGGGTAGGCAGAAAGTACAGAATGCCACCTACGATCCTTGCATACTGTTTTTGCTTTGTTTACGTTCATACATCTGGTCATACACGCACGCCGGTTACCAGTACTACGCACCTGACCTTTCTGAACAGCACCAAAAAGGTATGTCCTCCTAAGGTGTCCCAGTATTCCAGTGTTCTGGCGTGTCTCGTCACATCAGGCTTGTAAATACTTGTTGTTAGCCACCTATCATTCATCCACTCTACACAGACTAAACTATCAAAGCATACTTAATTCTTGTTCTTAACTGTGACAAAAGGCTCACCTCCAATGATTGATACAGAAGATTGTATTTCTATGTCCAGCGTTGCCAGCAAATTCTTTGTAGGAAAATCCCCTGTATGTCAACTAGATTGATGTTGGTAGGGAAGCGTTCCATTCATGTAGATTCAGCTCTAGCACCTTCTGCGAAAATATGATTAATGTACTGTTGTTACTTCGTTACTTAGTGGTTATTTTAGTTTGCATCAGCATCTTCATACATACAAAAATATCAAATAACAATAATATATATCTCTTTTGTTAGAATGTGAGGCTGACATACATAATCATTAAAATAACTAGAAATAAGTTGCAGAAGTCTACACAGTAAAAGAATGGTTGTCCGTCTGGTCAATAATGTACCTACAGCTACAAATAATCACTTCTACACGCATAATTCCTATTTACATAGGCGTACTTACTTGCAGTGGTGATATTGACTTGTCCTTTTCGTTTTGGAGCAAAACAGCGTAAGTCCTAATGCAGCCAGTACAAAACGAAGACAGAGCCCTATTCTTGCCAAAAGTCTTCCAAACCAACCCTCGAGTTACTCGAGGGTTGGTGAATATTTAGTTAAATATTCTGTGTGTTGAACGTTTCTATTTTAAATTGAAACACTGTTCTTCGTATAAAATAACTTTATTACACACGGACTCCTTATTACAATTTCAACCGACTTGCTTCGTAGCAAAATGATCACTGCCTCTAGACAACCTTTAACAATTTAAAACGACTTTTTCCCCACCCGGAAATAACGAGAATATCATAAACCGCCATTTCTAAGTGTTGCCAAAGTGAAAATAATACATTCAGTAGTTATAACGAAAATACATTTCAAAGTTTGTTAAAATATCAATAAGTTATTCTTTGGCAATGTTGCCATAGTGAATATTAAAATTCGGTATTAAAATAAAACAATTAAATCCAAACTTCCGTAATAACCGGTAAGTTTCAGTAGAATTCACATCTTATTTACAATGAATGAGGCAAATGTATCTATAAACAACGCATTATTTATTTGAAATAAACACATGAATTTAAACAAAGCTAACATGTGCCACTAGAAATGTTCCAAAACTGCTTTTCATCGGCTGAAGCCCATGTATCTGTATGCGAATAGTAAATATAATTATGTATAATGAAAACAACAAGTCGCAACAAAATTCAAGTCAAAACAAACAAAAGGCCGTTTTTTTTTACTCAGTGTTGCCAATTTTTTTCCCGTGTCAATGTTTTTCTCACACTGATAGCGGTTCTGCAAACGACTAAAATAAACTATATTCGCAATTTTTTATATTATTTATTCCTATTACTGTCATTCGGTCGTCGTTTTGAGGATGAAATAAAACTTATCATGTCTTTGTTATAACATAATGTATGTACTATAGATAATATAACACTATAATTACTGGAAAAGTAAGTGAAGATATTTCTTTGATTGTTATTGCTACACAATAATGGAAATAACCCAAGTAGCACAAAAGTGCTGAATAACAGCATTTTAACAGTGCACAGTGAATGCATTAGTTGCTGAATAATAGCGTAGACAGCGCATCCTCAGAGGATATAACTCTAATTTGGGCACAAATTATTCAGCACATAGCTGTATAAGAAATCCAATTGACAAATAATTGCATTATAACAACATTATATCAGCATTTATGAGTGTAACAGTCACCTCAAGAGCTGAATATTGCCTGATTAACGAGGCACGTGTTACCTATAGTACAGCAAGAAGGACAAATGTGAACATTTATACAGTTGAAATTACACACTGACGGAAATTGTGGAATGTAATAACTTAATATTATTTTTTTTTTCATTATTATGTACTGTCAGTTTGTAAAACAAGAAGTGTAGCGTTGTGTGCAAGATCTCGTGCCATTTGGAGAATTAAGTATATCAAATTTAAGGTAAGTAAAACTTTAATTTCTTCCTATATTTGAAATCTTATTGAGGAAGTAACTTTACTGTCAAATACCATAAATATTTAGTTCAAAATTTTCACGCGCCCTCGAAATACCACTAAATACTAAAGTTAAACTAACAAAAATGGGCTGATGATAAAATAAATATTTTTGTTTTAGTACAAAAAAAAGGATATAAAACTGTTTTCTAAAAAAAAATCTAAATAATTTGTAATCTAAATGAATTACAATTGATATCATATAAAATAAACCAAAATGAAAAGATAAAATTTTACAATAATACACATGTAGTGCAGAGAATATGGCGGATGGCAGGTGAACAGTTTTAATGTTAATGTAATGCTAAGGTCTGTACGGGTGTTCACATGTGGCCTGTAATTCAGCCAAGAGTAAAATAGTTTAGCACTTGTGAAATACAAATCAGACATGGATCGATTAGGAGAGTAGTAGTAGGTCACATTTGCGTCAGTTACCTAGATAAGTACCTTTATGGATCCAAGCTTTTAGGGTTCCGCCGTGGTTCTTTTAAAGCCATTTTGTTCCCTTTTTTAGTTGTTATTCGACGATAAGTACTTAATTAAAATTGTAATTTAAGTAGCTGAGATTATAATTTAATTATATGTATAATACATAAGTTATTGATTTATTCAATATGCGACAAAATACCTATAAATTAGTCGGTACCTATCTAAAGATAATGTATTTTTCTGGCCTAATAATTTAATTACTTCCACATGAAATAGCATTATGTTACGTTAAGTTTAGGTATTTAATATGTTATTGTATCTTTTGTTTTTTTTTCTCAAAAACTGTATAGATAATGTTGTCACTAAGAAACTGATACTTCTATTATAATATATAAATAAAAACAAGAATAATATATATTTTTCTTGTTTTTACAGAACTAGACTTTCAAAATAGTTCAGACTATAGAGAGAGGTGTTGTCGATCTAACATTCGTTCCTGCACAGTGGAAAACTAAGGAAATTCTATGGTGGCCACCGAGAAGTACTTTTGTACTCCTTGAAATTATAAAAAGATGAAAATTCAAGGCCTGGACCAGGGTGGTACACCCTAAATTGTACTTTAAAAAGGGAACATTAAATAAACATAAAGAAAATTACGTTGTTTTTTTTAGATGCTGGCTGTACCGGTATTTCCTAACTGACTACCTCTGAGAAAAATTGTCGAAATCTGGAATCTTAAAAAGTCTCGAAAGGTATTAATTTATTATTTTAAAAAAATCTTGGATTTCTCTTAATAAATTTTCTTCATTTTTAGGTAAGTACCAGAAACATATAAAACAACAATATTAATTTTGTCGCAACCATATCAGTCCCGAAAATGGGTAGGTTATAAGAAGATTTTTGTAGCAGGGCATTTTTGTACCTACTCAGCCTAATGTCATTAAACACACTGACCTCTATTTATAAAGGCTTTTTTGTATTGTTTTGTTCATATGTGCTTTAATTTAAATCCGACGTAAATTTGAAATTTTATTTTATTTCAACTATGTGACGTATATTTTTATTTTGTTAGGGACATTTTATTCTTTTCTGCTGCAGCATTGTTACTTTTATCTTAATTTTTGTAATATGGGTTATGTCTGAAATAAATTAATTTCATTTTATTTATTTATTTATTAATAAATATAACATACGGAACCCGTCGCGTCCAATATTCCATTCGCGCATGCCGACACTTGGATACATGCTGTTATTCGAGTGTATGGTAAACACCTGACTAATAGGGGAAAAGTGAATCTGTATGCAGCATAAAGCATTAAATAACTTCACAAAGTAACTGATTATGTTATAGTGGGTGATATGTTCTCTCTTAAAATGCAACGGTTGTATAGTTCACGTGTGGGCTATTATTCAGAAAACTTACAGCTAATAGGGTACTGCAGTACTAAGCGCTCAATAACAGTGACTTTGTGGCGTGTTTGTGGTGCTTAATAGAATTACTGTACAGAAAAAAGCATTATAGTTGGCCACGTTTTTTTCGAAACAGCTGTTGCAGCACAGGTGAATACTAATAAGTCTTAATAAATGCTTTGATTACCGCTGTGGGCCTTAAGTGACCATTTATAATGCAGTTCTGTGCTACTTGGGAATGGTTAATTTTACTATCCCTAAAGTAGGTTCACATGGAACATTTTTTTCAAAATCAGCTTTTTCGATATTCACACTGGCGCTGTTCACTATATTTGTCATGCCGAACTATCTTTCCAAATCAACGTTTGTATCCAAAGTGGTTTCGGCATTTAAAAATAATCATAAGTGCCACAGGCTTCTTGAAAATAATAAAACAGCTTGCCAGTATCGTGTTAATATAATATTTTCTTGAGTCAAAGCTTTACCAGTGAATTTTATTATTTTCAACAATTTAAATTAGACTAACCAAAACAAAATCACCGGCTACAAACAAATAGTCCGCCAGTTGCGGTGTCCATACCGACTAGATATGAGCGCCGATGGCCAATCTTCCGGCGGCGGCGCGCCGATTTTTTTAAGTCGGCGGCGGCGGCGTCGGCGGCGTGACCTTAATTTAACTACCATAATTGAAATAAAAAATAATAATATACGTATAATCAAGATTTTCGTTTTCGAAAAGACTTCAGCACCGTAGACCACATCCATACTGTTCGGCAAATTGTTCAGAAGACCGACGAGTACAATCAACCGCTGTGTATGGCATTTGTGGACTACGAGAAAGCCTTCGACTCCATCGAAATTTGGGTAGTTTTGGCTTCTCTGCAACGATGTCGAATTGACTGGAGATACATCGAGGTGATGAGGTGCTTGTTTGACGCTGCAACGATGACTGTCCAGATCCAGGATACGAAAACCAGCCCAATCCAACTGCTCAGGGGGATGAGACAGGGGGATGTGATATCCCCGAAACTGTTCACCAATGCGCTGGAGGACGTATTTAAGACGGTGGACAGGACTGGACAGGGAATCAATGTGAACGGCGAGTACATCTCACACCTTCGTTTTGCCGACAACATCGTCATAATGGCAGAGACGCTGAAACAGTTAGACCAGATGCTGCATAGCCTAAATGGAGCCTCAGGGCGGGTAGACCTCGGCATGAACTTGAACAAGACGAGTCATGTACAATTCGCATGTCTTGCCGAGTCCAATCCGCATCGAAGGGTCGCTTTTCAAGGTTGTGAAGGAGTATGTCTACCTTGGGCAGCGTTTGGAAAGCTTCGTCATGTCCTCTCGTCGCCGATACCGCAATGTTTGAAGACCAAGGTCTTCAACCAGTGCGTCCTGCCCGTCATGACATATGCACCCGAAACGTGGACACTGATGGTTGGGCTGGTCCACAAATTCTCCGAAACTGTTCACCACTGCACTGGAGGATGTCTTCAAGGTTCTGGACTGGAAAGGGGCTGGTATCAACATCAATGGCGAGTACATCACTCACCTTTGGTTTGCCGATGATATAGTTGTCATGGTTGAGACTATGGAGGGCCTCAGTACAATGCTCGATGACCTCAGAGCTTCCGAAAGAGTGGGTCTCAAGATGAACATGGACAAGACAAAAGTCATGTCCAATGCTCATATGATACCCACTCCAGTGACGATCGGAGGCGCTACTCTCGAAGTTGTAGACGAATATGTGTACCTAAGACAGACTGTCCAGTTAGATAGGTCCAACTTCGAGAAAGAGGTCAATCGTCGAATCCGACTCGGCTGGGCAGCGTTTGGCAAGCTACGCAATATCTTCTCGTCCCACATACCGCAGTGTCTCAAGACGAAAGTCTTTGACCAGTGTGTGTTGCCAGTGATGACCTATGGAACCGAAACGTGGTCGCTCACAATGGGCCTTATTAGAAGGCTGAAAGTCACCCAAAGGGCGATGGAGAGGGCTATGTTGGAGTTTCCCTACGCGATCGAATCAGAAATTAAGAGATCCGTTGGAGAACCAAGGTAACCGACATAGCCCGAAGAATTGCTAAACCGAAGTGGCAGTGGGTAGGGCACATTGCTCGCAGAACAGATGGCCGATGGGGCCAAAAGGTTCTGGAGTAGCGACTGCGTACCGGAAGACGTAGATTTGGATGGCTTCCAACAAGGTGGACCGATGTCCTTGTGAAATCCGCAGGAATCCGCTGGATGCGGGAAGCACAAAACCGGTAGAAGTGGTGGAGCTTGGGGGAGGCCTATGTCCAGCAGTGGACGTCTTTCGGCTGAAATGATGATGAATGATGACTTGTCCGACGTGCGTACGGTTCGGTCAGCGTGTTTGGTTAAACTGAATGCCGTCGCTCGGGCTCGGCGCGCCGGTGCCTAGGATCAGTGGCGGCGGCGCGGCGGAAAACGTGGCGGCGGCGGCGCGCCGGCGCTGCGCTCATATCTAATACCGACCAACCCGGGATTAGAGGAAATCTCAATAAGTTGACAACCCTGCTTTTCTACTATTTTTCCACTGGCCACAGATAACTAAAACGTGAAGACAATAACGTTCCGTTGTGTTTTTCAAATATGGTAGTTTTTGGTAGAAAGTGTTTTATAAATTGGTTTTTAATTTTTTAAGAAATCATTGTACTTTTTCATTTATAAGCAGTAGTAGACCATCAGTTGTCATTAAAACAATGTTATATTATTGTAAAATTATTCGCAAGCAAATAGTTCATATTTGATAAAACAAAACGCATATGTGAAAACGATTGGGTAAGATTTTGGTACCCTCCCTAGTCAATTTGGCAGAATTTGTTTCATTTTATTTACACAATTCCGATTATGGGAACCGAAATCGACTGGAGTTTGTTTAAATTCGGAATTGCTATCAGAATTAAATGTATTCCGCAATCAGGCCGCTGATATCTCGTATGCAGTTACGATATTAAGTCAATTTAATAACTGCAACGATTCTATTCACATGGCGGCACTGAAACGAGTGCTTAGGTATCTGGGACAGTGGAGCTATCGCTGTGTTACAAGAAATGTAATAAGCCTTTAGTTGCTTATGCAGATGCAGATTGGGGAAATGGGCCTGATGGGAAATGTTTCTCTGGTTATACCCTAGTTTTCGGTGGTGCTGCGGTGTCTTGGCAGTCTTTAAAACAGCGTTGTGTTGCGTAAAGTACTGCTGAAGCTGAGTACATCGCAATCTGTGAGGTTACTAAGGAAGTGATATCAGTTAATGGTTTATATTCTGAACTGACTGGCTATAACACTACTTGTTATGTATGTGTACCGCGCCGGCTCCCCGCGCCACCCCGCACGCGCATCTCTTAATCAGGGTTGGATTTTGTACTATAATTATAGTATTTATACTATAATTTCGCCCTTTGTACTATATACTATCCACATCTAGGGATAGTACGCTAAAATACTATAATTTAAAGTTTGCTTCCGCATGCTTAGTTTTACGTCATAATTATGAATATTTCGACCGTGTGTGTATCCGAACGAATTCTGCTCTTGCGATGTTTTCTGTGTCGATGGCCAGGGATTCCCTATCTCGTTCCTTCCTTCCTTCATTCGAAATTTAATCAAAGTGGTAACAATCGCTTCCGTATTTTTTTGTAAAATAATTTTAGTATTTTAATTAGGGATGGAAAGTGGCAGTGATAGTCATGAAAATGACGATAGACCTGGACTCTGGAGTATCCACCCCAAGCAAAAACTCTGAGTAGAGGCGATATGGTAGAAAAACAGAAACAAAAACAGTGAACCTTACCAAGAATAAGATACGAAACAAACTGGCAATACAATCCATAGACGTAATTTTATTGTCTTGTGACGCTATCAAAAGCGGTAGCAAAAGTATACTGATTTTATTCCTATTATATGTTGATGAGGTTAAATGCCAAAGATGAAAACAGAACAGTAATTATTTAAGAACTAATAAACTTAGAAGAGGAGTAAATTTTAACTTAATTGGTGTTGATTTTAATGACTATTATGTAAAATTAAAAATAATGAAAGTGTACTATAATTTTTTATAAATACTATCCTTTTCAATTTTTTATGCTATCTTTTTCAATGTCCCTAAATCCAACCCTGCTCTTAATAAACCAGTGCGTTGCTAACCAGCGATCGTTTCACTTGTCCGTACCTATCATCGACCCAACCTAATACTTAACAGTGGCGACGAGTTACTCACAATTTATTATTAATTTTCAAAATTTCTGGTGCTCAGTTTGGAATTTTACATAGTTTTGACCATAATGCACAGACGTGGAATACTTACAAAGGTCGCATTGCCCAATATTTTGTGGCAAATGATATCAACGGAACTTCAGATCCGGCAGGCAAGAAGAGAAAAGCGATTCTTCTCAGCGCACTCACTGAGGGTTCTTACAAATTGGTAACGGATTTGGTACTGCCTAAAGACGTTGTAGATGTGCCCTATGAAGACATATTATCACAACTGGACAACCATTTCACCCCCAAGAGCGTTGGGTTTGGCGAGCGTCATAACTTTTACGCGGCCGCTCAGCTAGCAGGAGAAACTCATTCCCAGTGGGCGGCGAGACTACGGGGCCTCACTGCAAAGTGCAACTTTCTCAACGTGGAAGAGGCGCTCCGCGACAAGTTTATCATGGGGTTGCAGCCAGGACGAGAAAAGGAGAAGCTTTACACAAAGGACCTCGCCGACCTCACGTTGGCCAAGGTCGTGGAGATGGCAGAGAACCTGAGGTGCGCGCGCGCTGCCGCCGTGGCCAGCGCGGTCGCGCCGGCACAGACGCCCACGCCAGACGCCACGCTTTTCAAGATAACAAACGATGGGAAAAGTGGTAGTGTTGTGAAAGTGAAATGTGGGGTGTGTGGCTATACGAATCACAAATCGGCCGATTGTAGATTCGCTAATTACATTTGTAAAAAGTGTCACGTAAAAGGCCACCTGCGTAAAATGTGCACCAAAGTAAATTACGTAATGGCGGATGGCGGTGACAAGGGTGAAGATGACGATGACGGTAAGGTATTTTATATCCGTTCATTCAGGGGAGAGCCCATGGTGGAAACAATTTTTATTAATAATGTTCCATTTAAATTCGAAGTCGATAGCGGATCTGCGGTAACAGTAGTATCAGAACGTTTTTACAAAAGTTATCTTAAAGATGTGCCATTATATACTACATTATATACTGGTAAACAGCTGAGGACGTACAATGGGGGCAAAATAGTATGTGTAGGTACAATGCAGTTGCCAATACGCTACGCGGACCAAACGCACGTTATTGTCGTTTACGTAGTTCGCGACGGAGGCCCCCCGCTTCATGGCAGGGATTTTATATCGCTGTTTAGCTTACATTTAATGCCGGTAATTAACTGTATAGATTCAGATGTATCCATCAAAGATTTAAAATTGCAATATCCAAATTTATTTTCAGATAATTTAGGAACCTTCAACAAATACAAAATTAAATTATTGTTAAAAGAAGGCGCAAAGCCGGTTTTCTATAAGGCACGCCCAGTAGCATTTGCGTTACGGGATAAGGTCGAAAAAGAAATCGATAGATTGGTCGATTTAGGTATTCTTGAACCCATAGAATATTCGGAATACGCTTCACCGGTAGTTCCAGTTTTAAAGCGGAATGGAACGGTGAGATTGTGTGCAGATTACTCCATAAGTATAAATAAACAATTGCAGGTAGAACAATATCCGCTACCCACAACTACCGAATTATTTTCAAGAATCCATGGGGGTCAGCAGTTTAGCAAGCTCGATTTATCAATGGCATATAACCAATTTGTTTTAGATAACGAGTCAAAAAACTTAACTTGCATAAATACAAACCGTGGCTTATATAGATTTACGCGTCTAGTGTTTGGGTTAGCCAGCGCGCCGTCCATTTTTCAGCGCGCTATCGAGGGCTTGCTACAGGGCCGTAGCTAGGGGGGGGCATTGTGGGGCAATGCCCTACCTTGAAATCACAATGCCCTACCTTAAAAATACCAAAAACGAAGATAACCTATTAGAATGGGATTGTATGTTTATAGTTTTACATAAAAAATTGTAGCAATAGGTATCTAAACTTTTCCGAACATACCACAGTTTGAGACATTCATTTCATATTAAGTATAATATTTTTTTTCTCTGTGTATAGATGGCATTTGAAGCGCCATCACATGAAGCAATGGGTCTATTTAATTATAATATGCCGATGCAGAGAAAAATTCTGTCACAGAAATTATTTGTCTATGAATAGCTATTGAATGTACATCACTGACCTAGCAGGCGCGTTCCGAGGGGGGGTCATGACCCCCCCCCCCCAAAGTGTCAAGAGCCTGTATGATACATTCCAGTTTTAAGTAAGTTTGTGGTCTTGCAGTCTACATTCTCTTGATACTTGAGCTTTTCTTTATAGACCGACCAACCAAATAATTCCCGGTTCTTTTGAAATAATCACTCGTGTGTGAATACTCATAAGCACAGTACGCGCCACTCAAAGAAATAGATCGCTAACCTTTTTACGCTTTTACTACAAATCTAATTATCGAGTTTTGAAAATGAAATCGTGCGCAGTCTGCAACGTGCAGTTTAACGATGGCGTCCAGTGTGGCAGTTGTAAGAAACACCTGGATTTTGGATGTGCGAACATCTCAGAAACTGGATGGAGAAAGCTGGGTGCCAATAGGATGGCACAATGGAAATGCCCCACCTGCAGAACGTCGTCATCAGTTGTGCCTACCCCGGAACCTGCATCGCTGGATACCATACTTAGTGAGATACGTGACATGAAGCGGCAGCTACTCAACTTGCCGACCTTGGTTGATGACATTCGCGTGATCAAGGATGAGTTGACCGAGCTTAAGTTGACGTGTGAGGGCACTGCTGGGAGACTCGATGACTTCAACACAAGACTCGTGGTAATTGAAGCAAAAGTGTCTGAATTTGATAAGCTTCAGGAGTCAGTGAAATGTTTACAGACTGACTTGGCGAGCACGAAGTACCAACTTTTGACGTTTGAACAGAGATCCAGGCTAAACAACGTCGAAATTAAGGGGGTTCCTATTAAAAAGGATGAAAATTTGTACTCCATTGTTGATGCTATCGGCCGTACAGTCAACTACAGCTGTCCCAAAACCCAAGTGAACTACATTTCAAGGGTCCCTATCTTTGGCTCCAATGAAAAGCTAATAATAGTGAGTTTTTTAAACCGGTATATAAAGGAAGATTTCATTGCGGCGGCACGCGCCAAGAAGGACCTATCCGCTTGTGACATCGGGTTTCAAGGCTCATCTCAGCGTGTGTATATTAATGATCACCTAAGCGTGGAGTACAAGAAGCTTTTAACCAAAGTTAAAATCATTGCCAAGGATAAATATTATGAGTACGTATGGGTTAAACATGGTAAAATTCATATACTTAAAAACAATAATTCAAAAGTTTTTATCATAAGGAAGGAGTCAGATTTAAACAAGATTGTCTAATATGCTTTATATTTGTTACACTTACGTTCCTATTTTGCTATAATATTTTACTTCAATGGCTCAAAATGCTTAACAACACCATTTGGGTCACATTAACAGAGACACCTCTCTTTTGTTTAGAAACTTGTTTGCTCTGTGTTCGTTATCGCGCTGTTTGCTTTAAAGCTTTACCGCAATACAATATGCTTTACTCTCTCGCACTTTTACATACCACGCACTATTGCTTGCTTTTTCGCACCGTTGTTAACTACTTAACATCGTATGATTTTTGCACTCGCGCAATTCTTTTTGACTTTTACCTTCATTATACTTATTTAATTATATTATACCTTATTCTACAATATTATTTAATGAAATACTTTATTTTAATGGCTGGTACAGATTTATACACAATTATTAGTTTCGGCTTTCAATGGCTCCTAAGTTAAATATATTTTATCAAAACGTTCGCGGGCTTAGAACTAAAAGTGATACTTTCTATCGTCAAATGTTGCTAAACTCGTACGATATTATTGTTCTTACAGAGACTTGGCTATTAGATGGAGTTTTAAATTCCGAATTCTTTGATGAACGGTACATAGTGTGGCGTCGTGATCGAGATTATGTTTTGACCGGACAATCGCGTGGTGGGGGTGTGCTTATTGCTTCGCGCAGGGAACTTTCAGTTATATGCCAGCCTACCTTCTATTCTACTGCAGAGGATTTATGGCTCAGCATACGACTGAAAAATCTTAATACACGTAAATATATTACCTTACATATTTGCGTTGTTTATTTATGTCAGCAAAACTTAGGCCTTTCTTTTTCTTTACAACTTCGCAACTACCTCACTAAATTAAACCAAATAGTTATGAGTAATTCTTCCGATACCTTTCTCATAATAGGTGATTTTAACATGAGCGGTATTAACTGGGTCCCATCTGATAATCTATCGCTCGTCCCAATGAACCCAAATGGTCCGGACGAAGTTTTACTTGGTGACGAATTATGTACCCTAGATTTGGGTCAATTCAATGGTGTTCTCAATAGGTACGGAAAATTTTTAGATTTGGTACTTTGTAACCAATTAGTTAGCGTGGTTGAATGTTCAAGTCCGCTGGTTCCCATCGACGCCTATCATCCAGCACTACTAATTAATATGGATTTCGTCGAAGCACCTCTATTAGAGTGCGCGTCACGGACGCAATATCTGTTTGACAAGGGAGACTACGAATCTATCAACAATGATATTTCCACGACTGACTGGGAATCCGCGTTTGCGACACGATCAATGGATGAATCATTAAACTTTTTCAATGAAGTTATTCTCAATTTACATACGAAACACATCCCACAAAAATTACATCGTAACAAAACATATCCAACTTGGTACAGTTTCGCATTAATAAAAACAATTAAAGAAAAATACAAATATTTCAAAAAGTTTAAGACGTACGGCAATATGGCGGATGAGTCATCATTTAAGCTTCTGCGTGAAAGGGTAAAGTTATTGGAATCGCAATGTTATGAAAAATACTTGGATTTAACTGAGAACTCTATAAAAGAAAATCCTAAATATTTTTGGACCTTCGTTAAAAAACGACACAACTCAAATGCAGTTCCGTGCACTTTAAACTATAAAAGCGACGCGTTGCGTACCGGAGAAACAATATGCGAAGCGTTTTCTACATACTTTCACTCTACATTTCTAGATACTAGCCCTAGTCATGGAATTTCTTCACCCCGTCTTTTTACTGAATCTTCCAGCCTCTCAGATATAAGTAGCATTGTGGTGAACGTTGAGGAGGTGTCTGACTTGTTTCGCAATTTGGATACTTCTAAAGCGGCTGGCCCAGATAATATTTCATCCAAATTTCTTGTGCGATGTTCGACTTCGATTGCCAAGCCTGTCTCGATTCTCTTCAGGAAGTCCCTGGATACTTGCGTTGTACCTCAACTTTGGAAATCGGCTTTCATAACGCCTATTCACAAAAAAGGAGACAAAACTGAAGTTGTTAACTACAGACCGATATCTAAGCTCTGTGTTGTGGCAAAGATCTTCGAAAGGATCATCTATAACCAGGTGTACAGTGCTCTAAAAAATTCGTTCAGTTCCTTTCAACATGGTTTTTTGAAGGGAAGGTCTACCGTTACCAACTTAATTCTGCTCAATGATTTTATTACTGACGCCATGGATAACGGGAAGCAGGTTGATGTTGTTTATACTGATTACAGTAAAGCTTTTGATCGGATTGACCATGCGATCTTAATATCAAAGTTATATGGCATGGGAATTCGAGGAGATTTACTCAGATGGTTTGCTTCGTACTTGGAAAACAGGTCCCAAGCAGTAGTTTTAAGCAATTATATGTCTAGTTGGGTGCCTGTCCCCAGTGGAGTCCCCCAGGGTTCGTTGCTCGGCCCATTACTCTTCATTATCTATATAAACGACATCAACTCTTGCTTAATTTCTTCCAAACTCCTGTGTTTTGCCAACGATATGAAGATCTATGCCACAATATCATCTCAGGTGGACGTGATTGCACTTCAGAATGACTTACGTCGTCTGGAGGCTTATTGTCGTGAGAGTAAGCTTGATCTTAACCCTGCTAAATGTTCGGTCCTAACGTATTCTCTAAGCTTACATTTGAGTTTCATGTTGATGCCATAGTCGCTAAAGCATCTAGGGCACTAGGTTTCATAATGCGTCTGTCCAGGTGCTTCACTCGTGCCAAAACATAAAAAATTCTTTACTGTACTTTTGTTAGAAGTCACTTGGAATACGCGTCTGAAATCTGGAATCCGTGTTATCACAAGTACATAGATCGTATAGAGAGCATCCAGAAAAGGTTCATCAAGTACTTGTGTTATCATCAGAAAGTGCCCTACCGGTCTGAAGATTACCTCAACCTCTGTAAGAGGTATCATATATTGCCCCTAATTAATCGGCGTGCAATCTCTGACTGTATCACTTTATTTAAAATTTTCAATAATTCTATTAATAACTCTGATATTCTATCCAAATTTTATTTTAAGGTTCCCAGTAAGTCAAAGCGATGGAACGCACCGTTGCGTGTTCCATTTACCTCTACAAACTACAGGCAAAATTCATTTATAGTGCGTGCAAGTAATAACTTCAATAGCATGTGTAAACAGCATGATTTTGATCCCTTTGTAACAAGTGTGTCCTCGGCCAGAAAGAGCCTGAGCCTTGGTTTCTTTAAGTAAGATTTTGTGTGTCCCGGCTTTGATTCTCGCTTTGAATATAAAATGTGAATTTAGTTTAAGCATGAATGTTATACTGTTTTTTTCCTTCTATTCTTTTTTTGGTAACTGTGTTGTGATGTCCACACTCTTTCTTTCTTTCTAATTTGTTCCTATAAGTGATGACTTTTAATTGGCTGTCAGTCTCACACACAATTTTTTATTTTGTTGGTTTTAGCTGTAAGTCATCCATAGTTATTAAATAAATAAATAAATAAATAATCAAAAGAAAATCTAACCTATCTGAGGTGGGCAAAAATGTTCGAGCTCGCTACGCTCGCTCTTACATTCATAATACTCCTAGTTGCCTGGATTTTCCTGGCATAAGTCGATGATGTAACTCCTAGGTCTTTTTGAATATATAAAACAAAACTGAACCTAAACGAGTTGAGTTATTACAATTTTCGAGCTCACTTCGGTCGCCTTTGTATTGAACAATCTCATAGTTGCTAGGGCTGTTCTGGCATTTTTTTTCTGGTTGCGAAATCTTCAAGTTACTTCTCCCGCTTTGGGCGGAGCGGGAAGGCGTGTTAGACTTTTACTGACTAAAACCCACCCGTGTTCCATCAGTTGCCGATGTGCCAGGGTCACGATATCTCTTTCGAACAATCACGCGACCCCGGCAGGCTTTTCTGACATTAGTCGACAATGTAACTCCTATTTCTGTTCGAAAACATCAAAAAAAAGCCTAACCTGAACGAGGGAGGTTGTTCAAATTTTCTAGCTCGCTTCGCTCGCTCTAGTATTCATCATTCTCCTGATTGGCAGCGATATCGGGTATAAGTCGATAATGTAACTCCTATTTCTATTTGAAAACGTCAAAAAAGTACCTAACCTGAACGAAGCGGGCTGTTAAAATTTTCGAGCTCGCTTCGCTCGCTCTAGCATTAATCATTCTCATGGTTGGCAGGGATATCCTAGTGCCAATTATTTATTTATCCACAAGTGCTGCGACCAATTTGACAGCATTCTTTAATACCCCCCATGTAAAAGCGGTGTCCCTGAATACCTTAACTAATGACGAACTTAAGATGTACATATCATCACTATTTTATTCCCGGAGGGAATCAGCTATCTATATATGGTAAACTAAAATTTCACCAATTATCTGTGTCCCATTTCACAATGGGCGACCATTGTGACATGGGACTCATAGATAACTGGTGAAATTTTGGTTCGCTCACTGCCATGAACCGGGTACAAATTCAGACTTCGGATTGCTTCTGAGAAATTTCTTATGGAAAAACCAAATAACACTAACCGACCTGAAAATCGAACCCGGAACTTCAAGGTCAGCAGTAGCGCTTGTGACCATTAGACCAAGGTGTACCTTCCTCAAAATATTCCTCGTCTCTTATGGTGACCCCCCCCCCCCCCCCAAATCTTGGGCTGGGACCGCGCCTGTGACCTAGAGGTGATGTTGATTGATTTAGGAGCCCGTGCTTCAGAGGAAATCAATTATGATATATTTTTTACTTCCGCCCTACCTGTAGCCAATGCTGCCCTACCTCAAATTCCAGTCTAGCGACAGCCCTGGCTTGCTATCCGGTCTAGATGGAGTGTTGTGCCTGCTTGATGATATTTTAATAACGGGAAAGGATAAGCAGGAGCATTTAAAAAAAATTGAACTTGGTTTTAAAGCGCTTAGAGGACGCAGGGTTAACTTTACAAAAGGAAAAATGTAGTTTTTTCCAGGATGAAATCAATTATTTAGGTTATATTATCACCAAAGATGGTCTAAAAAAAGCTCCGGAAAAAATTAAAGCAATGCTAGAAGCACCAGCACCCACAAATATTAATCAGTTACAGTCGTCCTTGGGACTAATTAACTACTACCGGAATTTCGTACCTAACACGTCCACTATTCTCAGTCCTTTATATAATTTATTAAAAAAGGGCTCTAAGTGGGTCTGGACTGAGGATCATGTTAAGGCATTTAGAACAATAAAAAACTTAATGACATCGGATCAAGTTCTTGCACATTTTGACCCGAACGCAAGATTAATCTTAACTGTAGACGCTTCTCCAAGTGGGTTGGGAGCAGTCCTCTCACAAGTGAGTTTAGACGGTGTCGAAAGACCTATCTCATTTATGTCGCGTACCTTAAACTCAGCAGAAAAGCGATACGCACAAATTCAAAAGGAAGCAACCGCCATTATTTACGGCGTGCGGCGATTTCATCAATATTTGTACGGCAGATCTGAGCCGTTTATTTTACGAACGGATCACAAGCCCTTGCTAGCTATTTTTGGGCCAGATAAAGGAATACCAGAGATGTCAGCAAATAGACTACAAAGATACGCGTTGTTCTTAAGTAGTTATAACTATAAAATTGAATATGTGCGCAGCACTGATAACAGTGCGGACTACTTGTCCCGCGCGAGCCTACCGCGCGCGATGCATGCGTGTGCGTGCACTGAGCAATGTAAGTGCTGTGATTGCCAAGTGGCATACGACCGGGCAACTTATGTTTGTTTTGTCGTGGATGGAAGCATGCCCGTCACGTTAGAAAAATTACGCGAAGAAACAAAGGTTGACGTAGTTTTAAGGCAAGTGATAGACTTTATTTCGAACGGTTGGCCGCCGAAGGTAAACGACTTAAGGTTAAAACCGTATCACATGTGTAGAACACAATTATCTTTTGAGAATGGTTGCGTAATGAGAGGGCACAAGGTGGTTATACCTACAAGTTTATACCAAATAATTCTTAACGAATTACATACATCGCATTTAGGTATAGTTAAAACAAAGGCCGAAGCTCGATCAAGATTTTGGTTTCCGGGAATCGATCAAGCTGTAGAAACAATGATAGCTTCATGCGATGTGTGTATTCAGCTGCGTCCTTCACCACCACGTGCCCCGCTGGCTCATTGGGAGTTTCCACCATGTCCCTTCTATAGAATACACATAGACTTTCTTGGTCCGATTAAAGGTTGTGTTTATTTAATAGCGGTCGATGCGCATACTAAATGGGTAGAAGTATATGCTATGAATACGGCTACGTCTTCGGCTGCAGTTATTGGGAAACTCTATGAATTCATGTCACGATTCGGAGTTCCGAAAACAATAGTGAGTGATAATGGCACAGCTTTTTGTTCACGGGAATTTGAACAATTTTGCGCAACTAACGGAATTTCTCACATGACATCACCGGTATATCACCCCCCGAGCAACGGCCAAGCCGAAAGTTTAGTTAAAATAGTAAAAAAAGGAATAAAATCATGTCTTATGTCGAGCCACAGCGCGAGTGAGACAACGGTAAAATTACTAAAATATCTTATGGACTATCGTAATTCGGTGCATACTGCTACTGGGTTATCCCCGGCACAATTGGTTTTCGGGCATAAGTTAAGATCACGTTTAGATTTGATAAATCCTAAGTCATCGGCACCCTCGTCACCGTCTATATCCGATCACGTAAAAAATCAAAAGTGTATGCAAACTAAGCAAGACAGGAAAAATAAAACAAAAAGTATAGCAATAAATGATATTGTATTGTATAAAAAGTTCGTAAACAAAGCAAACTATACATGGCGTAAGGGCATAGTAATGAAAAGAATAGGTAAAGTTGTGTATCTAGTAAAAGATCTCGATGGAACAGGAAGCTGCAAAAGACACATAAATCAGCTGACGCCGTATAAAGGAACACGTAACAATAATGAGGGTGTTGTAAAGAATCCTTTATTGAACTTACCTGGGTCGTCTCCGCTGACTTCATCACCGCCGCCGTCGCTGACGTCATCACCGCCGCCGTCGCCGCCTCCAACTCCGCCGCCGTGGTCGTCGCCTTCGTCGCCTTCGTCAGCAACATCACCACCCCCTGTACCCCAGCCCGAGTCCGACTTACCAAACGTCTTTCCTGCTACTTCAGTCAGAGGGAGGGAGGGCAGGGTTGAGAATGACTCCCATCAGTCTGATGAGCAGCAAACTTTTTCAAATGATGCAGATGATGAAACAACAGAGAGACGATTGAACTCTGAGGAAGAGTTTCAAGAAGTAGAAACCGAAGCCCAGGAGCCACAACACGATAATGTTGCTCCAAAGAGATCGTTACGGAAACGCCCCGTGATTTGTTTTAAAAAGTACCTACTTTTAATACTTACTGTTTTAGGATACGTATTATACATAAGGCATAGCATTAATAATAATTATTTTAGTTTAAGATACTTCATTGTTCAGTAGTTTTGTAATAGAGGGAGGAATGTTATGTATGTGTACCGCGCCGGCTCCCCGCGCCACCCCGCACGCGCATCTCTTAATAAACCAGTGCGTTGCTAACCAGCGATCGTTTCACTTGTCCGTACCTATCATCGACCCAACCTAATACTTAACACTACTGTTACTATTTTTAGTGATAGCCAAAGTGCCTAGTTATACTCCTGCTAGTTTATACTCCTGCTATTGGAAAACGTTCCAAACACATTAATATAAGATATCATTTCGTTAGGGAGTTAGCAAAGCAAAGGGTAATTTGTGTTGAATATTGTGAGACTACCCTTATGCCGGCTGATATGATGACTAAGGGAGTTGGTAAGCAGAAACATGTGTTCTGTACACAACATAGTGGATTAAGTGGGGGTGTTATACCATGAAGGTTATACCTAATGCACTATGTTCTGAGAATAGTCTAATTTAGTTATTGCTTAGCAATTTTTATAATCTGTATGCCATCTTGTGTGTTCAGAAGAAGTTAATTTTATGTTTATAAAATGTATTTAACTTTATTAAACCACTGCGGTACAATGGGTTACCTATCATAAGTTCGAAAAATATTTGACCGAATTTCATTTCCCCTAAAACTTTTCAACTATTATCGTTTCCTTTTTTTTTACTTCATCGAAGTCACGTCTGCCACTGTATCAGTTGACCTATTATCAATTCGACTTTTTTCGTTACTCCGACGTTTCATTTGGTCGATAAACTCTTTACCGAAGTTACACTTAGGCGAAATAACAGTTTTTCGAAGTATTATGTTTCCAGACATTCTTTTTACCTATGTTAAGATTAACCTACTCTTTGGTTTAATTAATTATTTGTTTAAATGTAATGGCACTTATAGGCGAAGCCCAATAAAACAAGCTATAGTTAGTATTTATGTTTCTTTATTGTTGTGGGCGAAGCCCAATGAGACTAGCTAAGTTTTAACATTAATATCTCCTCGCTATTGTATTCGGTAACTCCGGTATAGCCTCTGTAAAATACCTAAACAAATACCTATACTGTTCTTTAATAAAAGTAGTAGATTTCCATGAAAATACTTACGTAAATACCGATGTATGTTTATAATAGGGAATGCAGAACCGGTGCTGTTTTAAAGAACCGGGATTTTTGAGACCTTCTGGCTTAGGAACCGGGATTCCCGGTACTATCGATACTTTTGATACTTTAATAAGTCTTTGTAAGAGAGTTGAAAGTGTTGAAACGGAGAAAGTAAAAAAAAGACGAAATGACAGGGCAAAGTAAAAACATTTTAATCAAATCAAATAAAACGTTTTATTTCTTGTATTGTAGACACTAAATCAGTCTTATTTATTATAATTTTACTGGTAATTACGCATATTATGCCAGCAACATTTTTTAACATTAAATGATTTTTATACCTAATCCTACATACTATATAACAGAAACATTTATTAAACATCTTTACTTTACCAAATAAATTAACATGACTCTTATTGCAATTCTGCATAACCAAATTATAATTTAAAACTTACGTAACATCTACAAAAAAGGAACTATGGAGTTTTAGCGTAGCATTAATCAGTCTCAATATTTATTGATTAGATAATCTTAACAGACATTTTTTTTTTTTAATTTTAACCTTCTATAATAATTCAACAATAGTTTGGAACAACTTCAATCGACAAATTCTTTATATCAACTTGACTCTAATTATACATTTAAGAAAAAAATAAAATTAAAATATAACTTTAAACTGAAATATTTTTGCAAAACTTAAATATAGATATTCATCCTTACAATACTACATATAAATAAAAATACCCAACCTATAAAATTATAAAAATTTGGAATACTTGCTCAGACCAATATTACATTGCACATTGGTCTGATTCTTATAGTTACAATGGGGGCACTCAATAACCTAGGTTAGGTGGTAGCTAGGTAGTAAAGTAACAGTGCAGCGGCCGGATTTTAGGCAGTAAAATTAGAAAAATTCTAAACGCGAAGTATCTTTTGCCGAAAGTACCGAAAGAACCGGGATTTGGTTTTGGAAATTCCGGTTCCTAAAACAACGGAAATTTCCGGGATTTCCCGGTACTTTCGGTTCCGGGATTTCCCGGGACTATTCACTAGTTTATAATCACCTGTATTACCATTGCCTTGACTTTTTGAATTCTAATTAACCTGTAATTAACCTGTTGGATTCTAATTAGTCTGTAAAGCCTGTGTCATGATTGTATAAAACTAATTAGCTTATAGTTACCTAACTCATTGATTGTAAAGCACTAATTAGCTGTTATTAGGTATGAATATAGGTACCTAAAATATCTTATGTAGTTCGTACACGATTTTGAAAGTAGCGTGTGTCCAATAGGACGAGCCACATTGTTAATCCAATAGGAAAGCAGAAACCTTCTTTTTTTTTTTTTTTTTTCAGGGTGGGAAATCATCAAATGACTTCTCCCGCTCTGGGCGGAGCGGGAGGGCGTGTCAGACTTTTACTGACTAAAACCCACCCGTGTTCCATCAGTTGCCCATGTGCCAGGGTCACGGTATCTCTTTCGAACAATCACGCGACCCCGGCAGGCATCGGTCCTAGTAGACCCCTACACTGCTGCTGACATCTCTTTGAGGCGCGCGTAGAACACTGCGCGCCGTCAACCCGAGCCTGGTCCTTACCGGGCGGCGAGCTACCCATTGCTCGCCACCCGCAAGCTCGCGCCTACGGTGGCCGGGAGTCCGCAATCGACTCCCGACGCCCGGGGCGTCTCCTCCTGCGGCGGCTAGGGGCGTGAGGGCGCAGAGACTGCCACTCCCTCACGCGCCCCGCCTCCTCCTTCGCGAGCATTACTGCTTCGCAGAAGGAGGTGACGGCTTCCCATTCCCTCTCGCTCCGTACCATGGCTCGCACCAGCGCCGGACGCGAGAGGTCGCCGCCGCCGATCGCCTCCACGAGGACACGGCGGTGCTCCGCCCAGGCTGGGCACACCTCCACCGTATGCTCCACCGTGTCCTGAACAGGAACCCACCGAAGCACCCATGCCCGGTGAGAACCTGCGTCAGGCGGAAGGTGAGGACGCCGTGACGCCTCTCTATCCACTCCTCAAAGAGGGGACTTACCGCCGCAATTGTGGCGTGCCCAAAGCAGAAACCTTGAACTCGCTTACACGTGTTTTGAAATTCTCGACAAGTCGAAACCTGTCCCTTAGGGAAAGACCATTTTTCTCGCTCTCAATTGGCGGAGCGGCTAATCAAAGTAAAGAAATATATACGCTACTTGCAGTAGGCAACAAAAGTTATAAAAGGGCCGAGCGTCTATTTTTGGATTTAGTATTTTTACGAGTTTACACGAATCATCAAGTTACCACGTAGTGTTTCTGAAGTAAGGGGCTCCGCTGTCCACTGCTTAGTCGCGATGTACCCTATATCTAGTTAGCCAGTCTTCAAGTGTAATATAGCTAGGATTTAATTATGTGTACTGCTTATTCTGATTGTATTTTATATTGTGTGCTGTGTACTCTTTTACAACCATTTTTAGTGATTTCCGTGTAATTTCTGTGTACCAAATATACTCAATTATTACGACATTCTGACTGGTTTAATTTCACTCTTTCGTCAAGGGAACACCGTCACCCCCGCCTACAACACCTGACTCCCGTTTTATTAACAGCACTTAATAAAACAGTTTATTATAAACAAAAGTGTTTTAAAGGGTCTCAGTAAGAAGCATGCAAACAATGCTGCTTGCTTCAAGCATGCAACATGCAACCATGCATGCAGCGTGCAAGCAGGCATGCAGCAGAAAAGCAGGCAAGCAGCAAGCATGCAGCATGCAAGCAAGCATGCAGCGTGCAAACAAGCATGCAACATGCAAGCAGGCATGCAACATGCAGCAAGCATTGTTTCTGTCACGGCTCCGGCTCTGCGGGGTTTGGGCGGCCCCACGCGAGCTTATCGTCGCAGATGGTTTTAATGCTCACCACCACAGCTTCGGCTTGCTGGCTGGCTTTGCCGGCCAGCCTCAGCTACAGCGGCGGGCCTTCAGACCACCTGCTCCTCAGCTCGCGGGCCGCCCTACCCCTCCGCGCCTGCGCGGGCTTAAATTACACTCTAGGGGTAGGGCAGACAAGACTACATAAAGTCGGTTTTACAACGATTCGTTTCTCACTAAATTTTGTAGCACAATATATTGACTTTTTATGACGCTACATATATTTAATTTAATATTGAAAACGCTACCAAGTAACCGGCTATATATTTGTGACCAAATAGTATTCCCTAAAATGTTGTTTCACTGTGGTGAAAATATGGCAAACAAATCATTTAGCAAATGAAAAAAGTTCAGAAGAGGCATCGGCCAATAGCAAAAGTTATTTCGTAAATCGGCGAAACATAATTCGGTAAAATAATACCTATGACACATGATACTTCGATGATTTAAAAATATGTCAAATGATGCATATTGCAAAAAAGACGTCGGCTAATAGTTTTCGGTAAAGAGAAATTCGAACAAAAAAAATTCGGAAAAGTAATCGGTTCCCGGTACAATGATATTATATTTTCTGACAGGCCTGTTGGTCTAGTGGTTAGTGACCCTGACTGCTATGCCGGAGGTCGTGGGTTCGATTCCCACCCAGGACAAATGTTTGTGTGATGAGCACGATCATTTGTTCTGTGTCTGGGTGTAATTTATCTATAATATGTATGTATTTAGAAATATATAAGTATGTTTATCAGTTGTCTAGTACCCATAACACAAGCTCTGCTTAGCTTGGGACTAGATGGCGTTGTGTGATAGTTGTGGAATATTATTATTATTTCCTTTATTACATTTAAATACATATAGATTACATTTTTAAATATTAAAATATTAAAAAAAATATGAAAACATTTAAAAATATAAAAAATAGTAGCCCACCGGTATCGGGAATAGCGTCCAAGCTACCGGTGGTCAGGGCTGCTGAGAGAGGAACCTCCTAACGATACGCGCCGTGTCCAGAATTACTGCTTTCTGTATCAGGCCCTTGATCCAGCTGCCTAACGAGAGCCTCCTGAGATGTTGATCGAGGCTCTTAGCTATTATGCCATTGGCCGTAACGACTATCGGCACAATGACTGCTGTATCCACATCCCACATGTCGACAACCTCGCGAGCCAGGTCAAGATACTTTATCTGCTTATCTTTTTCAGCTTTCACGAGGTTCTCGTCATGCGGTACTGCTATATCAACAATCATTGTGCGACGCTCTAATCGATCTATCACCACTATATCTGGCTTATTGGCAACAATAGTCCTGTCAGTGATGATAGATCGATCCCAATACAACGTGATATTACCATTTCCGAGAACTGGGTCGGGCAGATACCTATAGTATGGTACTTCTGATTCCACAAGGCCGTATTTCAGAGCAAGTTGCTGGTGGATAATCCTGGCTACAAGGTTGTGTCTATGCAAGTAGTCTCCGTTAGCCAGACTAGAACAGCCAGAAATAATGTGTCGGATTGATTCCCCCGGACGGTGGCATGCCCGACAAATGTCAACCGTGCCATCCTTCACAATATATTTCCGGTAGTTGTTCGTCATCATAACTTCGTCCATAATTGCAAAAACAAAACCTTCGGTTTCTCCAAATAGATCTCCGAATCGTAACCAGGATACGGACGCTAAGAGGTCTACATCAGGTCCATGTAGGACCCGGTAAAAGCGTCCGTGAAGCTCCTTGCTTTGCCATACTGCCTTGCGATCATTAGTATCTAATACTTTAGGTTTGCGCCAGTTCTCGTTAGCCAAGGAGAGCGGGGTAAGGCTCTTGTCCACTGAGACCACATCTCGGTGCATCCCCACGTCAGCGTCTAGGAAGTATTCCCTGAGACTGCATACCTCACGGTTGTGCAGGGTCTTAGCATTCAAGAAACCTCGACCTCCGCACTTCCGCGGGATATACAGTCTCATTACCGATGACCGTGGGTGATGCATTCGATTTGTGGTCAGCAGTGTGCGGACCCGTCTATCCAGGGCGTCAAGTTCCGTCTGAGTCCATTTGAGTATGCCGAAAGAGTACATCAAAACCGGCATGACCCAGCCGTTGAAGGCGCGCACCTTGTTTCCGCCTGATAAAAGACTTTTTAATACTTTATTCAGGCGGCCAAAGAAGCGCTCCCTCAACGATTGTTTCATGTCAGCAGTGTTAATACCTAACGCTTCCGACATACCCAAATACTTGTATGTTTCGATTGAGGCAAGGGATCTTAGGTGTATGGAATCCGAGAGTTGGGTTCCCTCGGATTCCACAATCTCCCCTCGCTTTACATGCATGACCGCACATTTGTCCACACCAAATTCCATCCTGATGGCGCTACTGAAGGTTTCAGTTACTTTCAGTAGCTCCATCAGTTGCTAATTGTTGGGGGCAAAGAGTTTTAGGTCATCCATGTACAGGAGGTGAGATATAACCTGACCACCTCTCCTCAATCGATAGCCTATACCTGAATCCTCCAGCAGTGTGCTAAGAGGATTCATGGCTAGGCAGAACCAAAGTGGACTCAAACTGTCGCCCTGGAATATACCTCGCTCGATCCTTATCGGTTCGCTGTTCCTCTGGATATGTCGATATCCCGGATAGCGAAGGACTGTTCTCCACTGCCCCATACATGACATCAAGAAGGTGCACAGCGTTGTATTTACTTTGTACAACTCCAGCACCCTCTTGAGCCAGGTATGTGGCACCGAGTCATAGGCCTTCTTATAGTCTATCCAGCATGTCGACAGATCCCTTCGGGAACGACGAACCTGTTGACTAATGGTCATATCGATAAGGAGCAGCTCCTTAGTACCGCGGGACCCGTTCCTACATCCATTTTGAGAGACAGACAAGATCGAGTTTGTGTCAATATGATTGTAAATTTTAGCTCTCAAAATGGATGTAAGTACTTTATAGACCGTCGGTAGACAAGTGATCGGTCTATAATTTTTGGGTTCTGCGGTACTACCAGATTTATGGAGCAGGTGGGTTATCCCTGTTGTTAAGAACTGGGGCAACGACCCTGACTCTAAGGCTGACTGGAACTGAGATGCCAAGCGAGCGTGCGACTTTTGGATCCACTTGATCCAAAAATTGTGCAGTCCGTCTGGCCCTGGAGATTTCCAGTTAGGCAACGGACGGACTGCACAAGCGACATCTTGGGGGCTGATGGTAATTGCCCCCATTTCTGTTATTTGACCGCACGCTCGCTCGATCTCCCTAGTCCAATCACCTTCGGTGTGATTGACAGGCACCGACCAGATGTTTCGCCAGAACGAAGACATGGCGTCATCATCTGGAAGGGGCGTGTCAGCCACACCTTGGTCCGGTGGCTCCCAAGCTCGGTAAACCCACCTTTCATCGCTTTGGAATGTGTGATTCTGGGTGTACCGCTCCACCCTCCGCCGGTACCGACGTATACGGTTCGCCCATGCACAGATCTTCTGCTTCAGGAAGTCGATGCGCTCTGTGACGCGGGGCAAATAATCTCGAGGACTAACATCCGTCCCGGAGAACGCCCGCTTCACACAGCGCATCACTCGAGGGCGAGTATTGCCCTCCCTGAAGCAGATTAGCTTACCGATGAGTGCTCTAGCCTCACCGATACGACGCTCAATCCTGCACTGCCAAGCTGGTACGGCTGGTTTTGGTCGTGTAGCTCTGTCATTGTTAGGAAACTTGACACGAGCTACACGACAAGCCGCTACAGCTGCACAGTACAAGATCGAGTGGGTATCGACCAGGTCTTTGCTGCCATCAAAATATGTTGACAGCTGTGAGTCTAGAGCACACACCAGTGCCTTGTTTTTCTTATGCATGGGCAAACGAGGTAGACGTGGTCTAAGCTCAGGCGGAGTAGAGCGATACTCCCTGAAAGCATCCTCCAAAGCGCTCCTTAATCGTGCATTGCATTGAGTACTCACGGATATAGCCCCGTCACCATCCTCTTCACCAACGCAGTTGGGTCGCGGTGAAACACTAGGTAAATTTTGCGGTTGCACCGCGACCAGTGGCGAAGCAGGCGTAACATGGCTATTCCGTGATTCCAGGCAAAGTCGATCAAGTACAGTGGCATCCAGCATATGATTACGCTGGATGACCCGCACCTGATCTGACAGTCGTTGCGACGACACGTTGATAGCTGGTTCAAGCACCTGAAACAGAGAGAGCATCCGACCACGGTACGCAGTCAAGTTAGTTCCCCCTTCTGTAGCCCCATAGTATGCGCGCATGACGTTTTCGTTGACAGCTTGTGTCCACTTCATGCGCTGCACACTTCCAGCGGTAGCGGGGACCCTATCAGAGGCCGGTGGGCCTCGGAGTCCCAAACTGGCCGGTGGTCGGCCTCGTCCGCGCCGACGTACTGGTGGTGGTGTCGTCGGCGGCGAGAAGTATTCGTCGCTCGAGCTCGACGCAACTGCAGCAGCCGGTGTCACTGGACTCACGTCTGGAGCAGGATCCGGCAACTGCGAGGCGGAGCTGAGCGACGAACCCGAAGATGTTGGGTGTGTGCTTTGCAGCAGTCGTGCCCGACTTCGCGTCAGCATTTCACTATTACTCGTGTATTGTTATTTTGTCTAGTCTTGCATTATGCAGATTTTTGGTTACAGTACCAATTTTTGGCACTCCACTGCTGTTGTTTAAACATATTATAAAACATTTTTGCATTATTAGACTTTAAAAATACTAGAAAAATACACGGTGAGAAAAAATGTTGTTCCGTCAAGTTGACAGTCGGGCCACAGATTATTATTATTATACTCATTTATTTATTTTCTTACATATTAAGTATATTTTTAAATATTTTTACAAAAATTATACAAAAAACATTTAAAAATATAAAAAATAGTGGCCCAACGGCATCGGGAGCAGGGTCCAAGCTGCCGGTGGTCAGGGCTCTAGAGAGAGGAACCTCCTGACAATACGTGCCGTGTCTAAGAGTACTGCTTTCTGAATCAAGCCCTTGACCCAGCCGTGCAATGAGAGCCTCCTGAGGTGTTGGTCGAGGCTCTTCGCTATTAGCCCATTTACTGTAACAATTATCGGTACAATGATTGCAGAATCCACGTCCCACATGTCGACAACCTCATGTGCTAAGTCAAGATACTTGATTTTTTTATCTTGTTCAACTTTCACGAGATTCTCGTCATGAGGGACAGCGATATCAACAATCATTGCACGACGCTCTCGTCGATCTATCACCACAATATCAGGCTTATTGGCTACAATAGTCCTGTTTGTGATGATAGATCGATCCCAGTACAATGTGGCGTGACCATTCTCGAGAACTGGGTCGGGCACATACCTGTAGTATGGTACTTCAGATTCTACAAGGTTGTATTGCAGAGCAAGTTGCTGGTGGATGATCCTAGCTACTTGATTGTGTCTGTGTAAGTACTCGCCGTTAGCAAGACAAGAACAACCGGAAACATATGTCGGATGGATTCACCGGGACGGTGGCATGCCCGACAGATGTCAACCGTACCGTCCTTAACAATGTATTTCCGATAATTATTCGTCATGATAACTTCATCCATAATCGCACAGATAAAACCTTCGGTTTCCCCAAAGAGGTCACCGAAACGCAGCCAGGATACGGACGCCAAAAAGTCTACATCAGGCCCATGGAGAGCCCGGAAAAAGCGACCGTGAAGCTCTTTGCTTTGCCATACTTCCTTACGATCCTTAATATCTAATACTGCAGGTTTGCGCCAGTTCTCGTTCGCCAAGGAGAGCGGGGTGAGGCCCTTGTCCACTGCAACCACATCTCGGTGCATCCCCACGTCAGTTTGAAGGAAATATTCCCTGAGACTGCAGATCTCGCGGTTGTGGAGGGTTTTAGCGCTTAGGAAACCTCGACCCCCACACTTCCGCGGGATGTACAGTCTCATCACTGATGACCGTGGGTGATGCATCCGATCTGCCGTCAGCAATGTACGGACCTTCCTATCCAGAGCGTCAAGTTCCGTTTGAGTCCATTTGAGTATGCCGAAAGAATACATCAAAACCGGCATGACCCAACCGTTGAAGGCACGCACCTTGTTGCCGCCTGATAAAAGACTATTAAATACTTTTTTCAGGCGGCCAAAGAAGCGTTCCCTCAGCGATTGTTTCATGTCGGTAGCATTGATGCCTAATGCTTCCGACATACCCAAATATTTGTAGGTTTCGGTTGAGGAGAGGGATCTAAGGTGTATAGAATCCGTAAGTTCGGTCCCCACGGATTCTACAATCCCCCCTCGCTTTACATGCATGACTGCACATTTGTCCACACCAAATTCCATCCTGATGGCACTACTGAACGTTTCTGTTACCTTCAGTAGCTCCATCAGTCGCAAATTGTTGGGGGCAAAGAGTTTCAGATCATCCATGTAAAGGAGGTGTGATATCACCTGACCACCTTTTCTCAATCGATAGCCTAGACCTGAATCCTCCAGCAGTGTGCTTAGAGGATTCAAGGCTAAGCAAAACCAAAGCGGACTCAAACTGTCGCCCTGAAATATTCCTCGCTCAATCCTGATCGGTTCATTGATCTGCTGGATTTGTGGACATCCTGGATAGAGAAGGACCGTCCTCCACTGTCTCATACACGACATCAAGAAGGTGCGTAGAGTTGCATCTATTTTGTACAATTCTAGCACCCTCATGAGCCATGTATGTGGCACGGAGTCATAGGCCTTCTTATAATCTATCCAACATGTCGACAAATCCTTCCGGGATCTACGAACCTGTTGGCTTATGGTCATGTCTATAAGGAGCAGCTCCTTAGTACCACGGGACCCATTCTTACATCCATTCTGAGACACCGACATAATTGTGTTACTTTGAATATGCTGTGAAATTTTTACTCTAAGAATGGATGTAAGAACTTTATAGACCGTCGGTAAACAAGTTATGGGTCTATAATTTTTAGGTTCCGTAGTACTACCCGATTTATGAAGAAGGTGGGTAACTCCTGTTGTAAAGAACAGTGGTAGCGACCCAGTCTCTAAAGATGACTGGAATTGTGAGGCTAAGCAGGCATGTGACCTTTGTAGCCATTTGATCCAAAAATTGTGCAGTCCGTCCGGTCCTGGGGATTTCCAGTTAGGCAACGGACGGACTGCACGGGCCACATCCAGAGGACTGATGCTAATAGCCTCCATGTTTGGTATTGACTCACATGCCTGCTCAACAACACGCATCCAGGGTCCTTCAGTGTGACTGACGGGCACCGACCAAATGTTTCGCCAAAAAGCACTCATTTCGTTATTATTTGGTAGACACGCGTCAGTCACACCTTGAGTTGGGTTGGGTCGCTCCCAGGCTCTGTACACCCACCTTTCATCGCTCTGGAACATGCGGTTCTGAGTGAACCGGTCCACTCTTCGCCTATACCGACGGATACGGTTTGCCCATGCATAAACTTTCTGCTTCAGGAAGTCGATGCGCTCTGTGACACGGGATACATATTCTCGGGGACTAATACTAGTTCCCGAGAACGCCCGCTTCACAAAGCGCATCACCCTTGGGCGTGTATTGCCCTCCCTGAAGCATATGAGCTTCGCGATGAGCACCCTGGCCTCATTAATACGACGCTCAATCCTGCATTGCCAGGCCGGTGCGACAGGTTTTGGTCGTACAGCTCGATCAGTGTTTGGGAATTTGACTCGAGCTATACGACAAGCCGCAACAGCCGTGCAATACAAGATTGAGTGTGTATCGCAAAGGTCTGCACTGCTGTCAATAAAATTTGGCAGCAGCGCATCCAGGGCGCACACCAGTGCTTTGTTTTTTTTATTCATGGGCAAACGTGGTAGCCGTGGTCTAAGGTCAGGTGATATGAACCGGTACTCACGAATCGCATCCTCCAGAATGCTCCTTATGTCCACATTGCACAGGTTATCTGCAGATATAGCCCTGACTTCCTCCTCCTCATCATGTTGGTTTGCCTGCAGAACATCGGCAGGCGTATGCATGACATTCTGAGATGGGGGAGGATTACTAGCAGAACTATTCTGCATTTCCGAGCGCAGTCGATCAAGTGTAGCGTCATCCAGTCTATGATTGTGTTGAATGACGCGCACCTGATCCGATAATCGTTGGGCCGAGACGTTGACGGCTGGTTCAAGCACCTGAAACAGAGAGAGCATCCGTACTCGGTACGCTGTCAGGTTAATTCCTCCCTCTGTAGCCCCATAATATGCGCGCATCACATTTTCATTTATGGACTGAGTCCATCGCATGCGCGACACATTTCCACCGGCAGCGGGGACCCTACTCGAGGCCTGTTGGCTTCGAGGTCCCAAGCCCGCTGGTGGCCGTCCTCTTCCTCGCCGTCGTAGTGGTGTTGGTGACGACGGTGGGGAGAAAAACTCGTCGCTCGAGCTCGACGTAACTGCAGCAGCCGGTGACACGACGCTCACGGTTGAGGCGCGTCCCGGCGGCTGCGAGGCGGAGCTGAGCGACAAGTCCGGAGATGGTGGGTGTGCCTGTCGTCTTGTCCTGGCTCTGGTCTGCATAATTTACTTGCTCACATTACATATGTAGGTATATTAGTATTTTATTGTTCTGTATGGGTTTCATTTTTTTTATTGGAATTTTGGAGTTTTTCATTTTAACTTATTGATTAGTATTATTGTGTGGTTTTTTTTTACTGAAACTATTAAATCTATACTGTAATTTTATATATAATCAATGTAAAAATGTAGAGCGTAAATTTTCCGTTTTGACTTTATTATTATTTCCTTTATTTAAATTTTTACAACATATAAATTACATTTTTAAATATTAAAATAACAAAAATCATAAAAACATTTAAAAATATAAAAAATAGTAGCCCACCGGTATCGGGAATAGGATCCAAGCTACCGGTGGTCAGGGCCGCTGAGAGAGGAACCTTCTCACTATACGTGCCGTGTCCAGTAATACCGCCTTCTGGATCAAGCGCTTGATCCAGCTGCCTAACGAGAGCCTCTTTAGGTGTTGGTCGAGGCTCTTGGCTATTATGCCATTGGCCGTCACGACTATCGGCACAATGACTGCTGTATCCACATCCCACATCTCGACAACCTCGCGAGCCAAGTCAAGATATTTGATCTGCTTATCTTGTTCGGCTTTCACGAGGTTCTCGTCATGCGGGACTGCTATATCAACAATCATTGTGCGACGCTCTGATCGATCTATCACCACTATGTCCGGCTTATTAGCGACAATAGTCCTATCAGTGATGATAGATCGATCCCAATACAATGTGATATTTCCATTTTGGAGAACTGGGTCGGGCACATACTTATAGTACGGTACTTCTGATTCCACAAGACTGTATTTCAGAGCAAGTTGCTGGTGGATAATCCTGGCTACAAGGTTGTGTCTATGCAAGTAGTCTCCGTTAGCCAGACGAGAACAACCAGAAATAATGTGTCGGATTGACTCCCCCGGACGGTGGCATGCCCGACAGATGTCAACCGTGCCATCCTTCACAATATATTTCCGGTAGTTGTTTGTCATCATAACTTCGTCCATAATTGCAAAGACAAAACCTTCGGTTTCTCCAAATAGATCTCCGAATCGTAACCAGGATACGGACGCTAAGAGGTCTACATCGGGTCCATGTAGGACCCGGTAAAAGCGTCCGTGGAGCTCCTTGCTTTGCCATACCTCCCTGCGGTCATTAGTATCTAATACTTTAGGTTTGCGCCAGTTCTCGTTAGCCAAGGAGAGCGGGGTGAAGCCCTTGTCCACTGAGACCATATCTCGGTGCATCCCCACATCGGCTTCAAGGAAGTATTCCCTGAGACTGCATATCTCACGGTTGTGCAAGGTCTTGGCATTTAAAAAACCTCGACCTCCGCACTTCCGCGGGATATACAGTCTCATCACCGAGGACCGTGGGTGGTGCATCCGATTTACGGTCAGCAGTGTGCGGACCCGTCTATCCAGGGCGTCCAGCTCCGTCTGAGTCCATTTGAGTATGCCGAAAGAGTACATCAAAACTGGCATAACCCAACCGTTGAAGGCGCGCACCTTGTTTCCGCCTGATAAAAGACTATTTAGAACTTTATTCAGGCGGCCAAAGAAGCGCTCCCTCAACGATTGTTTCATGTCAGCAGTGTCGATGCCTAACGCTTCCGACATACCCAAATACTTGTATGTTTCGATTGAGGAGAGGGATCTTAGGTGTATGGAATCCGTGAGTTGGGTTCCCACGGATTCCACAATCTCCCCTCGCTTCACATGCATGACTGCAGATTTGTCCACACCAAATTCCATCCTGATGGCGCTACTGAAGGTTTCAGTTACTTTCAGTAGCTCCATCAGTTGCAGATTGTTGTGGGCAAAGAGTTTTAGGTCATCCATGTAGAGGAGGTGAGATATAACCTGACCACCTCTCCTCAATCGATAGCCTATACCTGAATCCTCCAGCAGTGTGCTAAGAGGATTCATGGCTAGGCAGAACCAAAGTGGACTCAAACTATCGCCCTGGAATATACCTCGCTCAATCCTTATCGGTTCGCTATTCCTCTGGATTTGTCGACATCCTGGATAGCGAAGGACCGTCCTCCACTGCCCCATACATGACATCAGGAAGGTGCACAGCGTTGTATCTACTTTGTACAACTCTAACACCCTCCTGAGCCATGTGTGTGGTACCGAGTCATAGGCCTTCTTATAGTCTATCCAGCATGTCGACAGATTCCTTCGGGAACGACGAACCTGTTGACTAATGGTCATATCGATTAGGAGCAGCTCCTTAGTACCGCGGGACCCGTTCCTACATCCATTTTGAGAGACAGACAAGATAGAGTTTGTGTCAATATGATTGTAAATTTTAGCTCTCAAAATGGATGTAAGAATTTTATAGACCGTCGGTAGACAAGTGATCGGTCTATAATTTTTGGGTTCCGCGGTGCTACCTGATTTATGGAGCAGGTGGGTTATCCCTGTTGTTAAGAACTGGGGCAACGACCCTGACTCTAAGGCTGACTGGAACTGAGATGCCAAGCGAGCGTGCGACTTTTGGATCCACTTGATCCAAAAGTTGTGCAGTCCGTCCGGCCCCGGAGATTTCCAGTTAGGCAACGGACGGACTGCACAAGTGACATCTTGGGGGCTGATGGTAATTGCCCCCATTTCTGGTATTTGTCCGCACGCTCGCTCGATCTGCCTAGTCCAGTCACCTTCGGTGTGATTGACAGGCACCGACCAGATGTTTCGCCAGAACGAAGACATGGCGTCATCATCCGGAAGGGGCATGTCAGCCACACCTTGGTCCGGTCGCTCCCAAGCTCTGTAAACCCACCTCTCATCGCTTTGGAATGTGCGATTCTGAGTGAACCGCTCCACCCTCCGCCGATACCGACGAATACGGTTTGCCCATGCACAGATCTTCTGCTTCAGGAAGTCGATGCGCTCTGTGACGCGGGGCAAATAATCTCGGGGACTAACATCAGTCCCGGAGAACGCCCGCTTCACAAAGCGCATCACTCGAGGGCGAGTATTGCCCTCCCTGAAGCAGATTAGCTTACCGATGAGTGCTCTAGCCTCACCGATACGACGCTCAATCCTGCACTGCCAAGCTGGTACGGCTGGTTTTGGTCGTGTAGCTCTGTCACTGTTAGGAAACTTAACATGAGCTACACGACAAGCCGCTACAGCTGCGCAGTACAAGATCGAGTGGGTATCAACCAGGTCTTTGCTGCCATCAAAATATGTTGACAGCTGTGAGTCTAGAGCACACACCAGCGCCTTGTTTTTCTTATGCATGGGCAAACGAGGTAAACGTGGTCTATGTTCAGGCGGAGTAGAGCGATACTCCCTGAAAGCATCCTCCAAAGCGCTCCTTAATCGTGCATTGCATTGGGTACTCACGGATATAGCCCCGTCATCATCCTCTCCACCAACACAGTTGGGTCGCGGCGAAACACTGGGTAAATTTTGCAGTTGCACCGCGACCAGTGGCGAAGCAGGCGTAACATGGCTATTCCGTGATTCGAGGCAAAGTCGATCAAGCACGGCGGCATCCAGCATATGATTACGCTGGATGACCCGTGCCTGATCCGATAATCGTTGCGACGACACGTTGACACCTGGTTCAAGCACCTGAAACAGAGAGAGCATCCGACCACGGTACGCAGTCAAGTTAGTTCCCCCCTCTGTAGCCCCATAGTATGCGCGCATGACATTTTCGTTGACCGCTTGTGTCCACTTCATGCGCTGCACACTTCCACCGGTAGCGGGGACCCTATCAGAAGCCGGTGGGCCTCGGAGTCCCAAGCTGGCCGGTGGTCGGCCTCGTCCGCGCCGACGTACTGGTGGTGGTGTCGTCGGCGGCGAGAAGTATTCGTCGCTCGAGCTCGACGCAACTGCAGAGGCCGGTGTCACTGGACTCACGTCTGGAGCAGGATCCGGCAACTGCGAGGCGGAGCTGAGCGACGAACCCGAAGATGTTAGGCGTGTGTTATGTAGAAAACGTGCCCGACTTCGCGTCAGCATCTCACAATTTCTCGTGTTATTTAATTTTTTCTTATATCCTGGTATAATGTTATCATTATAGCACCAATATCAGGTACTTCCTTGGTGTTGTAGAAACTTATAATAAAACATTTTTCCATGATTGGTGTTAAAAATTCTAGAAAAAATACACGGAGAAAAAATTTTTGCACCGTCAAGCTGACAGTTGGGCCACAGATTATTATTATTATTATTTCCTTTATTATATTTAAATACATATTAATTACATTTTTAAATATTAAAATATATAAAAAAATATAAGAAAACATTTAAAAATATAAAAAATAGTAGCCCACCGGTATCGGGAACAGGGTCCAAGCTACCGGTGGTCAGGGCTGCTGAGAAAGGAACCTCCTAACAATACGCGCCGTGTCCAGGATGACTGCTTTCTGGATCAGGCCCTTGATCCAGCTGCCTAACGAGAGCCTCCTGAGATGTTGGTTGAGGCTCTTGCCGATTATGCCATTGGCCGTAACGACTATCGGCACAATGACTGCTGTATCCACATCCCACATCTCGACAACCTCGCGAGCCAAGTCAAGATACTTCTTAATCTGCTTATCTTGTTCAGCTTTCACGAGGTTCTCGTCATGCGGGACTGCTATATCAACAATCATTGTGCGACGCTCTAATCGATCTATCACCACTATATCCGGCTTATTGGCAACAATAGTCCTATCAGTGACGATAGATCGATCCCAATACAACGTGATATTGCCATATTCGAGAACTGGGTCGGGCACATACCTATAGTATGGTACTTCTGATTCCACAAGGCCGTATTTCAGAGCAAGTTGCTGGTGGATAATCCTGGCTACAAGGTTGTGTCTATGCAAGTAGTCTCCGTTAGCCAGACGAGAACAGCCAGAAATAATGTGTCGGATTGATTTTATTTTATTATTATTATTATTATTTCATTAAAAGCAAGCTCAGGCAACAATGTCAAAGATACAGGCATACCAACCATCGAATGGTTGTGAATACCCTAGATTGTGGCCGCAAATGCGATTGCTGAACATTATTTATTTTGTATGGGGTTCAATCGGCAATCCCTGAGTGTAATTTAATTTATTTTATAGTGAATAAGTTTTCATTGTGTTATTATGATGGCACTCGCATCTCTTATATAAAAGGTTAGTCCAGCGAAATAATCGCGCGCAATCTACTAAATACAATGAAAGTAAAAGCCTGTGTGCCTATCAAGTCTTGAAATTTTGTCTGTTGAGAACAGTGGCGGTACCTTCATATAAGCCCAAAAGCCCGGCATGCCTTACTAAAATGCTCGATAGAGAATCAATATCAAAACCGAACTATTTAAAAGTTCGCGCGCTTAATTCTTATCAAAATAATACAAAGTATCTACCTACACATCGCGATTGTTCGCGCGCAGAGTTTCGCATTTGCAGCATCTACATATAGCAATCTCGCTTACACGTACCGGCTTTTGCCGGGCTTTCAAATACTATCTCTGTCACTTTCGCACTTATAGCGATGTGCCGTATAACGAGTTAGAACCTTGTGCGTCTACAAATCGATCAGTATGGAAGATTTAAGCCGTGCATGCGTATGAAGTTGCACGCGTATGATGCGTGACCTTGTCACCTTGCCAACTCTGCAGTGTTGCCGTTTTAGCGAAGTGAGATCGTGGAGATTTTTAACGAGTTTGGAGACTTTTTTTAAGATTTAGCAACAATAAAAACTAGCGACTTTATAAAATAACGAAATTAAATATTCAAGCAATATCTTAAAAATAAAAAATTGCGACATCTAGCTAGATTTTTCATATACCTGGTGACTTTTTTTGCCTAAATGACAACACTGCAATTCTGCGTAAGTAATTCCCGACACCCGAGTGCAACTCACTTCAGTTTCATTTGCTTGAGTGGGAAAAGTTTTGTTGTTAAAGTTTTTTGTGTGTTTTCTTAGACTTTCTCAGTGATACAATTGTTTTGGTGACTTACCTACAACAATGGAGGTAATTGTACCTTGTGAGGATTTAAAATGCGTTCAAGTTTTGATTGGCGAAGATAAGGTAAAATCTTTAAACTTTGCTCAGAAAAAAAAGTTAATTTCTTTATTAAAACCGACGCCTAATCTGTGTATTTCTCAGACTAGTAAATCGCATAAACGAAAATTTAATAGATCAGTGTATAAAACTAGTTGGATTGTCGGCTGTTCGCACACTAATAAGTTGTATTGCTGGTGCTGCATATTTTTTTCGAATGAATATTCCGTTTGGAATACATCTGGTTATAATGATTTAAATAACATATCTGGCGCCATGAAAAGGCACGCAAATTCCCATAAACACCTGTGTGCAATGGTTTCTTTCGGTAATTTTGGTAAACAACGAATTGAGACATCTATATCACGACAGTTATCTGAGGAAATTTCAAAATATAACACGCGCGTTGATAACAACCGTAGTGTATTTCAAAGATAAGTTGATATTGTTTGTCATTTAGCACATCAGGAACTTCCTTTAAGAGGACATGATGAGTCCAAAACTTCATTAAATAAAGGCAATTTTTTAGAACTGGTCTCGTTAGTTTCAAAATACGATGTCGTTTTAGAAAAGCATATGCAGCATCAGGAAAGTGACAAACCGGCGCCGAGTTATTTATCTATATCAAACAAAATTCAACATTTATTGTACAATTTTCTCATAAACTACTGGTTAGGTACCTAACCAGTAGTTTATGAGAAAATTGCGATAATACATACCTAGGTACCTACATACTCAGTCGAAAACTGAACTTTCTTTTTTTGAAATCGGCTAAAATTTTATTGGGCTTGCCTTATTTTGAAACCCTAGGCACGCCACTGGTTGAGAATTCCCGGAATATCGTGTTTGTTGATTAAAACACAAAATGTCTTATCATTTTTAGTCCTAGTATACAGGATGGCCATACCTACTAAACAGGTACCCTTGTGGCGCGGGCGGCACAGCACCTGTACCCATGTACCCATTACCTTACCACCGAACCTTACCATATACCTGCGAAGCAATTACCACATACCACCAAACCAATTACCTTACCACTAAACCAATTACCTCATACCTCTGAACCAGTAACCTTTACCACGTTTTTGACTTTCTGCAAGAAGAAACAGTGAAGCAAACCGTCTTGAAAAAGACGAGTACGTTTTGACCATCAAGAAACAAGAGAAGCCGACGTGGCACGAGCGCTATCACAACGCCGCACACGCTCGGCGGTTCGCTTTGAAAGAAGCGGTTTGTTAATGCATGCAGAGCAAGCAGAAGCATCAGCATCTTCATTTCATGCGGATGGACACGCGGACACACGACGCTGAGGACACACGCGTTCCGCGGACCAGCAGGCAATCTTCCATCTTGACTCGACGACGGCGCCCGGTGAAAAGGATCGCGTCCTGCTCGCACGTCCTATTTATGCCTTTCCGGCGAATAGTTCCGAGAGCTACACAGCGCCCGCGCGCAGGCGCGCGAGGCTCAACGCTAGTGGTCGATGATTGTAAATAATAACAGATTGTACCTAAATTATCATTCCAAAAATGTATATAAGGAGAGCGTTTTTGTATAATAAATTCATTGATATTCACTCTTTCATTGGGATCAGTTGGAGTTGTTTTATTCACGACAATTAGAGTGCCCTTCGCTATTCCTCAACTCTTAGACAACACAACGTCTAAATTGGTGACCCCGAGAACCCGAAGCAGAACACAACCCACGAAGCCGAACGACTAGACCTGCGAGCTGAACACGACCCGTGAAGAAGAACACGGACTGTGAAGCCGAAGCCTGAGTTCCTGGAACCTCCTCCTGCAAGACCCCACCAGAATCGAAGAATCATCACCATGACCTCCACCGACATCACTACAGCGACGAGCGAGAACGTGGCAGCAATCTCACTACCAGCGCGACTACCACCATTTTGGCGCCAAAATCCACGCCTGTGGTTCGCGCAGTTTGAAGCCACCGTCGCTGCCAGCAAGATAGGTGAAGAGCAGAAATTTAACCTCGTCGTCCCGCTACTCGGCAACAGCGACCTGGAACAAATCGCAGACATCATCTAACATCCACCGACCACCGGCAAGTACAGAGCGCTCAAGGACAGACTCATCTCAACATACCAAGAATCAGACCACCGGCAGTTACAGAAACTACTCAGCGGCCTCGAACTCGGCGACCACAAGCAAGCCAGCTGCTGCGTAATATGCGAGACCTCAGTGGCACGCTACTATCCGATGAAGCGCTGAAGGTTATGTGGCTCAACCAGCTGCCCGCACAAGTTCGCGCCGCCGCCGCCGTGCTGTCCGTCAACACCGAGTCATCGCTCGAAGTGCTAGCTGCGATGGCAGACAAGATGATGGAGCCTTTTGAACCCACTACAGTCGCCGCAGTATCCACAGAAAATTTCCCGCCAACAAGCCCAGCAGTCAACGAAGCACCACTAAACGCTATAACAACACTACAAATCAATCTGCTGACGAAACAAATAGAAAAATAAATTGTCACTCGAAGTCGCCGAACTACGCATCCATCAACATTCGTCGCATCGCCGTTCCCACCAAAACTCCGCACATTACCGTTCCCGCCAAAACTCCGCACAGCGTAGCCGCTCTCGCGCCCATTCAAGACAGCGCACTGATAACGCCCGCAAGCCCGGCGACCGCGACGGGCTGTACAGTACCACTACCGATTCGGCAACGGGGCACGAAAATGCGAATCGCCGTGTTCCTTCACAGAGCGGGAAAACTGAACGTACATCGATAATGGCGGGTGTCGATGTAAACCAAACCAGCCGCCGCCATGTGTGGTCGACATCAACAATAGAGAGAAATTTCTTGTCGACACGGGAGCTGACAGTTCGGTATTAGCTGCTCGCAACCCGAAATAATCAAGACCGGCGGAGAATGCAGGCTACAAACTTTTCGCGGCAAACGGAACAGAAATTCGTACCTACGGAGAGCGCACACTTGAGCTCAACCTAGGCTTACGAAGAAACTTCAAGTGGACTTTCGTCGTCGCTAACGTGAAGACTTCGATACTGGGTGCCGACTTCCTAGTACATCACAAACTGTTAGTTGACTTGCACCAAAGAAAACTCATCGACCGTGTAACCGAGGTCAGCGTTAACGCCATCAACATAAACAGCACGGAAGAGTTAGTCTACCTCATCAACCGCGACCACACTCATCACGACCTGCTGAAGAAATATCCAGATGTACTCTTACCAATGTAACTCAAAACGCCAGCCAAGCATGACGTCACACATCACATCGAGACAACTGGGCCGCCGATCTACTCACGGCCGCGCCCTGTACCGCCCGACAAATACAAGGCAGCGAAAATCGAATTCGAACGCATGATCGAGATGGGAATTTGCAAGCCGTCTAACAGTCCGTGGGCAAGTCCACTGCACATTGTGAAGAAGAAAGACGGATCACTCCGAGTATGTGGCGATTATATTATAGAAGACTCAACAACATCACCGTTCCTGACCGATACCCCACGAATTCAAGACTTTACATACCAACTCCACGGCAAGAAAATATTCTCAAAACTTGATTTGAAAATGGCATATTTTTGGATACCTATCGCACAAGAAGATGCTCAAAAAACAGCAATAATAACACCATTTGGCCTTTTCGAATTCACCTGCATGACATTCGGCTTAAGAAACTCCGGTCAAACTTTTCAACGTTTCATGCACGAGGTTCTACGAGGACTAGATGACAACGTATTCTGTTTCGTCGACGATCCCCTCGTACACTCAAGAAATAAGGAAGAACACCGCCACCACTTAGAACAAGTACTCGAACGCCTAAATACCTACGGCGTCAGTCTTAACATCGACAAGTGCGAGTTTGACAAAGAAAACATCGAGTTCCTCGGATACGAAGTCTCATCAGAAGGAATCAAACCCACTCAAGAACGAACACAAGCCATAGTCAACTATCCGAAACCACAAACAGTTCAAGAATTAAGAAGATTTTTAGGTAAGTGATTGGCTGGACTCACTGAGTCTAGCCAATCCCTGACGTTTAACTCAACCAACTGATGTTTGACCAATGTCGATCTATTGGAATTATATTCGAGAGTAAGCACCCAGGCCTTTGAGAAATGCCGACAAAGCATACTCGAGGCTACAACTCTGACTCGCCCGATACCTAACGCGCCGCTATGTTTATTTACCGACGCATCGAATACTAGCATCGGCGCCGTTCTACAACAAAAAATGGAAAACAAATGGAGACCACTAGCATTCTTCTCAAAAACTTTGAGTGAGACGCAGCGACGCTACAGCGTGTACGATCGCGAATTATTAGCCATGTACACCGCAGTGCAACACCTACGACGACTGATAGAGGGCAGTGACCTCACAATATTCACCGATCACAAACCACTAACTTACGCGCTGAAAAAAACCCCGAGTGCTAGCGATACGCCACGAAGAGAACGCCAGCTACACTATATTAGTCAGTTCTGTTCAAAAATCAAATACATTCACGGTGATAAGAACGAAGCAGCGGACGCCTTATCACGCATCGAATAAATCGACTTGTCGCACTCCGCTATCGACTACAATTAACTCGCTCAAGACCAAGAAAGGGATGAATAACTGAAGACCTACTGGTCCAACCCAAACCTAAAGTTCGTGCCTATAACGTTACCCGGCGGTCAACGACCCATCATATGCGAAACATCAACCGGCAACGTTCGTCCATACCTACCAGTCTGGTGACTTATCGTGAAGTAGCATTCAAAGCGCAACACGAACTAAGTCACCCTGGAGTGCGAACTACAAGAAGGATAATGTCTACAAAGTTTTTCTGGCCAAGTATGAACAGAGAAGTCGGTTTGTGGGCGAAATCATGCATCGGTTGCCAGCGCGGGAAAGTTCAACGACACATTATCAGTCCGCTCGGCGAGTTTCAAAAATCGTCGCGTTTCGAACACATTCACGTTGACATCGTAGGGTGGTCCTACCACCATCTAACGACTACAGATATCTGGTAACGATGATCGACCGCTGCACTAAATGGCCCGAGGCAATACCTGTTCGTGACGTCACCGCCGACACTGTTGCTAAGGCCATCTACGATGGATGGATATCGCGATTTGGTTGCCCGTTACGTGTAACAATGGATCAAGGAAAAAAATTCGAATCGTCGTTATTCAACTCACTGATGAAGAAGTTTGGCATCACCAGGATTCGAACCACTGCATACCACCCGCAAGCAAATGGTCAAGTCGAACGCTGGCATCGCACGTTGAAGGCCGCGCTCATCGCAAGAGGCGCTGGCACACACTGGAGCGAGGAATTAACGACCGTGTTGCTTGGGCTACGTACAGCGCTGCGCGAAGACTCACAAGTCAGCCCGGCCCTAATGACCTACGGATCGACCTTACGAATACCGTCAGATTTCTTCGCGCCTACACAGCCGAAAAATGAAGACGCAGAATTCGTCCGCCAGCTGACCAAAACAATGGCATCACTCACACCAACCAGCAAATCACGCGTCAACAACAGGAGCACGTTTGTACATAAGGACCTAGCGACGTGTACTCATGTTTTTGTGCGCAATGATACCGTTCGAAGTCCATTGACCCCTCCTTACGACGGCCCATTCAAAGTGATTCATCGTGATAGCAAGCATTTTACCATCCAGATGCCACTTCGGACCACAGTCGTCTCAATAGACCGACTTAAGCCAGCGCACCAACTAAACCAAGAAGAGATTACCACTCCCGCATCAACATGTGCGCAACAGGAAGCACCACGTCCTAAGATCATACCTACGAGCGTCGAACCGCGGTCATCGAGTCTCAGCGTACCACGTGACACATACGTCACTCGATCCGGCCGCGCAGTGAAACATAACGTACCTTTCGCTTAGGGGGGAGTGATGTGGCAACACAGCACCTGTACCCATTACCTTACCACCGAACCTTACCATATACCTGCGAAGCAATTACCACATACCACCAAACCAATTACCTTACCACCAAACCAATTACCTCATACCTCTGAACCAGTTACCTTTACCACGTTTTTGACTTTCTGCAAGAAGAAACAGTGAAGCAAACCGTCTTGAAAAAGACGAGTACGTTTTGACCATCAAGAAACAAGAGAAGCCGACGTGGCACGAGCGCTATCACAACGCCGCACACGCTCGGCGGCCGCGGTTCGCTTTGAAAGAAGCGGTTTGTTAATGCATGCAGAGCAAGCAGAAGCATCAGCATCTTCATTTCATGCGGATGGACACGCGGACACACGACACTGAAGACACACGCGTTCCGCGGACCAGCAGGCAATCTTCCATCTTGACTCGACGACGGCGCCTGGTGAAAAGGATCGCGCCCTGCTCGCACGTCCTATTTATGCCTTTCCGGCGAATAGTTCCGAGAGCTACACAGCGCCCGCGCGCGGTCGCGCGAGGCTCAACGCTATTGGTCGATGATTGTAAATAATAACAGATTGTACCTAAATTATCATTCCAAAAATGTATTTGTTTAACGAATTGTTTAATACAAATTGTAACCCACACTCTATAACGACAATTGACCTAACCGAGGATTCCTTACTGAAACATAACTACAGTCATAAAATAAGTCAAAATAAGTTAAAAAAATATGCGAGACTGAATAAAATTATTAAAAAATGTAATAAGTTCAAGAAACATCATAAACACTATTCCACAAATATTCAATTAAGGAAAGAACGTGTTTCTCTTGTCAACAAATTGAAAAATTATCAAATTAAATTAGAAGATAGCATAAATATATATGAAATAGACACTCAGCGCTTACAGTCTGAAATTCAAGTTCTTGATGAATCCCTTAAGTCACTTTATAATAAATATGTATGCTCTAAGCACCAAATTAAGGAACATATCCTTGCTACAAATAAATTGGTAGACAGAGTGGATTTGCTGACTCTCAATAACACTCAGTGCACTTGTCGAAGGGTATCCAACCTTGATGCCCTCCAGCCTGAGGCAACGGTGAACCCGTCCCAAGTTGTGAGTAGTCTGCACTGTATCTCCATTCAAAATATACCTGATATTGTGCATGAACAATCTCAAGGGGTACAGGTAGTAGCTAGTAGTGTTACCCCTTGTTGCAGTCAACTTGGTTTTCAATCTGTTATGTTTTCAGATAGTATAGGAAGAGGTTTAGGGAAATTAGTTAGTAACAAGTTGAATATTTCTAATCAAATAAATTGTTTGCCTGGGAAATTCTATACAGAAATAATGACATCAATTATGAGATATCAATATGATTGTAATACCAACATAACTGTATTTGTAGGTAATAGTTCACAGGTCAAACAAGATGATATAACTGACAGTGTTACTCAGCTTTTAAAGATTAATTGCAACAAAATTATTTTGTGTGCATTTCCATATTTTGAGAAATTATCTAGTAGAAAAAATAAATATATTCACATGCTTAATAATCATATGCAGTTTTTGGTCAGTCACTACAGTGATAAACTTATATTTTTTGACACTAACTTTTTTGTTGATAAGTTAAAATCGACAAGAAAGAAAGAAAGAAAGAAGAAAGAAAGCATTTATTTGTCAGAATATTGTACAAAGTTGTTATGTGGATTATTACGCTCAAAATATTCTGCCGGCGTACAAATATGGTTTTGAAATTATGGGTCATCATTACATTCAAATTTAGTTATTAATCATTAAAATTATATGTCATCATTACATTAAGATTTAGTTATTAATCGATAGAATTATTTAAATTACGAAACATTTTTTTTAATGTAAAAGATATTAATTAAATGTCAAAAGTGCATGAAGGGAGATAAAATATGATTTTTACAGAATAATGTGAAATCTTTAGGTAAACTTTTCATTCAAGGAATACAGTGTATCTTCCCCTTAGGTTTTGACATCAAATAGCGAGGCTATTAGCTTATATTAACACAGACATAAGTAGTATGTCAAAGTCTTGTATAATTAGACTACTAGGTGCGACAACGGATGAGCCGCATATGTTGAATGTTGTTCATCAAAATATGCAGGGTCTGTCCGGCAAAGAGTCAGAGTTAAGTTTATTTATAGAGAACCATGATGTTCAGGTGTTATGTTTAACTGAACACTGGTTGAAGGAACATGAAATAGTGTTTATCAATGATGATTATTTTACTGTACAAAGTGCATTTGCGAGAAAAAGGGCCATCCGTGGTGGTTCTTTAGTTCTTGTTTCAAACAAGCTGAAATGTAAGCAACGTTCAGATTTAGTAAATCTCTCTATTGAGCGCAATATTGAGTTGTCTTGTGTTGAACTCGAGCGATACGTTATAATTTGCGTTTATCGACCCCCCTCTGGGGATTTCGTTTGTTTCGAATCAGTAATGGAGGATTTACTCAATAAGTTAAAATCAAGTAATAAAAGTATAATTGTATGTGGCGATTTTAATATTAATATTTTAGATGTTACTCCATTGAGTATTAGACTTATCAATCTTTTCAGGTCTTTTAATTTATTTAACTTGTTTTTTGAACCAACTAGGATCACAGATTCTTCGTCAACTTGTCTTGATAATATATTTAGTGATGGTGATGCCAAAAATAAATTAGTGCTAACTGATTTAACGTCCGACCACTGTGGTTTGCTATCTAGCTTCCCTATGTCATTGTTTAAAAAGGCACAAAAACTTGAATGCAGGCCTTATACAGTTAGTCGTTGCACCAAGTTTAAAAATAATGTAGCTCGTAGAACTACACCATCCATAGTAGAAAACGAGAATCCTAATGCAATATATGAAGCCCTCTTTAATGTAGTGCAAAAAGAGTACAAATCTACTTTCAAGATCAAAACCATTGACATTAATGGCACCTCCGTCGGCTTTAACCAATGGGCTACTCCTGGGATTTATTAAAGTAGAGCGAGGCTATACGAGTTATATGGTTTTAAAAAATACAGGTTTGATACTCCTTTCCTAGAGTATGTAAAAAAATATTCAAAATTATTTAAACAGGTTAGTGCTTTTGCTAAATCTAAATTTTTAAGCGATCAAATTAAAAATTCAAATAATAAAATACAAAACCACTTGGAAAATCATTAACAATGAAACGGGTAAATCGGTTAAACAAGAAAAACAACTTGAAATTATGGTCGACAACAAATTAGTAAATACGGCAGCTGACGTAGCACAGGCATTTAATGAGTTTTTTGCCAACATACCTATAACTACGACTCGCTCCTTAAATTCCTCCCCGTCTAAAGCTGAAAACCTTTTGCATAGTAGTGTGCCTAAAAGTAGTTGCCTATTCAATTTTGAACATGTAACGCCTCGTGATGTAGTTAATGTTTTTAACACACTTAAGTCTAAAAACACTGGTGATTTCTGGGGCATTTCCATCAAACTATTAAGTAATATAATAGACATCGTAGCCCCCTATTTAGCTCTTACTTTTAATAAATGTGTTGATGTCGGAACTTTTCCTGACCTCATGAAGAGTAGCAAAGTCATACCATTATTTAAATCAGGTAATAAAAAAGACGTTTCTAATTTTAGGCCTATTTCTATCTTACCTGCATTTAGCAAAATATTTGAAAAGTTAATACTCAAGCAGTTGCTAAGACATTTTAATTTAAATAGCCTCCTTCATAATGAGCAATATGGCTTTACGAAAGGCCGTTCAACTACAGATGCGGGTGTTACTCTCTTGAAACACATTTTTAACGCATGGGAGAACTCGCAAAATGCTATCGGAGTATTCTGTGATCTCTCCAAAGCCTTTGATTGCGTGCACCATGACACGCTTTTGCGTAAACTACGTCATTACGGTGTCCATAAAGAAGCTTTAAACGTAATAAATTCTTATTTACATAAATAGGTTCCAATGTGTAGATATTAATGGTGTAAAATCTACCGGGCTACCGGCTCAGTTAGGTGTGCCTCAAGGCTCTATACTCGGCCCATTCTTGTTCTTAGTGTATATCAATGACTTACCATTCTTTTTAAAGGGTATTTGTGACGTTGTACTGTTTGCAGATGATACTTCTCTTATTTTTAAAGTAGATAGGAACAGACATGATTTTGAAGACTCTCAATGGTTACGGATTGGTTTACGGCAAATAACTTAGTTCTTAATGCCAAGAAAACGAAATGTGTGAAGTTCGCCTTACCGAATCTAGGTCCCGAAATCGTCTTAGATAAAGAGGTTCTTAAAACTGTAGACTCGACAGTTTTCCTGGGCATAACAGTAGATGGCAAACTACAGTGGGGCCCACATATTTCAAGTCTAGCGGGGAGGCTCAGTTCAGCCGCCTACGCCGTCAGAAAAGTAAGACAGTATACTGACGTTGATACAGATCGGTTAGTCTATTTTAGTTATTTTCACAGCGTTATGTCTTACGGCATTCTACTGTGGGGCAAAGCCGCTGATATTCAAAATATTTTTGTCCTTCAGAAACGAGCTGTTCGAGCATTTTACCAGCTAGGTGCCAGACCTTCTTCTTTAAGGTTTCTTTAAGGGACTTTTTTAAAGATATTGGTATTCTTACGGTAGCAACACAATTCATCTTCGCCAACATCTTATATATTAGGCAAAATTTACACTTACATGCTAAAAACAGTGATTTTCACACTGTTAACACTAGAAATAAGGACAAACTACGTGTTCCCTTTCACCGGCTTCATAAGGTACATAACTCATTTGTTGGGCTTGGTATAACATTTTTCAAGCTACCACCTTCTTTACTAGAATTACCTTTTAATTAGTTTAAAGCTCAAGTAAAATCCAACCTTTGTCTAAAGGCATACTATTCCATCAACGACTATTTAAATGACAAAACTAGTTGGTCGCTGTGATTAACTCAAGACAATGTTTGTGTTCTTTCTCCAGTACTAGCGTACCTAGTGATAGGTTATATAGCTGTAATATAATTGTTATTATATTATATTATTATTTTTAGTCATTTTTTTTTTTGTGTATTTATTGGTTTTGACATGTTCTATGCTTTGACATATTATAATGATTAGTATTGCATAAAATGATTAGCTAGCGACCTCGACAAGTTGTCATTCAATTCTTGCCTGAGCAACCGGCAGCAAGTTCGTCATGCTCCCTTAGATGTCAATGCTTGCGGTAGCGTCAGGGGTCGGGTTACCCCCTTCCCTCAAATAAGGCGAGGGGGGTAATGGCTGATCTTTGCGTTATGCTCGTGAACGGGTGCTGCTTGTGGTGACTGGTCGTCTTGCTGACCTTGATGTTGGTATTGTTGTTAATTACCTACCTGTTTATTAGTTTTTACGCCGATGGTCCTAGTTTGTCATTTTGTGGCCTCGACTTGTAACTTGGGTCGTAACAGCTATGTGAACGTGATTCAGCATTGCATATGTAAGCTGTCACGCCCTTTATACCAGGAGGCTTTTATTTGGTACTTTTATTTACTTTATAAAAATATTTTTTGCTTTTGCTTGAGTATAGATTTCAGTTTATTTCTTGGAATATTGGGTTGGCTAGCTGACATAAGGCAAATCATTTAATTTAATATTTTGTGTCTCGTAATGTTACCTCCTTACAATTGTATAGAATCAAGTTCTTCTAACTTAACAGACAGCTGTGCTGCTGGGGAGTTTGTTCCGCCACTTCTTCTTCCCAGCTAAAGCACTAGGAAGTGTCGAAGCCCATACGTGTGAGGTATCTTTGAATAGGTCTTCAAAAATGGTAATGAGGTTTCTATTATCATTTTTTTCTAAACTGAAATAGTTTGCGCGAGAGACACTTCCAAAGTGGTAGAATGTGTGCCCCCCCCCCCCCCCCCCCGTAAGTTCTAAAATAAGAGAATGATAAAAGTAAAAAAAATATATGATGTACATTACCATATAAACTACCACCGAAAATTGGTTTGAACGAGATCGAGTGAGTAGTTTTTTTTTAAAACGTCATTAATCGTAAACCGCAATTTACCTTACATTCAATCAACTGAAATATAAAAATTAAAAAAAAACATTTATTTTTAAACCGAGAACACGTACAGGCTTGTACGGAACCCCCGGTGCGTGAGTCCGACTCGCACTTGGCCGGTTTTGTATAATAAATTCATTGATATTCACTCTTTCATTGGGATCAGTTGGAGTTGTTTTATTCACGACAATAAGAGTGCCCTTCGCTATTCCTCAACTCTTAGACAACACAACGTCTAAACCCTAATTTTTTCCAGACTCTTTTTTGCCAAGCTGTACTTATCTTATATCTTTATACGAGCAATTCTTGTGTATATATATATATAAATATTTTTTTTTTTTTTTTTTTTTTTCAGGATGGGAAATCATCAAATGACTTCTCCCGCTCTGGGCGGAGCGGGAGGGCGTGTCAGACTTTTACTGACTAAAACCCACCCGTGTTCCATCAGTTGCCCATGTGCCAGGGTCACGGTATCTCTTTCGAACAATCACGCGACCCCGGCAGGCATCGGTCCTATTAGACCCCTACGCTGCTGCTGACATCTCTTTGAGGCGCGCGTGGAACACTGCGCGCCGTCGACCCGAGCTTGGTCCTTACCGGGCGGCGAGCTACCCATTGCTCGCCACCCGCAAGCTCGCGCCTACGGTGGCCGGGAGTCCGCAATCGACTCCCGACGCCCGGGGCGTCTCCTCCTGCGGCGGCTAGGGACGTGAGGGCGCAGAGACTGCCACTCCTTCACGCGCCCCGCCTCCTCCTTCGCGAGCATTACTGCATCCACACATCCAGTAACTCATTTGGCGTCAAGCATGTTGCGCAACATTACGACTTCCACCAGTTCTGCTAACATTTTTTATCATCTGTTGACGAATATTGCTTAAGGTTGAACTTTTAATCCTATTCACTAACTTGATAGTTCAATGCAAAATAATGATACCATTCTAAAACGAATAGTGTCGGGGTAGTGAACGATTTCGCATAAAGAATGAATGATAAAAATGTTTTAAATTAAATAAAACTTTAAAAAATCGTTTTTAGGTGTGGATTATAAGAATAATTTAAAAAAATAATAATAGTTATTTCCTTTTTTTATTTACTTCTGATAGAAACAAAACTAAATATAAAAATCATGTCATTTTGCTTATTTTTTTACTATAGTCATTTTATTTCCTCTGACAGCCATAGACTACATATATATCGATATAGTACACATCTTGTTTTAAAACAAGTTATTAAATTTAAATTACAAAGTTTGCATGTAAGTACATTATTTCAAGTTCATTCAATTTCATTCATTCTTGCACCACCTTACTATCATTTTTTTGTCAAAACCTGGTATCCCTCCAATTGTCAAGTTAGTGAATAGGATTAAAAGTCCAACCTTAGTTTTTTGATTTCCTACTCCGTACTGTACTTAATTTTCTTGCTCATTTATTTGCGGCAATATTCTTCTTGTAGTTAGGCCCAAACATTTTTGGACCCCATACAATAGTGAAGCTTTATTGGCCTCCTACGTATATCAATATTATTAATCTATTGCGTGGATATTTTTACGTCCAAATCAGACGGTTGGGATTTGAAAGTGCGACGTTGCCAGCATTATGATTCGTTTATTTATACTTATCTCTTTCTTTCACGGAGTCTCACAAAACGCATTGTTTATTCTAAGTAAATATTTTTTTAGTTTCACGGTTGACCGCTGACTTATTTGGGCTATTCTCATTTTTTACCGACTTCAAAAAAAAGGAGGAGGTTATCAATTCGACTGTATTTTTTTTTTATGTTTGTTACCTCATAACTTTTGACTGGGTGAACCGATTTTGATGATTATTTTTTGAACGACAAATGAACAAATAACGCGATTAGATTAGTGCAGAGTATCTACCATAAGTAAAGAGTTAAAAATAAAAACACACATCCACCTTATGAGTTTTGATTTTAATAGTCAGATAAAAGTTCTCTATCCTGACTTAAGGCATGAAAGCCTAAATACAGAGACACAGTATTTTATTCATCGTGTTTTTAACCGACTTCAAAAAAGGAGGAGGTTATCAATTCGACCGTATTTTTTATATGTTTCATCATCATCATTTCAGCCGTAAGACGTCCACTGCTGGACTTAGGCCTCCCCCAATTGGGGGGCTTTGCCATAATCGCCACGCTTGGCAGGCGGCTTGGCGATCGCAGTAAGGTGGTAAAATGCATAGAGAACGCTGCTGCCCATTCTCTAGTAAGTCCCTTAGTCGCCTTTTACGACACCCACGGGAAGAAATGGGGTGGTGTTATTCTTTACGTCCGGCACCACACGGTACGGTTTTTTATGTTTGTTACCTCATAATCGTAACTTTTGACTGGGGGAACCAATTTTGATGATTCTTTTTTATTTGAAAGCTGGTGTTTCCCGAATGGTTACATTTTAATTTGGAGACTCAGACAATGGGGTCCATGTGAAAACTATATAAGTCTTAAATTTGCATTAAGTATTTGTGCGACAAATGAACGAATAACGCGATTAGATTAGTGCGGGGTATCTACCATAACTAAAAAGTTACAAATAAAAACTTTTTAGTTATGGTAGATACTTCGCACTAATCTAATCGCGTTATTCGTTCATTTTTGTATACCTATACAAGATGTTACTACTGCTGTGGAATCAATCGTTCTTCCTCATCGCACGAAGGAACCCTAATATTAGCATGAGTTTACTACGGGTTTTTCTAAGTTTAATTTGACTAGATTCAAAGAGTACTATTAACTAGATTTTTCTGATAATATAATATTATTTACAGCCTGTAATCGCCCACTGCTGAGCGTATCTTCGTGGCACTACGAAAGCGTGGCAGCCCCAACAGCACCCTGAATGCATTGTTACACTGAACACGAAGAGCATTAACAGCTTTTTGAGTGAAACTAGTCCAAACGCTACACTAGTAAAAAACTATTAGGTACATCTCACTGATAATGCTCTTCGCTCCCGGTATTCATTGATCCGATCTATATTGTTCCTCAAATCCTCCGCTACAATATGCATATGACACCACCATTTAAAGTGACAGTAGGGTATCTCTCTGCGCCTTTATTGGCCACCTTAACGAAAAGCAACTGACTTTTGTCCGTGTTATATCTAAAACCATGCTCCTCAGCGTAACGCTCACAAACTTTATTAAATTTTCTGAGACCTGCCATAGACGGGCTCAGCAGCGCCATGTCATTAGCGTAGCTAATGTTATTAAATGCTAGCCCATCTATGTAGCAGCCAGCATGCAAACTGCTGAGCTCGAGAATAAGCACATTTATATATAAATTAAACAGCTTAATCCACCCTGTCTAACTCCACATTCCATCACGTACTCATCCGACCGTCCATTTGCCCATTTTACACATTTAATTTGATGTGTGTACCAGTTTTTAAAAACACTCATCAATTCACTGGGCACACACAATTTAGACCATAACTTGTCACAAAATACCATGTCAAATGCCTTTGACATATGTTCCGTCCCGTTCGAATTGTTTACTCTATGCGCCTACGTTTCTAGACGTGAACAGAGTGAGAACTGTCACTTGTCAAGTTTGACTTTGACTCTTGACACTGGGGTTTTGATCTGGGGAAGAAATCGGTCGAATTTGTTGGTGCGGCCCTGTTGTAAATTAATCCCTTACAATCGGTCGTTTTGTGGACAATCTGTCGTGACCCAATTGTTTTGTGTGTAAATAACCCCCTTTGAAGAAATATTACGGGTTGAGTTTGGATATATCTTTTGTTTGAAATAGTTTGATGTGTTAGTGATACCATTGAAGACCGCGTGCCATGAAAACATCTGGCGGATTGTTGCGGCCTGTATCCTGGAAAACCCATTTATAACGTCACTACACAATACAATATATACTCACTTACATATATAAATCCAGGTAGGCTCCAGAGCAGGTGTTCTTCAACCAGGTGAGTCTTTTGTTTGATTGTATTAATCAGCTCCGCGCATGGCGGACAAGTTCGCTACGCCACTCTTGACCCAGGGCCCACCATAACTTCCACTGCGCTATTTAAAATTCTATGGTGAGGCCTGGCCTGGCGTCGAACATTCTTGGTAGCAGAGCGTGGTTTTAAGACATACAACCACCAAATTGGTAATTTACAGTGAGCTAATTACTTGGCAGTCTCTATAAGGAAATAGTAATTCGCTGTAAATATTTGTTAACTATGATTGCTTGTTTATTTGAAATAATTTGTTTAAATTTGTTGTATTGAATGTCAGGAAGACATTAAAAAATATGAGTTTGTACCATTGATAAAAATTATTGAGTTTTTGTACCATTGTCATGGTTGTTTGTGAAAGTTAGCATTTGGGATTGGCATTTTTGAGCAATAACATTGTTTTAAATTGGAATAAAGGTTCATTATTGTTGTACCATTGACAAAGTGGTTTGTGAAATTAACATTTGAAATTAACATATTGAGCGTTGACATTGTTTTGAATTAAAATAAAAGTTTATTGTTGTTCATTAAATTGGAACCAGTATTTTGTAGTTGTCTTGAGTTGGCAGTTTGATTGTTTGCTTTGCTTTTCCTGGTTATATTGTTTGAACTTTGTTATTTGATTATTTAATTGTTTGGTTTATTTGAATTGTATTGTGTGTGCAATGGCACACTAAGCGGTGAGAGAGGCAATCGGTGGATTGACCACACAGCTACAGTGGTTCACTTCAGCTGCAGCGACCGCTGAGCGCCCGGATCTTGAAGGGGTCACGCTTGCTCGGTTCGAGCAGCTGAACGTGAGACTCGGCAACGTTGATGCTCTGCTCACCCGCTACAACGAGTTCATTTGCGAAGTGGATCTGGAAGTGCTGGACCAGGCAGCACGTGATAAGGTCCTTGCTGACTACGACCAGATCTTGGACCTGGGGGATGTTATTGGTCAACGTGCTCGGGAAATATTGCAGAGCCGGACACCAGTCCAGGTCAAGCCGGAGAACTTGGTTGTTTCAGGTCCCGGACTATTGAGTAGACTGCCTACTTTGGAACTGCCACACATTGACGGTCGCTTGGACCATTGGTTAGGTTTCCATAACCTGTTTGAAAGTTTGGTTGATGCACGCTCGGACCTCAGACCCGCCCAAAAGTTGGCCTATTTGTTGTCTGTCCTGGAAGGTGAGGCCTGAGCCTTGGTACAGCATCTGTCGTTGACTGACTCAGCCTACCCTACCGCTTTGGAACTACTCACCCGGAGGTACCAAAATAAACGTTGTTTGGTTGACGTTCATATTGAATTGATTTTGGGGTTGCGGTTACTGGATTGTCAGCATTGCGTACTGACCTTTTGAATCCGTTGGTGGCAGCGACCAACGCTTTAAAGCAATTGGAGTTGCCGATGGATCATTTTTTTTTTTTCAGGATGGGAAATCATCAAATGACTTCTCCCGCTCTGGGCGGAGCGGGAGGGCGTGTCAGACTTTTACTGACTAAAACCCACCCGTGTTCCATCAGTTGCCCATGTGCCAGGGTCACGGTATCTCTTTCGAACAATCACGCGACCCCGGCAGGCATCGGTCCTAGTAAACCCCTACACTGCTGCTGACATCTCTTTGAGGCGCGCGTGGAACACCGCGCGCCGTCGAACCGAGCTTGGTCCTTACCGGGCGGCGAGCTACCCATTGCTCGCCACCCGCAAGCTCGCGCCTACGGTGGCCGGGAGTCCGCAATCGACTCCCGATGCCCGGGGCGTCTCCTCCTGCGGCGGCTAGGGACGTGAGGGTGCAGAGACTGCCACTCCCTCACGCGCCCCGCCTCCTCCTTCGCGAGCATTACTGCTTCGCAGAAGGAGGTGACGGCTTCCCATTCCCTCTCGCTCCGTACCATGGCTCGCACCAGGGCCGGACGCGAGAGGTCGCCGCCGCCGATCGCCTCCACGAGGACACGGCAGTGCTCCGCCCAGGCAGGGCACACCTCCACCGTATGCTCCACCGTGTCCTCCAGACGATCCTCGCAATGGAAACACCCGGACGTATCCTCCCGCTTTATCCTGAACAGGAACCCACCGAAGCACCCATGCCCGGTGAGAACCTGCGTCAGGCGGAAGGTGAGGACGCCGTGGCGCCTCTCTATCCACTCCTCAAAGAGGGGACTTACCGCCGCAATTGTGGCGTGCCCAGCACTGGGTTGCGACAATCGTACCCGCCATGTCGCCATGAGATCACACCGGAGCTCTGTCCGCCGTGCCGCGATTTGTCGCGGCAGCGGAGTTTTGCCCCGGCGTTTCGCCTCCTCGCGCCACTCCCACATGTGCGCGAGGACCTTTGCCTCCAGATCCCATGGCGGCACTCCGGCAAGGAGGCTCGCCGCCTCGCACGAGATTGTACGGTATCCTCGGATTAGCCGGATAGCCATGACCCTCTGGGCTGCACTCAACCGGCGCGCTGGGCGCAGCCTCAATGAGGGCGCCCACACCGGTGCCCCGTAGAGGGCCATGGACCGCACGACCCCCGTGTAGAGCCTCCGGCAGGAGGCATTTGGACCCCCCAGATAGGGCAGGAGCCGCTTTAATGCAGCCCCAGCCCGCTCCAGTCTGGGAGCCAAACGTCGGAAATGCTCAACGAAGTTCCACCGGCTGTCGAGGACGAGTCCCAGGTACTTCATCGTCGACTCGACGCCGATGTGAACCCCGCCGGTGGACCATTGGTCTTACCTTTTGGTACATGTTGTGCTGCAACGGCTTCCTGCCGATTTGAGGGCTCGTTTCGAGCAAAAATATGGTGGGGATAGTGTCACACATCTCCCCCCATTTGGTGACCTCATCAAATTTTTGGAGGATGAGTGTCGGTTTGTGGATAACTCTAGCGTTGCCACCGAGTCGCGCCAGCCGTCTTCCCGGCCACGAGACCAGGGACGGAGTGGGGCCCGCGGGCCTGTTGATAGTCACCCCGCCACTCGATTTGCTGGCACCCAGAGTCGTCCTGATTGTGAGTTTTGTAGGGACACGAGGCATGGCATGGCAACTTGCGCGACCTTTTTGAAATTGCACGTGAGTGCCCGCCGCCGAATTGCCAATGCACGCCGCCTGTGCTTCTCTTGTTTGGGGGCTCACTTCCATCGGGACTGCCCCAACCCCCGCCTTTGTAGATTTTGTAGGGGGTCCCATTTGGACATTTTGTGCGCTAACGCGAACCACGCTGGCAGATCACCCTCTGATGAAGGTTTGCGCACGGGGGGGTACCATGGAGTTGGTCACCGGGCTTCTGGCTCGCCGATTCAGAACCGGGGAGAGGACCGCAATTTTGAGCGCCGCACTCCACCCCCCGCGCAAGTTGATCGGGAGCCGCGCGACCGCCATTTGGTCTCCCCGTGTAAAAGCGATTACGCAGTTGTTGCTAGGCAGCGCTGGCCAGACCAGCACCGCCTTCCGTCCCCATTGGCGGAACGTCCTCGGTTGGAGTCACGCCCCCCGCCATTCAGGCATCCGGTGGGATATGCCCTTCCAGCGATGGCGCGTGGCTCGGGACACCGCGCGTACGAGGAATTTGACCTCCATCCTCGTCGGGAAAGACTTGAGCCTGGGTGCGGCGATCGGTCGCCGCCCAGGCATTGTTAGGAACTTGGCGCCTGCCCCGCTAAGGTACCCCCTCAGATCGACACGGTTTTGTTGCCAACGGCATCGGTCAGGGTCTGGGGGCCCACGGGGGACTCTGTTGTGGTCCGTGCCATTTTGGACACGGGAGCCCAGGGTTGCCTTTTGTCTATTGTTTTGTTGTTTTGTTTGTGTATTGTTTTGGGCGAAATTGTTTTCTTGAGCGCCTTTGGACTGCGGAACTTGGTTGGGACGAGTCAATTCGGGAAACCCTGTTGGAAGATTGGCTCCAATTTGTATCCGCACTCCCTGCAGTCAACGCGGTCGTGTTACCCCGCGCTATCCTCCCCCCTGGGAGCTACACTGCTACCCTTGTTTGTGATGCGTCTTCGCACGGTTATGCAGCTGTTGTTTGTCTGCGCACCGTCTGCGCGACAGGCCAGGTGAATTTGTCACTGGTCTTGGCCAAGAGCAAGGTGGCCCCCCTCTGGACGGCACTGACCATCCCTAAGTTAGAATTGTCAGGGGCGGCGCGTCTTGTGCGTCTATTGAACCACGTTGCTCACACTTTGGGTGGAACTGTGGACATTCGGGCTTCTTACGCCTGGACGGACAGTCAAATTGTTTTGTGTTGGTTGAAGACGTCCGTCCACTCTTTAGAGGTCTTTGTTGCGAACCGAGTGTCCCAGATTCAAAATTCTGAAACGCCTTTGATTTGGAGGATGTTGGGTCCTTTGCCCGGGCTCAAGGTGCTCGCTGTTGGAACGAAGGACCCTCCGTTTGACCCTGTTTTTTATTGAGTCGATTTAGCTCCCTCGACAAATTGATGAATTGTTGGTGACTGATCGTCACATTAAGAACTCGCATGCCGGTTGCAATGCGCTGTTGGCCATTCTGCAGCGAGAGTTTTGGAAATTGTCGGGAGCCGTTAGTAAGTTGAACCCCTTTTGGACGATACGGGTCTTTTGTTGTTTGGTTGTTGACGGTTGAGGCACTCTAGCCTTCCTTATGGGGCCCGTCACCCCCTTTTGTTGTTCGGTTATTGTTGTTGTTTGTTATTGTTATGACCCGCCAGCCTGCCCCCATTGGGGGGGTATTTTTGAGGCCGCGGTGAAAGCGGCAAAGGGACTCTGGCGCAGATTGTTGGGAGACACCGTTCTCACCTTTGAGGAGTTAGCTACGGTATTTTGCCGCATTGAAGCTGTATTGAACTCGCGTCCATTGTGCTCGCTGTCTTCGGACCCGAACGTCTTGGAGGCCCTAACCCCGGGCCATTTTTTGATTGGAAAGCCACTTGTCGCCCTGCCCGAGTACCCTCTTGTCGATGTGAGCCAAAATCGGCTATCGCGGTTTCAGTTGGTGCAGCAGCTCGCTCAGAGTTTTTGGAAGCGTTGGAGCTTGGAGTATTTGCACATCCTCCAGCAGCGCGTCAAGTGGACTGATAAAATGCAACCTTGTCAAGATTGCCAAGTGATTAGCGGACGGGAAGGCCCTTCCGGGGGGTAGATGTTCCGTCCCGTTCGAATTGTTTACTCTATGCGCCTACGTTTCTAGACGTGAACAGAGTGAGAACTGTCACTTGTCAAGTTTGACTTTGACACTTGACACTGGGGTTTTGATCTGGGGAAGAAATTGTTGGTGCGGCCCTGTTGTAAATTAATCCCTTACAATCGGTCGTTTTGTGGACAATCTGTCGTGACCCAATTGTTTTGTGTGTAAATAACCCTCTTTGAAGAAATATTATGGGTTGAGTTTGGATATATCTTTTGTTTGAAATAGTTTGATGTGTTAGTGATACCATTGAAGACCGCGTGCCATGAAAACATCTGGCGGATTGTTGCGGCCTGTATCCTGGAAGACCCATTTATAACGTCACTACACAATACAATATATACTCACTTACATACATAAATCCGGGTAGGCTCCAGAGCAGGTGTTCTTCAACCAGGTGAGTCTTTTGTTTGATTGTATTAATCAGCTCCGCGCGCGGCGGTCAAGTTCGCTACGCCACTCTTGACCCAGGGCCCACCATAACTTCCACTGCGCTATTAAAATTCTATGGTGAGGCCTGGCCTGGCGTCGAACAACATAGGTATCCAAGAAACAGGCAAAAACAGGAGTCTGATTTCCTGTGTAATATTTTACAGTCTTTTTATACATAAAATTGCAGTTTCCGTAGATAAGCCCTCTCTGAACCCATGTTGAGCATCATGGAGCTTGACATCATTCTTTAAAAGAGAGAGAGATTGGTCTGCAGTTCGCTTTATCTGATATATCACTAGTCTTATTTTTTACATTAGGAACTTCAATAGTTTTCATCATATCCTTTGGCAGATAAGCGTGCGACACACAACAATTATAAAACAAAGCTAGTACCCTGGGCAAATGGATACCAGCGTTCTTTAAGTGTTCCACACTGAGCCCGTCGTGTCCCGGGGATTTTCCGCGCTTCATATGTACCAATACATTCTTTAATTCTTTTGCTGTATACCTTGAAGAAGGTCGCTCAAGTTCACCGTCGTCTGAGTTATGCAAAAAAGACAGTCTCGCGAGGTCTACAACTCACAGAGCCACTAGTGTACCTAATTATAAGTTATCTGATCGTTGCGAAACCCTTCCAGGGTCCTTATATCTCATGCTGTGGCTTAACTCCACTGACGCGAGAAATCACGGTACAGCGGACAGAGCTCCGGTGGGATCTCATGGCGTCATGGAGAGTACGATTGTCGCAACCCAGCGCTGGGCACACCAATTACGGCGATAAGTCCCCTCTTTGAGGAGTGGCTAGAGAGGTGCCACGGCGCGGCGTCCTCACCTTCCACCTGACGCAGGGTCACGGTTGTTTCGGGAGTTTCCTGTTCAGGATAAGGCGGGAGGAAACGCCTGGGTGTCACCATTGTGTGGATCGCCCGGAGGACAGGGTGGAGCATATAGCAGAGGTCTGCCCGGCTTGAGCGGCAGTAATGCTCGCGAAGGAGGAGGCAGAGCGCGTGAGAGAGAGGCAAATTTCGCGCCTTCACGCCCCTAATCACCGCAGAAGGAGACGCCCTGGGCATCGGGAATCGCAGGCCAATTTCCGGCCATCGTAGACGCGGGCTTGCGGTCGGTGAGCAATGGGTAGCTCGCCATCCGATAGGGAACAGACCCGGGTTGACGGTGCGTTGTGTTCCACGCGCACCTCAAAGAGATGTCAGCGGAATTGACCGGGTTCACTAGGGCTGATGCCTGCAAGGGTTGCGAAGAAGTCCGAAAGGGAGATCGTGGCCTCCGGCAACATGGTAACAGAAGGAACACGGGTGGGTTTTAGTCAGTAAGAGTCTGACATGCCTTCCTGCTTCGCCCCGAGCGGGAAAAGTTATTTGATAATTTCCCACCCAAAAAAAAAGAAAAAAGTGTCCTTGTATGTTAGGCTTCTTACTTGGTTGCTAATAAAATAATTTATGATTTATTTATCTGAGACGGTGATGGGTCATAAATTCATAATGGGAGCTTATGCATTTATAGGAAAAGGAAGAAGTGCTATTAGATTCATATATACAGACGTCAAATATCGTACAGTATGAAAAGTATGCGTCAAACCGACATCCGTATAAGTGTCGCCTAACTTTGAAGCTATATACGGACGTCAGTTGACAATATATACTATTCATGCCGCACCATATTTAACGTCCAATTATTTTTCTAACGTAGTGCCATAGATTCATGTGTACGGACGTCAAATATCGTACAGTATGAAAAGTATGCGTCAAACCGACATCCGTATAAGTGTCGCGTAGCTTTGAAGCTATGTACGGACGTCAGTTGACAGTATATACGATTCATGCCGCACCATATTCGACGTCCGATTATTTTTCTAACGTAGTGCCATAGATGCATGTATACGGACGTCAAATATCGTACAGTATGAAAAGTATGCGTCAAACTGACATCCGTATAAGTGTCGCGCAGCTTTGAAGCTATATACGGACGTCAGTTGACAGTATATACTATTCATGCCGCACCATATTCGACGTCCGATTATTTTTCTAATGTAGTGCCATAGATTCATGTATACGGACGTCAAATATCGTACAGTATGAAAAGTAAGCGTCAAACTGACATCCGTATAAGTGTCGCGCAGCTTTGAAGCTATATACGGACGTCAGTTGACAGTATATACTATTCACGCCGCACCATATTCGACGTCCGATTATTTTTCTAACGTAGTGCCATAGATTTGTGGGATAGTTCCACACGACTTGTTTCGGTATTTTTGGCAAAGTAAAACAAACGATGGAGATTCAAGTGGGAATATTTATTATCAAAATCCTAGCTACTATATTTACAAAATGGGTTGTCGACGGAGCGGTGGTAGTAAACCAAACCCAAAATTGATCAGCCAATCAGATGTGAGGTTCCTGGTCTTCTGGAGTTCAGATTGCGCCGACTATAAATTCGTGTGGCGCCACCGTGCGGTTAACAGTTTCTTCGATAGGGCCGTAGCCCACCGCAACCCTCTGGTTGTGGCGGCAGCTACTTACACCCCCTCCCGTATTAGCAAAGTCCGCCGCTCGCGGCACGTTCTTACCGATCCTGATGATCCCACTACTCTCCTCCAGGAGAGTCGAAAAGAGACCAGTACAGCTAGACCAGCACACAGACACAAACCGTACCGACCTCGCCGCCGAGGTCCGTCGTCGCGACCCCGACTTAACAGTCCCTCCCGACCCTTGCAAGAGCCAGCCCGCGATGCTGCGCCGTTAGCTTTAAATTAGTCCCTAAATAATTTAACCCAGATCCAGCCAGTCCCTTGCTGCCCCCCTATCAGCGATTGCCTAAGCCGAGGTTCGTACCCCCCTCGGGGTAACCCTTAGAGCTTTCGCTTTAGTTTTTAAGTATAATAAGCCCCGGCTGGAGAGGTAACTTTTTAGAACTCGCCGGGCCCCAATCCGTTTAAGTAGTCACAATCTTTTCAGGATTAACTACGAGATGCCCCACAAAAAAAAAAAAAAAAAAAAAAAAAAAAAAAAAAAAAAAAAAAAAAAAAAAACGTGCGGTTAACAGTCTCTCATGAGTTTTGATGCGAGTGAGTCGTGTGGCGCGCGCGCCGGCTGCCCGGCCGCATTCCATTGCCTCAGGTGCCGCACCGTTCCTTACTCAGTGTGAGACGCGCGCTCGTCGCGCGCGGTCGTTTGATGCTTGCAGGATGGCGGTAAGCGGGTCGCTGAGTTTACGCGACATCCGTGTATTTTTCTACAGTCGCAAGGAAAAATAATGAAATAAACACACATAAATTAATCTAAGCATAAAGGAGAAGGGAATGACTCCATAGATTCCTGGGCCCAGGTGTTAACTGAATCAAATTAGCCTTATTTGTAAGAGGGAATAATAACAAGGACTCACTGAAAATTTGGTGAAATTTGGCTATCCAGGAAACAAGTTATATGAATTATAGTAAAAGTGAGGTTTACACTTTACACTGCAATCCATGTCGTCAATATCCAATCGATAGGCGTAAACAGTTGTCCAAAATATAGAGCCAGGTAATTTAGAGTAGCACGATCCGTCAAATAGTACGTTATATTATGCAAAGCCGAGGTGTCGTGGGGTTGAACAATAAAGCAAAGAAAATACGGGCGCACTCAGAACAAAAGAAAACAAACAAGTGCATCTGTCAGTCAGTGACTGACGGATGTCACGCACAAGTGTTGCTGGAACAAAAAAAATCACTATAAATCGATTCCACGAAAGCTTGATATGCACTTGTCACTCGACTTGCATACATATTCTCAGATTTTACCGATTTATTCATAATCGATTAGTTGTAATTCAGGCATTAAACATTAAATCGATTGTTTAGTTTCATTAACTTAATTTAAGTTTTCTCGCTTTCTAGGTAGAAACATGGTACCATTCTGTGATTTCCTTTAGAAAAATATAACGGTTTTTTTAATACACATTTCAACTAGTTAACTGCTGGGCCCAGAAGTCCCCTTCTCCTTTAAGATTATTATTTTATTACTAGCTTTTGCCAGCGGCTTCGCCCGCGTGGAGGTCGGAAAATGTCCCGCGTGAACGTACTACCGCAATAAAAAAGTAGTCTATATGTTAATCCAGGTTAATTTTTTTTAGCTCGAAAGCGCATTTTCATCCGACTTGCTTCAAATTTATCGTCACTGCTCAGCTCCTATGTGTCTTAGCGTTATGTTATATAGCCTATAACCTGCCCAGGAGTACCAACTACCATCACACCAAGTTTGGTTAAAATCCCTTCAGTAGTTTTTGACCCATGCGTGCACATACAGACGGACAGACAGACAGACAGACAAAAAATTTACTGATTGCATTTTTGGCATCAGTATCGATCACCATTCATCCTCCAATATTAATTTTGAATATATTTTCAATGTACAGAATTGACCTTTCTACAGTTTTATTATAAGTATAAAGATATAGATATAGATATATAGATATAGATATATAGACAGGATATTTTTTTTTAGCTCGAAAGCGCATTTTCATCCGACTTGCTTCAAATTTATCGTCACTGCTCAGCTCCTATGTGTCTTAGCGTTATGTTATATAGCCTATAACCTGCCCAGGAGTACCGACTACCATCGTACCAAGTTTGGTTAAAATCCCTTCAGTAGTTTTTGACCCATGCGTGCACATACAGACAGACGGACAGACAGACAGACAGACAAAAAATTTACTGATTGCATTTTTGGCATCAGTATCGATCACCATTCATCCTCCAGTATTAATTTTGAATATATTTTCAACGTACAGAATTGACCTTTCTACAGTTTTATTATAAGTATAGATATAGATATAGAGAGACAGATGGGTTACCCTATAGGTATGACAGGTGGAAACAATTGAAATAGTTTTCTGTATTTATAATTACGTAAAATAATTAGTATTATTCAACGTATTAATGACAATTTACTTTTGTGACTTTCAGATCTAACATAATTAATTTTAAGAAAATATTAGATATTAAATTGTTGTATTGTTATTAAGTGTGCTATTAAGCATATTCCGAACGTATAATATAATCAAAATCATATAATCGACTTCAAATAGCTGTATAATTTACGGATGGCCAACACCTGATTTTCACAAGTGAGGGCACAATACTTATTTTGCAACCGAGCGTCAAATAAGCAGCGATACGTATGTGGCAACTTCGGCAAACTGTGTTTAACTGATTTGTTTATTTCAAACCGTTCAAATACAGTCGGTTTGGCAACGTCGCAATTGGACGCCAAATAATCGGCTTTATCGAAAGTGTGTTGGATGAGTATACGCACTGTCGATATACGCGCTACACGAGCGACACACCGTTGATGCGGGATTTCGCGGAAGTTTTAGTTATACAAATGCAAGCGCTTCAGTGATTTTTTGCCTTCCGGCGATTTTTGTTGTACAGGTCGCTAGAGCCAAAAGGGCCAAAGTAACACTGACTAAAAAAGTGGCTTCCGGTATGCGCACGTCTAAAGCAGGTGGACGCCAGTTTAAATGCATTTCGGCCTATGTGGGACGCCATATCATTAGCAGGATATATATATATAATCTGAATCTCGGAAACGGCTCCAACGATTTTCATGAAATTTAGTATACAGGAGGTTTCAGGGGCGATAAATCGATCTAGCTAGGACTCATTTTTAAAAATGTCGTTTTATTCGTGTTTTCAATGATCAGTTTTATCGATAATAAATAATAATCAACTTGAACATAAACTTATTATTTTAAACACGAAATACCAAAAACTACCGAGCCAAGCTCGGTCATCCAGATATTTATATCTTTAAACGAGCAATTCTTTATTATTTCAATATACCTATATATAAGGTGTATCTATTCATACACGAAATATTTCAAGAGGTACACCTGTCCTGTAGGTGGTAGAGAAGCTATAGAAGTAAAAAGAAATTTTTTATCTAAGCGTTTTTGAATTTTCGTAATTATTATAATTTTAAAACTGCTTGAGACGTTTTGCATAAAACCTTTACTCCAAATTCTTTCAATGGCCCACCTGTCACTGCGAGGGCGGCGACCGGACGGCATCGGCACGAGCATGGCCGCGGTGTCTCGGGCCTTAAAAAATAAGAAGGAGCCAGTATTTCTCATTTGTGTCTAATAATTTATAAATATTAAATTGTGAAAAAAATACATTTAGAAAAAAAAATTTTCATTGCTATAGCTTCTTTACCACATACAGGTGTACCTCTTAAAATATTTCGTGTATATATATATATAAGGTGTATCTATTCATCTATTCTATTTTTTTTTCTTTAAATATACAACATTATTTTTAGTATATGCGAAACCTGAATATAGTTTGTTCAGAATCAGTAACTGAATCGATTCCAATAATTTTTACACCATGTTATATTTTGTCCCAAAAATATTTAATTACGCTTAAAAGTTAGTATCCGCAATCATCTGTTTGCACACGGGTCACGAGTTCACGACAGGTCATAGCGCGGGCTAGGCGGCGTGTACGCGCTGCTGCGGGGCGGTGACGGCGCTCCCCTCAGTCGCCCGAATGCCATCGATCGATGCATACGTATCGCGAGCGCGCGACCGCCCGCGCCGTGAGCCCTGGCTAAAGTGTTTTGTTTAGATTTTAAAATTATCATGTCTCTCTCGTACTCAAACGTCCGTACACTCGCTGTTTGTGGTGGTGTGGCAGTGCGTCAGTGCTTATGAGAAAGACGGGCCCTTTTTTAACAGTTGCTTCAGTTTGTTTGAGTGAATAGTGATTACGCCAATTATTGTAGATAGTGATGATTAACATTTTTAAGCACGCAAAAATAGTCAAGGGTACAAATTTATTATTTGTTTACAGCCTGCTGTGGTTCAGTAATGCGATGTTTAACAATTTTCATCCATTTTGAACTTTAAGTTGTTGACATAAGGTGCAACAAATGGCATTGATTACATTTTACCACTTACTACTGCATTTACGAATAAATTACATAATAATATCTACCTACACTTGACCATTACGACAGTCCAAAGCCTGCAAGCGTGATGGAAAATGTTTATCACCAACTAATACATAAACAATCACTGTGGCAAATTATTATCAATGAGTGAGAGTGAGAGCCGCGCGCGCGGCTGGCGTGGTGCCCTCCGGTAGGCTGCATATGTTTTTGCGAGGACAATCAGGTACCGTAACAAGCTTATAACTTTGTGATTATTAATGATACAGTTTTGAAATTTTTTTCATAGATTCTTTACATAAAAATACTAGACCCGTGTTTCGGGTTTCGCATAAACAAAACCTAATGTTGTATATATAAGGTGTATCTATTCATGTGTGTATTTTTGTGTATGTGCTGTGTTTTTTTTTTCGGCTCCAACGATTTTCATGAAATTTAGTACAAAGGAGGTTTCAGGGGCGATAAATCGATCTAGCTAGGATTCATTTTAGAAAATGTCGTTTTATTCGTGTTTTCAATAATCAACTTTATCGATAATCAACTTAAACATAAACTTATGTTTTTTTTTTATTATTGGAAGACAAATAACAAAAGGTAATTTGTATTTAAATATAATTTCTAAGAAACACAATTTACCAAAAAAAAAAAAAAAATACCGAGCGGAGCTCGGTCATCCAGGTAGTATTTCCTAATATGATATCGAAATAGTAATAGGTCAGTAACTGCGCGCCGGCGTAGGTACTTCGAACTTCTTAGAATTTTGACCGATCGACCACCTGGTAGGTACTAGTAGCTACGCTCGGTCGTTCACCTTCGCTGCCGCGCCGGCGTAGGTTCTTCGAAGTTCTTAGAATTTTGACCGATCGAACAGCTGTTAGGAGTACCTAGTGAGTAGCTACGCTCGGTCGTTCACCTTCGTCGCCGTGCCGGCGCCGCGTGCATGTTACCATAAAAATCTGTTTCAAAATAAACATCTTTCGTTAACGGTAACTTAATTACACGCTTTATATTAGCTTCACTTGTATGTTTGTTTGTATGTTTCTGTGTTTGTATATTTGTAACCGACTCCTTATAGCCCGATTTTGACCTACTTTAAACGACCGGATTTCATTCAAACTTTGCACACCTGTCAAAGACCGATGACAATGCAAAAATTTCATTTTGTGCCATTATCCTTACCAGGGTTACCAGGACAGCAAAAAAACTGTCTTCGAAAACTACGCTGCCATACGTCACAAATTACAGCTTGGCAAAAAAGAGTCTGGATAAAATGAGGGCGCCTGCTTAGCAGGTATGGCCACCCTGTATACTAGGACTAAAAGTGATAAGATACTTGTTGTTTTAATCCACAAACACGAGATCCCGGAAATTCTCATCAGTCAAGATTTCAAGACTTGATAGGCACACAGTCTTTTACTTTCATTGTATTTAGTAGATTTCGCATTATTTCGCTAGAATAACCTTTTATCTAAGAGTGCCATCATAATAACATAATGCAAACTTATTCAGTTTAAAAATTTATTTATTTATTTATTTGTGCACAATTTATTAGCTTAAGATACTGTTCACATTACAATATACATATAAAGCCGTCAGTAACAGTCACAATACCCCCGTACTAGTTGATACTGTATTACAGTGGGGTCTTATTCCTCATTGCTGTGACCCGTATAGTAACAAACGAGTGAGAACTTAAGATAATAGGCTCCATAAGAAAGAAAAAAGAAACAAATGAAAAAACTTACAATAATTTAGCAATGAAATGAATACACTTATTACTATTTTGGCTTGTCTGTGATTGTGATGTTTGATAGTGTGTCTGTATGTATGAATGTATGTATGTATTGAGTTTGCTATTTCAGAATTATTAATGTCTTCAGTGCTATTATAATCTAAGCAGAGTAAGTGGTTTCGTAAAATCTTTTTAAATTACACTCAGGGATTGCTGATTGAACCCGATACACAAGACATAATGTTCAGCAATCGCATTTGCGGCCACCATCTAGGGTATTCACAACCATTCGATGGTTGGTATGCCTGTATCAAATTTGACATGAATGAAACTGAACGAGTCCTTTTAATGCTGACAGTTTATAGTCGACAAGAAGGCGACTTACAGCTGCTTACTGTCGGAAACTAATCGGAAGTCAGAGAGTACCTATAACATGTCGCATTCGAAAGGTACGGGCAATATCGAATAAACTTGAACAGTTGACTAATGAAGGTGTCAGGTATGTCTGTGTAGGGTACATAACATTATCACTATTCACATGACAATGAAAATGAAATAACACGCTAAAATTTAGATTTTATTTAAAAAGAAAAACGTGACATAACATCATTCTTGAATTCCTTTTCAGTGCTATGATAGATTTTTTCCATTAACACTGATGTGTCAGTTTTACATTTCTTATTTATGAAATCTAAATACTGTAAAAATCTTTCTTACACGTTTACGGCTCCCATTAAAACCTGTCTCCTCAAACTATAGGTAATATATAGGCACCTGAAAAATAATAAATATAAATTATACTTTTATTACTGTGGTATGCGATTAACAAAAAAAAAAAACAATACTTGCCGGTTTCGTTATAGTGTTGAACTTTTTGTCTAATTGCACACAGATCAAAATCGTCTAATTCTTTCTTCCGCCAACTTTTTGGTGTTCCTCCAGGTGTAGAAAAAATCCTTAATTTTTTTCACCTTCATTAACAATTTCTCTAATTGTACTGTGAGATTTACCTTGAAAAAAACATAAAGACAATCTATTAATTCCATGTAGGTACATTTTTCAATTTCAAGTATCAAACATCAAGAGTTAACGTACACGCGATTTGTCAAACTAGAAAACATAACCTCAATAATCTATTAGTAAATAAAACAATAAAATGGCTTGAAACTTATAATGCCGATAAAACTCAGTATTAGAAAGGAAAAACAATGACTGGCATTGAATAAAAGATAAATTTCTTGGATAAATACCTGTCGTGTCGGCAGTTCTTTCGTAAACATTGTCAATCGGAGACAAAATTTGTTCCGCTTCAGATTCCGCCAAATTTCTTACGAAAACTTAGTATATCACAGCTCACACCACTACTCCTTATTGTTTTATTCATTTTTTTTATATGTTCAAAAGCATTAATAATTGATAGATAATTAAAAATAAGTAAAATACAACTGGGAACATAACACAATGACAGATTAGCTACTTGTTGATGATAAACAAAGCAGTGTTGCCACCAAAAAAATATTTTAGTTCCAATGGTTACCACGACTAGTGTTGGGATTTTATCCGGATAAATACTCAAATTGGATAAATACTCGATAAATATCCGTTTTTACTGAGTATTTATCCAAAACAGCGGATAAATATTATTTTAAGTTTTCGTAACGTAAATTTTGTAATTTTACTAACAAAAGGATTAAAATTAACGAAAAACGGACAATGCAGATTGGTATCGTACCTTATTAATCATTTTAACAATTACAAAATGCTGATATTGACAATAATTTCACTCAATCATGAATACAATTCGTCAATTACTGTCAAAGTTAGATAAAATTATACATTTAATTTTGTACATTTTTTTTCTTTCACATACACATGAACTCGTGCCTTTCTCCCATGGGGGTAGGCAGAAACTATTTAAATCATTGTAATAATAAAAAACTTGAGAGGTGTCAAGGGACACGTTCCTTTCCAGGATTCATTATTGTTTTTATTATTAATAATGTACAAAAAACCTGTATACACTCAACAAAAATATTCTCCCGAGAGGGAGGAAGAGATGAAGAGAGAGATATCTCTCTCTGTCTCTTTCTCTCTCTCCATCTCCCTCTCTCTCTCTCTCCTTTCTCTCCCTCTCCCACTCTCTCTCTCCCTCTCCCTCTCTCTCTCTCTCCGTTCCAAAAACTTCGTTCCAAAACAAAATATATATTGTCAAATTGAGAAACCTCCTCCTTTTTTTAAGTCGGTTAAAAAGTGTCGTTACAACTTTTTCTCTTAATTCCGTCTAGCCCCCTTTCGCAACGCGCCATAAGGAACTTCGTTCCAAAAAAACTACCTCGTGAAAGATAAAGAAATCGAGTATCCTGACTTGGCTTGCGAGGTTGTCGACAATGTGGGATATGGATTCAGCGATCAATGTAAAGTTTTGAGAGCAGTGCGTACCCACGACCTACAAGTCGTAAGTTGGGGCTGATACCACCGGGCCACCATTGCTATCGCCAATATGAAAGCGTGTCAGACATTTACTGACTAAAACCCAACCGTGTTCCGTCAGTTGCCTATGACAGGGCCACAATACCTCTTTCAAACAGATCCGCAACCCTGGCAGGCATCGGTGCTCGCGGACCCCTTCAATATGTGCCGACATCTCTTTGAGGCACGCGTGGAATTGATGAACGCTGGCAGCACGCACGAAAATGCATAACTCATTGTCACGTTCCGCCTGCACCGAGAGTGCAAGCGAGAGCGCGAAACAAGCAATAGAGAGGCACGATCAGCCTAAGTGTTCGACTTGTGACGCATCTATTTCTCTTCCACTCCATCGGCCGATGCGTCGTATAGAAGAGACGTAGATGCTATCACGTAAAATTATCGTCCGTAAGCCGACTTTACAGACAACCAATTGTTTTTATTATATTTTATCATATCTGCATGTTTATAAATTTTTGAAACTACCGCATTTCAGGACGCCATGAGCCAGCAAATTAATAGTGTGTGCTGCGCAGTTTAAAGGCTCAACACCTTTTAACTAATTGAATAGTCCTTTGCATGTTTATAGCGTTGGCAAACAACAACAACAAACTTGTCTTCGCCGCATTTTTCTTGACTTTTAGAAGCTCTTCACTGAGATCTTCAATTATGTAGCAATTCTCTACACTCTCAACAAAGAAATATTCTAAAATTGTGTCTAAAGAGCATGCTCTATTAGAGACCTTTGGCCTCCTGACACAATTACAGTCCTGACAATTAACATTACAACTAAATAATATAATAACGTAGTATTTTGAAAAGCCTTAATAACAATAAAACCAATTTACATTATAAAATAATCATCCGAAGCGCAAAAAAGATATTTATCCATCATTTTGAGTATTTATCCGATAAAAATGAGTAAAAACGAGTATTTATCCGTTTCGGATAAAAACTCGAGTATTTATCCTCTGAGTATTTATCCCCTGCCCATCACTAACCACGACAGACTCTTTTTTGCCAACCTATACGCTGACACACGTCTCAAAATTCGAAACACCCTGAAAAATAGAAAATAAATAATAGTTTAAAAAAAAACTAAAAAACACGCTTCCATAAAAAAACAAACTAAAAAGTAGAAAATAATGGAAAAAAAGCGTGGGGTGCCTGATATCAATATAAAAAACCAGCACCAGGCACCCCACGCTTTTTTTCCATTATTTTCTACTTTTTAGTCTCATTTTTAGTGTTTTTTTATGGAAGCGTGTTTTTTAGTTTTTTTTTAACTATAATTTTTTTTTGTACTAAGATATATCAAAATAAAAATTGAATGGTTATTATAAGTAAAACATTTAAGTTTAATTTGTTAAAATTTGCGCACTGGTTAAACACTTATCTTGTATATATAGATATATTAGTATGGACTTCTAAATGCTGGTAATGAAAGTAAAAAAAAAACACAAAAAGTGCAGTTCTCTTGTCTAAACTGAATGTGCGATAGTTTTCTTAAATAGCCAGTAAGTTGCTGCGTGAATTCCTAGCAAGTTTTTTTAAATCATTTTTGACATATTTAATCAAATGACATCACAGAGATTGACAATTGACATTGATTGTCAAATTTTCAACTGATTACAGGTTTTCAGCTTCAAGATTCTCAATTTCATTTGTTCTCAGCTCATCATAATCTATAAGTAACAGGTACATGTAATCTCCTCGCTTACATCCATAATCACAAACAAGGTGTGAAGTTATTTACAGCTAGACCTGCGTAATAGTAGACCTGAGTATCTGATTAACTTTAGACGTATCAGACACCTTCCTTAGGCGGTCGTCTTCAGTTACCTACGCATTTAAACAAGCAAGATGCACTATCCGCAATTCAAATGGTCAATATGGAAAGTATTACATTATTTTAATACAGTACTTGGCAAGGCACTTGTGGAGCTTTACCTTATTAACTTTATTTAATGCATTTTGTACTGAATAAAATGAGATTGGAAGTCTCAAGCTTCCAATCTTTGCTTCTGTTAATGGTAGCGCAACAGTAACCAGTAAAAGTAATTTAGAGGCAAGCATTAATGAAGTCTAACCAAGCTTTGCAGCTTGGTTAGACTTCATTGATGCTTGCCTTTGAACTGAATTACATAAGGGGTAATTGCTTTCCCTTTATGTAATTCAGTTACTCTTTATGTTAGGTGCCAATTCCAAATTAGTTATTTACTAATACTGAATCTCTGTGAGAGGCTTGTAGCTAAGTAATACCAGCCGCACGGATTGTTAAGGTTATGCAATGCTTGCCGCGATTAGGTTGTGGATGGGTGACCATCATTGCTGGTATTCAGCTGCATCCGGTTGGACTGTAAAGCGACCCCAACATCATAATCTGCCTAGTTGAGGTTGGACTGTAAAGCGACCCCAACATCATAATCTGCCTAGTTGAGGTTGGACTGTAAAGCGACCCCAACATCATAATCTGCCTAGTTGAGGTTGGACTGTAAAGCGACCCCAACATCATAATCTGCCTAGTTGAGGTTGGACTGTAAAGCGACCCCAACATCATAATCTGCCTAGTTGAGGTTGGACTGTAAAGCGACCCCAACATCATAATCTGCCTAGTTGAGGTTGGACTGTAAAGCGACCCCAACATCATAATCTGCCTAGTTGAGGTTGGACTGTAAAGCGACCCCAACATCATAATCTGCCTAGTTGAGGTTGGACTGTAAAGCGACCCCAACATCATAATCTGCCTAGTTGAGGTTGGACTGTAAAGCGACCCCAACATCATAATCTGCCTAGTTGAGGTCGGCTTCCAGTCTAAACAGATGTAGCTGAGTAGTATTTTAAATGGAGCAACTGCCTAGCTGACCTCCACAACCCAGTTACTGGGTAATATTGTCCCCTGTAAAGCGACCCCAACATAGTTGGGAAATAGCTTGATAGATGATGATGACTGATATTTTGACAAAAATGTTTTTTTTCCAATATTTTGTGTTTTTCTTTATCTTACTATTCCCCAGTTTGGCAATAAGGGTCAGTGGGTCGTCTTAGGGGTGGAGTTTTCCTCATAGTTAATTTAACAATCCATTCATAACTTTTTTAAATACATTGGGAAATCACCCCTAATTGCTTCTTTCGTAATGTGAGTACATCATTGTTTAAACCCTAACTTCACAGATCACACCTTTTTTTTCAATTTTCATCAATATGGCTGAGTAGTTTAACATCTGGCACTTGCCATACCACTTTATCTTTAGTGGGTTTGGTTTCCACACTAAGTCTTTGTTGGGCTGTTGTGCATGAGCAGAAGCAGCAACGGGTCAGATTACCATATCATACAATATTTTCAAAACAAATTTATTAAGGAATTTAGTCTAGCCAACTAATACATTAGAATCGGTGACCTCCAGTGAGACTAAGCTGGATGTCATAATTTCATCCAAAGGTCGTCCATATTGCTACACATAGGCCTCACCCAAGCTCTGCCACTTCAACCGGTTCTGTACTTCCCACATCCAGTGGATTTTTGCATCCATGACCAAGTCATAGGTCCACCATGTGGGAGGCCTTCCAACTTGATGTCTTCCGGTACATGGTCACCACTCTAGAACCTATCGGCTTCATCGGCCATCCATTCTGCCCACAGCAACTTAAGATTGTCAATGTATCGGACTATGTCAATAACCTTGGTTTTCCTGCAGATTTTTGGATTCCTGATTCAATCATGTTAGTAAATGAGAAAGCAACCATTTATATTTTCTTGTTGGCTTAACTGCATATTTTACTTGTAATATGTTGGCAACACCATTTTCTCTTTCGCGCCATCTTCATGTGTCAAAGTGGTGAATAAACATACGTTCCTGCATATTTTCCGAGTTCTATTATTCGCAATGATCAAAGACTTTCGTATTGGGACAATGCGGTATGTGGGACGAGAAGATATTGCGTAGCTTTCGGAACGCAGCCCAACCGAATCGGATTCCACAGTTAACCCCCTTCTCGAAGTTGACCCTAACTAACTGGATAGTTTGTCCTAGGTAACCACAATTTGGAGCGTAGTGCCTCTGATCTTCATTTCAAATGACCTTTGTCTTATCCATGTTCATTTTAAGGCCACTCTTTCTGAAGCTCTACTGAGGCCATCAAGCATTGTACTGTGGTCCTCTATAGTCTCAGCCATGACAACTGTATCAACGGCAATTCGAAGGTGAGTTATGTACTCACCATTGATGTTGATGCCAGCTCCTTTCCAGTCCAGAACCTTGAAGACATCCTCCAGTGCAGCGGTGAACAGTTTCGAGGAAATAATGATCCCAGTCTCACACAACGCTGCAGAAGGATAGGTTTCAAGGTCTGGTCCTGCAGTCGGACTGACATAGTGGCGTTTTCGTACAGACAATTGAGCACCTCGATGTACCGATAGTTGATCTGAAATCGTTGAAGAGGCTGCGGTACAGCCCGTGTCTCGATCGAATCGAAGGCTTTTTCGTATTCAACAAACGCTAAGCAGAGAGGCAGGCTATAGTCTTTGGTCTTTGGTCTATAACCTTCTGCAACTTATGAACGTGGTCTACGGTGCTAACGCCTTTGCAGAATCGCCGGCTTACGAAAATCAAGACCAATGATGGCAGGATCGTATCTGCCAAACCTGAGCTGTTGAGAGAGATTGAGAGGTTCTATGGACAGTTGTACACGTCAACAAGAAACCCCAGTACGAATTTGGCAATCGACCCAACAGCTCGATTGATGTGACACTAAACTGAAGGATGTCATAACATAGTCTTAATATAATTGCAGAAGCTCATGCAAACAGTCTTCGTCATCACATGAATGTCGGGGTGATCCTATTCCTTGACAACACTGTTGTAGTGTGAAGTTTAAAAAGGTAAAACGTGGTAAAACCCTGAGTTACTTTAGTGCAGTGTGAGTGAACTTAATCTGCAGAGAAATTGCTGATTATGAAAAAGGAAACCTCTTCCCCATAACATGGTGAATAAGACAGACCTGAAGTTTTAGACGATTTCTTAATTTTATGGTGTTTAGCAGTTTTTCATTTATTTTATTCGTTACTAGAGGTAGGCAAAATTTCATTGTAATGTGAATACAGTATCTACAACTGTGGCGAAAAAGATTTAAATTAGTCCACACGCACTTGGGTGGTTTTTATCGCAGTTAAATTTTCGGGCCCAAAATGAAATGTACGAGTTGAAAGGTTTCTTTTGTAGAAAATGCGGGAACACCGCGCACTAGCAGCAGCGGCTAAGCTGGCGGCGGCGGCGCGGCCGGCGCGGGAAGGCGCGGGACTGGCGGCGCCGGGCGCCGGCCGCATGCGCGCCTGGCGCCTGCACGCGTACGGCGCGCTGCCCGAGCTGCGCCTGGAGGACGCGCGCGTGCCGCCGCTGCGCGCGCCGTCCGACGTGCTCGTGCGCGTGCGCGCCGCCTCGCTCAACCCCATCGACGTGGCCATGATCGGTGAGGCGCCGTCGGCGTGCGGGCGGTAGGCGGCCGCATCGCGGGCGCGCTCTCACGCCTGTGTCGGTTGCAGGAGGCTACGGCGCGCGCGCCCTCAACGTGCTGCGCGCGCTGGAAGGCGCGGAGGGCGTGGAGTTCCCTCTGGTGCCGGGGCGCGACTTCGTGGGCGTGGTGGAGCGCGCGGGGCCGGCGGCGCGCCTGCGGCCCGGCCAGCGCGTGTGGGGCGTGGTCCCGCCGCACCGCCAGGGCTCGCACGCTGACTTCGTCGTCGTTAAAGATGAATGGGTATAAAAATTTGGGATGCCGTATACTGCACCGATTTTATACGTACGGGCATTAACGGGAGTGGGTACTACCGCTCTAATGCAATATACCCAGAGAATTGAGGTTAAAGTACAGATCATAAGTATGCTTCGAAACGCCCCAAACAGATAGAATTTAAAAAGAAATAGCCCCTAGGCCTCGAATACATTGATAGTGGTCGGGCAGGCGGGGCTCGCGCCTGCCGCGCTTGAGGACGCGGCGGCGGGCGGCGCGCTGTACGCGGCGCTGACGGCGTGCGCGGCGCTGCGGGCGGCCGGGCTGGCGGGCGCGGGGGCGGGGGCGGGGGCGGGGGGCGCGCGCGTGCTGCTGCTGGGGCTGGGCGGCGTGGGGCAGGCGGCGCTGCAGCTGCTGGCGCGGCGCGGCGCGCACGTCACCGTGGGCTGCGCCGCCGACCTGTGCCAGCGCGCCGCCGCCCTCGGCGCCGCCGCCGCGCTGGACCGCCACGCCGCCGACTACGACGCCGCGCTGGAGGCGGCCGGCCCGTGAGTATGCGCGCGGGGCGAGGGGCGCGCGGCGCGAGCTGACTGCGGGCGAGGCTGACGTTGTGTGCGACAGGTACGACGTGGTGCTGGACTGCGCCGGACTGGGCGGCGACGCGGCGGCGGCGCGGCGTTGGCAGTTCTCGCGCTACGTGACGCTGACGACGCCGCTGCTGCGCGACATGGAGGCTCGCGGCGTGGCGGTGGGCGCGCTGTGCGCGGGCGCGTCGCTGCTGGCGCAGAGCGCGCGGGCGGCGCGGGCGCGCGGTGCGGAGCGGGGCGGCGGCGCGGCGCGGCCCTGGGGCGCTCCGCTGCCGCCGCACGTGCGCTGGGCGTTCTTCTCTCCGTCGGCACCGGACATCGAGCAGCTGCGCCGCCTGGCCGAGCGCGGACAGGTAGGTCCCGCCTGCGAGGCAGCCTGCCCGCGGCACGCGGCAGTGACTGCAGTGGTCGTGCTCGTGTTGCAGTTCAGTGTGTTCGTGGAGGACGTGTTCCCGTGGTGGCGTGCGGGGGAGGCGTACGAACGCGCGGCGCGTGGCGGCGCGCGCGGCAAACTGCTGCTGGACTTCACGACTGCGCCCCCGGCGCCCCTTGCGCCCCCGGCGCCCCCCGCGCCCCCGACGCCCCCCGCGCCCTCCAAGTAGCCGCCGCGGTGGCACGAGCGTCGCCAGCCGCCGTGAATTGTATTAAGAAGTAAATAACAATCGCTGTCAATCTATTAAGTATTAATTAGTATGATAATCGACATCAGTAAAATTACTTTTTTATTGTAATCATAGTAAGTACTTTAGTTCTAAATATATATGAATAATAAATAAAAAAATATGTTTTACTCGTTTAACCTACTATTTTATCCACAGATACAGGATAAGTTTTTAACCAGTGCGCAAGTTTTGACAAATTACACCATAAACCGAGAATACCTACAGGTTTGTACGGAACCCTCGGTGCGCGAGTCCGACTCGCACTTGGCCGGTTTTTTTTTGCCATTTGGCAACAGAACCCTAAAAATTAGAAAGGTAACGACCCAATAATAGGTCTTTACCTATGAAAATGCCGTTTTGTATGAAAAAAATTAAACGATTTTTTTTTCATGTATTTTTTATTTGTATTAATCGAAATAATCACCCATGCAATCAGGGCCGGACCGTGAGTTTAGGGGGCCCTAGGCTACTACTACTTAGGGGCCGGGTTCCCTCTATCTGGCAGAAACTTGATGCTCCGAATTTTTTTTTTTTTTTTTTCTTAATTTATTTAGGGACATTTATAATCGCAATGCGTATGTCAGTCCCATCGTACCCTAACTACACATTGGTCATATCTGGGCCATGAACCTAAACAGCCTCTTCGCATCATCGCCATTTGGCTGAGCCAGGATTTTATGGAATTTGCCTTCAAGTCTGTTCAACTTCAAGACCCTAAACAAATCATGTCTCTGATGTCTCTGATGTCATGTCTTTCTCGTGATTTTAACGTGCGCCGCCGCAGTTCAAGCATGCAGCATACAAGCAAGCTCACAGCATGCAGGTGAGCATGCAACATGCAAGCAAGCATGCAGCATGCATGCTTTCTGTCACGGCTCCGGCGCTGCGTGGCTCCGGCGGCCCCACGCGAGCTCATCGTCGCAGATGGTTTTACGCTCACCACCGCGGTGGTGAAGACAACATGAAGCATGCATGCTGTGAGCTTGCTTGCATGCTGCATGCTTGTTGTATGCTTATTTGCATGTCTGCATGATAACTATGATTTTTCTGTAATGTAATAGATGAGTGTTTCAATTATTATGGATATGAAACGTATGCCAAAAGATGATTCTAACTGTAAACTTTCTGAGATATGATAGTTCTGCCTTTTAATGACTATCAATATGAAATAATGCCAAGAGACGATTCTGACTGCGAACTTTCTGCGATATAATGGTTCTCCTTTTTCATTATTATGGAAAATATAAAATTTATGCCTAAAGATGATTTTGACTTATTAAATTATGCGTTGTGAATGTATGATAAATGAGTGTATGCCAAACGATTTTCTGCGAAATGAAGTTTATGCTATCCGCTGTTATATAAATAATATTATGACGAACAAATTTTGCCATAAAGAGTGGACCCTTTGCACCTAATTACTCGAAAGTATAGAAAAAAATGAGACGGTAAAATATTTGATTTATCTAATACTTACTAGCTTTTACCCGCGGCTTCGCCCGCGTGGATGTCGGAAATTATCCCGCAGGAACATACTACCGAGATAAAAAGTAGCCTATGTCCTTTCTCAGGCTCTAAACTATCTGTGTACATGCAGCAACAAGGTATTCTCACCCCCTAGAAATATATAAAAGCGCGCCATCTCTGTAAAATCAACGAAACTGCTAAGATATTCAAACTAGAAAAAAAAAAATGGTGGCAAGCGACCGTACCCTAATAACTATCGCATCGGTTTTTTTTATATCAATGATTGCCTCCTACTTATAGCCAGTTTTAAACTTCCAAATGTGTTACTCAAACATTATATTTTTTACAAGTTTCTAAAAACTCACAACAGAATTTAAAATTTAACAAAATCTTTAAAGTCCGCCGTAAGTATCGAACCTGGACCCTATCACTGACGAGTCGAGCTGTCACACCGCTGCGCCAATCAGTTCCTTAGCTTTGGATGAGAAAATATCGATAAGTTTATGAATCATCTTAGTTGGCCGTATCGTGTAAACATAACGAAGAAGATTGAGGGTAAGCTTATAATTTTTTGTAACTTGACTTCGCTTCGTAGCATAATTACTTACTCGTTTACTGGTGTTGTTCGAATAACTACTTATAATTACGATAAAATCATGCCTCGATTGAGTAACTTTCAAAAAGTATAAATAATCGTCCTTTGGGAACAAAATCAAAGTTTAATGAGTATTGCTCGTGAATTAAATGTCGACAAAGTGCAATCTATAATAAAATCCGTTAATTTTTTTTATATCTTTTTCCATTCGATATCTAACTTTTTAATTTACTTCCTTAGAGAAACACAGTTCGTTTATGGGTGCGACGATATCAAGAAACTGGTGAAGTGAAGTGTAACCGCCAAGGGCCACGTCCGATTGCTTACACAGATCAGTCCAACCGTCATCGTGAAATAGTTAATAGTCATACTACGGATCCTTTCAGAAGCACCCGATCTAGCGCTGTAAGATATGGCATTTCGCTTACAACTGTCCGAAGACATTTACATGCAGCTGGGATCCATAATTATAAACCTGCCAAAAAAATTCAATTAACCGAAGGTCATCGTCAAGCTAGAATAAAATTTGCAACCCAGTTTATGAATTTTGATTGGGAAAATGAGATAGTCATTTTTACCGACGAAAAGACGTTTAAGTCTGATAAAGATGGACGTAAAATACTGTGGAGAAGACCAGGCGAACGCTACAACTCTCGAAATGTTTTACGTTTGAGGACTAGTGGCAGGCTATCCCTGGGTAAGCATTCGTTAATTTAATTAAATATTAACATTGACCTACTCACTTGATTAAAATGTAAATACTATTTATTTGCTAAATTATGACTCGTAACGCTGTCACTATTATAATAATGTAATATTAGTAGATATAATTATTATTGTGAATCATTACAGGATAATAATAATATAATAAACCAACGACTATCGGATCAAGTGCGGGTTATCCAACGAAATCACAGGTTGGACGATACTGCACTTGAACGGCTGCGCTCAGAAGTACTGAGCAACTATATCGTCTCGACTCCGACACAAACCGCGGCACATGAGTCATCGATTAATGCAATTTCGCCGCGGTCCCACCATGTTGAAAAAGAAGATGATATGGTTGCTACAGTAAGTAGCCCGTGCAACAACCGACTGAGGAGCGCTCTGGAGGATGCGCTTCGCGAGTATAGGTCAACCCCAACCGAACTTAGACCCCGACTACCACGGTTGCCTATGCACAAGAAAAATAGGGCGCTGGTGTGTGCCTTGGACTCGCAGCTTAAAAATTTATTCGAGAGCAGCGAGAATCTCGTCGATACACACTCGATCCTGTATTGCGCGGCTGTTGCGGCATGTCGTTTAGCTAACGTCAAGTTCCCAAGCTGTGACGGAGCTACTCGACCAATGCCAACCGTACCAGCCTGGCAATGCAAGATCGAGCGTCGTATCGATGGGGCCAGGGTACTCATCGGCAAACTTTACTGCTTCAGGGAGGGCAATACACGACCACGAGTGATGCGCTTTGTAAGGCGGGCATTCTCGGGGACTGGAATCAGTCCTCCAGAATATATGTCCCGTGTTACGGAGCGCATCGACTTCCTGAAGCAGAAAGTCTGTGCATGGGCAAGCCGTATTCGCCGGTATAAACGGCAGGTTGACCGATACAAGCAGAATCGTATGTTCCAGAGCGATGAGAGGTGGGTATATCGAGCTTGGGAGCGACCCGAACAAAATGTGACGGACGTGTGCTGCCGGGATGATGCTACCACGAGTGCATTCTGGCGCAGCATTTGGTCAGTGCCCGTCTGTCACGTTGAGGCTGGCTGGATGCAAGATGTCAAGCGAGTGTGTGACACAATACCAGAAATCGAGCCGGTTCAAATTACGCCAACAGATGTAGCCAGAGCAGTCCGTTCCGTTACCGAATTGGAAACCACCGGGACCGGACGGACTGCACAAGTTCTGGTTAAAATGGCTCACCAGTTCACACAGTCGCCTGGCATCTCATTTCCAGTCATCCTTAGAGTCTGGGTCGCTACCGCAGTTTCTAACAACAAGCGTTACCCACCTTGTCTATAAGTCAGGTAGTACCGCGGAACCTAAGAATTATAGACCGATCACATGTTTGTCGACGGTTTGTAAACTTCTTACATCCATTTTGAGAGCGAAAATTAGTTCACACATTGATAATAATTCCATTATGTCTGCGTCTCAAAATGGATGTAGGAACGGGTCCCGTGGTACTAAGGAGCTACTCCTCATCGACATGGCCATAAGCCAACAGGTTCGTCGATCCCGCAAGGATATGTCGACATGCTGGATAGACTATAAGAAGGCCTACGACTCGGTGCCACATGCATGGCTCAGGAGGGTGCTGGATTTGTACAAGGTTGATGCAACTCTACGCACCTTCCTTGAGTCGTGCATGGGGCAATGGAGGACAGTCCTTCGCTATCCGAGATGTCCACAGATCCAGCGAAATGATGAACCTGTATGGATTAAGCGGGGAATATTTCAGGGCGACAGTTTGAGTCCACTTTGGTTTTGCTTAGCCCTGAATCCTCTAAGCACACTGCTGGAGGATTCAGGTCTAGGCTATCGGCTGAGGAGAGGTGGTCAGGTTATATCTCACCTCCTCTACATGGATGACCTAAAACTCTTTGAGTTGCAGTGTTGTCATTTAGGCAAAAAAAAGTCGCCAGGTGGAGGGGCTCCGACGGAAGGCAAAAATTAGGTACCTTCGACGCGGACAGAAAAAACCTGATGTACGCAAGTGTCAAGCCTAGGGTTAGGGATAAGGGAGCCGTGCACCTACCTCCTCGTGAACCGCTCGATCTACCAGCAGCTCTGCTCCGGAGTCTTCACAATTCGGCAGCACGTGTCGGCTTAGTCCAGAGGCACAAACACAGCACTTCAGGTTCAACCGTCGAAGCCACAAATATACACCACTATTGAAACAGCGGGACTGCTATGAACTTATAATAATAAAATATATCGTTCTGCGATAAAATAGTACAGCGGGTAAAAAAAACACAGCGGGAATGCGATCACAACGGAGTCCATATTTGAACTGATATAATGTCTTTCTCGAGCGAGCGGGCGACACTCTTCAAGGAGTAGTTTGCGAAGTGCACGATATAGGTGGCAGGAAATGGAACTAGCTTGACATCTTGCGTAACAGTTTAACAAAATAAAATAGATGGCGCCAACATTTCCTCCCCCTTTTAAAGGGTCACCTTTAAACCCAATCATAAAGTGTATAAAGAACTGCGAAAATATAATTATGAAACTGCGATTTATATAAGGTAAACTGCGACAATCTTAAACTAACTAACCGCTAGCACTTAAACTACTGTGGTTACAAAAAAAAATAACAATCTTATTGCGTAGGTAACGGGCACAAACGTACGACCGGACGCACGTATGTACCTTTAGCTGTTCTTACAGACACTACACGCGTTATACCATCGTTAGAAGGAAGAATCTTCTCTACTATCGCTAATGGCCACGATAAAGGAGGTGAATTGTCAATTATAATAACAACAACCGTGCCAGGCTTGATTGGCACAGACGGAGTATTCCATTTCGCTCGGGTTTGTAAACTATGTAAATATTCCATTCTCCATCTTTTCCAAAAAGATTGCACTAATTTATCAAGCAGAGAATGTCTCTGAAGCAAGTTGAGATTATCTGATTCTACTTCAGGCGCGGGCAATGAGAGTAAAGGAGCGGTATGCAAAAAATGACCTGGCGTTAACGCGGTAGGTTCTGCGGGATCGGCACTCAGAACCGTAAGAGGCCGAGAATTTAACAAACACTCGATCTGAACGAGCACTGTAACTAGCTCTTCGTAAGAGAGAAGCTGTTGACCGATGACCTTGAAAAGGTGCGTCTTGACGACCTTCACCATACTCTCCCAACATCCGCCAAAATGTGGGGCGGCCGGACAGTTAAACTTCCATGTGATACGGTTTTCAGCAAGCTCTTCTTCGAAGCGAGAGCGGAACTCGATATTATTAGGGAATTTATATAAGTCGCGTAAATAAGAATTAGCGCCTACAAAATTAGTGCCTCTGTCCGAGTGCATTACTTGGACAGGGCCCCTGCGAGACAAGAACCGTTTAAGTGCAGCTAAAAAACTGGCGGTGCTAAGATCAGTGGCTACTTCAATATGTAGCGCGCGAGTTGTGAGACAAGTGAACACGCAAATATATGCTTTCAAAGCCTTTGCACCCCGACGGCGAATGGGAGTGTAAGATATAGGACCTGCGTAATCACAGCCCGTGTGAGTAAACGGCTTAATAACCTGACGCGTCCGACAGTCCGGCAAGTCAGCCATGAGCGGGAAGACGGGACGCGGTCGAGCGCGGAAACAAATATTACAATCGTGAACTACCTTACGAATAGCACGACGAGCAGACAGTATCCAGTATTTCTGCCGTAATAGTGACATGAGCTGTTCAGGTCCAGCGTGTAAAAATTTTTATGATAATATTCAATTAATAGGTTAACAAAAAAATCATGGCTTGGCAGAAGTACCGGGTGCTGCTGTGAGTAACTTAGATCAGAATGGGTGAGACGTCCACCAACTCTGATTAAATCGTTATGTAAAAACGGTCTTAATTTATTAAGAGACGATGAAACCTGCGTGTTCAGTTTTAAATTTAAAATTTCTTTATTGAAACGTTTATTTTGGATAAGTTTCAGCAATTTGTTTTCTGCAAAACTCAAATCAGCTGCGGTTATATGTACGGAATCGCGACGTGGTAACAAATTAGCGAATCTATAAATGTAAACAATCGTACGGAGTATTTTACTCCATGACGAAAGGCGGCAAAGAGTATCATAAACATAAGAATCGTCAGCGGGAATTAAAACAGCGTGAACGAGTTTCTTTTGTTCAGGTATCTCGTCCAACGTGAGCGGTTCCGTACCTTCAGTAATAGGCCACTGCGATGGATGTAACGTTAGCCAGGGGGGCCCTTGGGACCACGGAGGGTGGTCTTTAGGATTAAAACGATAAAGAATTCTCTGATAACGTCGATCAGATTCGCGAATCATAATTTGCAAAAACATTTGTTTACAGTCAGCGGTCATCGCTACAGAGTGTAGACGAAAATTTGGAATAATTTTGAATAAATTACCCTGTAGGTTGGGCCCACTGTGCAGCAAATCATTTAACGAAACACCGTACGATGTTTTGCAGCTGCCATCCAGCACGGGACGCAACCTACACGAAGACTTGTCAGGGCGGGGTACCCCATGATGTGGGATTATATAAGTAGGGTACACATCTGCAGTTTCATGCGGAAGAACTGAAACGGGCGAGATATAACCTTTAGAAAGGTAATCATTTAAAACTTCGTCATAAGCGGCGCGTAGCTCAGGTGAAGCTTCAAGCTTCCTCTCTAAAAAACGTCTACGAGCGATATTGAATGAGTCACCCAGTGTGAACACATCCATCCTTATCAAACGGTAGACCCACGGTATAGCGACCAGTAACTGGGTCCCGTTGCGTAGTTGAATGATAAAAATATTCACATTCAGCATCAGCAGGATGCGGAACGGGCGGGCCAGGAACTTCTTCAAGTTCCCAGAAGCGGGAAATCAAATTGTTATCCATAGGCGAAGGGACTATGGCGCAGCACGATGTGACACATGCTGGGCGGTTACTGAGTGTAGGTACGACCCCCATGAGTACGTAGCCTAACACCGTATTGACAGCGGCGGGCACTGTCGGGCCACCAGGAACCACGTCAGGCAAAAGTAAATGCGGGAACAGCGATGCTCCAATCAAAATATCAATTTTACTTGGAATAGCGAAACTATCATCAGCGAACTGAAGTTTATTCGAGTAAGGTAGGGCCTTAATATCAACAAAAGCGGAAGGTAAGTTGTCCGTAATTTGATCAACTACTAACGAGTCAATATCAAATCGGATATTTTTGTTAAAGCGTGAAAATATACGTAAATTTACTGTCCCGAACGACGTCCTCTCTGTGCCTCCAAAACCTCTTACGGTCGTAGACCGTGTATTGTTTTGACGTAAACGTAAAAGTTCACAACATTCCCTAGTAATAAAGTGACTTTGCGAGGCGGAATCGAGTAAAATTCTTATTAAATGCTCACGCCCATCACTATCGTACGCGACGACTTGAGCAGTCGCGAGTAAAACGGTAGTATGCGAATCATATTGCGGCGTCTCGCTGCAAGCGGCATTAGAGGAAACAGAACGCGGAGCGTCAACGGACATCGAACACAAAGCTACATCAGGCTTGTGGCGGAGCGCACCGGCTCGGACGCGGGCACGGGTGCGAAATGGACGACAGCAGCGTTCGCTTGGGATGACGTCACCGTATCGGGCTGCGGCGCAGGCATAGTGGAACTCGCCGCTTCCGCGGTCCGTGGGTTCGAATCCCGAGTAAAATGTAATAGTGAATGGTGACGTTGTTTACACGCTCTACAGCTAGATGCGGATTGACAACTCGATATTTTATGTTTAATACTTAGACAATTAACGCAACCGTTAATTTTCCTAACAACCTGTAAGCGTTCATACGGAGTTGATTTATGAAAATCAGGACATTTAAATAAGTGTTGATGTGTGGCATTCGTACACAAACATTTATCTGTTGAATCAGATTCGACCGTGCTTATATACGCGTTATAACACGGGGAAGACTGCGGTTTTTTACTATCGTTAGAACTGCGGGAGCGATCAGCTGATTTTGCGGAATTATGCAATTGCGTGCCGGCTGCTAAAGCGTGTGTGCGATACAATATTTTACTCTGTTTATTAACGAAATCGACTAAATCATTAAATAAAGGAATATCAGACTGATCCTGACTGTTTTCAAAGTTACGAACAGTTTCACTGTCTAACTTGGTAATAGCTATTTGTACGAAAATTAAATTCAATAAATCTGGAAGTTTTAAACGTTGTAAGGCACGGACGGCGTTAACAAACATATCATTAAAAATGTCTAAATTATCGGAAGTAACGGAAGTTAACGGTTTAAAATCTATGATCTGTTTTAAATAAGTGGCCGCTAGTGTGCGTTTGTCTTCATACCGATTCACTAGCGTATTGAAAATGAGTTCGTAATTCTCAGCGGTAGGTACAATGCCGGCGCATGCGGCTAGCGCTTTACCGGTCAATTTGCCCTGTAAATAATGTAATTTTTGATGATCCGAGAGAGATGGATTATCATGAACAGCGGATTTATAATTTGAGTAAAACAATGGCCATGAACGAATGTCACCGTTAAAACTCATTAATTCAATCGGCGGTAACTTAATAAAAGAAGATTTTTTCTCTAAGATGGACGGAACGACGTCTGCATTGGTAGCAACCAAACGTTTTAAGCGACTATATAACTGTTCAAACGAAACCAGCGCCTTGTAATCAGCGCGCGCGGTGGGATCGGCTGTCAGTAGACAGTTATTATACTGATCCATAACTTCATGAAATTCGGAACGAATAGCGTCAATGTTTGAGCTAGCGTCCAGAAAAGCCTCTTTCGCTTCATCTCCCGTGCCTATGTCTTTAGATAAATCGTAGGCAGACTGTAAACACTCGAATAAAGCATTCCGTTTGGCTTCCAACGCCAACAATGATAACTCCGTACTATTAGACTTAATAGCTTTCTTCATTATGAAATGAGAATTTTAAATTGAAGGTATACAAAAATAATTTATTTGTGAGTTTGCGAGTAATATAAAAGTACAAGTGGGTACTTCTAAAAAAGGTAAATCTCAGCGATAATTATCGAAATAGAACCTTATTTCGCGAATACCACTGAGAATATGAATATTACAGCGAATAATAAGATGAAATATTAGTATGACAGCGAGAAAATAAGTATTTAGTGTTAAGCGGTAACAAAATGAAATAATTACCTTCGCGGTACGCAGCGAACGTAATGGCGTCGGTACATTTTCTCGGCTAACGAAAACCTAAAAACGGCGGGTTTTAACACTAAATCTCCTATTAGGTGACCTAAAAGGGGCGGAAACTGTATCAGTACGGTTCGAAGGACCACAATAATGGAGGGGCTCCGACGGAAGGCAAAAATTAGGTGCCTTCGACGCGGACAGAATAAATCTGATGAACACAAGTGTCAAGCCTAGGGTTAGGGATAAGGGAGCCGTGCACCTACCTCCTCGTGAACCGCTCGATCTACCAGCAGCTCTGCTCCGGAGTCTTCACAATTCGGCTCAACCACGTGTCGGCTTAGTCCAGAGGCACAACACAGGCACTTCAGTTCTACCGTCGAAGCCACAAATATACCACCACTATTGAAACAGCGGGACTGCTATGAACTTATAATAATAAAATATATCGTTCTGCGATAAATTAACACAGCGGGTAAAAAAAACACAGCGAGATGCGCTCACGCCGGAGTCCATACTTGAACTGATATAATGTCTTTCTCGAGCGAGCGGGCGACACTCTTCAAGGAGTAGTTTGCGAAGTGCACGATATAGGTGGCAGGAAATGGAACTAGCTTGACATCTTGCGTAACAGTTTAACAAAATAAAATAGATGGCGCCAACATACCTGGTGTATATGAAAAATCTAGCTAGATGTCGCAATTTTTTTATTTTTAAGATATTGCTTGAATATTTAATTTCGTTATTTTAAAAAGTCGCTAGTTTTTATTGTTGCTAAATCTTAAAAAAAGTCTCTAAACTCGTTAACACTAGAAGTGCGGGCGTCCCAAATTTGACCCATTTCGATTTTCTTCCTGCTCTAATTAATATTTTATTATGCATATAATCGTAACTTTTTATGACTTTTCATGAAATATGATGATTATTATATAAACGAGACTTCAACCACGTAATTGCAATATACATTTTTTAAATCCAAATTTACCTCAGTTGGTATGTTCCGCACTTCTAGTGTTAAAAATCTCCAAGATCTCACAACGTCGCTAAAACGGCAACACTGCAGAGTTGGCAAGGTGACAAGGTCACGCATCATACGCGTGCAACTTCATACGCATGCACGGCTTAAATCTTCCATACTGATCCTTTTTTAGACGCACAAGGTTCTAACTCGTTATACGGCACATCGCTATAAGTGCGAAAGTGACAGAGATAGTATTTGAAAGCCCGGCAAAAGCCGGTACGTGTAAGCGAGATAGCTATATGTAGATGCTGCAAATGCGAAACTCTGCGCGCGAACAATCGCGATGTGTAGTAGTGTGGCATAGGTAGATACTTTGTGTTATTTTGATAAGAATTAAGCGCGCGAACTTTTAAATAGTTCGGGTTTGATATTGATTCTCTATCGAGCATTTTAGTAAGGCATGCCGGGCTTTTGGGCTTATATGAAGGTACCGCCACTGTCACCCACGATCATCGGTGATGAGACTGTACATCCCGCGGAAGTGCGGGGGTCGAGGCGTTTTTTAATGCAAATACCCTCCACAACCGCGAGGTGTGCAGTCTCAGGGAGTATTTTTTAATAGCCGAAGTGGGTATGCACCGTGATGTAGTCGCAGTGGACAAGGGGCTCACCCCGCTCTCCATGGCTAAAGAGAACTGGCGCAAACCTGTAGTACTTACTACCGATGACCGCAAGGAAGTATGGCGAAACAAGGAGCTTCACGGGCGCTTCTACCGGGCTCTTCATGAGCCCAGTGTAGATTTCTTAGCGTCCGTATCCTGGTTACGTTTTGGTGACCTATTCGGGGAAACTGAAGGTTTCGTCTGTGCAATTATGGACGAAGTTATCTTGACGAATAACTACCGGAGACATATTATGAAGGACGGGACGGTTGACGTGTGTCGGGCATGTCACCATCCGGGTGAGTCCATCAGACATATTATCTCTGGTTGTTCTCGTCTGGCTAACGGCGAATACTTGCACAGACATAGCCAGGATTATTCATCAGCAACTTGCTTTGCAATACAAACTAGTGGATTCTGAGGTACCGTATTACAAGTATGTGCCCGACCCAGTTCTCGAAAATGACCATGTCACGTTGTACTGGGATCGGTCTATCATTACTGACAGGACTATTGTCGCCAAGATTAGATTAGATTAGATTCATTTATTTGCCTGAAATATGGTATTTTACAGATTTTATAACACACTCAATAGATCTTCATATTCCGCCAACTAAATTCGGCATGCAAATTTTGTAATGACAATGATGATTCTAACTTTAAACAAAATATTTAATTAAATTGCAATGTCAAAAAAAAGTAGTAAATAAAAAATTGCCTACATATTAAATTACAAATGTCAAAGAAAAGTAATTAAATTACAATTGTCAAAGAAAAATTATTAAATTACAAATGTCAAAGAAAAAAAAATTAAATTACAAATGTCAAAGATAACTAATTAAAATTACAAACGTCAAAAGAAATTACATAAGCCAAAGAAAAATAGTTAAATTACAAATTGTTACATTTAATTTTCGTCTCATGAAACTTTCCCATTTGTCTTAAAATCCAGAAATTCCCTAACAGTGTATAAACAATTTTCGATGAGCCATGCTCTGAGATGCTTTTGGAATAAGCTAGTTCGTAGTTCTCTAATAACCTTCGGTATATTATTAAAAATGTTTATTGCCATTCGATTACTGTTTTTACGGCAGTATGCTGTTCTACATCTTGGCATTTCCAATTTTGTAGGATCCCTTGACATTTTGCCCACCCTATAAACATTTTCGCTATAGGCTGTATTGAATAAGTGAGGATGTTTTTTTACAAATACTCCCAATTCCAATATATATAAGCATGCTAATGTTAAGAGTTTGTCTTTTAAAAGTAGGCCTGCACGATTCTAGTGGGTCTGCCCCAAACACAGCTCGTAAACACTTTTTTTGCACAATAAATGCCTTATTGCTGTCTGTGGAATTACCCCATATAATTACACCGTATCTTAGCACAGATGAGACATATCCATGATAAGCCAGTAGAGCGGCATTACGTCCAACAGTTTTCCTGAGATTTGTTAGTGCAAATGCAAAGCTGTTTAGCCTATTACACATATTTTCAATGTGCATTTTCCATTTAGTTTTTATCAATTACTATGCCTAAAAATATCGTATGGTCAACTTCTTCAATTTCATTATCACGTCCAAAAATGTTTAATGCATCATTTGTCATTTTGTAATTCGAGAATTTAATATATTTTGTTTTGGAAACATTCACACATAAGTTATTTTGTTCAAGCCATTTTATTATAGTTTCTACGGCAGCATTTATTTTATCTTCAAATCGCTCATCTTTATTATCCTTATTTATGATCAATGAGATGTCGTCTGCGAACAAGACGCATTTATTCTTCGTCACTGTTGGCAAATCATTTATGTATAGAAGGAAATTTCAACAGAATTTTCTATCGTAGAACCATTCAGTTTAATGGCCTCTATATACTGGGAATTTGTAGATTAAGGTTTATTTTTAATTAATTTCCACGTTGCTTTACATTTGTTTTTTGCTTTTAAAATAAATTTATTTGAAGATTGTTTTCTAGATAAGTTGATACACTTTTTTAATATTTTAGCGAATTTATTATAAACCAATTTATTTTCCTTCGATTTATTTTCATGATATTTCGATTTTAGATATCTTTTAGAGAGGGAAGATTTTTTTATAGCTTTAGTTAAATTAAGCCATCTTAAAGTAGGTGTTTGATTGCTTACTTTTATTCTTTGTAAGGGGAAATTTAATTTAAATAATAGGCAAAAAGTTTCATGAAAATTGTTAAAAGCCGTATTAGGATCCATTTCACCATAAACATCTTGCCATTTCAGGCTCAAGAGACATTCTCTAAATTTTCCAATGTACTCTTCGTTATAGTTCCTCTTATACATAAAACAATGCGATGGAGCCGGCTTGTTCAATGATATTTTCGATGTAAATGTCAATATCTGAGCAGTATTGTGGTCCGATAGATGTAATTCACATGTTTCACCTGACGAGTCTGGTATATTAGTGATGATGTGGTCAATGCAAGAAGACTGTCTAGTCGGAGTATTTATCTTTAAAGTTAAATTGTAGTTTAAAATTATTTATTTTAGTGTAGTGGCATATTTGTTCGTAGTTAGGGTATTTATGTTTAGATCTCCGACCAATATAATTTTTTCTATTACTTATTTCATACAATAGAGACTCGAGTTTTTCGAAAAATATTGCGCTGTTTGAATTGGGTGTTCTATACACATATAATAATACAGTTATAAAGTGGTATTTCTATGCCACAACACTCAAATATTTTATCTACTGCAATATCTTTACATAATTGAATTATTTTCCGTTTTTCTTGAATATGAAGTTGCAACTACGAACTCATTAATACATATATTTAATTCATTGTTCTCACTAATAAATGTTTCAGAAAAACATAATATGTCTACCTGTTTATGACTGTCCTTAAACTCAGTCAAACATATTTCAATCATAGAAAGTTTATTCAATAACCCTGCTGTTTCATCCCGTTTAAAGTAGTTACTCTATGCGCCTTCGGAACGCGCCATCGAACGGAATGACATCTGACTTGTCAGTTTGACTTTGACACTTGACACTTCCTCTTGATTTGGCGCTACCAAGGGCCCGTCGCGTTTTGGGACCTCGCGACGCGTTTGTTGAAATTAATCCTTTTAAATCGATCCGTTTGTGACAATTAGTCGTGATCCAATCGCTTTGTTTGTTAATAACCCCAATTTGACGTAATAATACGGGTTACGTTTGTTAAAACTGAAGTTCTTGAAAGGGATGGTCGCCGCTTGGTATCTCGCGATCTTTTGTAAAGTAATCCCTTAATCCCTGAGAACCGGTCGTTTTGTGGACAATCTGTCATGACCCGATGGTTAAGTGTTAGTGACGCTATTGGGAATGAGTGATTTGAAGACCGCATGCTGTGATTGCCTCCAGCCTTATTGCAGCGGATTGTTACCTGAAGAATACTCGTAACGTCACAACACGATACATATACACTCACTTACATACATAACTCCAGGTTGGCACAAGAGCAGGGTCCTTCAACCAACAGGTAAGTTCTTTTGTTGTATTTTAGGTGAGTTGTTCTCTTATATATTGTCTGCTCCGCGTACGGCGGACTAGTTTCGCTCGCCACTCTTGTCTCTAGAACCCCACGGTTAGCACGCTTCCACATAATAATTAAAAACCTTATGGGGGTCTAGTCTGGCAGCGTACACCTGCAATATTTTGGTGCAGTAGCCGTATGTTATGTTTTGGTGTTTCAACCTTATTATTTTGATCTCTCTTACCCCGCTCTGTTCTAGGAACGAAAAAACTGTTCCTTTCTTAAATTAGTACTGTTTGCTGAACTTGGATCGTCAATATTTATAGGGTCTACATAAATGTCAACATAGCACTTAAGGTTGTCAAAAATATTCTTCTTACCATAGTTATTGAGAACTCCACGGCGCTTCGTATGTCAGATTTAAATTAGAATCAAACATCATCGCATAGTCATGAGCAGAAATATCATGGTATAATAAATTACTAAACGTTTCTATTCTGGAGTTAAACAAAGAACAACATCCATCAAATTTGTAGGTCGGTAAACAGAGCAAAATGTTAGTGTGTGTTATTGTCATTAAAATATTTCTTATACTTGTAATTAATTTAAAGTAGTTGTCTGTTTTTTTAAAATCTTTGTCTCCTATAAAAATCAAACAATAGTCATTCTTCGTGTAGTTTACCAATTTTTGATCCAGATGATTTAACAACTGTTTAATTCCACAGTTTGTAGATACAGAATGAAAAATACTATGATTTGGGAATGTACTCCGTGCTATAGCTAATACCTTGTTTGTTTTATTACTACTTATTAGATAAAGTCTAGGCTGCTGTCGTACCGATAAAGTTGGTTGTAATAAGGTACTGGTAACGCCATCTATTTGCTCGTTTTCCTCTTCAAGTTCCTTGTAAGTAGGAATGTCACCGCAATATTTATCCGGTAGTAGTGATGGGCAGTGGATAAATACTCGGAGGATAAATACTCGAGTTTTTATCCGAAACGGATAAATACTCGTTTTTACTCATTTTTATCGGATAAATACTCAAAATGATGGATAAATATCCATCATTTTGAGTAACGGATTTTGCGCAACGGATGATTATTTGAAAATGTTAATGACTTTTATTGTTATTTAGGCTTTTCAAAATACTACTTTATTACATTATTTAGTCCTATATAATGTCCATTGCCTGTCAATTGCCAGGGCTTTAATTGTGTCAGAAGTCCAAACGTCTCTAATAGAGCATTCTCTTTAGATACAAATTTAGAATCTTTCTTTGTTGAGAGTGTAGAGAATAGCCACATAATTGATTATCTCTGTGAAGATCTTCTAAAAGTCAAGAAAAATGCGGCGAAGACAAATTTGTTGTTGTTGTTTGCCAACGCTATAAACATGCAAAGGGCTTTTCAATTAGTTAAAGGTGTTGAGCCTTTAAACTGCGTAGCACACACTAGTAATTTACTGGCTCATCGTGCACTGAAATACGGTAGTTTCAAAAATTTATGCAGATATGATAAAATCTCTAATAAAATACAATTGGTTGTCTGTAAAGTCGGTATACGGACGATAATTTTACGTGATAATGTCTAAGTCTCTTTTACTCGGATGTATTGGCCGATGGAGTGGAAGAGAGATAGATTTCACAAGTCGAATGGTAAGGCCAATCGTGCCTCTCTATCGCTTGTTTCGCGCTCTCGCTTACACGCTCGGTTCAGGCGAAACGTGACAGTGAGTCATGCTTTTCCGTGCGTGCAGCCAGCGTTCATCGATTTATAAGACAGTCAAAAAATCACAAGAACTAAACCCAAAAACCACGATCGAAGCTACAACAAATCGTAAAACAAAAGGTAACGGGAGAAAAGTTAAATCTGCCATGCTACACAAGATAGGGCAGCTATCTACGATCACTAAGGAGTATGAAAAATAGAAAAGCCGCTCTCTCAGCGTACGCAAAAGAGAAATATATCGTCAAGTCAAATGCTACAAGCAGCTTTGCTTTACGATAACTTTTGGGATTAGATATATCAATGCATATCTGTTTTTGAACCCATAACAGAATCTGTCTTTCAACAAGAGTCCAACAAATGCAATGCACTTCTAGTGTTTATAATATTTAAGGATATGAAATCAACACAAAATGGTTTATATTTACAGACAGATACTGATATTGAGTCATTGGATTTGAGAAAATCTAAAAGCAGGTTTCAGTAAATTTTACCACTGTGTAGATCGTCTGGAAGATACGGTGAAGCATAGAGTGGAGGTTTGCCCTGCTTGGGCGGAGCAACGCCGTATCCTCGTAGAGGCGATTGGCGGCGGCGATCTCTCGTGCAGGTGCAGGCCATGGAATGGAGCGAGAGGGCATAAGAAGCTGTCACCGCCTTCTGCGAAGAAGTAAGGCTCGCGAAGGAGGAGGTGGAGCGCGTTAGGGAGAGTCAGTCTGTGCGCCCTCATGTCCCTAGCCACCGTAGTAGGAGACGCCCCGGGCGTCGGGAGTTCATTGTGGATTCTTGGCCACGGTGGCCACGGGCTTGCGGGCGGCGAACCATCCATTGCTCGCCACGGTAAAGAACAGGCCCGTGTCGACGGCGCATTGTGTTCCACGTGCGCCTCAAAGAGATCAATCACAATCACTTCAGCCCAGGGCTGTAGCTAGAGTAGAATTTGAGGTAGGGCAGCATTGGCTACAGGTAGGGCGGAAGTAAAAATATATCATAATTGATCTGCTCTGAAGCACGGGCTCCTAAATCAATCAACTCTCCTCTAGGTTACAGGCGCAGTCGCAGCCCAAGATTTGGGGGGGGGGGGGTCACCATAAGAAACAAATATTTTGAGGAAGGTACACCTTGGTCTAGTGGTCACAAGCGCTACTGCTGACCTTGAAGTGCCGGGTTCGATTTTCAGGTCGGTTAGCCTGTTGGTCTAGTGGTTAGTGACCCTGACTGCTATGCCGGAGGTCGTGGGTTCGATTCCCACCCAGGACAAATGTTTGTGTGATGAGCACGATCATTTGTTCTGTGTCTGGGTGTAATTTATCTATAATATGTATGTATTTAGAAATATATAAGTATATTTATCAGTTGTCTAGTACCCATAACACAAGCTCTGCTTAGCTTGGGACTAGATGGCGTTGTGTGATAGTTGTGGAATATTATTATTATTATTATTTGGTTTTTCCATAAGAAATTTCTCAGAAGCAATCCGGTGTCTGAATTTGTACCCGGTTCATGGCAGTGAGCGAACCAAAATTTCACCAGTTATCTATATGTCCCATGTCACAATGGTCGCCCATTGTGACATGGGACACAGATAATTGATGAAATTTTAGTTTACCATATATAGATAGCTGATTCCCTCCGAGAATAAAAAAAGTGATGTTATGTACATCTTAAGTTCCTCATTAGTTAAGGTATTCAGGGACACCGCTTTTACATGGGGGGTATTAAAGAATGCTGTCAAATTGGTCGCAGCACTTGTGGATAAATAAATAATTGGCACTAGGATATCCCTGCCAACCATGAGAATGATTAATACTAGAGCGAGCGAAGCGAGCTCGAAAATTTTAACAGCCCGCTTCGTTCAGGTTAGGTACTTTTTTAACGTTTTCAAATAGAAATAGGAGTTACATTATCAACTTATACCGGATATCCCTGTCAACCATGAGAATGATAAATGCTAGAGTGAGCGAAGCTAGTTCGAAAATTTTAACAACCCGTTAAGGTTAGGTTTTTTTTTATGTTTTCAAACGGAAATAGGAGTGACATTGTCGACTTATACAGGATATCGCTGCCAACCAGGAGAATGATGAAAACTAGAGCGAGCGAAGCGAGCTAGAAAATTTGAACAACCTCCCTCGTTCAGGTTAGGTTTTTTTTGATGTTTTGGAACAGAAATAGGAGTTACATTGTCGTCTAATGTCAGAAAAGCCTGCCGGGGTCGCGTGATTGTTCGAAAGAGATATCGTGACCCTGGCACATCGGCAACTGATGGAACACGGGTGGGTTTAAGTCAGTAAAAGTCTAACACGCCTTCTCGCTCCGCCCAAAGCGGGAGAAGTCACTTGAAGATTTCCCAACCAGAAAAAAAAATGCCAGAACAGCCCTTGCAACTATGAGATTGTTGAATACAAAGGCGAGCGAAGTGAGCTCGGAAATTGTAATAACTCAACTCGTTTAGGTTCAGTTTTGTTTTATATATTCAAAAAGACCTTGGAGTTACATCATCGACTTATGCCAGGAAAATTCAGGCAACTAGGAGTATTATGAATGTAAGAGCGGGCGTAGCGAGCTTGAACATTTTTGCCCACCTCAGATAGGTTAGATTTTCTTTTTATTATTCCAAAAGAACCGGGAATTATTTGGTTGGTCGGTCTATAAAGAAAAGCTCAAGTATCAAGAGAATGTAGACTGCAAGACCACAAACTTACTTAAAACTGGAATGTATCATGTACAGGCTCTTGACTCTTGGGGGGGGGGGGGTCATGACCCCTAAGACCCCCCCCCCCCAAAGAGTCAAGAACCCCTCGGAACGCGCCTGCTAGGTCAGTGATGTACATTCAATAGCTATTCAAAGACAAATAATTTCTGTGACAGAATTTTTCTCTGCATCGGCATATTATAATTAAATAGACCCATTGCTTCATGTGATGGCGCTTCAAATGCCATCTATACACCGAGAAAAAAAAAATATTATAATATGAAATGAATGTCTCAAACTGTGGTATGTTCGGAAAACTTTAGATACCTATTGCTACATTTTTTTATCTAAAACTATAAACATACAATCCCATTCTAATAGGTTATCTTCGTTTTTGGTATTTTCTAGGTAGGGCATTGTGATTTCAAGGTAGGGCATTGCCCCACAATGCCCCCCCCTAGCTACGGCCCTGCTTCAGCCGTAAGATGTCCACTGCTGGACTCAGGCCTCCCCTAATTTGGGAGGCTTTGCCATAATCGCCACACTTGGCAGGTGGGTTGGCGATCGCAGTATGGTGGTTAAATGCATAGAGAACGCTGCTGCCCATTCTCTAGTCCCCTTTCGTCCCTTTTAGTTCCCTTTCCGTTTAGTCGCCTTTTACGACACCCACGGGAAGAAATGGGGTCTTTTGTCCGGCACCTCAAGGTACTTCAAAGAGATGTCATTACATATTGAAGGGGTCCGCGAGGACCGATGCCTGCCAGGGTTGCGGATCTGTTTAAAAGAGGTACCCTGGCACAGGCAACTAAAGGAACACAGGTGGGTTTTAGTCAGTAAAAGTCTGACATGCCTTTCATATTGGCGATAGCAGTGATGTCCCGGTGGTATCAGCCCCGACTTATAACTTGTAGGTCGTGGGTTCGCACTCAGGCAGGCGCTTTACTTGTGGTAAATAATTACATCACCACTGGTCTCAAAACTGCACATTGCTCGCTGAATCCATATCCTACAATGTCGAAAACCTCGCGACTTCGCGAGCCAAGTCAAGTTATTTGATTTGTTTATCTGATTTGTTTATCTTTCTCGACTTTCACGAGGTAGTTTCTTTTATTTTTACAATGATTTAAGCGTTACTTAAATAGTTTCCCCCTACCCCCATAGGAGAAAGGCATGAGTTCATTTTATCTAAATTTGACAGTGATTGACTAACTGTATTCATAATTGAATGAAATTATAGTCAATATCGGCGTTTTGTAATTGTTAAAATGATTAATAAGGTACGATACCAATCTGCATTGTCTATTTTTCATTAATTTTAATCCTTTTGTTAGGAAAATGACCAAACTTACGTTACGAAAACATAAAATAGTATTTATCCGCTGTTTTGGATAAATACTCAGTAAAAACGGATATTTATCGAGTATTTATCCATTTTGAGTATTTATCCGGATAAAATCCCAACACTATCCGGTAGTCTACGAAGTGTTGATGTGTGGTGGTGCCACCTAGTATCGCTTCACTAGTTTCATTGAGCCCAAGATCAATGCAGCTACTGTTTATTGCCTCATTAAAAGATTGATTTATGTTTCTTGAGATTCTTTTATTTCTTATGCTTTCACTCTTTTTGCTATTTATTCCTTTAATTTTGGTTTCTGAGCATATTTCTTGTAAATTTTAGATTTATTCCTTTCTTTGTTGAAAGCTATTTTTAGCGTCATATTAGATCTATATTCAGTTTTTCTATTTCCATGTGTGCACTTTCTAACTCGTTTTTAAGCTGGATTATTTTTCCTTTTAAATCTTCCATGTCACTGTCATAAGCAGTTGACAAGTCTGGTAAGCTATATCTTCTAATCATTTCAGAATTTGTTGACTCAAATGAAATATCTAGTGAGTCATTTGCAGTAGTTTTATGCCGACGAATTGTTACATTTTCTTCTTCCATTTTAAAATTTTTATCTTGATAGGTAAGTAGGTAAATTATTGAATTTCTTGTCCCTTTGACGATATTTTATGAAAGCGCCCTCTGTTGGTATCGTGTGGAAGCAGTATGACAGATCGATATCCTGAATGCCTATTAGTTATTCCACTTGCGGCTAGAGGGCACTACAGAATCGTTATTATTTCCGATGTCCGCAGGGAGGTGCTGTCATCACTTTTCGAATATTGATAGAAAAAAAAAACGGTCACTGGTTAAAATTTGTATACAGTCAGCGTTGATTGTGTGGTTTTAGTATTTTTCTTCTCTGGTTTAGGTAAACTTTGTTTCTTAAAGTTACTTTAAGTTACTTTGATCACCAGTATGATATTTATTGCACTTTTAAACTGTTTGTTTTGCACTTTCACTGGTCCTGGGTCTTTGAAGAATATCATATTATTCTCTTCATTGTTTCCGTGGATAACACTTGATGTGGTTTTGTAACTATATATGTTCACTTAGATGCACAATACACTACTATTTACATAAATTTTGAATTAAAAACAATATTATTTAAATTTTTGACATGAACTCAATGTTATGATGACGGCAGCGCCATATAGAATTTTTCCAATAAGCCTGATATAGTGATGATAGACCGGTTAGCGCGCCGCACAATGATAGTCGATGTTACCATTCCGCATGACGGCAACCTCGTAAAAGCTGAGAAAGAGAAACAGATTAAATATCTGGACTTAGCACACGAGGTTGTTGACATGTGGAATGTTGACTCGGCTGTCATTGTGCCGACTGTCGTATCAGCCAATGGGCTGATGGCCGATACCCTCGACCAACACCTATCGAGGCTATCGTTAGGCGGTTGGATCAAGAGCCTGATTCAGAAGGCAGTACTCCTTGACACAGCTCGCATTGTGAGGAGGTTTCTGTCTCTGGAGCCCTAACCACCGGTAGCTTGGATCCTGCTCCCGCTACCGATGGACCGCTATTTTTTATATTTTTAAATGTTTTTGTATATTTATTTTGTAAAAATATTTAAAAATGTAACGAAATATGTATTAAAATAAATAAAAGAATATAATAATAATAATAATAAACCCGCAGGGCAGCATGTGGCGTGCTGTTGGGCAGTAGCGACCCCACGGACCCTATCTCCCGGGAGAATTCTTGTTCCTCATCTCTGGCTTGCCTTTATTGGCCGGCTGGAGTGAACACTCAAGAGGTTCAGAGCTCCCACCTCATTCTTGCCTTTATTGGCTGGCTTGAGTGGAGATTCGCAAGAGCAAACGTGCTCGGGGAAAGGAAGTATTCCAGTAAGTGCTCGTAGGGACTTGACCATCTTCCGGGCTCTGGGATAGTTCTGAAAGCCGTGGAATACCTCTCCACTTCTCAAGCACCTCAGGAAGTGTTGCCCCCTTGTCGCTGCGTCACTATGTGCCAGCGGCGGTTTCCGGGGGCCCATTATTGAGTGTGCAAGTCACCCCCTGCCATTTAATCCGTGTATTTAGAAAACATTGATGCGGCAGGGGCCATAGGCCTTCCATAGTTCTTGGTAACCAGTCCATTTTAGCCATCCATATACATAAACCAACATCTTAGTTTCCATATCCTGCAATAGTCCAACACCAAACGGAGGTTGTCCTTGGATGCACTTGCACAGTGTATACAGGGATAATCGTCGGTTGGTGCCTCACTCCATCTAAATTGTCTAAGGGGCCTCTGCGTGTTGGCTTCGGCCCCTCGTACGCCTTCCAAAAGACCGGGATCCCAGAATCCCGAGATTATGTTAACATATATAATAATAATATTCCACAACTATCACACAACGCCATCTAGTCCCAAGCTAAGCAAAGCTTGTGTTATGGGTACTAGACAACTGATAAACATACTTATATATTTCTAAATACATAGGTACATATTATAGATAAATTACACCCAGACACAGAACAAATAATCGTGCTCATCACACAAACATTTGTCCCGGGTGGGAATCGAATCCACGACCTCCGGCATAGCAGTCAGGGTCACTAACCACTAGACCAACAGGCCTGTCAATAAATGTAAACAAAGCATAAAAAGCGGTATAGTGGAGTCAGTTTTACAATGACTGACGTAAAATCTACATTGTATTTTTAAATAGGGTATAGTTATAAAACTTTCTTGTATTTTCAGGATATTGGGGATGGATGTCTTCGGTGGGTCCTGGTGAGCTTGTCGAAGTCGGCTCTAGAATGAATGGCGAACGATACTTGGAGATCTTAAGAGACGTGATGATTCCAACAGTGCGCAACGTATACCCTGATGGACATATTTATTTTATTCAAGACAATAGTTCGGTGCATCGGTCAAGACAGGTTAAGGAGTGGTTCTCTACACAAAGAGACATAACGTTAATTGGCCATCTAAAAGCCCTGACTTGAACGCTATAGAAAATTTGTGGGGTCAAATGGTGCTCAATTGGGACTCAAGTAAAGTCAGAACTAGACGAAATTTAGATGAAGAGGTTATGAGAACTTGGAAATTAATGCGATTAAGTGACATTTGTATAAATAGCATATTTAAACAAATGTCACTTAATCGCATGGATCAATGGAATGAGATCAAGATTAAAAGAAGTTATAGAAAGTGAAGGTTACCCACTCCGTTATTAGTACAGATTTGACCCCACAAGTTTTTTATAGTTAATTGTTATTTTGTAAACAGTTTTGAAAAATCTCGAGAGATGTAAATTGTTATTCTGTTTGTTTCAAACATGAGTAACATGTTGGTTCTCTTGTGAAATCGTCAAAACTAAATTAAATAGGTATCACTTTTATTAGTAAATAAATATTTGTTAATCTAAATTGGGTTAATATATGAATAAACACCATAAAACAACTAAATAATACTAAGTATTAATGTGAATCTCCTTTATTTCGAAAGACCGCCTCATAAGCCCCCCTACTTCCCTCTTAATCCCGCAACACCTCGCTATCGCCCTACAGTTTCCATCATTTGTTCCGCCACTTCTTCTTCCCAGCTAAAGCACTAGGAAGTGTCGAAGGGCGGGCGTTTTGGGGGGACTGTCTTTTGTAACTTTGACGTTCAAAAAGTGCTGACTCTCAGCCTAGTTTGAATAAATGACTTTTGTTTTTTTTTTTTTGATTTGATTTTTGATCTGGGCTGCCTAAATATGTATGCTGGTGTGGGTTAGCGCATGACAATTTTGTATTAATGACGTAATAAAATATTGTTAAATGGCTATCTTGCACGCTTACTTGTGGAATCGATGTCATTAACTACAGAACACTAACTTCATTGATGTCAAAGAGATGGCGCGCACGTAGGGTTACCAGATGAACAAATCAAAAGTCCGGAGAAAAGGCCTGATTTCCATTGAAAAATCCTGAGGTTTTTTACAGTTTGAGAATTTTCCCTCAAACGTACTTAACAATTTAAAAAAAGTCGTAATATTATCGTTTTTATACCCTGATAAAACTGATTAAGTACCTACTTGGATAAATAAGTATTGATTTTAATTGTGCAATTAATTGCAATTAATAATTATTACCAAAGAAATATTATTTTTAGTTTGTTTAACTTTTTACTAAAGAGATCTTTAAAATGTAAGCTGAATTTTATTGAAAATTCTAAAAATCCTGAGATTTGCAAAATCCGGCCGCAATCCTTGGAAGAGTCCAAAAATCCTGAGATCTCAGGACAAATCCTGAGATATGGTTACCCTACGCGCACGTCAATCGTAGTATGGCATCTTTTTATAGATTGCGCTTTTATACTTTTCTAGGGGGATGAGATTTCCCTGGAGCTGCATGTACCAAATTTCATTTAAATCGGTTCAGTAGTTTTAGCAGGAAAGCGAGACAGACAGACAGAGTTACTTTTGTATTTATAATATCGACTGTCGCAACAAACACTATCGAAACTTCAAATCGCTTACTTTACAGGAGAGCAATTCAAAGTTGTAATTTGATGTTAAAGAATCAGTATTATAAACTTAGGTAAAATTATGTTTGGAATAAATTGTAAATTTTATACAGTTTTTCTTTCTTTGACAACAAATTTCATATTTCATATACTTTTCTAAATATTTCACTTTCGATAATGTTTTAAGTTTATAATAGCCAGAATTTCATCGAAACTACCAAATACATAGTGTTCTCACACATGTTGATTGATTGATGATTATCGAATATGGTAGGTTCAATATTTTTAGTAACCAAAAATAACATCAACATTATCGAAACTACCACTTTCGACATCGACTAACCATTTTAACAAAATCTTAAGGCGAGGTTGCAGTAATTTTTAACTTTTTCAAACCTCTGTAAATCGTGCAAAATGACAATATTCCGTAAAAACAAAAATAGTTTAGGAAAATTGAACATATTGTCCAGGGTTGTGTGAAGATAGAAACGTGAATTAAAACAATTGACTCGATAAAAAAAAATCATAAAGATAACACTAAATCACTATTTTAAACGTGTGCCTTGAAGAGATTCCATCATCAAACCATGTAAAATTTATACCAAAAGATAGGGCTTATTATTTTTAAGGGTTTGGTGAGAACACATTTTAAAATTTCCTTATATTTTTTTCTACGAAACAAATTTACACGAAATCTAGCAGTGCAAGCGCTCGTAACGACCGGCCAGTGCACGCCGAGACGTCTTCGAGGTTGGATGCACGCCGTTTGTTCCACAGACTTCCCCCCACGCTTGCGCTTTGTAATAGATAAACAATTTAATAAAAACTTGTGTTGGTTTGTAACAAAAATGGGTAAGAAAAAGAATAAAAGGATATTCAGAAAGTTGAAAACTAAGGTAAGGTCAATGTGGGCAAATCCGTCATACTTTTTTGAAAGTCGAATTTGGTTAACTAAAACTGGTACACTTATCCACATGTAACTAACAAGGTTTTTTTAAAAGTCGGTCGTTAGACGGATTTTCCCGAGGATTGGGGCAAATCCGTCTAGTAGCAAATTTGCCTCGAGTTACGCCGTTTTATCAAGGTATGTAATTTGTAAACAAGTAAATGCAGATGATGAAGAAAAATGTTTTGTAACATCATAAAAATAATGTTTATTTTACGTTTTACTCCCTAAAATCTTTTTTGGGGGCTAATCCGGCCTATTTTTATAACCAGGGACTTTAAACATTTCTAAAAAGTTTGAAAACTAAATATTTTTACAGTATCAGTTTAATTTTTCAGGTAAATTGAAACAATCCTATCTTATTATGACAATGGTATTTATGGTATTAACTTAAATATGCAGGGTTATTTTTAATGAATTCTGTTAGGTATAAGAACATTATAATTGTAACAACGTTGCACTTGACATGTTGTGCTAAAAATTGAATTAAGATGATTGCACCTTAAAGGTGGCGGTTCGTGCGTTCGACAGAGACAGGAGACCACGACCGGAGACCGCGACAGGAAATTGCGACTGTTAAGGTGCCAGTTCGCGCCGGAGACCGCGATGACAAAATTGCCAAAGTGACGTCACACCCGATCGGATTTTGTTCGGGAACTGTCGGCGTGTTCTTGGTTCGAGGTACAAATAATGATTTTGAATTTAACATAAATTCTTAATTAGACCGAAAAAAACTAAGAACAGTTTGTTATGAAATAAATACCTAATCTTTCAATTAAACACAAAAAATAATAGTTCAAAGACCCAATTGTTAGTTACCAGTGGACTTTTAAAGTATAAAACTAAAAATAGGAAGGATGAAAAAGGTTGAAGACATCTGCAATGGGGTAATTCCGGTATATGACGATTTAGCCCCTTCGAAATTAGACGGATTTTCCAACTTGAACATTTTGAGGTTACGTATTTTTTTAACAATTCTTTCTGTATCTACTGGTTTATATTCAAAACAAATAGAAAAATCCGTTGAAACACTTATTAAACTACATGTAATGCATACTCAGAAAGTCGTAACTTCTGAAATTGAATATTTACCTTATAAGAAACGGCGGCACGCAACACTTGAGTTTCGAGTTCGTAGCACAACTAAACTTCAAATGCATTTTTTGACAATTGTAGACAACCTTGCTCCATTTATGAATCATAGTTAGAACTAAAAACTAATCCTGTTTTATCGACCGAACCAGTAACAGCGTAACTATTCTGGAATGAATAGTAAACGCTTGTGTATGGAATAGCCCCGTAGACGGATTTGTCCACATTGACCTTATATCGAAAATTCGTACTTGAGTCGTACCTACGTAATTTCTAATAATTTACTGTAAATAAATAATTAAGTAGATAATCTACTTATTTACGGTAAATAATTTCGTTTGATAACGTTCAGTTCCAAACATTATTTACCTACAATGGCGCTTAGACGCGCCACAATATAAAAAGTACAGTAGGTAAAGATTTACTGAACAGATTGAATTTGTTCAAAATATTTTTATGGTTGCTCAATAACTTTAAATATCGTATAGTAAAATAATTGATATAAAAAAATCTAGGTAATTATACCGAGATTTTTCAAAATCATTTATTATACTATACGATATAATATAAATAAATATCGTTTCACGTCATTAAAACTATTTAACGACGTAAAATGTATCAGATTACATGAAGTTTATTTTGCAGCGCTTCAATGGGAACAAAAAAGCCATGGGTAGTTGTCACTCCTTAGATAAATTTGAATGCAATATGCGAAAGTCCCACATAAGTACTTTAACTTTATTACTTTTGGTTCGCCTAGAACTGAGACCTCACAATGCATGTTCCGATTTTTCCATCTTTGCATAGTTACTAAAAGTGTATGACGTCAAAAAACAAAACATAATTTACACATGTACAAAAACATTACAACAGTTACAGTTTCAATTAATTTTCGTTTTGTTTGAGGAGTGGTTGAGTCAAATACAATTTTTAAGTTTGAATCTGAGCATAATCGGTCGCAGGGGTAACGATCTAAGAGGGGATCCAAAAAATGAATATAAGAAAGTATAATGTTCGAGTGAGTCAAAAGAAAGGCCTTCATTTGTAATAAGTTAACGAAGTAATCAACGAAATATCTAGTCACATGGTCTCTGTTCAGAACGAACTACTAGTCACAGTGAGTTCACCATAATTTAATAGATACATTCTCTCGTACTATGTTATGTATTATAAGTAAATAACGAATGTATCTGTATTTTAATATATATTTTAAATGAACAAGGAAATATTCAACATACGATATTGCATAATATAGTCCCAGACATTAAAGTTTCCCATACACTTTCTGTGACTATGTATTGTGATAATGCGTTTCTTTAGTACGTTGTTTTCTAATAAAGTTATCGTTATTATAATAGACCAGCCGACCTACCCCAATTCGCAAGGGTTATTCTCGGTAATATATCCCAAATAATCATAAATATTTCTCTAAACATTCCTCTTGGAATAATCGATTGAATGGTAAAAATTCGAATAAAATCTGTTTGAGTTATGTATTTTGTGTATAATACTTTATAATTATCGATTTATTATAGAAGCCACTAAATGTAAGCAAATAAAATTATTATATTACAGTTTTTCAGCGATCTACGTTTTTAATATTTTTGATATATTAAATTCGCTTGTTTTAGGACCGATGGAGACGATTCTTTGTTTGTTGAGGTAAAGAATAACAACGCAGATGAAAAAAGTGTTGCTTGTAGGCGAACTATAGACGCGAATTATTTCTTACGTCAACTGCAAGAGAAAGTAGAGCACAGCGCATTGTTTGAATGTAAAAAAGGCTATTTTAAAATAATGGGTGAAAGAAAATTTGGGCTCATGGCAAAATTCAAGCTTCAATCCAACATGTGCCAAGAAATTGTGTCAGTCAGTTCAGAAAATGTTGCTGATACTGAAGAGAAAAAGTCTTTGGACTCAAACATAGAGGCTACGACTGGCACCATAGCTACAGGCATCGGGCATTCCTAGTTCGAAAAACTGTTTTTTGCAATCGACATTCCCATTTTCTCCACCCATGCGCTACAAACAAAGTTTAAGAAATTCATAAAAGAAGAATACAAAAAAATCTCTAACGTCAATTTAAAGGAACCCAATATACCTTACCTTCTGCATTTACGCTGCATTGTGGCATGTTCAAACGCTTGCATCGGATAGCTGCCGGGCGCTCGCTCGCTGCGTCTATACGCTCGATACATACCTATTATGCGGGGGGTGAGGAAGCATTTTCATGCCTACACACCGCACTACAAGCCGGCCTTAAGATTAATAAAAACAAAAACTAAACACGAAACGTTACTAACCTAACGAAATAAAACTAACGCGACCTCACTCCGCCATATTGCGGCGAACACTAACGATTCTGGTAGATTCGGGACCAGTGTTGGATTTAGACCTTCAGAAAATTATTGTCTATGGAAATTAAAATTATACTAGGTACTTGTCCAAAATTATACTACGTTTCGTTTTTCTGCGTTTTTGTTTTGAATTGAAATAAAATTGCATTCGTAAGTGAAAATTTGTTTTATTATTTATAAAAATATTCGTAAAATCCTTTGCTTGTTACACGAATTAATCAAATTGAGGCAAGTGGACGTCGATCTCAGCTAATTCGTCAATCGGAACTTCGTCCTTGGCATTGACACGACGCAACATGTCGTCAGTCGGCATAAATTCGATACAATTCTTAGATTTACTTTCTTTTACAGCATCGCAAGAAAGTATCAAGGAATCAATGGAGCGAGTTGCAAGTTTATTTCTTAGTTTTGTTTTTGCCAAGTTTACTTTGCTGAATACTCTTTCACAATCAGCGTTTGCGTGAGGTAAAACAAGGCAATCAAGAGCAAATTTGGCGTTTTTTTTAAACGGATAGTTTTCAGTTATATCACACCAAGCGCTTAGTTTCGCCCAAAACACGTCTGGTCTTTTTTCCATCTTTATATTTTCATCAAACTCGATTAGTGGCAGTGTACGCCATTGGTCGTCAAGAATTTGCAATAAAATAATGTCTTCTAAGTCAATTACTCTTGGAAAGTTTGAGGCGATAGACAGAATGGTTGGATTTTGTTCTCGGACAGATTGGCTTAAAGCATTTTTAGGACTTAGTAAATTAATTTTGATAAGCGCCTCGTTGTTAAAATCCCACCTTTTTCGCATTTGCACAGCAGATTCGACAAGAAAATCTTTGCACCTATTCAAAAATTCTTTCCGCCTAGTCATATCTGTCTTTATTTCAGGTGTGTTAATTTTTGTTGCTACGCCGATTCCTAAGTAGAGAAGCTCGTTAGGTAAGTGTTTTTTTTTGTCATCTGGATTGATATTAGCTATGTTAGTTTGGTTAACATACCTCCGCTCCACAGTGTTTTATGAAGACACTTTTTCGGACATTGCTTTTTTATATAAAAAGCTGATAGTTTAAGTTATTTAAATGCAATATTTCGTATCCCCATTTCACTAGTATGTTTAGTTTTTGAGATATAAATTTTTGAAAATCGTCTTTTTTTCAACCGGGTATTTAGAAAAAAAATCATATCTCTGAAACTAAATATGATACACAATTATGATCTTAGAAACATCGATGGCGTTTTTTATGTTGCATATTTTACAGTATAAATAAATCTCGGAACTTCGTTAGATTCGACCTTATACGGGGTTTTTTGTTTTTCGTTTTTATTTTTTTTCTCGGTAAGTCCACCGTATTTGGAAAAGTTATTTATGCTAAAATTATGCCCTCCATTTTCCCTATATACCACAAAAATAACACATCCTAATGGCGTGGAATCTAGAAGTTATTCCAAATAAACTGTTTTTGCTAGGGTTGTCACTTTCTAATCTGAATTTTGATGACTCAATTTTTATTTAATGGTACGTATTGGTTATTAAAATTTCGACTATTAATCCTAGGAACTTTGTTATATCCAGACTTATAAAAGGTTTTTAGTTTTTTATTTATTTTGTTCTCGATAATTCCGTAGTATTGGGATAAGTTATTTATACTGAAACTACACTTGGCCAGCATTTTCGTTCGCGCATATTTTCATAATAACTTTAACACCCTTTAAAACTGAATTTTGACGGTACTTTTGACAAACGAATAACGGGCCGATTCTATTGTCACAAAATTCTTTAAACTAAACTAAAAATCACTTAAATTTGGTTTATCTCTGTCAAACAACGATTTTCTATTCTGAAATAGACTAAAAGTGACACAACTTAACTATATTTTAGTTTGATAGCACCAAGATTGCACTGAATTATTAGTTTAGTGAAAATGTCAATTTTGCTATTCTGAGTTTGCCGGTTTTCACCAAAAATTTTGACTTAATAATTTATTTTAACTAAATCTGACTATTTTTAATCGCGATTAAAAAAGTGTGGAATAAGACTAGTGATCATGAACTAAAATTCACACTAAGGCCTCGCCTTCACGGGCAAAGATAGTACTGTATTTTTTGTTTTTTATTTTCTTTTGCTTATATCTCGAAAATGGCGTGTCCTATCACAAAAATAATGAAAATTTCGAGCCCCTTTAGAACCCTCGCACATTTAAATCTCAACACGTGGGTAATATTTTTTTATATTTTTCAAAAAAAAGTGAACATTTTCATATAAAACACGTTCAGGCTGCCCCCTAGCGCGCGCCTTCGTCTCTCAAAAAATTCATTGCGTAGCGCACAAGTACCACGTTACGAAACCAAAAGATAAAAAAAAAAAAATTCTTTTTTGGAAGGCTCTGCTTATACGTTTATGAGATATCTGCATGTATGTAGTATGTTTCTGTTTATGTAGTACTGACTGCTAAACTGAGTCAGTAGAATCAACGAAACTCGGCAAACTACGCCATTTGCGCCTGTTTTAACCAATCGAATTTCTTTTTCTTATAACAGGTAATATTTTCGTTTTATTTTTTTTTTTCTTTATTTTTCTGCAGAACTATTTCGGAAAAGTATAAGGAACTATAAAATTCACCACTGCGAATCTAAAACAAATTTTTAAATAATTTTTTGGAAAAAATGATCTGCCCACGGAAGTTAGCAGAGCATATTTTCGTTCGACCTTTTTTCAGGCAAAAATCGCAGAACTATTTTTTTTAAGTATAAGGAACTCTAGAACTCAGCTGCATGCGAATAGAACTCACATTTTTTTTTGCTCTGCTGGGAAATGCTCTGCCAAGTTCACCCACATCGCGATTGTCAAATTCGATTTTAGTCGTGTCAAAATAATTTTTAAATTTAGAGATTTTTTCTTGCAGAACAGCGTTACAATTCTCATATCCAAAAGTAAGGAATTTTAGAGATAGTTTAGTTCGGTGTACAACAGAATCGGCAATGACAATCATTATTTTGATTTTAATTTGTGTTAAGTTTTAGGTTTATTAACCTAAGAAATAAGATTCCTCCATACGATCTTTAAAAACCCCTAAATTGTTCTATTGGAGGTAGTTCTGAAAATCAAAAATGATATTAAAATGTAAATGTGCCCTGCCCACTGCCCGTTAAGTTTGGCGATTCTTCTGATTGTGTGGATAACTTTGGTATAAATATAGACATAACTTCAGATCCGGATATGAACTAATATAATATGATCGCGTGACAACCCTAACGACGTAGAATACGGATCGAACTTAAAAATGTTGTGGTTTCTAGATTCCACGCAATTAGGATGTGTTATTTTTGTGGTATGTAGGGAGGATGAAGGGCCTAATTTTAGTATAAATAACTTTTCCAAATACGACGGAATTACCGAGAAAAAAAATAAAAACCAAAAACTGAAAACCTCGTATAAGTCTGAATCTAACGAAGTTCCGAGATTTATTTGTTCTCTAAAATATGCATCATAAAAAACGCCTTCGATGTTTCTTAGGTCACAATTGCGTATCATATTTAGTTTCAGAGATATGATTTTTTTTCTAAATACCTGGTTCAAAAAAAGACGATTTTCAAAAAATTATATCTCTTAAACTAAACATACTAGTGAAATGGGGATACAAAATATTGCATTGAAATAACTTAAACTATCAGTTTTTTATATAAAAAAGCAATGTCCGAAAAATCGTCTTCATAAAACACTGTGCGCTCCATAAAACACAGCAGCAGTTCCGTGTATAAGTCCTTTCATCCAGCTCTGTTACCACAACTTCCGCGGACTGAAAGTATTTGTTGAAAGTTGTAAACTTTGGTAGTACCCATGCTAGAAAATCAAAATATAGCTTCATATATGGATCCAGAAGCAAATCGAGTATTGCTTGCCCTGACAGAGATTGTTCCGACAGTGCCATGTCAGTGAAAAACAACTTCAAAGCATCCCAATTGCTTAAAACACGTGCTACTACTTGCTGAAGTGACAGCCATCTTGTTTGTGATGGATGCAACATTTTTTGTGGCTTGAGATCAAAAAACTCCTGAAATTGCTTTAGCGCTGCTGATCGTTTTGAGCTATTGTGAATAAAACTGAATATATTTCGTGCCAACTGTTCGCACCTATTTGGTAGTTTTTGACATGCTGCACTGGCGCACAGATGGGCGGAATGACAAGTGCACTTTAATATGATAATACCAGGACAATCTTCTCTGAACCTGCTTGCAACAGAATTTTCGCGTCCAATCATAACATTACAGGCATCTGACCCGAAATCAACAATATTTTTTAAAGGAATACCGTGTTCCGTAAAGGATTTTTTCAGTTTAATATATATATTTTCTGCAGTTGCTCCTTCGTTTACTGCACTGGGATCATCAGCGCTGAAAATTTCATGAAGATTCCAGAATTTGCTCTCAATACGGCCAGAAGTCTCGTTGAAAAACCTTACTACTACACAAGACTCTTTTGTCGTAGAAATGTCTGTCGAATCGTCTGTCATAACGCTGAATTTAGACATTTTTAATTTATTAGCTAATTCTTCTTTGTGCTCTGGACCGATGCTTTTATATATGATTTTCGCAGTCTTTTTTCGCGTAATGTTAGTTTCTTTCAAAATTTTTGAATCTGGAAAACATTCTTTCAATACTTTTCCGAGGTGGTCAGCAGCATTAAAAGCTATATTATGTTCTGCAAAATAAGCAGCCAGCTTGACTTCAGCAACTCGTGCCATCTTAACAGTGTTATTCTCCTTAGATGTACTTGGTGATGAAAAAAAAGATGTGACCGGGTTTAGCGCACGAATAGAAGATAAATTTTTCTCATGTTTTTGCCCTTCAGAATGAGTCGATAAAACATGCTTTGCGGCCATCATTGAAACATTACATACTTTGCAGCGTGCTTTGAAATTATTTTGAGGATCAACAGTAAGCCACTTACTAAATTTTGGGTCACTCTCCCATTCGGTCCTGTATTTTTGATGTCTATGTTTTTCCTTCACTTTTAGATCTCCTCTTTCAATACGTTTCTTCTTCGGCATTGAAACACCAGACTTTTCTTCGTCCTCGCTTTCACTCATCCTTACAAAATAATTACGACCACAAAATAGTATTTTATCTGTACTTAATACACGCACAAACACTATATTGTAAGTATTATAACTATTCTAATTAGGAAAACTGTACCGCAGCTACTTATTTATGACTTATTCACTGTCGAGTACTCGAGTCCCGGCTTGTGTGTAATATAGTAATCGAAAACAATCCTATGAAAACTTCTCTGTCACACTCATTCATAAAATACATCCATCCTACTCTGTCATAATGGCCGGTATAGTAAAACATTACGTGGGAATTCCCTGCCGGGCTGCCTAGCGTCAATGCCTGATTTGGTGTTGCCATACGTACAAAAAATTAAGGATATTAATTAAAAAGTAAAAGGACCGACCAACAACATCGGTCGACTTGGAGATAAAATTATGGTATTTTCGCGTAATATAGTTGCCTTACGATACTACATACTACACATTATGAAATAATGGTACAAATAGTATAATTATACTACGAAATCCATCACTGTTCGGGACGCTCGCGCAACACGCTTGCATAGAACATCATTGTTACGTACCACTTCCAAAGATGTTCGTTGCGTAACATATTCTGTTTCGATTTTGTTCAATTAAAAACTTCTTTAATAATGACTTTTTAATTATTATTTTTGATGTATCTGATAGAGTTTTAAATTCTCTTTTCAATTATGTAAAAAAGCAAAAATCGAATTTTTGTAGTTTAGATAGTGTTTGTTGCGGCAGTCGATATTAGTGTGGAAGTGTGGATATAAAAGTTTCGTGTCACAGTGTTTATTACCAAACTCCTCCGAAATGGCTAGACCGATTTTTATGAAATTTTGTATGCATATCGGATAGGTCTGAGAATCGGCCAACATTTATTTTCATACCCCTAAATGATAAGGGTGACCCACCCCCAAATATTTTTTTATGAAATTTAATTTCTCTCCCAAAAAAAAAAGGTGGTCATAACTCACTAGGGCTTTCAATACCGGTATTCCGTTATCCCGTAATACCGTGACCCTGGATTTTATTTTGGCCTTTTTAAATAACGGTATTGACGCCTCAATACCGTGATTACGGTATTACAGACATAATTTGTTCGATTCTTCACTAACGATGACAATACCTTCACATAACCTCATCATCATCATCATTTCAGCCGAATGACGTCTACTGCTGGACATAGGTCTCCCCAGTTTGAGGCGGGTTGGTGATCGCAGTATGGTGATAAAATGCTAAGAGAACGCTGCTGCCCATTCTATAGACAAAAAACCCACATAAATATTGTTACGAACTGAGGTTCAATATGAAATACTAAATATTATCGTAAATTTACTTGCTCTTTTAAGATATAATAATGACACGAAACGCTCAAAGAGACACTGACTGATCAGGAATATGATAATAATATGATGATAGAGGAACCTTCTACTTCACTGAATACAAGCTGTGAAAATGAAGACAGGTCCATACAGAAGAAATTAGAGAGGGATAAATACAAATTGTGATTTTAAATCTTAAGAGTACAGATGAATTTCTTCGGAACGCTGGGGGTGGTCGGTAGATATTTCTATAGACATCAACTGTATTTTAGGTCTGAGCCTGCGGCTTGACCCTCTGAGATTACACTTTGTATTTTGTCAATGAACGGCACGTTTTTACTAGCTCATTTCACAGTAAGGCGCCCTTTTTACGCGCGCCGCCTGTAGATACGAGGGCGGGACGTGCGCGGGAGGCGCGGTACGCTAAGCCGGCGAGCGCGGTGCGCGCGATCTTCAGTACGCTGTATTTTGCCGAGTGATAGGCACGTTCGTGTTAAACAGTGAGACTGTTCGAGAGATTATCTTTAATTGTGTACGGATTATCTCGATTCTAAGGTGAGTCACCTATTTTTAATTCTAAGATGGTTACAAAAATAGTCTGTGTGTTTTTTTGTAGCATAGATAGATATTTTCCCGTGTTTGCGTGTTGAAGTGAGATTATCGTCGCTTCAATTATAATAACTACAACTTTCTCCCTACTCGGACTCACCCATGGTAGTCCTACGTGGTTTTTACCACTTAGTTTTGATCCCATCATGTGAGATCATTATTACCCTGCAGCCCGTCGGCTCAGGGTAATGACCCAATCAAATTGCGGCTCAATGAAATGAGCCGTCGGGCTCGGCTCAATGAAATGAGCCGTCGGCTCAACATTGTGAGCCGTCGACTGCGTATAGTGAGCCGTCGGTCAAGTTTGAAAAGCCGTCGGATAAAAATCTTGACCCATCGACAAAATTACTGGAGCAGTCGGGTCACATTATATTCAATGCCTAACTCAAGAGCTGTTCCGTCAAGCACTCTTTTCACATTATTTATGTGATGTCTCCTATTTGCAGGATGAAAAATGGCGCTATCTAAAGCTTTCACAACCTTGGGAGAGCTCGCTAACGTCGAGGTACCATTAGAGGACCGAGAAATTTTGGATCGTCTCATCGAGGTTGTTGATCAAATTTATCCGGACTCATGGCGTGACTGGAATGTTGTTAATTATAGCAAGAAAGATCTGTTTGGCTCAAAAATAGACCCACAAGTATTGAATAAGCTGAGGTATGCTATTCCAACGATATCTATCATAAAAGCTTTTGATTTAAATACAATCTCAATATCCGAAAAGGCTTTTAAGAATTTGAAGCTGTCTCTTCTGGACTGGGCTTTCTGCAGGGCTCTGATAATAAGTCCGAAACAACTGGCCCTCAAAATACATGGGTCAGCTTCTAATTTAGAAATTTTCATGGCTGCCATTCAGGACATAAAAGGCAGTTTTGTGTCGAGAGAAGAGGCAGAAAATTTGATGTCCGGTGGTAATAAGAGGAAAAGACCATCGTCTCAGTCCTTACAGTATAACTTTCATAAAAGAACAAAGAAGACAAATTCAAATAAAGAGATAGAAATTCTCAAAGAGCAGACAAAATCCTTGCAAAATATGGTAAATCAATTACTGGGTAACCAACCGTCTTGCAACAACTCACTTGTAAATCGTAATATGCGAAGATACGAAGACGATGACTTGGATTTGGAAGACTCTTTGTCATTGAGCGAACCCGAAGAAGAAAAAGAAAATGATAATAGGCCGTTATCTACGTTCCGTGCTCCTGATATGGTTCTAGACTTACCAGGAGGTAATGAAGATTTATTTGATTTCTCCCCTTCTATTAAAGAAGCCGAACCAAAAGTCTTGCCGTCTCCTGCCGATTTGTTGGAGCAGGCCATATCTTGCCAAAGGTTTGGTAAGCAGAGTTGGGCAAACCTCCGATATAACGAGGTTAACAAGAAACTCCAGGCAACTCCGGCGTTTACATCTTTATCGGTGAACCCCCAGTTGGCTGGAAAGACTCCGAACTGGGTCCCTTACGATCAAGTTCTTAAGTTTGATCAAACTTTGGGTGCCGTAACACATGGACTTCTACTGCACTGGAAACAATTAAGGGAAGCCTTGTCGAAGATAGCAAACGAAGTGAAATCAACAGCTCTGAACGAAGCTATTGCGAGACATATCACTGGGTCGGAAACTGATTTTAAGAAGTCGAGCGACGACATGCTTCAATATGTGTGCGGGCGTCGTGCTGAACTTATAGAGTTCAGACGTTCTGTTTATAAGCCGCCCTCGAAATTCATGCAGACCATACTGCATACTGTTCCTCCTTCTTCTACCCATCTCTTTGAGGAGGATGCTTTATCCGAGACATTTAAGCAGAATGGCGGTTTTTATAAGTTTTTTCCCGCTCCCAAAGGCGCAACTTTCTCTAAAACCAAGAGTCAAAGAGAATCTTCCACTTCTCAGAACAACCGTCATCAGCAGTTTAAGAGGAATAAACTTCAGTCAACCTCATCTGCATTGTCGTCAGCCAACAGAGGTTTCAGAAAACCCTTGGAGGCAAAACCAAACAATAGGAAAACAGGGGGGGAGGGCATGGAAAACCCTTTGCTTCACCTAGAAGGCCGACGACAAAACCCTATTGACTATGCCGAGAAAAATCATCTAGCGGGGCGTCTGAGATATTTTATCAGAGAATGGGAGAATCGAGGCGCTCCAAATTATATCAAAAATATTTTAACGGGTGTGGCAATCCCTTTCAAGCGAAAGCCTCCGCTTATGTCGGCATCAAAGAAAAATTTAATAAGACTAAAAACCGAAAAATCCCAAGCTATGCATCAAGAAATAATGAAACTACTCCAAATGGGGGCGTTAAAGAAATGCAGTCACAAATCAGTTTTCCTCTCGCGTCTCTTTCTAGTTCCAAAGTCAGACGGCAGTCAGAGACCGGTACTCAACTTGAAGCCACTGAATCGCTTCATGAATCCGAAACCTTTTCGTCTCGTAAATCATCAGAAAGTACCGAATTTTCTCCAACGCAACGACTTCCTAGCAAAAATAGATTTATCAAGTGCATACCTACACGTTCCCATAAAACCATCTCACAGAAGGTTTCTTGCTCTATCGTACAACAATCAGTGCTACGAGATGACCGCACTGCCATTCGGTCTCTCTGTGGCCCCGGTAATATTCGCTCGTCTAACGAACTGGGTAGCCGGTCTATTAAGGTCAAAAGGAGTTCGAATAATTGTTTACTTGGACGATTTCTTACTGGCATGCCAGGAATTGAGTGTATTAAAAAGTCACATTCAATTAACCATACAAATCTTAACCGAGTTGGGCTGGATAATAAATTGGCAAAAATCAAGCTTGGTTCCAACCCACAAGTTAGAGTTCCTGGGAATTATATGGGACACCGAAAAGAACGTCAAGTACATCAGTTCGAAAAAGGTGAAAAAACTAACAGAAGCGCTACTACGGACAAGAGAAACTGGTTACTGGAGTTGGAGAAGGGCAAAGTCGTTACTAGGTCTACTAGTGTTCGCGGCTTTTGTGGTGCCCTTGGGACTTTTGAATTGCCGACTAATGCAGAGGGCTGTGAACAAGCTAAACTTACTTCAGCCAGATCGATCCCATATACTCCCCAAGGCAGCTCTTCGCGACGTGGACTGGTGGCTAGTGAATGTGCACAAGCGCTCTCCAATCTTCGCGAAAAATCCGACTGCCTTCCTGTCAGCCGATGCATCCAACTGGGGTTGGGGATCGGATCTCAACGGAAAGACCATTTCAATCCCCTGGGAGGCAACACAAAGATTATGGCATATAAACCTCAAAGAACTCTATGCAGTCTACAAGTCCATAAAGACGCATATCGAAATGCTAAAAGGTCGGACCATTGTAGTCCAGTCCGACAACCGAACTGTCATCTCCCATATACGAAGACAAGGCGGCACCAAGTCAGCAAGTCTATTAAAACTATCCAAACGCCTATTGATCTTGTGTCATCGGGCGCATATAGTTATCCAACCACAATTCATCCCGGGGTGTTACAACTTCACGGCCGACGGCCTCTCCCGCAAGAAGAAAATCGCAGAGTGGAGTCTGTCTCCTTCTGTCACCACAAAAATATGACAGCGATGGGGCACTCCGGAAATAGACTTGTTCGTGACCGAGGCGTCAGCTGTGGTTCCACTATATGTCAGCTAAGATTTGAAAGACAAGAAAGCAGTCTTTACGAACGCTTTCAGTCGGGATTGGAATTTCAATCTAGCTTGGGTGTTCCCTCCACCAGCATTAATGCCGCAAGTGCTACAGCACTTAAACAGTGCAGTAGGAACGTACATAATCGTAGCACCCAAGTGGGAGAAATCGTTTTGGAGAGTAGACCTTCGGCGGAGGGCAATTGCCTCTCCATACCAAATTCGCAACCTTCAACATCATCTGGTAGATTTAACCGCAGCGGCTCCTCCCCCCGAAGTAAACAAATTAAAATTGGAGGCTTGGAGAATTCGGGGTGGAGCAGTCTAGTAAAGGATTGGACGTCAGGTAATATAGCCTTACTAGAAAGCTCATGGAGGAAGTCGACGCTGCTTGCGTATAAATCAGCCTGGAATCGATGGCTGCGCTGGTGTTGTTCGAATTCAGTATGCCATTCTAACCCATCGGCCATAAATTTAGCCCTTTTTCTCTGCTATTTGCAAACGGATCTGAAACTAGCTCCCAGAACTATTAAAGTCCATAAGTCGGTTGTTTGTACCTTCTCGAATCCTTCCAATACAGATAATCTAGGCTCGCATCCTTTAGTTTCAAGAATAATTAAAGGGATCGAACTGGCAAAACCATCTCTCGCTAGGAAATGTATATGGGATGTTTCGGTATTAATAAAGTGGCTTTCAGAAAACCCTCCTCAAGAAAATAGTTTTTTCCAGTTATCCAGATTTGTTGCTTTGCTGTTACTATTGAGTTCTGGACGTCGTATCCACGACTTAACGCTATTACATATAAGCTCAGAGGATATGATATCGATGAAAGACTCTATAATATTTTGGCCCAAGTTTGGATCCAAGACGGATTGTACACGCTTCAGGCAATCAGGCTGGGAACTTAAATCAGGTCAGATAAAAAATTTAGATATCCCCTTTTGGACGTCCAAGCTTATTTCCTTATCCGAAAAGCGTAGAGCAGCCCGTTCCGATCTAACAAATTTATTTATAACAACCAGAGGTGTAGTGAAAGCTGCTTCTCGTAGTGTTATTGCTGGATGGGTAAAAACAGCTTTCGAGAGCGCAGGCATTAAAGCGCCACCAGGGAGCGTACGTTCAGCGGTGGCTTCAAAAAATTTCAATTCGCTGCCGCTGGATGAGGTCTTAAATAAAGGAAACTGGCGAAGTGAAGCCACTTTCTTTAAGCATTATTTTAAAGAAATAAGTCGTGTTGATTTTAGTTCTAATCAAAAATCAAACACTTTAGATAGTTCCTTTGAACCTTTATTGTAATTATATGAGTCTGATTATATGAGTCTGATTAAATGAGTCTAATTATATGAGTCTGATTATATACGTCTAATTATATGAGTCCGATTATATGAGTCTGATTATGTTATGAAACCTAATTACATAAGTAATAGTCTAATAAGTGAGCTATTAATGTTGATTGGTGTTTTATCTAGAAAGTTATATTAGAATATAAGGTTTATTTGTTTCATCAGTCATAATGTTGTTAACATAAAGTTACTATAGTTCTAATTTCCAGATTTTGTTACCAAAGAAAATAAAGAAGTCTGATTTTTCTTTGAATAATATTTTTATTTCTCTTAGCCATTGTAACCATCCTAGGTGTTTAAGCGTCAGTTCCAGTACCATTGGCTCAAGTTAACTCTGCGCAAATTCGTAGATGATAAGCAATTAGCTAAAAGTGTTTTATCAGGCGTTCCAATTACTGTCATTTTTTAATCCTTTTTGAATGTGAGGTTGTTCAAAAATTAATTACATACATTACATACCAAGTGTCTCGCTGCGTGCTACATCCTGAGTTTTATTCTAATTCCCAAAATTCCTAAAAGTTCCTCCAGTTTTGTACATGGTCCATACGAACCGGATAATTTATAATATATCTACATACTAGCAAAGTGGAATAAGCTGGAATTGATTATTCTGGAAATTGGATTAATGAGTAACGGAGTGAAGAGGTGACGAACACGTTTTTTCGAAGAAAAGTGGATCGGACTTTAAGTGAAATAAAACAGGAAGTGTTTAACCATTATATTATTAAATTCACCCAACACTCATTAATATTAAATCAGGTAAAATAAAATATAGGAAGTAAGTATTGTTAATAAAAACTTAAATAAGGTTAGTAACATATTTTTATATCACATTCTTTACAAAGTTATTTACTTATTATAGTTATTTACTTATAATTTAATAGAAATTAAATTGTGTAAAAATATTTACAAGGAATTATTTACATAGCATTAGGTTTAATCACATTTGTAAAATATAGTTAACCAGTACTTAGAATACAGTACAGTAGTGTTAGTGTTAACCTGCATTAGTTAGCTATTTATTTTCAATTACAAATATCATTTTCAGATTTAAACCTTAAAATTAATAGTTGCTTTGTAAATCATTTAACAAGTAGATATGTAATTTGTTTGTTACATTATCTCTTTGGAATAGTAAACCTTACATAACATACTTTCCTACAGTAGCTATTATTAGCATTTGCAGTGATTCAACTTGAAAGTAAACTTATATTATTAAAAACTTAGTAGGCAAATTTTGCTTACAGTCTCATTATTCACTAAGATTGGTATTTTTGTTAAAGTTTAAATATTAACATTATAATTGTATAATTACAGGTCTACAACACCCTCCTTTCGATATGACTGAGATTAAAGAACTTAAAAAGAAGCGAAGCAGTTATAAAGGAAGATTAACAGTATTTGGAACCTATTTAAGTAATCTAAAGGATGCCGAAATTACCCCCTTTCAGGTAGTGGAGTTAGAATTGCGAGTCAGCAAATTAGATGGTCTTTTTAATGAATTTAACGAGGTTCAATTGAAATTAGAATGCATGTGTGATAACATTGATACTGAGACCCTCGAAAGAACTACAATTGAATCTCAATATTATGGTTTAGTAGCTCAAGCTAAAATTATGTTAGCTAACTTTTCAAAATCTGAGCAAGATGAAGTAAAATCGAATTACAGTAGTGGTAAGCGTCAGTTTGTCAAGTTGCCTACAATCCAATTACCCAAATTCTCAGGATCATACGATAATTGGCTCGAATTTCGCGATACCTTCGCAAGTCTCATTCACGACAGTGACGATATAGACGAGATTAATAAATTCCATTACCTGAGGTCATCATTAACAGAATCTGCTGCTGTCGTGATCCAGTCTATTGAGTTTTCTGCTCATAACTATAAAGTAGCATGGGAGCTTCTTTGTGAGCGATTCGATAACGAAAGATTATTAATTGAGAATCACGTTACAGCGTTGTTCAATATCGAGTCACTCACTAAGGAGTCCTCAACTGCACTAAAAGGTATTATTGATAATGTAAACAAAAATATCAGGGCGTTAAAAACATGAGGAGAACCTGTTCATAGTTGGGACACATTACTTATTCATATTATTCGACAAAAACTTGATACTACAACATTCCGAGAATAGGAGGAATACAAAGGGCGTATCGATAAATCTAAACGAATTACTTTTGGTCAGTTCATTGAATTTATGCGTAATCGCGCTGACTTAATAGAAACAATGGAAAAGTCACGCCATTCTACAGCTAACATAAAACACAACACTAAAATAAAAGCCTTAGTCACAACAAAAAACACAAGTAGTTCTTCATCATCACAAAGTTGTCCAAAATGTAAAGGCGATCACAACCTAAATTCATGTCCACAGTTTTTATCATTAAGCGTCAACGAGAGAATGTCTTTACTGCCTAGTTATAAGGTATGTTATAATTGTTTACGTCACGGTCACTATCCTAATAATTGCAAGAAACCAGGGTGTAAAATATGTAAACGCAAGCACCATACGCTTATTCATAACACCGATTTCAAACCACAAACTGTTTCAAGCAAATCAGCTGACGGTACGACCGATAAGGCGAAGGTTGAGTCATCCTCCACTGCCGACGCAAACAATAGTCACCTTTCACTCTCAGCTAATATCTCAGCGCATTCGCATACGAGTAGTACGGGCGATATCCTGTTGTCCACTGCGTTAGTTCGGTGCTACGATGTCAATAATAAAGAACACATCGCTCGAGCTCTTCTCGATTCAGGCAGTTCATCGTGTTTAATGACAGAGAATTTATTTAATAAACTAAATCTACCCTATTTAAACACAGATAAATGTATACAAGGCATAAATAAATCTCTTTCGTATGTGGAGAAAATGTGTCGAGTGCACATTAAATCGTTGCATGAATCATACGCTTATGATTTAACTTGTTTTGTCTTACCCACGATAACTGATAACGTTCCCGCTAGACAGGTACATGTGAATATACCCTCAAATATTAACTTAGCTGATCCGTATTTCCATACACCTGCTTCTATTGATATTATTATAGGAGCGGACGTATTTTGGAGTTTATTAGGATCTAATAAGATTTTACTAGGTGATGGGAAACCAACACTTTATCAAACTAGACTTGGTTGGCTAGTTTGCGGCCCAATAAACGGCGGCTATAGTAATCTTTCATCTCAATTTTCGTCAATTAAATGTAATTTAACTCATTTTAACGAGTATTATGAAAGTTCTTCCACTTCGATTGAGTTAGATGACATCCGAAACCAATTGTCGCGTTTCTGGCAGCTCGAGGAAGTTTGTCATGAGTCTTCTACTTATTCAGATGAAGAGAAGAAGTGCGAAGAACACTTTATAAAAAACACAACGCGCTTGGCAGACGGCCGTTTTAGCGTTAAAATTCCGTTGAAGGAATCTTCGAATAGTTTAGGCGATTCATATCATCGTGCAAAACGATGTTTTCTGTCATTAGAGCGCAGAAATCTCAGCCAACCCACACTCGATAAAATGTACAAAGATTTTATGAATGAGTACATTTCTTTAGGTCATATGTTTGAGTGTGATATTCATGAAGATCAGCGGTCATATTTTATTCCTCATCACGGAGTACTGCGCGAGAGTAGTAGTACAACCAAATTACGAGTAGTTTTTAATGCAAGTGCAACCACCACCTCTGGTCTTTCTTTAAATGCAATACAGATGGTGGGGCCTACCGATGATATGACGGCAATCCTTCTGAGATTTAGAATACATAAGTATGTCCTGTGTGCTGACGTAGAAAAAATGTATAGGCAGGTGTCTGTACATCCATCAGATAGGCACCTGCAGCAAATTGTTTGGCGCGATGATGCTTCTAGTCCTCTTAAAGCCTACCAATTGCATACGGTAACTTACGACACGGCTAGTGCACCATTTCTCGCGACTAGGTGCCTCAAACAGGTCGGACTTGAATGTCAGGATCAAAAGGTCGCTGAAGTTATCCTTCACGATTTTTATGTGGACGACCTTTTGACCGGTGCAGACGTGTTTGAGGAGGCTCGAATGTTACGTCATAAGGTGACTGACGCTCTCGCTTCTGCTTGCATGCCTTTAAGGAAGTGGAAATCTAACGAACCCAGTTTAATTTCAGAACCATCTGGTGATTCTTATTTTGATTTCCACAAGGAAAGTGAGGTCGTCAATAAAACGCTTGGTCTTAGTTGGCAAACCGACACAGACGATCTGTGCTTTCCTATTAATATTCCTGAACGCATAGAAAACACTAAGCGTGGCATGTTAGCAGTAATCGCGCGAATATTTGATCCTCTAGGATTGTTAGCACCGTGTGTCGTGACAATGAAAATGTTGCTTCAGAGACTTTGGCTAGATGGTTTAAAGTGGGATGACCAGTTATCGCCTGACATTGGTTCAATATGGGCTAATATAATTAAAGCCTTGCCTTGCCTTCATAATTTACGTGTTTTACGTCGTGTGGTCTGTGACGCATACAAACAGGTCGAATTTCATATTTTTACTGATGCTTCTGAACGAGCTTACGGCGCTTGTTTGTATGTTCGCAGTATCAAGGAGCAGGGTGACGTCGACGTGCGATTGTTAATGGCTAAAAGTCGCGTAACTCCCATTAAACCCGTAACAATACCGCGACTTGAGCTCTGTGCCGCTGTGCTTGGTGCACGTTTATATCAAAAGGTTGCTCGTTCCCTCCGCATTAAACCGTTTCGTGTAGTATTTTGGACTGATTCCATGATAGTTGGTTAAAAATGTTACCTATTAAATTAAATACTTTTGTTCGCAACCGTGTTGCCGAAGTATTAGAATTGTCGGGTGAAGGTACCTGGAAACATGTGTCAACACACGACAATCCAGCTGATTTAATTACCCGCGGAGCAGAACCTACTGCTATGCAATCACTGGATTTGTGGTGGTTCGGTCCATGCTTCTTAAAGCATGACGATACTACATGGCCAGTTCCTGCTGAATTCAGGAATCTTACCAGAAATTAAATCTAGTATTTTAATTCATTTAACCCATGATAATTCTCACGAAGATTTATTTAAAGCATTTATAGAATTTAATCGCTTTTCCAATTTTATTAGGTTACAGCGTTCTGTTTGTTACGTTTTCGTTTTATTAATGCATGTAAAAGGCGTTCAGTAAATATTTCTTATTTGAGTGCTCAAGAATTACAAAATTCGTTAAACTTTATTATTATTCAGTCTCAAAAGAGTCTTTTTCTGAATACAACTTATTATTAAACAATAAAAAAATACCACATAAAAAGAAATTATTAAACTTAAATGTGTTTCTTGATGAAAATAAAATTATTCGTATAGGTGGTAGATTACACAATTCCGAATATTCATTTGAAAAGAAACACCCAATCTTATTACAGTCCACTCATCACTTTGTGAAACTATTATTTAGATATGAGCATATCAGAGTTATGCACGCAGGTCCCCAATTATTATTAAGTACAATTAGAGAGACCTACTGGCCACTCGGTGGTCGCAATTTAGCCAGAGCCTGTTATCGTCAGTGTGTTCGCTGTCGGCGTCTAAAGCCGCAGGCAGTTGTCCCTCAGATGGGTAATCTCCCATTAAGCAGACTCTCACCAGCCGACTTTCCTTTTCAAAGCGTAGGAGTTGACTACGCAGGCCCTATGACCTCGTCTAGTCGTCAAGGTCGTGGATGTAGATTGGTTAAAGTGTACATTGTTATTTTCGTGTGCTTCACTACAAAGGCCATTCATTTAGAGTTGGTAGGTGACTTGACGAGCAGTAATTATTTACAGGCGTTACGTAGGTTTATGTCTCGAAGAGGAAAACCTCTTAACATCTACTCCGATAACGGAACATCATTTGTAGGAGCCTACAATGAGATAGCTGATTTCCTGAAGCGCAATTGTGACTCCATAACTGATAGTGCGGCTCAAGAAGGTATTAAATTCCATTTTATTCCTGCTTACGCTCCACATTTTGGTGGTCTTTGGGAGGCGGGTGTTAAATCGACCAAATTTCATTTATCCCGAGTGTTGGGCAATTGTAATTTAACATACGAAGAGCTTAACTCTGTTTTGGTTCAAATTGAAGGCATATTAAATTCTCGACCGCTCACATCATTATCGTCAAATCCGGAAGACCTGTTGCCTCTCACTCCAGGTCATTTCCTAATTGGACGACCTCTCACGTCTCTTCCTGTAAAGGATATCCGGGACTACTCCACTCATCACTTGACGCGCCATCAACGTATTGAGCAGCTGCGGCAGCATTTCTGGTCAAGATGGAGCAAGGAATATGTGTCCGAACTTCAGCAGCGAGTAAAGTGGCGAACAGGCAACGACAGCCTGAACCTGGACTCCCTCGTTGTTATCAAGGAGGATAACCAGCCACCGATGAAATGGAAGTTGGGTCGCATTGTTGGTCTTCACCCTGGTACAGATGGCATAAGCAGAGTTGCCGACATCAAGACTTCAACTGGGACTATCAGACGAGCATTCTCCAAGATTTGCCCCTTATTGGAAAACAACTGTTGAAAGGCGAGCTTTCAACGGCCGGGGGCATGTTTAAGCGTCAGTTCCAGTACCATTGGCTCAAGTTAACTCTGCGCAAATTCGTAGATGATAAGCAATTAGCTAAAAGTGTTTTATCAGGCGTTCCAATTACTGTCATTTTTTAATCCTTTTTGAATGTGAGGTTGTTCAAAAATTAATTACATACATTACATACCAAGTGTCTCGCTGCGTGCTACATCCTGAGTTTTATTCTAATTCCCAAAATTCCTAAAAGTTCCTCCAGTTTTGTACACTAGGAAAGTAGGTAACTCAATTAGTATTCATTTTCACAGTACGCTTCTATGGCCGGCAGAAACCAAACAAGTCTCAGAGGGTCAAGCCGCAGGCTCAGACCTAAAATAGAACCGTTTTTCCCCCGAAGGGAACAAAAACGGATATTTTGGGTCTAGCCAAGGCTTGACCCAGGTTTAAGGCCTAGCCGGCCCTTACTTACTGGATTTCGTTCAAACCAATTTTCGGTGGGAGTTTACATGGTTATGTACATCATATATTTTTTTGAGTTTTATCATTCTCTTATTTTAGAAGTTACGGGGGGGGGATATTTTACCACTTTGGAAGCGTCTCTCGCGCAAACTATTCAGTTTAGAAAAAAAATAATAGTAAAAACCTCAATACCATTTTTGAAGACCTATTCATAGATATCCCACACGTAGGGGTTTGATGAAAAAAAAAAAAATTGAGTTTCAGTTCCAAGTATGGGGAACCCCAATTTTTTTTTTTCTATTTTAGTGTAAAAATCTTGATGCGGTTCACAGAATACATCTACTTACCAAGTTTCAACAGCGTAGCTCTTATAGTTTCGGAGAAAAGTGGCTGTGACATACGGACGGCCAGACAGACAGACAGACAGACAGACAGACAGACAGACGGACGGACAGACATGACGAATCTATAAGGGTTCCGTTTTTTGCCAATTGGCAACGGAACCCTAAAAATGACGTTAGAAACCTCAATACCATTTTTGAAGACCTATTCATAGATACCCCACACGTATGGGTTTGATGAAAAAATGTTTTTTGAGTTTCAGTTCTAAGTATGGGGATCCCCAAAATTTATTGTTCTTTTTCTATTTTAGTATGAAAATCTTAATGTGGTTTACAGAATACATCTACTTACCAAGTTTCAACAGCATAGCTCTTATAGTTTCGGAAAAAAGTGGCTGTGACATACGGACGGACAGACAGACAGACATGATGAATCTATAAGGGTTCCGTTTTTTGCCATTTGGCAACGGAACCCTAAAAACGTCTTAAATTCAGAAAATTTTACTAAAGCTTGATTTATTTCGTTACTGGTTTAGTTGTTTTGATTGCTTTTTTTATTGCACACTTATAAGAATGTTGCTTTCGTGAACACCAAATGACCGCTGGCTAACCAAGCTATATGTACTTATATTTCTACAAATAATGATTTCTAACCTTTGTTGATTTTGTTTTTTCCGTGTGGTGCAGGACGTTAAGAATAGCACCATCCCATTTTCTTCCATAGTTGTCATAAGAGGCAAAAAACGGACTTACTAGAGAATGGGCAGTAGCGTTCTCTATGCATTTTACCGCTATACTACGATCGCCAACCCGCCTGACAAGCATAGCGATTATGGCAATCCCCGCCCCACTGGGGGAGGCCTATGTCAAACAGAGGACGTCTTTCGGCTGACATTATGAATGGTAATGTTGATTTTCACATGTGACATTTATATATTAATTAAAAGTTAATATTTTTTAAATATTGTACTTTACAACGTCTTTGTAAAATTCCTTGCCTTCCTCCAAAAAAAGCAAGTTTAAGTTTTGAATACGTTACTAATTCCTAGTCCTACCTGATCCTAATCAACCTATATACCAAATTTTTATTTGTGCTACACATAAAACATATTTTTTGTATAATTTTCAGTAAATAAAAACGATAAAGACTGATCTGAAAATAAAAACACATATTTTAATGATTTTATTAATGTTCTATTAGAACTTTCTTCAATACCGGTATTGATACCGTGATCACGGTATTGACTTTTCCAATACCGGTATTGGAAACATACGGTATTTGAAAGCCCTAGAGCTCACCTCACCTCATGGATCAAATAGAAAACGCTTCATGCCTTCGAAGTAGCAGGTTGTCATAATTGGGTAGGAGCTTGCTAAACATAGGATTGTCAGCTGGAAAACGCTTTATGCCTTCGAAGTGCCAGGTAGTCGTAACTCTATATGAGGTCACCTAACCTCACCGTAATTGCACAACACACTACTATTAATTATTTTGAAGGTTATTTTTTGCTCATCCATTCATTCATATGGTCGAAAATATTGTCTGTCCTTAGCAACGTAAACAACGTCATGAATTTTGTGAAATTCTCAAAATGATAGGGATTCCTACTGATAGTGTATTACGTAATTACCCCTCTGGGTATGTGTAGATAATGTAGAAAACGCTTTATGCCGTCGACGTACCAGGTTGTCATAACTTGGCAGGAGCTAACCAAACAAAGGAGTGTAAGCTAGAAAACGGTTTATGCCTTCGAAGTACCAGGTGATTGTAACTTGGTAGGAGCTAACCAAAAATAGGAGTAACAGCTAGAAAACACTTTATGCCTCAAAGTACCAGGTTTCGTGGAGGCGATCGGCGGCGGCGACCTCTCGCGTCCGGCCCTGGTGCGAGCCATGGTACGGAGCGAGAGGGAATGGGAAGCCGTCACCTCCTTCTGCGAAGCAGTAATGCTCGCGAAGGAGGAGGCGGGGCGCGTGAGGGAGTGGCAGTCTCTGCGCCCTCATGTCCCTAGCCGCCGCAGGAGGAGACGCCCCGGGCGTCGGGAGTCAATAGCGGACTCCCGACCACCGTAGGCACGAGCTTGCGGGTGGCGAGCAATGGGTAGCTCGCCGCCCGGTAAGGACCAAGCTCGGGTCGACGGCGCGCAGTGTTCCACGCGCGCCTCAAAGAGATGTCAGCAGCAGTGTAGGGGTCTACTAGGACCGATGCCTGCCGGGGTCGCGTGATAGTTCGAAAGAGATACCGTGACCCTGGCACATGGGCAACTGATGGAACACGGGTGGGTTTTAGTCAGTAAAAGTCTGACACGCCCTCCCGCTCCGCCCAGAGCGGGAGAAGTCATTTGATGATTTCCCATACTGAAAAAAAAAAAAGATAAAAAAAAAAAGTACCACGTTGTCAAACTTGGTAGGTTTATTACAACATTTATTGAATCTGAGGCGATACGAAGTTCGCTGGGTCAGCTATTATTATAATAGATTATGCCTTAGTGTTATATAACCGTAAATAATACTATTATTTATAAATAAATAGAAATACTAAATAATGGTACATTTAAATAATTCTAGCAAGATAGAAAGAGACAGAGTCTGAGAGGGAAACAACGGAGCACGATTGAGATGAATGTGTAATGGCAGCCGACATTTTATCTGTCAGTTCAAAGTATCAACACCTGAACGTAGACTTGAATTCAATGAATTTCAAGCAATTGATAAATCGTAGGATTCGCAGGGCTGTAAACCATACGATCTGTTTAATTTAATAAAATTATGGATTTTTTCGCATTATCGTCTATTTTTAACTTTGGCTTGACTTAGCTGGGGGCCCCTTGAATCCACGGGGCCCTGGGCTGAAGCCCAAAAAGTCATATGGTAGATCCGGCCCTGCATGCAATCAATGCATTTTTGCCAACGCAGTGGCAGTTTATTGATGCCCTTCTTAAAAAAATCAGCTGGACGGGAGGCAACAAATTCTTCAAAGGCATTTTGTACTGCCTCTCGAGTATTGATTTTTTTTCCCGCCAAGAAGTTATCCAAATTCTGGAAAAAGTAGTAGTCTGTAGGCGCAAGGTCTGGTGAGTAGGGCGGATGACGGAGAGCTCCTAACGGAACCCTAAAAACGTCTTAAATTCAGAAAATTTTACTAAAGCTTGATTTATTTCGTTACTGGTTTAGTTGTTTTGATTGCTTTTTTTATTGCACACTTATAAGAATGTTGCTTTCGTGAACACCAAATGACCGCTGGCTAACCAAGCTATATGTACTTATATTTCTACAAATAATGATTTCTAACCTTTGTTGATTTTGTTTTTTCCGTGTGGTGCAGGACGTTAAGAATAGCACCATCCCATTTTCTTCCATAGTTGTCATAAGAGGCAAAAAACGGACTTACTAGAGAATGGGCAGTAGCGTTCTCTATGCATTTTACCGCTATACTACGATCGCCAACCCGCCTGACAAGCATAGCGATTATGGCAATCCCCGCCCCACTGGGGGAGGCCTATGTCAAACAGAGGACGTCTTTCGGCTGACATTATGAATGGTAATGTTGATTTTCACATGTGACATTTATATATTAATTAAAAGTTAATATTTTTTAAATATTGTACTTTACAACGTCTTTGTAAAATTCCTTGCCTTCCTCCAAAAAAAGCAAGTTTAAGTTTTGAATACGTTACTAATTCCTAGTCCTACCTGATCCTAATCAACCTATATACCAAATTTTTATTTGTGCTACACATAAAACATATTTTTTGTATAATTTTCAGTAAATAAAAACGATAAAGACTGATCTGAAAATAAAAACACATATTTTAATGATTTTATTAATGTTCTATTAGAACTTTCTTCAATACCGGTATTGATACCGTGATCACGGTATTGACTTTTCCAATACCGGTATTGGAAACATACGGTATTTGAAAGCCCTAGAGCTCACCTCACCTCATGGATCAAATAGAAAACGCTTCATGCCTTCGAAGTAGCAGGTTGTCATAATTGGGTAGGAGCTTGCTAAACATAGGATTGTCAGCTGGAAAACGCTTTATGCCTTCGAAGTGCCAGGTAGTCGTAACTCTATATGAGGTCACCTAACCTCACCGTAATTGCACAACACACTACTATTAATTATTTTGAAGGTTATTTTTTGCTCATCCATTCATTCATATGGTCGAAAATATTGTCTGTCCTTAGCAACGTAAACAACGTCATGAATTTTGTGAAATTCTCAAAATGATAGGGATTCCTACTGATAGTGTATTACGTAATTACCCCTCTGGGTATGTGTAGATAATGTAGAAAACGCTTTATGCCGTCGACGTACCAGGTTGTCATAACTTGGCAGGAGCTAACCAAACAAAGGAGTGTAAGCTAGAAAACGGTTTATGCCTTCGAAGTACCAGGTGATTGTAACTTGGTAGGAGCTAACCAAAAATAGGAGTAACAGCTAGAAAACACTTTATGCCTCAAAGTACCAGGTTTCGTGGAGGCGATCGGCGGCGGCGACCTCTCGCGTCCGGCCCTGGTGCGAGCCATGGTACGGAGCGAGAGGGAATGGGAAGCCGTCACCTCCTTCTGCGAAGCAGTAATGCTCGCGAAGGAGGAGGCGGGGCGCGTGAGGGAGTGGCAGTCTCTGCGCCCTCATGTCCCTAGCCGCCGCAGGAGGAGACGCCCCGGGCGTCGGGAGTCAATAGCGGACTCCCGACCACCGTAGGCACGAGCTTGCGGGTGGCGAGCAATGGGTAGCTCGCCGCCCGGTAAGGACCAAGCTCGGGTCGACGGCGCGCAGTGTTCCACGCGCGCCTCAAAGAGATGTCAGCAGCAGTGTAGGGGTCTACTAGGACCGATGCCTGCCGGGGTCGCGTGATAGTTCGAAAGAGATACCGTGACCCTGGCACATGGGCAACTGATGGAACACGGGTGGGTTTTAGTCAGTAAAAGTCTGACACGCCCTCCCGCTCCGCCCAGAGCGGGAGAAGTCATTTGATGATTTCCCATACTGAAAAAAAAAAAAGATAAAAAAAAAAAAGTACCACGTTGTCAAACTTGGTAGGTTTATTACAACATTTATTGAATCTGAGGCGATACGAAGTTCGCTGGGTCAGCTATTATTATAATAGATTATGCCTTAGTGTTATATAACCGTAAATAATACTATTATTTATAAATAAATAGAAATACTAAATAATGGTACATTTAAATAATTCTAGCAAGATAGAAAGAGACAGAGTCTGAGAGGGAAACAACGGAGCACGATTGAGATGAATGTGTAATGGCAGCCGACATTTTATCTGTCAGTTCAAAGTATCAACACCTGAACGTAGACTTGAATTCAATGAATTTCAAGCAATTGATAAATCGTAGGATTCGCAGGGCTGTAAACCATACGATCTGTTTAATTTAATAAAATTATGGATTTTTTCGCATTATCGTCTATTTTTAACTTTGGCTTGACTTAGCTGGGGGCCCCTTGAATCCACGGGGCCCTGGGCTGAAGCCCAAAAAGTCATATGGTAGATCCGGCCCTGCATGCAATCAATGCATTTTTGCCAACGCAGTGGCAGTTTATTGATGCCCTTCTTAAAAAAATCAGCTGGACGGGAGGCAACAAATTCTTCAAAGGCATTTTGTACTGCCTCTCGAGTATTGATTTTTTTTCCCGCCAAGAAGTTATCCAAATTCTGGAAAAAGTAGTAGTCTGTAGGCGCAAGGTCTGGTGAGTAGGGCGGATGACGGAGAGCTCCTAACCCCAGTTCTTGCAACTTGGAGACCGTCTGCTGTGCAGTATGAGGTCGCGCGTTGTCGTGCAGGAGCAGCGGAGACGAGCGATTGACCAATGCTGGTTGGAGATGTGCCAGCTTCTCCATCATTGAGTTCAGTTCTTCACAGTACACATCTACAGTAATGCTCACCCCGTTTGGTAAGAAGCTGTGATGAATCACACCGGCGATAGACCACCAAACAGTGACCATCACTTTTCTAGGGGTAAGTTTTCGTTTAGGGCATTGTTTAGGTGCTGAACCAGGATCCAACCAACTTGCTGAGCACTTGCGGTTATCAAACAGAATCCATTTTTCATCGCAGGTAACAATGCGGTTCAAAATTCCTTCATTTGTGTGTCTGTTGAGCAGTGCAAGGCACGTCTCGACGCGTACTAGCGCTGGCGATCATTGAGTTCGTGGGGCACCCATTTGTCAAGCTTTTTTACCTTGCCAATTTGACGCAAATGGACCAATATTGTTTTGACGCTAACGTCGAAAGCTGCTGCTAATTGATGTTGCGTGCCGCTTGTGCCGCGTTGCTGCCACGACGGTACTCATATTCCATAATTACTCAAATTTTTAACGTATCCATGATGACGAAAAATATTGAAATGCGATGAAAATGTAACACTAATCAATAAACAAATGACTACTTTTGGAAAAAGAATTCCATGTTTTTAAAATAAAATTAATTTGAAATTAGAATTCTTAGACGAACAATAGTTATTTGTTATACAAGAGTGCAAAGTTGCTTTTTAACCGCGTGCTCAATTTTGATGACCGAGCAAGCGAAGGATTCTAAAATTGAATCACGAGCGCAGCGAGTGATTCAAAATTAGAATCCTGAGCGTTAGCGAGGGAATCAAAAGAGCACGAGGTGAAAATCTTTGCACTCGAGTGCAACACGTAACTTTTCATTCCACCTCAGCGAGGAAAGAGTATTTTTAATTTGAATTTAGAACATCGTGTGCACTATCACAAACTTAGTGCACACGATGTTCTAAATTCAATTTACTTTATCCTCTAGAGAATAAAAACGGCTTTTCCACTCAGATTTTGAAGATTAAAAATACTCTTTCCGAGATGGTGGGATGAAATAGTAGATTGTATCATAAGTGAGCAAAATAATATTTTTACGGCGAGGGCGCTTTTTTGAATCCAGAGCGAAGTGAGGGATTCTAGAGTCTGAACGTAGCGAGGGATTCAAAGTACGTCGCCCGAGCCAAAAATATATTTTGCGCCCGAGTGATACACTCTACTTTTCATCACCCACTATGAGAAAATAAAAGGCGCCTCATATTTTATTGTAATATTAATATTTAATGAAACAGAGTAACAACTAAATTGAAATTAAGTAGTATCTAATAATAAAACAACTAAAAACTTATATTTACATTTGAGACATTTTCACAATTTTGAAAATTAATTGTTACAGTTTTATTAGGAATAGAGATTGTTGTAGATTTAATTTTATTCTGCGTGTTTGAAATAATGTCAGAATCTGGCTCATTTTGAGGAAAATGTGACGGTAAATCTCTTTGTTTGGATGTAGATGGGCGCGGCGACAGTGGCATGGATGGATTAACTGAAGGTTGCAATTTAATGTTTTCCACGATGCGTTCACATGTTTTCGCCTTGTTCTCAATGGAATCTTCTATATATCCCTCTGCTACAGCACTCGACTTCCATCCTCCATGTCGCTTGAGAACAGTTAAGTCCGCTCCAGAATCTGCCAACAGGGTAGCAGAAGTGCGACGAAAACAATGTCCTGTATATAGCTTGATATCTGGTAACTTCAAATAAGTAGCGATTTCTTGTGGCATGTAAGAAATTTTATTTTTTCCCATAACTTGTTTGAAGCACTTGCCATTTTGATAACGGATGAAAAACCGATTGGTCTTTATATCAGCAGGACGCAGGTCCAGGTATTTCTGTACAATAGTTTTGTATTCTCCTCGGATTACGAAGGATCGGTCAGTTTTTGTTTTTGTGTCTGTCAGCTTTACTAACAGTAAATTATCCGAGTGATTTTCGACATCATCAACAGTTATTTTTAAAAGTTCATTGCCACGACAAGCTCCATGTACTCCGAAAATTAAAGCCACCTGTAACAAAACCGAATGTGAATAAGACAAGTACCTATCTATCGAAGTACAGGTTACAATAAAATGCGCATTTTAAAACACTGGTTATACTTTACTAATCCACCATATATACATACATAGTTACTTACTTTTACGGCAAGAAAGATGTTGTCGGGTGCCTCATTAAGGAAAGTCTCCACGTTTTTGACTGAGAACACTTTGGATTTTTTAGGTTTAAATCCATCAGACATCCTCTTCAGATACGCTATTAATTTCGAATATGTGTCCAGTTTTACGTCGTTATTAGAACTGACTGTTGATTTTAGCATTGAGTAGGTACTCCAAAGTGTGGAAGGTTGTTTAGTTTTGGCTAAGTACTGGAAGTAGGCCAAAAACACAGATTCTGAAAAATTCTTGGCGCCTCTTGAATTTCTCCATTCAATAAAATTACCATAAGCTTTCATATATTTCTCCTGGGATTTTGCAGGTAGTAGATTATCCATCACATTTCTTGCGTCAGTTCTAATACAATCAGGAGTTAATTCTATACTTTCACTGTCACTTGAAGAACTCATTTTTCAAAACAAAATCATGAATTTCTATCAATCCGTGAAAATTGACGAAAACGCGGGCTATAGTTCGCGCGTTTTTAATTTTATTTCTTTTTTTTTTGTATTCAGCCGGCGCGCGGCGCTACTATGGGCCGTCGCACCAGCCAGTCTTTATTCAAACAATATTTGCGTTCGATTTCTTGGGCGCTGAACACAAGATGTTCCAAATTCAAAAAGTGCGCGGCAAAGATAATTGCGGCGCACTTATAAAGAGGATAAAAAACTCATTACTGCCCGCTAAAAGTTTCTTATAGAAAACACCACCTTTGGGTGCACTTAAAGGCGAACCAAGTCGTCTTTTTCGAATAGATGGGATGAAAAAATTATTTTCATTTCAAATGGCCAGTACTGCAGAGCGGCAATTTCATAGGTAAAGACCTAATATAAATCTATAGATAGTCTAATTCGTTAAAAAGTAAATTTAAATAAATAAAAATACTTTATTTCAGACATAAATAGTCCATAGATTGTTTAGTGATGGTAGCACGATGGTAGTACCTAACAGAAAGTACTTAAAGCTGCTGCAGGGCTGCAGCAGCCTAAATTGATGCTACTTACAGAGAAAATCTTTGAAGCTTAATGTGAAGCTACTGGGTCAGGACCAAATTCTTTGCATCGTTGCACAACGGAAATCACAACGGAAAGTGTTACACTGGAAAAATCTATCTCACTGGAATTTTGTAGTCGGGGTGGGTCAGGTCCAGTTAAAGAGCTTTGTTACACGATAAAACTTTTATTAGAAAAGTTCGTACAAGCGCACCATTTGCTTTCTTAAACTACTCTCTCTTATAATACATGGTTTACGTGATTGGTTCTTACAATATTCAAATATGATTCAAACTGACCAATCACTGATCAGTAAGCCTTGTCCTTGAAGTGACCGTGGCCACCATTGGTTAGAGAGACCACAGACAAACTGTAGTGTCTATGGGCGCGTTCGGAAACACGATACTTAGCCTGGCGAATACCGCTGATGCGGAATACCTTTGCCTCTGCGACCAGAGACTATACGACCATCCGCTATACACTCCCCCTCGGGTTCATGAAAGCGTCCTCGCTCAGGAACCCGCTCAAGAACGTCAGAAACAGGCTGAATATGACAAGGGCGGCCTCGGTTACGCTTTGGCATAATCGGAAGAGGAGGCGCGTCATCTCTATTAACAAACCTCGTGAGTTGGGACGCGTGGAACCTACCTAAGACCTTGTCGGGTGCATTCAGTTCTCAAACTAAATAACTGGTAGGACTAACTTTTTTAAGGATTGTGTAAGGACCATCCCTTTTCGGCACAAACTTAGCCGACAATCCTTTACCAGCATTACTCAATACGTGTGACTTTACTAAAACCTGATCACCTACATCAAATTCTTCAGGTTTGCGACCCTTGTCAGCATAGTCTTTACGTCTGTCCTGTTCTTTCTCTACCTTATCCCTAATAGAAACTAAAGAGTCTATAAACTTCTTAAGGTAAGGTGTGATTTGTGGAACAAAATTATCTTTCTGTAAGACAGCCCTAATATCAAAATGAACGTCAATGGGAGAACGGAGATCTCTAGCGAAGGTCAGAAAAGCTGGTGAAACACCTGTTGTATGACACATAGCTGAATTCATTGAGAAACGAACCGATGGTAAATGTTTCGGCCAAGAAGAATGTTCAGTGTCGACCAACTGTGCTAGCTGTACCTTAAGATCTCTATTTTTCCGTTCGGCCAGGTTGGCCTCCGGATGATATAAAGGTAACAAATCCTGTTTAATTCCCAAAATAAACATGCACTGTTGCATAACGGCTGAGACAAATTGTACCCCATTGTCCGAGACAATACGGCGCGGCAGGCCATACCTGAGGAAGTACTCCTCGATTAGTGTACGGGCACAGGCTTCTGAAGTGGCATCAACAAGAGCAAAAAGCTCGACCCACCGAGTAGCTGTGTCCTCGACTAATAAAACGTATTTCTCCCCCTGCTCACCAGGTGGCCAAACAAGTCGATCGCCAAGACCTCTCCCCTTTGATGTAAAACTGGGGTCTGTAAAAGGCCCGAAGGCTTCAAGTTTGACGACTTGTAGCGCTGGCACGTCGTGCAAGACTTAATAAAGTCGGCGACAAACCGTCTCATTCCAGGGAAGAAAAACCGCTGTGATAGCTTGTGTAAGGTCCTATCAATACCTTGATGCCCAGCAACAGGAGTGTCATGGCATTCCTTCAAAATGTCGAGTCGTAAACTCATGGGAACTACAAGCTGTGGCTCCTCAACATCGACATCAGGATTGTACCTATAAAGAACTCCTTGCTGCATAAAGTAACCTCGCTCAGACCAGCGTTTTTCTTCTAAAGCGTCATTACTTTCAAGACCACTGATTATTTTCTTTAATTCTGGATCACCTAATTGAGCATGTCGCAGATCAGTGGGAGTTCTAGAGGGTAAGTCAACAATGACTGAACAAATACCACACTGATCTTTATTGTCTTCTTCGCAGGTAGGAGGACTTAACGTATCGGCGACAACGTTGGCTCTGCCTGGAGTGTATTCGAACTGAATATTAAACTCCTGTAACTTCAGTGCCCACCGAACTAATCTACCAGACGGCGACTTCAAACTCAACAACCATTTCAGAGGCTGATGGTCACTACCTATTATAACTTGTTGACCTTCAATATAACCTCTGAACCGATCAACTGACCACACTACCGCAAGAGCTTCCCTCTCGGTAGTGCTGTAATTACGCTCGGCAGGGTTTAAAAGGCGGCTTGCATACTCAATAGGCCTTTCATCCTTTCCGTCACCTTGCAGCAGTACTGCACCGAGAGCGTAACTACTCGCATCTGTACGCAAGACAAATGGTTTCGAGTAATCAGCTTGAACAAGTATGGGCGCAGACGTTAAACGTTTTTTCAACTCCTGAAACGCCTGATTTTGCTCAGGACCCCATACCCAAGTCTGATTCTTCTTCAAAAGACGTGTTAAAGGTTCAGCAACCTCTGAAAAGTTCAAAATAAACTTTCTAAACCACGAACAGGTCTGAAGAAAAGTTTTGAGATGCCGTGGAGTGCTCGGTGCCTTCATGTCCGCCACAGCGCGAACTTTGTCATGATCAGGCGAAACCCCATCCTGAGTAATGACATGGCCCAAATATTTCACTTCTTCGCGAGCGATAACACACTTATCACGGTTGGCGCGTAAGTTAAACATACGCAACCTCTCAAAAACTGCACGTAAATCAGCCACATGCTGATCGAAACTCTCTGATATAAGGAGCAAATCGTCTTGATAAGCTAAGAGTGTCACATTCTTAAGTGAGGCGCCTGTGCGCAGCTTATCAATGAGACGCTGACAGGTGGAAGGAGCGTTCTTGAGACCAAACGGCATCCTTTTGAAACGGTAAGTACCGAAAGGTGTTAAAAAGGCCGTTTTGTCTCTATCACATTCGCGGACAGACACGTTCCAAAATCCACTACGCATATCTAGTGTACTCATGATGCAATTGCGCTTGGTAGACTGCACTAATTCGTCTATAAGCGGCATCGGATACACATCAGTTTTCGTAACTGCGTTAAGCTTTCGGTAATCTACGCAAAAACGAACTTGACCGTTCTTCTTAGGCACTAACAAAGCGGGAGAACCCCATGCTGATTCGCACTCTTCTATTATATCATCAGCTAACATCTTTTGTATTTCAGAATGCATAAGCTTTCTTTTAGCTGGAGTTAACCGATACGGAGGGACTGCGATCGGAGCGTGGTCACCGGTATCGATGACGTGCTCTGCAAACGTAGTTGGTTCGCCTCTTAATTCAAAAACGTCCTGATTTTCAGACAGAAATTTGGCAAGAACCTCGCGCTGCTCGTCGCTAAGCTGTGACGCTTCCTCGTCCCTAAGCACGCTACTTATAGACACACTCTTAACGTGGTGTGCTGGTTTTTCAAAAAGAAGATTAAACTGCTCAGAGCTATCAGCAAAGTGCCATTTTGCATTACCGAAATCTATACTAATATTAAAATGAATCAAAAAATCTATACCTAACAGACTTTCATTACTATCCGCGTCCGGAAAAATTAAAAAACTGACGAGCCTGGTTCTACCTTCAAGAGTTACATTTACCTCGGTAGCAAGTACATTCAATAACCTACTTTTACCATCTGCGAGTTTTACATTTTCCATGCGCGAGGACATAGGATAACCTTTGGCCTTTAGGAGAGCGTATAGCGTATGGCCGGCAACACAGCATTTAGCTGCCGAATCTACCATCGCGGTACCGTTTTCACCTAAAATACTAATTTTTAGCACGGGCCGACAAAAAGATTGAACCTCATTATTACCGAAAAAATGTTGCGAACCACTGGTAATTCCGCACAATTGTTGACAATCAACATTTTCAAAACAATAATTAACATCGTTTGTGTTCCCGGAAAAATGTTGAGAACCACTGGAATTTACGGAAAAATGTTGACGACCACTGTTTTCCACGGAAAAATGTTGACGACCACTGTTTTCCATGGAAAAATGTTGACGACCACTTGCAAAACCGGAAATATGTTGAGAGTCGTTGGTGCTGTTATAAAATGGATTATAATCACAAACAGATCTGGAATTAGGCATAAAATCGTGAGCACTAGATTTTGATCCTTCGGAATTACCAGATAATGATTGACAACCATTGAACATTACCGACCGTAAATCGCTTTTATCATTATTCGACTTTGACGGCGACGCAAACACACATCGTAGATTTAGTACAAACACACGTTTCAGTACATAAACAAACATTTTCCTTATTTACACAATAACAATTTCCAAAATGACCACTCTGAGTCATAGAAGTATTATATACTCTGTTATCGATACAAAAACTATCATTTAAAGGCACAGAAATAACATTAACATCGTTATTAACGAAAGACATCGCTTGTGAACCACAATGATCATTTAAATTAGAACATAAACTCTGCGAATTACAAGCTACTTGTTTATGTAAACGTTTACTATAAGGAACACTATTATCAGAATAGTAAGTATCCATAGTGATCAAATTACAAGAACTTTTATTAGTAACAGAACCCCCAGTGACATACGTGGGGTTACCTCCAACACTGTGAGAAGACGTAGACTCGGTGCACGAAGGAGTGGGCGCGTTCGCCTTGCCGGCAAACATCACGCTACCTCGCTGTGGCGGGGTAGGCGCTTGCGGTGGCGGCGCGCTGGTTTCGTCGCGTTTGTCGCTACGCGAAGGGCGCGTACGACTCGACTTAACGCGGACGGTGGGTGCACAATAATCACGTGCCGAACTTAGGGAATAGAACGCGGAATGTTCACCATTTTCCCCGGTATTATTTTTACACTTCGCGCACTTCGATTTTATTACATTTGCGGCACCACAACCGTAACACCTAATGTCTTTTGAGTCTTCACTTTTGGAGATATTTTTGTCACTATTTGTTAACTTTTCACACTTTTCTTTGGTGTGACCATTACGTTTACAGTAAACACAGAATAACTTCGAATTCCCTGCCTTCTTCGTCGTTGAGTCGCTCGTGCGTCTAACGACGGCTGCAGCAGAAGAGCGAGAAGAATGATCCGACGTGGAGGCGCGCGCAGGCTCGGCTGCGGCGGCGGCGGCAGCGCGAGAGCCCTCTTCGCGGCTTGATGACGGCTTCTGAGCTCGTGACTCATTTAGAGAGTCTTCCACGGCTCTTGCTTTCTTTAGCAACTCGTCGAACGTCGAAACTTCGGCTCTGTCGATTCGCTTCCGAATGCGGCGATCCAATAACCCAAATGCCATATCCAACTCGACCCGTTCACATAGGTCTTCCTGTGGTAACTTGGCTAACAAGGCTCGGACCTTAGCAATGAATAAGTCCGTATTTTCTTTACCTTGTGAGAGGGAGAATAACTCGACGTAAATACGAAACGGTGGGCGGCGTTCACCGTAGGCACTTCGTAGCCTCGTGATGGCTTCATCCCACGTTTTCGTTGTACGCTTGACGCCTTGCCACCACGTTCCCGCCGATGAAGTCAACAGCATAGACATACCTAAGAGCGCGTTAGCGTCGCTTATACCCAGGCATGATTTATAAACTTCTATTGCATCTATGAAGTTTTCCACGGATTCTTCTGGATTTCAGCTGAACTTTGATGTGCACTTCGAGAAATTGGCTGTTGTAGACCTCATGACGCCCATTGCGGCGTTGGCGGTACATGTACTTGCGTCTGCCGACACGTGCGGCGTCAACGAACGTACTTCACGTAAGAGTCGACTGCAAAATTCGGCTTGCGACTGCTGAAGAGTAGTAAGCAATGTAGTAAGCGCTTCCTGAGTCATTGAAATATTGCTTGATGGCTTTGATTCTTAGAGAATTGACTCGTCGGATGCTTGTAACGACTTGCGGCTTCGCGGCATTTTGCAAACACGTTGGTGAAAACTTGGAACCAACGGCTCGTGGCTCTTTCAGCCAGCAAAATAAACGAAGCTGAACGCAAAACAGCTAACAACGGCAGTCCTTGTCGATTGTAGTGTCGGTCGTATCAAGATTCCGAAAACTTTTCTAGAACCCGCGACGAGAAAAAGTTCGATTCGCGCACAAAGACACCGACCCCTTGTTTTTATTATCACAAAACACACGTTGGGCGCCAAAATGTAGTCGGGGTGGGTCAGGTCCAGTTAAAGAGCTTTGTTACACGATAAAACTTTTATTAGAAAAGTTCGTACAAGCGCACCATTTGCTTTCTTAAACTACTCTCTCTTATAATACATGGTTTACGTGATTGGTTCTTACAATATTCAAATATGATTCAAACTGACCAATCTCTGATCAGTAAGCCTTGTCCTTGAAGTGACCGTGGCCACCATTGGTTAGAGCGACCACAGACAAACTGTAGTGTCTATGGGCGCGTTCGGAAACGCGATACTTAGCCTGGCGAATACCGCTGAGGCGGAATACCTTTGCCTCTGCGACCAGAGACTATACGAGCATCCGCTATAATTTGTAAAAGTATGAGTACATAATATTAAAAAGGGTATATTATTAATAATATTGTTCTGTACTCTGTATTAATAATAAATAAATTAGAAATATACCTAAGCGCATTAAAACTAACTCTTTGAGTAATTTCTGATAAAAACAGAAATGTATTTTAGTCACACACACTACAAATAAATTTCTGTAACAGAAGTTACATAAACAGTTAAAACAAATTTGTATAAATAAAAGACGTTATTCTGAATTACGAAAATTTTATTTTAATCTTAAATCTTACTACCTTGTAATCTTTACATACCAGGAGTGTATCTTCTGCAAATAAAACACAATAATTAACATACTACATCAATGTTTCCCATAGTTATGCATTTGACGCAAATATTGGCGGATGGAGCAAAGATTTCCTCTTACAAAGGTGAAATACAGCTGAGATCTTATTTTTGTTCACACTAACTTTAAGTCAGCTTTGTGAAGAGAAAATAAACGATTATTTTATTTATTTATTTATTTCCATTGTCAGTCTTTATTTGCCTGAAGAAAACAGAATTATAAACAAAAAATGAGAAAAACATTTTTGAGGTAAGAATTGTCATTTCATGCTACATGAAGATTCAGTTGTATACAGGCAAATATAAATACGTGGAAATAATGACCGAAAGTACATACATACACATGAACTATGCTCCATACCTACTTGTGTAAAATACTTTTACGTATGGAAAACGTACCACTTATAGTTTTTTTTTTTTCAATTATACTTGACGGGATACGCAAAAAATATGACGGTCAGAATGTAAAGAATATCAGTGTTATTTATAAAAACTTGTTTCCACTAAAACAGTCGTAAAATAGACTTTTTTTACTTATTACTATAACTTTAAATTATAAAACGACACAAATTATTATCGTGAACACATATAGGTTGGCAAAAAAGAGTCTGTCGTGGTAACCATTGGAACTAAAATATTTTTTTGGTGGCAACACTGCTTTGTTTATCATCAACAAGTAGCTAATCTGTCATTGTGTTATGTTCCCAGTTGTATTTTACTTATTTTTAATTATCTATCAATTATTAATGCTTTTGAACATATAAAAAATGAATAAAACAATAAGGAGTAGTGGTGTGAGCTGTGATATAGGTACTAAGTTTTCGTAAGAAATTTGGCGGAATCTGAAGCGAAACAAATTTTGTCTCCGATTGACAATGTTACGAAAGAACTGCCGACACGACAGGTATTTATCCAAGAAATTTATCTTTTATTCAATGCCAGTCATTGTTTTTCCTTTCTAATACTAAGTTTTATCGGCATTATAAGTTTCAAGCCATTTTATTGTTTTATTTACTAATAGATTATTGAGGTTATGTTTTCTAGTTTGACAAATCGCGTGTACGTTAACTCTTGATGTTTGATACTTGAAATTGAAAAATGTACCTACATGAAATTAATATGATTGTCTTTATGTTTTTTTCAAGGTAAATCTCACAGTACAATTAGAGAAATTGTTAATGAAGGTGAAAAAAATTAAGGATTTTTTCTACACCTGGAGGAACACCAAACAGTTGGCGGAAGAAAGAATTAGACGATTTTGATCTGTGTGCAAAGACAAAAGACAAAAAGTTAAACACTATAACGAAACAGGCAAGTATATTTTTTTTTTTGTTAATGCTATTTTCGCATACCACAGTAAAAAAAGTATAATTTATATTTATTATTTTTCAGGTGCCTATATATTACCTATAGTTTGAGGAGACAGGTTGTAATGGGAGCCGTAAACGTGTAAGAAAGATTTTTACAGTATTTAGATTTCATAAATAAGAAATGTAAAACTGACACATCAGTGTTAATGGAAAAAATCTATCATAGCACTGAAAAGGAATTCAAGAATGATGTTATGTCACGTTTTTCTTTTTAAATAAAATCTAAATTTTAGCGTGTTATTTCATTTTCATTGTCATGTGAATAGTGATAATGTTATGTACCCCACACAGACATACCTGACACCTTCATTAGTCAACTGTTCAAGTTTATTCGATATTGCCCGTACCTTTCGAATGCGACATATTATAGGTACTCTCTGACTTCCGATTAGTTTCCGACAGTAAGCAGCTGTAAGTCGCCTTCTTGTCGACTATAAACTGTCAGCATTAAAAGGACTCGTTCAGTTTCATTCATGTCAAATTTGATACAGGCATACCAACCATCGAATGGTTGTGAATACCCTAGATGGTGGCCGCAAATGCGATTGCTGAACATTATGTCTTATGTATCGGGTTCAATCGGCAATCCCTGAGTGTAATTTAATTAATTACAAAGTCTACAAACAACCTATACATAGGACAAAATTTGCCCAGCGTTTTCTTTTCTTTCTAGCTCCATATATTTATAATAAATTTAATGTAACTCTAGGTTTTCGGAAATATAATTCTCACATATTTAAAAAGATTTTACGAAACCACTTACTCTGCTTAGATTATAATAGCACTGAAGACACATTAATAATTCTGAAATAGCAAACTCAATACATACATACATTCATACATACAGACACACTATCAAACATCACAATCACAGACAAGCCAAAATAGTAATAAGTGTATTCATTTCATTGCTAAATTATTGTAAGTTTTTTCATTTGTTTCTTTTTCTTTCTTATGGAGCCTATTATCTTAAGTTCTCACTCGTTTGTTACTATACGGGTCACAGCAATGAAGAATAAGACCCCACTGTAATACAGTATCAACTAGTACGGGGGTATTGTGACTGTTACTGACGGCTTTATATGTATATTGTAATGTGAACAGTATCTTAAGCTAATAAATTGTGCACAAATAAATAAATAAATAAATTTTTAAACTGAATAAGTTTGCATTATGTTATTATGATGGCACTCTTAGATAAAAGGTTATTCTAGCGAAATAATGCGAAATCTACTAAATACAATGAAAGTAAAAGACTGTGTGCCTATCAAGTCTTGAAATCTTGACTGATGAGAATTTCCGGGATCTCGTGTTTGTGGATTAAAACAACAAGTATCTTATCACTTTTAGTCCTAGTATACAGGGTGGCCATACCTGCTAAGCAGGCGCCCTCATTTTTTCCAGACTCTTTTTTGCCAAGCTGTACGTTTCACCCCCGACTCGGAGGAAGAGTACAGGCTGGTCCAGCGGTACCTGACTGGCCTGGAGAAAGAAGAGGGCGTCGCCTGGTTCGCCTACTCCCTACCAGCGGAGAAGAACCTTAAAGTGGCCATAAGGGGGCTGCCAGCGGACACTAGCCCTCAGGAGATAGAGGACGAGCTGCGCAATTTGGGATACCAGCTGGAGTACGTGCGTCACATCAAGGGCGCACAAGGAAGACCCGGCTGCGTATTCCACGCTGTTGGGCCCCGGAGACAGGATTAGGTTCCCGGGGTACCATATTTACAGGCAGGACGAACGGTCGGCACTCCAGAACTACCGTGGTCTGGTAGTACTGGTAAGGCGAAGAGTCGTCCACCAGGAACTCCCCTTGCCGTCACTCGGCACGTTTTACGCGCTGGGTGTTCAGCTGCACGTAGCCGGCGAGGACATAGACGTGTACGCCTGTTATAAGCCGCCCGCAACTCACTTAGATACATCTGAGTTGCGGGCCCTAATATCGGGCTCTACGCGTCCCACTCTCCTCGCCGGTGACTTGAATTGCAAGCACCCGGCGTGGAACTCGTGCCGCACGAATACCGGGGGGAGACGGCTCTTAGCTGATGCCGAAGCCTTCGGTTACACAGTGTCCGGCCCAGAGACACCCACCCACTACCCAGACGCTGTCTCGTACATGCCGGACGTGCTGGACATTGTGGTCCACCGAGGGCTACACTGCCAGATCACCCAGCATGTGATTGACGACGAGCTCCAGTCGGATCATCACCCGGTGCTCGTCGTCCTTTCGGGTGTGCCGACCCGCCTGAAACCTGTGGCGCCACGTCGACGTATAGACTGGACCCAATTTTCAGAGGAAGTAGAGACCACCGTGCCGACTCGGCCCATCGCTACTTCCGCGGACGTCGACAGGGCGGCGCGTGACGTCACTGCTTGCATACAGAGCGCCTTGCAAACGGTGACTACTGTACAGCCGCAGGAGAGGGGGCTACTACCGCCTCTACCTCCGCGGCTGTCAAGGATGATCGCCGAGAAGAGGCGCCTACGCAAGCAGTGGCAACAGCTCCGCTGCCCCACACTCAAGACGCAGCTTAACCGTCTCGCGGAAAGGGTCAAGGCCGAGTTACAGGCCCAGACTGCCGCGGGCTGGGAAGAAAGAATCGATGAAGCGACGGACAGCTGGCCGTCGATACACAGATTGTGCGGCCAGTTATCGAATACCCCAGCCCCGTTGCGTCCCTTGTTGAACAGCGACGGGGCGCTCAAATACGTAGCGGAGGACCGGGCGGAGGTCTTCGCCGATCACCTGGAGCGTCAGTTCCGCCCAAACCCGACTCAAGACAACGACCATGTCGCAGCAGTCGAGAAACACCTGGGAGACTACTTCGCCTTGCCGATAGCTCCCGATGAAGAGCCGATCTTTTTCTCGCCCAACGCAGTGCGACGCGCCATCCTGAGGACGAAGCCCAGGAAGGCCCCCGGTGCTGACGGTATCACCAATACAGTGCTGCGCCACCTGCCGTACCGAATGGTAGCGGCGCTGGCACGCCTGTTCACGGCGATACTGCGCACCGGCACCTTCCCCGATTCGTGGAAGGAAGGGCGCTTCGTAATGCTGCCCAAGGCGGGAAAGAACGTGCTGAAGCCGGAGAGCTATCGGCCGATCACCCTGCTGCCGACAGTCTCCAAGGTGTTCGAAGCACTCCTGCTGCGACATCTCCTACCGCACACGACGCCGCGCCCGGAACAGTTCGGGTTTCGGGCGGAGCATAGCACGACGCTCCAGCTGTCGAGGGTACTGCACCACCTCGCAGCTGCGCGCAATAAGAAGGAGTACGCGGTAGCAGTATTCCTCGACATGGAGAAGGCCTTCGACCGTGTGTGGCATGAGGGCCTCATTTATAAGATGGCCACCACTGACGCACCCCGTCGCGTAGTTAAGGTGGTCTCTACTTTCCTCTCTAATAGAACTTTCAGGGTGGTGGTTGATGGGGCGCTTTCCAGCGCCAGGCCGGTGCTCGCGGGCGTACCGCAGGGCAGCTGTGTCTCGCCGGCGTGTTACCTACGTTACACCGACGACATCCCCACCACTCCGGACGTGATGCTCGCGCTGTATGCGGACGACGCCGCGTACATCTCTACCTCGCTTAATGCGAAGTACGCGGCCGTCAAAATGCAGCGAGCGCTAGAGCTCCTTCCCGAGTGGCTCGCCAAATGGCGACTATCGGTGAACGTGGGTAAGACGCAGGCCATAATCACCGGCCACGTCCAACTCCCACCACCCTTGAAGCTACAAGGAGCCGACATCGCGTGGTCGCCTCGGGTCAAGTACCTGGGGGTAACCATCGATCGTCGGCTCACCATGGGTCAGCACGTCCGCCAGGTCGCTGCCAAGGGGAGAGTCGCCCGCTATCTCCTCCGGCCCGTGCTCTCAACTCGAATCCCGGCGCGCGTCAAGCTGGGCGTGTACAAGATGTACGTGCGCCCGGTGTTGCCGTACGCCGCCCCCGCTTGGTTCGCCCTCACGAGCGAGTCGAGCCGGAAGTTGCTCCGCGCCCAACAACATCTGGCGCTGCGGACCATCGTGAATGCTCCTCGCTACGTGAGGAACGACATCATCCAGCGGGATCTCGGGATCGAGAGCCTGGATGATCATGTGCGGCGCCTCGCGAAAGGGATGTTCGCGCGTGCCGACGCGTCTGATTGGCCACATGTCAAGCAGATCGCGCCCTGGCATACGCGGCCCCCTGACGCGAGACCTCTGCCCCGCGACCTGGTCAGGGACGACTGACACCATGACCGGATTGACTCCCGGGTAAGTCGCACCCAGGTTACACGCGGCTTACCTTGACAAACAGAACTCTACACTCATAACACACACTCGCTGCGTGGCGTGTTCTAAGTTAATATAGGCATGTCACGTAACGAAATCAGACACTCACCTCTTAACAGGCGCCAAGACACACACGTGCGCGCGGACGGGCCCGCGTGTCGCGTTAACATGGGCGGTGTCACACAGTACAATGCCGCCCATACGCACATACTGCCCCTTAGCTTAGACCGCTACCGGCTTGCTCTGGAAAACGGGATAAGCGGGGGCGCGCACTTTACTCTGTGGGAGCGTCGAGTCGGCATCTTGTCGCAGGTCGTCTCTCGCCGGGCCTCCCCCGGGTAACCGGGGGTCTCACCTGGCGGGGACAGACCGCCAAGATGTCGTGAAGAAAGCGGCGTTGATAGTAACTCAACGTCGCGGCGCGACAGAGACACTCATAGCAACCACTCACATGGACGCGTTATTTTTAACGCGTCCAAAACTATCTATGGCCCAAGGGGCAACCATAGTGAGGGGCCCGTATTAGCGGACCACCGCGAACCCTCCGCGGCCAGGGAGCGATGCTCTGGCGCCGCCCGCCGCGCCCCCTTACGGGGACGTAGCGAAATCCAACACGTTTAAGTTTAGTTGTGAAATCCACGCCATGGGCGACTGATTAAGAAATAAATACGTCTTCAAGTTTTAAAAGTGAGTTTTAATAAGTGAACCAAATAGTAGTTCCTCCAATCCAGCAAACAAATAAATGTGAGGCCTATAAACCTCACAAGTATTTTATTTTTCAATAGATTTATCATCTAGAAACTCCTTTACGGTGTAGTATGCCTTGGATTCAAGAAATCTTTTCAATTTATTAATAAATATATTTGTTTTGTTTTCTTCTCTAATATTATTTGGTAATTTGTTGTAAATTTTTATGGACATAATTAAAGGGCTGGTTGAGTGCATTTTGATTCGGGATTGAGGTTTGTTTATTTTGTTTTTGTTGTGTCTAAAGGTGTATCTTTTTTGTGTCTCTTCGCAAGTAGTGTAGACATCTTGATGTTTTTTGACAAATTTACATAATTCTAAAATATATAAACAGGGAAGTGTGAGTATTTTATGTTTTTGGAAGTGTAGTTTGCAGCTATCTGTTTGTTCTATGTTTGTTATTATTCGAATTAACTTCTTTTGTAAAATAAATATGGTTTGTGAGTCTGTACTGTTACCCCAGAGCATGACCCCATAGCTGAGCCATGCCTGGGCGTATGCATAGTAGGTAACAAGTGCAGTTTGCAGGTTAGTGGTTTTTTTAATTTCGCGTAAGGCGTATGAGAATTTGGATAATTTTGCTCGTATTTTTTGTATGTGGGATTTCCAATTTATGTGGGTATCTATAGACTAACCGAGAAGAGTAAATTCATTCACTTGTTCTAGTTTTTTGTTATTGAACATAAAATTTAGTTTTAAAGGGGATTTCTGATGTGGATGGAACGTAATTAGTTTAGTTTTAGTGAAATTAATTTCTAGATTATGATCTTCCATCTAGTTTGCAGCTGTAGAAAGAAGAGAGTTTAATTTGGCGTTTATATTTTCGTCGGTTCGGCATGAGGTAAGCAAAGAGATGTCGTCGGCAAATAATACACAAGGTCCGTTAATAGATTTAGGGAGGTCGTTAATATAAATTAGAAACAAAAGGCAACCTATTACGCTACCTTGAGGAATAGATGCGTTAACTGTTTTCCTGTCCGATCTTATTTTAATTATTTCATTACTATTTTTATCGTAATATTCAATTTCTATTATTTGTTCCCTATCTTTTAGATATGAAGCAAACCATTTATGAGCTTTTCCTCGTATTCCTATTCCTTGTAACTTATCTAATAATATGTTAAATTTTACCTTGTCATAGGCTTTAGTCACATCTAGGAGCATACCTATGGCATAGTTTTTATTATTAATGATAGTTAGAGCCTCTTGTACGTATTTATAGACCGCTAACGTAGTAGACCTATTTTTACGGAAACCGTTTTGGCAGTCGTCAAGTATTTTGTACTTTTCGCAAAAAGAATAAACGCGGTCACACATAGCCTTCTCAAAGATTTTAGATGCAGTTGGTAACAGCGCGATAGGGCGATAATTGACGGGTCGGTTTTAGAATTTTTCTTATGTATGGGATTTATCAGAGCGTGTTTGAGTAAATTGGGAAAAATTCCTTCTTCAAATGATTGGTTAACTAGTTTATAAAATGGTAGGGTCAGTTCATCTGCACATTTCTTAAGTAGAAGGGGGGAAGTTCGTCTAATCCAAAGCTCATTTTATTTCGTAGATTTTTTATTATTTTATTTATTTCATAAGGATCGACAGGGCTGAGAAACATAGTGTTTTCTGTGGGGCACACCACGGGAGCTCCCTTTGCCAATGAAGGTTTTTCCCCAATTGAAGCAAAGAAGTCGTTGAAAATATTAGATATTTGTTTAGGTTCAGTTATCAAATTATTGTTTTTATGTAATTTTATGTTCGTTTTTTCGCTTTTTATTGATTTATTTGTTCTTTCGTTTATTATACTCCACATCGTTTTAACTTTATTAGTTGAATTTTTTATTTTGTTTATAAATTGTAGTTTTTTTGCTGTTTTAACAGATTGCTTTAGGGTTTTTTCATATTTTTTGTAATATTTTGATAATATGGGGTTGCTTGTTTTAGTGGTAAGTATTTTGAGTAGTCTTTTGTTTTTGCAGGACAATTTGAAACCTTTTGTAAGCAAGTATTTTTTATATTTAGTTTTTATTTTTATTTGTTGCAGAGGAATACACTTGTTTAAAATTTTATTTAATGTATTATTAAACGCAGAGTAGTTCTCATCTATATTTTTATTTGATAATATTATTTCGTTCCAATTTTGTTTTTTTAATTCAGATTTGAAGTTTTCTATATTTTGGAAAGTATACAATCGTTTTTTTGTAATCCAGTTAGCTTTTTTATTATTTTCGCTAAGTACTTTCATGTGAAAAATGGTAGCACAGTGGTCGGAAAAACCTAATTGTTCTACGCTAGCATTAGTGTTTCTATTATTAAAATTTGTAAAAATTAAGTCTAGACATGTTGAGGTAGTTCCAACATGAGGTCTAAGAACAGATTAGTTTTCAAGCAACTGTCTAAGACGTTTATATTTAGATCTCCTCCTATTATTACGTTATATTTTAAATATTTATTATTAATATAAAACAGCATTTCTTTTAATTGGCGAATAAATACTTCTGTTCCAATAAATAGTAACTATAAGTACATTTTCCTTAGGTAATTCTATTGCACATAACTCTATACAATACTCAACAGACATATTACTAATATCACTTGTATTCGAGATCATTTTTAACCCCCGACGCAAAAAGAGGGGTGTTATAAGTTTGACGTGTCTGTCTGTCTGTCTGTCTGTCTGTCTGTCTGTGGCATCATAGCTCCCGAACGGATGATGCGATTTCAATTTTAAAAAAAATGTATTTAAGGTGACTTATCTGCGAGTGTTCTTAGACATGTTTGATGAAAATCGGTTGAGCCGTTTAAAAGTTGTGGGGTGGAAAGTGGGGAAGAGTAACCGAATGTCAGCAAATATACTCGAGTGGGGTCTCAAATGAAAGCGCACTGAAAGAGAATATTGATGAATTAATCGAAAGTGTTCTTAGCTTCGTTTGATTCTACATTATATTAAGTATATACCTATAAAAAGTACAAAATAAAAAATTTAATTTAAAAATTTAAAAAACCCCCGACACAAAAACCTAATTTCCCTTTAAAAAGTAAAAAATAATAAAAAATAACTCAATCTTAAAGTACCTAAGAATGTATTAATAATTCAAAAAAAAAAACGTCGCGTTGGGGGACCGCTCCGCGAGTGCAGACGTCGTTGACTGCTTAGTTAAGTAATAAGACTATTGGTAATTAAATTGTTAGGTTAGGAGCGGTCCCCCAACGCGGCGTATTTTTTTTTTTTGAATTATTAATACATTCTTAGGTACTTTAAGATTGAGTTATTTTTTATTATTTTTTACTTTTTAAAGGGAAATTAGGTTTTTGTGTCGGGGGTTTTTTAAATTTTTAAATTAAATTTTTTTGTAACAAGATACAGACGCCGCCGCCGCCTCCTCGAGTACGGCGACAGTAGGATGCTGCCATTTTGTAGCCGCTGAACTGAAGATGACTCAGTTTTTCTGGTGATAGCCAAGTCTCACTTAGACATATAGCGTTATATATTGTTTTTTCATGGATGAAGGCCTCAAGTAGATGCTGTTTGTTATAGATGCTTTGTATGTTCTGGTATAGGATGTTAAAATGTTGTTCTGTGGTTTCGAAAGTTATAATTTTTATTAAATTCGTTGTTATTTGGTTTGTTATATTGTGTAGTGAGGGTTTTTTCTTCGTTGTTTACTAATTGGTCGTTAGATATTATGTTGTTTTTACGGTATGTCGTCTCTGTCTCTCTGGTCATCTTTCACTTACTGAAATCCGTTTTCCATCTATAAATAATTTATTATTACGTATTACTGCATATTGGCCATTTCTCTAGCATTTCCTCACGCAATAATTTTCTTTCCCTTTCGTGCATTTTCATTTAAAAATTCTGAGACATGTATTTTGGTTCCTTGAAAGTAATGGCTGTTCTCGACAATATATCTAGTCATTTTTTTGCTTAGAAGCTCAACAATTAGGGGTCTGCTTTTCATGGTAAATCTTCCTATACGTTTTGTTTCTTCTATGTATCCATTAAGGTCTACTTGCAGTATTTCATAAAACATTTCAATCAATCTGTTGTGAAGTTCATTTTCAGACTCATTGTAGAATTCGGAGAAGCCATATATTACTATTTTCTTGTAGTCGTTCTCTGTTTCCTTAACTTCTTTAGTTGGTGGTAGAAATTTCATACTTTTTATTTCATTTTTCAGTGCTTCATTTTCATCACTTAGCTTATCAATTTTTTTGTTTATTTCTTCTAGTTCCTGAGTTTTTTTATCGTTTTGTTTATATAAGAAATCAGTTTTTCCTTCAATATCCTGTTTGAGTTTGGTGATTGCTTTACTTATTTCAATTTCAATTGTATTTTTCAGTTCTGATATGATACATTCATTGTTTTCCTTTAGACGCTGTATTATAATTTCGCTCAGATTTTCTAGTGAGATGGTCGGTGATATAGGTACCCGCGTTCATATTGGCATTAATATCTGAATCTTCTTGTTGGTGCATAGTATCTCCGAGTAGGCATGAGTCATCAGTTATTGAGCTGTCGTTGAAAATTGTAGTTTTCTTTCTAATGGTGACGTTATTGTTGCTAGTATTTTCCGGGGGGGAAATTGGGGGATTGGTTTTTTTGTAGTCTTGAAGTCTTAAAGGTGTGTTTATATTCCCTGTTTTTGGAGCCTTGCAGCGGCATGCCTGGCATTGCCATGTTTTTTTATGCTCTGGCGTCATGCTCTTGAAGAGATCAATGGTTATGTTCGAACATTGTAGATCATATTTATCCTGACGTGGTAACAAACAAGCGTTTCTATATTATCTGGTGGGGTTTGTTTACATCCTGCACAGGCACACACAGTCATAGATGACATCTGGATTTTTTATGATAGCGCCCTCTAGTGTGTAATGAACGAACTCAATGAGTATCGTAGGTGGGTGTTGATAGACGATCGAAAGCGAGCGATAGTGCTTTCGTTATTTGTCGCTAGATGGCGCTGTTACAAATGCAGAAAGTTTTGCACTTTCTATTGCTTTGCAATATTTATCCACTTAGGTATTCAATGTCTGATTCTAGCGGGAACTTTAAAAAAGAGCGGTCGAAAATTTTCGTCAATTTTCATTTTTTATTAAATATTTTCTAGTTTCTTGATGAGTAGGTAATAAAAAACAATTGCGCTAGGTGTACAAACGTAAAATATGGTGGGAAATGAAGGGGGCGGGGATAACCCGCCCACTTCACATAAACGTCCTCGGCCTGAGGCCGGAGACGCAGGGACTGGGATGGACTGTGGTGATGGCGGCGGCGGTGAGCTATCTGACCTTATTTAAAACCAGACTATAAAAGACTATATCCAGAAAATGCCACTTATGTAGACTTTAAAGTGTTCATTGAAGCTTCAAATAATAAGGATAGAATAGGCAATAAGAGCCCTATCTATCTCAATCATATATTCTCCAGCGAAATAAAAGGGGTGACGGCTATACAACGAATAAACGCAAATAAAATAGCAGTAATATTTAAACAGTATAATACGGCCAATAACTTTATTAACAACAGCGCTTTTCTCAACAAATATGGCTTGAAAGCATTTATTCCGGCTGCGCAAATAGAAAAAACAGGTATAATTAGATTTGTACCAGCAAACATTTCGAACAAGAACTATACACCAAACTATCATCAATATATGAAATAATAGCTGTAAGAAGATTCACCAAGAAGGTAGGACAAGAGCGAGTACCACTACAAACAGTTAGCATTACTTTTCTATCGAATATTCTTCCAGACAATGCACAATATGATTTGTTTTCATACAGAGTTTTTGAGTATGTACCCCCATTACAGCAATGTTTCCGTTGCTTTAAATTTAACCACTCTGCTAGAATATGCAATGGCAAACAAAGATGTTCCATTTGTGGAGGTGAGCATTTATATAAAGAATGTGATAGACCAACAGAGATCTGCTGTTGCAATTGCAGCGGGCCTCATCTTGCGATTTCTAGATTATGTCCAATTAAGTTGAATAAAATTTTAGAAAAGAAAAATAAGATTACCTATGCAAGTGCTACATTGACGAAACAACACATGAGTGATAATATTGAATTTCCACCTCTGCTACCTCCAAAAATGAAACCAACTGACACTGTAAATAAGTCTGTAAATAAGTCTGTACATACATCTGTAAATAAGTCTACATCTGTAAATAATACTGTACATAGTGTAAATAAATCCAAAGATGTCCCGAAAGTAGACATCAAAGCCCAAATAGTTGCCAACAAAGATGTACTTATGGCCCTGGTACAGACGTTGGTAGAACTGGGTAATAAGGGAGATAATACGCCTACCACCGTAAATAGTATTAAAGAAACCCTACTTAAAAATCTCAAGTAATGGATCCAAGTCACACACTGTCTAAGCTGCGTATTGCTCAATATAACATTCAAAGTGCTAATAGTAAAAAACCCTTATTGATTCAATTCTTACAAAAACAAAATATTGACATTTGCTTACTTAACGAAACATGGTTTAAAGATAATAGTTTTAGAATACCTGGATATAATATTTATAATAAAAATTCCAAAAATACTCATAATGGTGTAGCAATACTGATTAAACCATATTTAAAGTACAAAGTTTTAAACACTAGATTTTATGAAGACATTCAAACTGTTGCTCTGTCCTTATCTACTGTACATGGTAGCTGACTATTCTTTGTGTATACTGTCCTCCTACTAGTGGACATATACGGATCAATAGATTACATAATATTATTAATGATCTTCCAAAGCCCATATTTGTCAGTGGTGACTTCAATGCACACCACATTGCATTTGGTTGTCTATCCACTAAAGGCAGAGGTCATGATTTATTTAATATCATCGATGACTTGGATTTATGTATTTTAAATGATGGTAGTTTTACAACTGTTAACAACCCGCGACGGAATCCGTCTGCAATTGATGTTAGCTTTACTAGTGCTAACCTCGCAGCAATATGCGAGTGGTCTGTACATGATGATGCCATGGGCAGCTATCACTACCCAACAATAACAGAGATTTCACTGCAAATAGATAAATATCATATTAATCCCCCTGTTGATAGGTTTATATATAAAAAAGCAGATTGGGAAAAGTATAAAACTATTTCTAAAACAATATTCAATGATTTAGTCCTAAAACTGTATGACCCTATTTCAACCTATAATAATTTTTGTTCTCGATTGGATACTTTAAAAGATATGACAATTCCTAAACTTAATAAACCAAATAATTTTAAAAGCAGACTTCCAGCTCCATGGTGGAATGACATTTGTGAAAAATGTGTAATTGCCTCCTACAATGCATTGAAACTATATAGAAGTGAACCTAGTATGGAGAACTATTTAGATTATAAAAGAAAAGATGCACTTAAAAAAAGAACCATATCGGAACAAAAAGGAATAGGTTGGAATAACTTATGTAACACATTTAATAGAAGTACTCCTATAAGTAAGATTTTGAATCTTCTAAAAATGTTTAAAGGTATAAGAGCTGGCAATAAATCATATAAAGATGAGTTTATTTCCCAATTTCTAGATAACTTATCCGACAACAGCAATCTAAATAATATTAATAGTTTAGGCAATATTTTCGAATCAAATAATGATAATCTAAATTCCAAATTTTTGCTAAATCCTTTTACATGGTCTGAATTTAAAATGAGTTTGTTATCTCGGAAAGACACTACACCTGGTTTAGATGATCTCCCCTATTGTACTATTAAAAATTTAGATGAATCAGCACAAAAAATGTTTCTTAATATTCTTAATTTACTTTGGCATTGTAAATGTATTCCACAATCATGGAAAACACAATGTGTCATTCCGATACTCAAACCAGATAAACCTTCAGAGCTTGCCAGCTCTTATAGACCAATATCACTGTCTTCATGTCTAGGTAAATTATTTGAAAACATGATTAAAAATCGTTTGGATTGGTATATGGAATCTAACGGCTTAATTCCACATGTACAATATGGATTTCGTCGAGGGCGAAGTTGTGCAGACAGCTTCACTTCCTTAGTTTCAGACCTGAAACATGCAAAGGATAAAAAGTTACACACTGTTTGTGTATTCCTAGATGTTCAAGGTGCTTTTGACAGTCTGGATCCAGCTATACTTGTAGAAGTTATGTCTAGGTTAGGTGTGCCTGGCCAACTATGTAAATGGATATATAATTTTCTGACTAATAGAACACTCTATGTAAGACATAATAACACATTGCATGGACCAAAATGTGCATCTAGGGGTACAATGCAGGGTGCTATCTCCTTTGTTATACAATATTTACACAAGTGAAATCTGTAAATTTGTTAATAGTAATGTAGATATTCTGCAGTTTGCTGATGATATTGTTTTGTACAGTAGTAATTATAATGTAGAAATTGCAATTGACAATATTAACTGAGCCTTGTCCCAACTATTTCACTATTACAATGATGTGCTACATTTAAAAATTAATCCCTCCAAAAGCAGTGTTATGATATTTGGAAATGAGAATACAAATTCAAAAGTAGTTTATAACGGAGAATCTATAAATCCAGTAAATTCAAAGAAATTTTTAGGCATAGTAATAGATAGGAAATTAACCTTTGAGGAACATATCAAATACATATCAAAGAATGCTCTAAAAGGTTTAAATGTAATTAAATGTCTTGCAGGTGTCTCATGGGGAGCAGACCCGAAAATATTATCAATTTTGTATAAAAGTATAGTTAGAAGTCATTTTGATTATAGTTCACTAGTGTATATAAATAGTACTCATGTAAATAAACTAGATCTATTGCAGAACAGGGCTTTAAGAACAATTTCTGGTGCAATGTGCTCTACTCCCATAAGGGCCATGGAAGTGGAGACTAAAACTATGCCTTTAATTTTGAGACGCATTCTACTTGCAGAAAGATTCTGTCTTAAATTAATTGCTGCAAATAACAGGAAAGTAATAAACAAAATTGTACCTTCTGTAAGTAGAACTCTTGGGCCTCTAACAACAGGAGAGGATCTCTTGAACGGTAAATCCCCAACATTGCCCAAAATATTGCTGGAAACAGAAAACAGTTTTATTGGTATTAGAAAACAGTGCCCATGGCCATGTTACTCCTTCTCTTATCAGTGTATTTCGCATCCCGTTAAAGAATTACAAAATCCCATTAATAATAATTCAGATATGTTACAGTTTTTGGCAGATAATAAGAATTATCACGTTATTTACACTGATGGCAGTAAGGGGAGTGATTATGTACGTGCTGCTATATATGATCCACATGCTAAATTCTCCCAAAGCTTTGTTCTGTACAATTCATGTACTATATTCACTGCAGAGGCATATGCAGTTTATCAGGCATTATTATATATTCGCCAAATTAACAATTGTAAATACTTCTTGATTGTTTCTGATTCACTGAGTTTTATAAAAGCCCTAACTAACCTTACAGTTTCATTTAAGTCAAATTATATTCTGTATTTCATCAAAGAAATAATTCATCAATATTACCTTAAGCACATAAAAATTGTATTCCTGTGGGTACCTTCTCACCGAGGCATCTCTGGCAATGAACTAGTTGATAAAACCGCTTATGAAGGTAATAATGCTATTGATGTTAGAAATGCAATGGACATTCCTATGACTGACTTCCTGCAATGCATTAATGAAAATATATGTAAGTTATGGTTAGAAATGTAGAAGAAAGACCAAGACATCAAAGGAAAGTGGTATGGAAGTATTCAAGAAAGATTACCTGTTAGACCCTGGTACAATAGATTGAAGGAAGCCAGCCGAGACTTTATCACTACGATAAATAGATTGCGCTTTGGCCATAATACTGCTCCATCACACCTGGCTCGACTAGGCATTATTACAAGCAATACATGCCCACATTGTGAATCCCAAGAAGGAACCATTGAACATCTTATTTTTGACTGTCAAAACTTCTTGCTTGACAGATTAGTGTTGGCTAGTGAACTTAGTGAAGTGAACAAGTGCGATTCTTTATCCCGCCCGCCGCCACTTGAAGAGTTATTAAAAGACAAAAATACGTACAAACCGATATATAAATACATTAAAAATACTATTAAAACAATTTAAAAATGAAGTGAAGAAGTGATAGTGCAGTGTTCGATAATAAAATAAGATTTGACCTAAAGGTCCAGTTACCAGGTCATAAAATTCCAAAAAAAAAAAAAAAAAGTATTCAATGTCTATTTCTTACAAAGAAGACATGGTTTCGGCCTTGATTATATTATAGAAAGACAAGAAACAAAAAAAAAAAGAAGAATTGGAAGAAAAAGAAAACTAAATCAGACTTGGCTGTATGGGCTCAGCTCCCTTTGCCTGTCCCAAAGAAGGACGAAAAGAACCAAAAAAAAAAAATGTCTATTTCTTACCTTTTTGGGATGCACAGCAATTTGTTTCCTTTTTAATTTTCAATGTAGCGGGAATTATTTTCACATAAACAACTTTTTCCAGCAAATACGGAGTACTGAATGTTGGTCGTTAGCGTTGACACACTTTTTATTTTAGGTATTTCTTCACTTTACTTGTTAGATTTGAATATACTATAACTTCTGTCTCTGTTTTGTTCTTATCTTTCCACTTCTAATTACTTTTTATTGTGATAAAAACACTATTTCCATTTTTAAGAATAAAAATACACAGAGCTAATGTTTACTTGCGCACTGCAGCGCCCTCTCCCAGTGTTTCCACTATAATGATTCCTTTCCCCATGCCTCAATTCCGATTTCCCCTTCTCAGGACTTTTTTCCCCTCAAAAATTATTTTGCTGTAGTTTTGGCACTAGTGTAGTAACTAAAAGAAAAAAAAAGCATGGTTGGTTTTTTTCGACATGACATTGTCAGATATTGCAAAATTCACCAATCACGTAGCAGATAGACCACAAGCCTACGTCTTGACATCTAGTGGATTTCTCATACGCAAAAACCCTCATTATGCAACATTTCAGGCGAGGTTTAATATATGATTTCCTACAATTTCCCCTTTTATAGTATTTCCCCTTTTTCTTCCCCTCTGGACCCTGATTACCCCTTAAAAGGGGAATTTCCCCTCATTGTGGAAACACTGCCCTCTCCATTCATATTGTCTTTATATTTTTATGATTGTCCATATCATATTGTCTTTATATTTTTTCAAAGAAGAAGAAAACAATTAAGGATTTTTTCTACACCTGGAGGAACACCAAAACAGTTGGCGGAAGAAAGAATTAGACGATTTTGATCTGTGTGTAATTGAACAAAAAGTTCAACACCATAACGATTTTTTTTTTTTTGGTTCTTTTCGTCCCTCTTTGGGACAGGCAAAGGGAGCTGAGCCCATACAGCCAAGTCTGTCAACACCATAACGAAACAGCCACGTATTTTTTTTTTTTGTTTTATATTCAATTCAATTTTTATTCTAATATCTTAACTTAAATAAGTATACTTTAATTTGTACCGAAAATATTTGTATCATTATATTATTACTGTAGCAAATTATTATGTCTCAGGTTATAGGTTGGCAAAAAAGAGTCTGTCGTGGTAACCATTGGAACTAAAATATTTTTTTGGTGGCAGCACTGCTTTGTTTATCATCAACAAGTAGCTAATCTGTCATTGTGTTATGTTCCCAATTGTATTTTACTTATTTCTAATTAACTATCAATTATTAATGCTTTTGAACATATAAAAAATGAATAAAACAATAAGGAGTAGTGGTGTGAGCTGTGATATACTAAGTTTTCGTAAGAAATTTGGCGGAATCTGAAGCGGAACAAATTTTGTCTCCGATTGACAATGTTTACGAAAGAACTGCCGACACGACAGGTATTTATCCAAGAAATGTATCTTTTATTCAATGGCAGTCATTGTTTTTCCTTTCTAATACTAAGTTTTATCGGTATTATAAGTTTCAAGCCATTTTATTGTTTTATTTACTAATAGATTATTGAGGTTATGTTTTCTAGTTTGACAAATCGCGTGTACGTTAACTCTTGATGTTTGATACTTGAAATTGAAAAATGTACCTACATGGAATTAATATGATTGTCTTTATGTTTTTTTCAAGGTAAATCTCACAGTACAATTAGAGAAATTGTTAATGAAGGTGAAAACAATTAAGGATTTTTTCTACACCAGAAACACCAAAACAGTTGGCGGAAGAAAGAATTAGACGATTTTGATCTGTGTGCAATTAGACAAAAAGTTCAACACTATAACGAAACCGGCAAGTATTTTTTTTTTTTTGTTAATCGCATACCACAGTAATAAAAGTATAATTTATATTTATTATTTTTCAGGTGCCCATTCTACGTAATATATTACCTATAGTTTGAGGAGACAGGTTGTAAAGGGAGCCGTAAACGTGTAAGAAAGATTTTCACAATATTTAGATTTCATAAATAAGAAATGTAAAACTGACACATCAGTGTTAATGGAAAAAATCTATCATAGCACTGAAAAGGAATTCAAGAATGATGTTATGTCACGTTTTTCTTTTTAAATAAATCTAAATTTTAGTGTGTTATTTCATTTTCATTGTCATGTGAATAGTGATAATGTTATGTACCCCACATAGACATACCTGACACCTTCATTAGTCAACTGTTCAAGTTTATTCGATATTGCCCGTACCTTTCGAATGCGACATGTTATAAGTACTCTCTGACTTCCGATTAGTTTCCGACAGTAAGCAGCTGTAAGTCGCCTTCTTGTCGACTATAAACTGTCAGCATTAAAAGGACTCGTTCAGTTTCATTCATGTCAAATTTGATACAGGCATACCAACCATCGAATGGTTGTGAATACCCTAGATGGTGGCCGCAAATGCGATTGCTGAACATTATGTCTTGTGTATCGGGTTCAATCGGCAATCCCTGAGTGTAATTTAATTAATTACAAAGTCTACAAACAACCTATACATAGGACAAAATTTGCCCAGCGTTTTTTTTTCTTTCTAGCTCCATATAATTATAATAAATTTAATGTAACTCTAGGTTTTCGGAAATATAATTCTCCCATATTTAAAAAGATTTTACGAAACCACTTACTCTGCTTAGATTATAATAGCACTGAAGACACATTAATAATTCTGAAATAGCAAACTCCATACATACATACATTCATACATACAGACACACTATCAAACATCACAATCACAGACAAGCCAAAATAGTAATAAGTGTATTCATTTCATTGCTAAATTATTGTAAGTTTTTTCATTTGTTTCTTTTTTCTTTCTTATGGAGCCTATTATCTTAAGTTCTCACTCGTTTGTTACTATACGGGTCACAGCAATGAGGAATAAGACCCCACTGTAATACAGTATCAACTATTACGGGGGTATTGTGACTGTTACTGACGGCTTTATATGTATATTGTAATGTGAACAGTATCTTAAGCTAATAAATTGTCCACAAATAAAGAAATAAATAATTTTTTAAACTGAATAAGTTTGCATTATGTTATTATGATGGCACTCTTAGATAAAAGGTTATTCTAGCGAAATAATGCGAAATCTACTAAATACAATGAAAGTAAAAGACTGTGTGCCTATCAAGTCTTGAAATCTTGACTGATGAGAATTTCCGGGATCTCGTGTTTGTGGATTAAAACAACAAGTATCTTATCACTTTTAGTCCTAGTATACAGGGTGGCCATACCTGCTAAGCAGGCGCCCTCATTTTTTCCAGACTCTTTTTTGCCAAGCTGTAGCTTGTTACCTAAGATTGTAGGAGGAAGGCGCTGGTGTCTGTAACACAGTTAATACTAGCACAGACACCGCCGTTTACTCTATCTTTTTAGTACCCGAATACTTGTACATTGTGTTTTTGTTTAGTATAGATAAGTTGTACCTACATTTGTTAATAAATAAAAACTATAAAACTATAAACTATAGTTTGAGGAGACGGGTTGTAATGGGAGCCGTAAACGTGTAAGAAAGATTTTTACACTATTTTCATAAATAAGAAATGTATAACAAAAAATTAAACCGCCGAAAAACTGAAAAGCATAAAATAATACTTAAACCTTAAAATTATGAGTCGGCGCTTTGAGTGATCCTTGTTCATTGATTTTTCAGCGCCGACTCAAAATTTTAAGGTTTAAGTATTATTTTATGCTTTTCAGTTTTTCGGCGGTATAATTTTTTGTTAAAAAGTTTTTATTTTATATTTTTTTATGGCTTTAATGTACTAACAATACTTGGCAAGGTATACCCTATCCAACACAAAAAGAATTATCAAAATCGGACTACTCTGTATAAAGTTATGCGTGTTTATACATTACAATCAGTGAGTGAACAATCAATCATCCCCTGTTTTCCGACCCTTAGGGTTCGATTTTGTTTTCCAAATTGATATGGGACCATCTTGGGAGTATACCCTTTCCAATAAAAAAAGATTTATCACAATCGGACCACAATGTAAAAAGTTATGCGTGGTCATACATAAAAAAAAAAAAAAAATATACACGTCGAATTGATAACCTCCTCCGTTTTTTAATGGAAAAAATCTATCATAGCACCGAAAAGGAGTACAAGAATGATGTTACGTCACGTTTTTCTTTTTAAATAAAATCTAAACTTTAGCGTGTTATTTCATTTTCACTGTCATGTGAATAGTGATAACGTTATTTACCCCGCATAGACATACCTGACGCCTTCATTAGTCAACTGTTCAAGTTTATTTGATATTGCCCGTACCTTTCGAATGCGACATGCTATAGGTACTCTCTGACTTCCGATTAGTTTCCGACAGTAAGCAGCTGTAAGTCGCCTTCTTGTCGACTATAAACTGTCAGCATTAACAGGATTCGTTCAGTATCATTCATGTCAAATTTGATTCAGGCATACCAACCATCGAATGGTTGTGAATACCCTAGATGGTGGCCGCAAATGCGATTGCTTAACATTATGTCTTGTGTATCGGGTTCAATCGGCAATCCCTGAGTGTAATCTAATCAATTTTTAAACTGAATAAGTTTGCATTACTTTATTATGATGGCACTCTTAGATAAAAAGTTATTCCAGCGAAATAATGCTTAATCTACTAAATAAAATGAAAGTAAAAGACTGTGTGCCTATCAAGTCTTGAAATCTTGACTGATGAGAATTTCCGGGATGTCGTGTTTGTGGATTAAAACAACAAGTATCTTATCACTTTTAGTCCTAGTATACAGGGTGGCCATACCTGCTAAGCAGGCGCCCTCATTTTTTCCAGACTCTTTTTTGCCAAGCTGTAAGTAAACTTATAGATGTAACACTGCAAATTCACAGAATGTTTCAGTAAATAGTTCAAATATCCACACAAATACAATAATTTATAATATCACACTTTCAGGGCTGTAGCTAGACTCGAATTTGTGGTAGGGCAGCATTGGCTACAGGTAGGGCGGAAGTAAAAAATATATCATAATTGATCTGCTCTGAAGCACGGGCTCCTAAATCAGTCAGCATCACCTCTAGGTCACAGGCGCGGTCGCAGCCCAGGATTTGGGGGGGGGGGGGGGGTCAAGATAAGTAACGAGGAATATTTTGAGGAAGGTACACCTTGGTCTAGTGGTCACAATCGCTACTACTGACCTTGAAGTAGCGGGTTCGATTTTCAGGTCGCTTAGTGTGATTGGGTTTTTCCATAAGAAATTTCTTATAAGCAACCCGGAGTCTGAATTTGTACCCAGTTCACGGCAGTGAGCTCGCCCATTGTGACATGGGACACATAGATAACTGGTGAAATTTTGGTTTACCATATGTAGGTAGCTGAATAACCCTCCGGGAATAAAAAGTGATGTTATGTATGTACATCTTAAGTTCGTCATTAGCTATGGTATTCAGGGACACCGCTTTTACATGGGGGGTATTAAAGAATGCTGTCAAATTGGTCGCAGCCCTTGTTGATAAATAAATAATTGGTAGTAGGACAGCAGACTACTTAGGGCGAAAATAGCGAGCGGAGCGAGCTCGAAAATTTTAACAACCGCTTCGTTCTGGTTAGGTTTTGTTATATATTTTTAAACATATAAAATAGCAGTTACACTGTCGCCTTTTTGCTAGGATATCCCTGCCAACCATAAGAATGATTAATGCTAGAGCGAGCGAAGCGAGCTCGAAAATTTTAACAGCCTGCTTTGTTCAGGTTAGGTACTTTTTTGACGTTTTCAAATAGAAATAGGAGTTACATTATCGACTTACACAGGATATCCCTGTCAACCATGAGAATGATAAATGCTAGAGTGAGCGAAGCCAGTTCGAAAATTTTAACAACCCGTTAAGGATAGGTTTTTTTTTGATGTTTTCAAACGGAAATAGGAGTGACATTGTCGACTTATACAGGATATCGCTGTCAACCAGGAGAATGATGAATACTAGAGCGAGCGAAGCGAGCTAGAAAATTTTAACAACCCCTCTCGTTCAGGTTAGGTTTTTTTTTGGTGTTTTCGAACAGAAATAGGAGTTACACTGTCGACTAATGCCAGAACAGCCCTAGCAACTATGATTTTGTTGAATACAAAGGCGAGCGAAGTGAGCTCGAAAATTGTAATAACTCAACTTGTTTAGGTTCAGTTTTGTTTTATATATTCAAAAAGACCTAGGAGTTACATCGTCGACTTATGCCAGGAAAATTCAGGCAACTAGGAGTATTATGAATGTAAGAGCGAGCGTAGTGAGCTCGAATATTTTTGCCCACCTCAGATAGGTTAGATTTTCTTTTGATTATTCCAAAAGAACCGGGAATTATTTGGTTGGTCGGTCTATAAAGAAAAGCTCAAGTATCAAGAGAATGTAGACTGCAAGACCACAAACTTACTTAAAACTGGAATGTATCATACAGGCTCTTGACTGCTCTTGACTCTTTGGGGGGGGGGGGGGTCATGACCCCTACGACCCCCCCTCGGACCGCGCCTGCTAGGTCAGTGATGTACATTCAATAGCTATTCATAGACAAATAATTTCTGTGACAGAACATGCGCATGGATCTAAGGACAGCTATTAAATCCTCAATGATGAAGAACAAGCGAACAAGACGGTTGAAATTTTTCTCTGCATCGGCATATTATAATTAAATAGACCTGTTGCTTCATGTGATGGCGCTTCAAATGCCATCTGTACACAGAGAAAAGAATTATTATAATATGAAATGAATCTCAAACTGTGGTATGTTCGGAAAAGTTTAGTTACCTATTGCTTCAATTTTTTATCTAAAACTATAAACATACAATGCCATTCTAATAGGTTATCTTCGTTTTTGGTATTTTTAAGGTAGGGCATTGTGATTTCAAGGTAGGGCATTGCCCCACAATGCCCCCCCTAGCTACGGCCCTGCACACTTTACACGGAAGACGTTTTTTCGATCGGCAGTAAAACAACACGGCCGCTGTATCCTGAAGTGGATTACAGATAATGCGCCAGTCCTGCCACAGCATAGAAACGAAATTCCCAGTTGTTAAGGATTGAGATATTGAATCTATGCTGTCGCACAACTGAGTGTCACAATGGAAGCATTTTTGTGACACATTTAAATTGATTATTATTAAAAAACCGATTGTGCTTGAATTCAGTTTAATGATTAATATGATATCGTTATTGGTACCATAAAGGCTATTAAATAAATAACATACACATGCTCGCGGTTTGTTTTATAAAGGAGATTTAATATGTTCTAGGCGAGCTGAAGTATTAGTTTGGGAGCTGGCGAGCAAAATTTCGATATGATCAGCACACAAGGCAGACGTTATTAATAGTGATAATTATACCCTAAGAAACATCAAGGACCTCGTCTGCCACCATGGTGGCGCTGCGTTGTAAATTTACAGCGTTCCAAAGATGTTTAAAAAAAAAGGTGTGCTATATTATGCGCACACGTCTGCCGCTGGGGCTGATGATCACAGTCATCCTGGAAACACAAATAATCGAAACGGCAGATATCCAGGGCTCTGACTTTTGTAGTATTCAATTTTTTAATTAATTTTTATGATTTAAAAAACTGTATACGAAGTGCACACTTGGCAGATTTGAATTGTTCGATTAAAAACAATGAGAAGAACCACGGAAAAACAGTCTGCCAATATGTTGCCTCTGCATTGTCTATTGACAGTGCTCCAAAAATGTAAAAAAAAGAAGGTGTGCTATATTATGCGGAAAAGAAGGTATGCTAAATGTATAGAGCTTATATCTATATACAGCCTATATCTATATACGTATTTTACACAAATAAAACGTGATTTAAAAAGTTAAAGACTGTTCCTATCCAGAACCTAATCCTATTCAGAATACATTCAAGCATGCAATTAAAAAAAAAATACTTTCTAATTAGAGTTCCAAGCGCATTTCGTTTCTGGTTGGCATTGAGAAAAAATAATTATGATTGCATAGATTTCAGCTCCAGAAGTTTAATCGTTACCGTGAGTTTAGAATACCCCGATTTTTTTAAGCAACTTCAATCCTCTGTAACGAGAAAACGCAGCGACATAGGACTTTAATTGATTAGACCAAATCAATTCGTAATGATTTAAACTGCAATCCACCTCGACGTGAAACGTGTGCAAATCATATACCTAGGTACCGAAATGCTCTTCCCTAGGACGTTTCAAGTTTCAACCAATGCAATGCAATGCGTATGTACATTTTCATAATTATACGGACTACTAACGACCGGACACGCAAGAGACACAAACGTCCGCCAATCCTCTAACGAACACCAATCTTTACTAAATAGTGTGGCGCACAGGCGGCGCCGGCCACTGGTCAGGACGTCAGGCGCGTCAGGTGCGTCAGGTGCGTCAGGTGCGTCAGGTGCGTCAGGTGCGTCAGGTGACGTTAGTGGCCGTCGTGCGTGATGTCTGTGTACTGTGTAGTCATGTAGTGCTAGTCTGGCGGCGAGGGCTAGCGCGCGGCCGGCGCGCGGCGCAGGGTGGCGCGGCACGACGGCGCAGCGTGCTCGTCTCTCGAAGTCTCGACACTCGAGGCCCGACCGAGGGACGGCCGCGTCCTGCCATTGGCCGCATGCACGTGGCCTGATCTCGCACCATGGCAACGCGCCCCGTCCCGCGCGCCCCGCACTCACACCGCAATTAGATATCGCGCTAGCAGTCGCCTCCGCGCATTTCGCATTCACAGTCGCGCCGAAGACGAAGACGCGTCGCGACGTACCGGACGTCGGCAGATCGCGCGCCGGTCGATACTCGCGAATCCATATTATTACGACGAACGTTCACGTTACAAATTACGGACAGTGCTAGAGCTTAGTGTTTTGTAATTATATTTCTCACCGGATCAATGCTCGCTATTATAAAGGATTGAAACTAATAGAATACATATTATTGTAACTACCACAATAAGTCACGAGATTCGTCGTCTGCACTGTTGCAGTCATAAATTGGGATTAGTCGTACACTGTAAGTAACAGGCAAATAAAATTAAAAAAGAAAAAAACAGGAAATTCCTAAATAATAAAGCCACCTATTTCCTGGCAAATGGTTACCTTACCGAGCTTTTCACCCACGTGAGCTTTAACAGGTTGAAACTTGGAACATGCTGACTGAGGGACCTAACTGATTATTTCAGCATTATATATATATATATATATATATATATATGTATATACTTTTTTTTAACACAGAATAAGGTAAAATTAAAATACATCTAAGTAAGTAGTACCAACAATCTATTCCTCAACACTTGGTTTTCCTTACGCGTGTTTCCCTGATGTCGTTCATTACGTTATCTACGTAAAAAATGTTCTGCCTCAGAATAAGTGTGCATTGCTATAGGTAAGTATAGGTATCGCTGTGTGGGTACACCATCCTTTTGATTTATTATTAAGCGATATCGTCACTTTTTCAAATAAGTCTCAGCAAGCACTGTACATGACTGTACATACATACGGCGGCCACCGGCCACTAGTGCGTAGAATACGGTTCGCAGGCTCAGTCGTTGCTACTATTGATTAGGTGGCTGCCAGTAGCAGTCCACAGGGATAGAGGCAGTCAGGGCCCTTGGGGCACAGTCGGTGAGTCGGGCGCGTCGTGTGGTGGCGCTAAGCCGGTGACGTCACGCGCCGCCCGCCGAACAGCTGAGGGCGTGATGCGGCGCGTCGCGGTCTGCACACTGCACAGCCCACAAGCTACAAGCGTCACCTTAGCTTGACTCACGAGTTAAATGTTTTGACATTTCTAATGTTTTGACGTCATTGGTTTTCTAATATTTCTATTTATATTAAAATCTGCATATAAGTACATTTTTCAAGATTAATACTACTTAATACTATCTGTATTTAGTCGAAACTCAACTATAAAAAAAGCCAATGACCAAAATGGTCATTGGCTTTTTTTGCCGAATCTCGTGAGCAGGGTTGCTTGGCTTGAAAAGGCTTGAAATCTATAGGTACTAATATTATAAAGCTGAAGAGTTTGTTTGTTTGTTTGTTCGTTTGTTTGTTTGATTGAACGCGCTAATCTCAGGAACTACTGGTCCGAATTTAAAAAATCTTTTTGTGTTGGGTAGCCTATTTATCGAGGGAGGCTATAGGCTATTATATAAAATCACGCTACAACTAAGAGGAGTGGAGCAGTAATGAAAAATGTTGCAAAAACGGGGAAAATGTATTCCTTTTGAGAGTTTCCGTTGCGGGCGCTGCGTAAACGGTTAAAGTAACGCAAAAATTATGTATGACGGAATTGTTCCTTTTAAAAAGCTCTAAAAAAAAGTCCGTGAGAGCATATGTCTATCTTTCAAGGTTGACTCACTATAACTTAAAAGGAGCGAGCAGCAACGAAAAATGGACGAAAACTAGCAGGCAAATCGATGCGACGGGAAGGGTCAGGGGAGCAAAAATTTGACGCGGACGAAGTCGCGGGCAGAAGCTAGTCATAAAATACGATCGAGTCCAGCAACGACGAAAATATAAATTTAACACCTGCAGCATCAGCACCTGCACCTGTAATTTTCTTCCGGGACATTTTTGCGCGAATTTAAGCTGTTTTTCTTGCACCTACAATTTTCCTCAATATAGTGGGGTGAAAACTTGTGTTTCGCTCGGCAGCAAAATTATTATTCTGCGTCTCGTTAAGAAACCCTCGCTACACTCAGTTGTTACAATACAAGTACGTATTGAAACAACTGAGCATAGCGAGGCGACAACTGAGCAAAAAACGAAAAATTGTTTTTGTTGTGTATATAACAAATAACAATTTTTCGTTTGATGCAAATTAACCACAATTACGCACAATTTATATATGACTAGCTTTTGCCAGCGGCTTCGCCCGCGTGGAGGTCGGAAATTATCCCGCGAGAACATACTACCGGGATAAAAAGTAGCCTATGTCCTCTCTCAGGCTCTAAACTATCTGTGTACCAAATTTCATTTAAATCGGTTCAGTAGTTTTACCAGGAAAGCGAGACAGACAGACAGACAGACATACAGACCGACAGACAGACAGAGTTACTTTTGCATTTATAATATTTTTATAATATTTATAATATTATATAAGTATATAAGTAAAATAAGTAATATAAGTAATAAGTAAATAAGTATATAAGTAAATATATAATATTATAAGTATTAAGTATTATAATATTAGTATGGATTAGTAATAGTAATTAGTAATAATAGTAAAATTAGTAAATTAGTATTAGTATGGACTAGTATGGATTGTTATTAAGCTTACAGGCGCGACGTAAAAGTGCGATGCGACTTTAATAGAACGTGACCACACATATCCCGTTTTGAACAGGCCCATCCGGTTTTCGGTTCTTCTTCCCAGAGTCCCCGGACAGAACCTGGGTACGCAAAAATGCCCTGTTTTCAAAACCGCACTTTTATTCATTGTGTTTTGTTTGTGTAAACCAAATAACAAAAGTTGTAATCTTCTCTAAATATCGCTGGTTTAGATGAACAGGGTATTAACTCAAAAAGCTTATTTTTCAGGAGAGCTATTTGAAGTTTTCCTATCAATATATTTCCATTTCCGTAAATGATTGGTTAACCTCACTTAGGTACATATTTTGTAAACTTATTTCATTGATAACGTTTTTGTTCTCTTCACGAGTTTTTTAATTTTGTTATTTCTGAGAAAAAATAGAAAATCTACAGGCAAGAACATAATTAATACCTTTTTACACAAAAAATACTTATAAAACCAAAGTATGTACTAACTAGAAAATTATATTATCAAAAGAATGCAATTTTGAGGGTCTATCCTTTTGTTTTTTTTTAGAAATTATTTCTACATAATGTTAATTCTCCTATGCCATCCTGTTTTCATGATTTGTTATTAATTCATTTAATTGCGAGTAAGGAGCATTCATAATACTACCATGTTCCACAAATATTAGGAGTAAATAATCCACACTAATATTATAAATGCGAAAGTAACTCTGTCTGTCTGTCGGTCTGTCTGTCTGTCTGTCTGTCTGTCTCGCTTTCCTGCTAAAACTACTGAACCGATTTAAATGAAATTTGGTACACAGATAGTTTAGACCCTGAGAAAGGACATAGGCTACTTTTTATCCCGGTAGTATGTTCCCGCGGGATAATTTCCGACCTCCACGCGGGCGAAGCCGCTGGCAAAAGCTAGTATTTAATAAAAGCAAAAATGTGTTATTATTAACTATATAATTATTAATAATACATTTTTGTAATTGTTGTTCTCTTAACTATTGTAATTTAATAACTTATTATTAAATGTTTATTTATTTTAAAAATCTCATAAAAAAATATTTTAACATCTGTTTTTAGGGTTCCGTTGCCAAATGGCAAAAAACGGAACCCTTATAGATTCGTCATGTCTGTCTGTCTGTCTGTCGGTCTGTCTGTCTGTCTGTCTCTCTGTCTGTCTGTCTGTCTGTCTGTCTGTCTGTCTGTCTGTCTGTCTGTCTGTCCGTGTATGTCACAGCCACTTTTCTCCGAAACCATAAGAGATATGTTGTTGAAACTTGGTAAGTAGATGTATTCTGTATACCGCATTAAGATTTTTACACAATAATAGAAAAAAAACAATAAATTTTGGGGTTCCCCATACATAGAACTGAAACTCAAAAAAAATTTTTTCATCAAACCCATACGTGTAGGGTATCTATGAATAGGTCTTCAAAAATGGTATTGAGGTTTTTAACATCATTTCTTTCTAAACTGAATAGTTTGCGCGAGAGACACTTCCAAAGTGGTAAAATGTGTGTCCCCCCCCCCGTAACTTCTAAAGTAAGAGAATGATAAAACTAAAAAAAATATATGATGTACATAACCATGTAAACTTCCAACGAAAATTGGTTTGAACGAAATCCAGTAAGTAGTTTTTTTTAATACGTCATAAATCGTAAATCGCAATTTACCTTCCATTCAATCAACTCAAATATAAAAAAAAAACATTTAATTTCATAAACATAAACCTTACCATAAACCGAGGATACCTACAGGTTTGTACGGAACCCTCGGTGCGCGAGTCCGACTCGCACTTGGCCGGTTTTTAGGGTTCCGTTGCCAAATGGCAAAAAACGGAACCCTTATAGATTCGTCATGTCTGTCTGTCTGTCTGTCTGTCTGTCTGTCCGTCCGTCCGTATGTCACAGCCATTTTATTCCGAAACTAAAAGAGCTATGCTGTTGAAACTTGGTAAGTAGATGTATTCTGTAAACCGCATTAAGATTTTTACACTAAAATAGAAAAAAAAAACAATAAATTTTGGGGTTCCCCATACATAGAACTGAAACTCAAAAATGTTTTTTTTCATCAAACCCATACGTGTGGGGTATCTATGAATAGGTCTTCAAAAATGGTAATGAGGTTTCTAATATCATTTTTTTCTAAACTGAATAGTTTGCGCGAGAGACACTTCCAAAGTGGTAAAATGTGTGTCCCTCCCCCCCGTAACTTCTAAAATAAGAGAATGACAAAACTAAAAAAAATATATGATGTACATTACCATGTAAACTACCACCGAAAATTGGTTTGAACGAGATCGAGTGAGTAGTTTTTTTTTTAAAACGTCATAAATCGTAAACCGCAATTTACCTTACATTCAATCAATTTAAATATAAAAATTAAAAAAAATATATATTTTTAAACCGAAAATACGTACAGGTTTGTACGGAACCCTCGGTGCGGAGTCCGACTCGCACTTGGCCGGTTTTTTTTAGCTTTCTTGTTACGTTGTTAAGCAACCATGTTCGTTAGTTAGAAAGACCGCATGATTTTTAATAGGACTGTATTTTAGGTAAAAAATCGTAAATTTTGAGTTAATACCCTGTTTATCGAAACGAACGATATGTAGTATAAAATAGTCGCACTACGTGTCTGAACGCTTATTTTAAATTAGGTAGGTACGCAACGTATTTTATTGCAGTTTTGATCACCACTAATCAACAGACAGTGATTCAGGAGAAAGGTTTATGTACAACGTTAGTGGTTTTGGTCTCCTTGTGGCTGAGTAATAACAGCCGCACGGGTCGATCGTTCAGGTTAAGCGACGCTTGCCGCGGTTGGTCCCTGGATGGGTGACCATCTTTACATAGCAAGACCCTTCCGTGCTTCGGAGAGCACGTTAAGCCGTTGGCCCCGGCTGTCTTTCGTAGATCTTAGAGAGTAGTTACGGGTCGTCAGAAGCCCGAGTCTTACCAAGGGGCATCGTATTACCCAGTAACTGGGTTGTGGAGGTTACATAGGCAGTCGCTCCATGTAAAATACTGGTACTCAGCTACATCCGGTTAGACTGGAAGCCGAAACCAACTTAGTTGGGAAAAGTCTAGGCAGATGAGAGTGGTTTTGTTCTCGTCAGCCAAAATATGAAGTCAAGACTGAGGATGCGCGGCGTGAGCAAGCGCCGCAGGTACCTACTGTTGTCCGTGTGAAGAGCAGCTCGTCCTGAGGTTTTTAGTGAATTGATGAACGTCTGCGTTCTTGTGTTAAGGGAGCACAAAAAAATATCAATTGTGAAGCTATTTGCTTTGTCGAAAGTTGACAAAAAATCCGTTCTTATTAGTGTTGGGATTTTATCCGGATAAATACTCAAAATGGATAAATACTCGATAAATATCCATTTTTACTGAGTATTTATCCAAAACAGCGGATAAATACTATTTTAAGTTTTCGTAACGTAAATTTTGTCATTTTACTAACAAAAGGATTAAAATTAATGAAAAACAGACAATGCAGATTGGTATCGTACCTTATTAATCATTTTAACAATTACAAAATGCTGATATTGACAATAATTTTACTCAATCATGAATACAATTCGTCAATAACTGTCAAAGTTAGATAAAATTATACATTTAATTTAGTTCATTTTTTTTTCACATACATACATGAACTCGTGCCTTTCTTCCATGGGGGTAGGCAGAAACTATTTAATCCTCAAATGCATTGTGATGGAAATTTCCATCAACCAATTCAATGTAATTTTTTCGTTATCATTCCAGTCATTTTTTGTTTTTGTAATTGGAAAAAAGTGGTTTATTATCTCACTACACATTTTGTTCTCAGTAGGTTTGTTCTGATTACATAAAGATGTAAATTTCCAGCAACACATTACAAAAAAGTAAATTTAATTTGGTTAAAAAGTAAAAATCATGCATTTAAGGGTTAAGTAATAAATCATTGTAATAATAAAAAACTTGAGAGGTGTCAAGGGACACCCGGATGGAACGAAGTTCCTTTCCAGGATTCATTATTGTTATTATTTTTTATTATTTATTATGTACAAAAAACCTGTATACACTCAACAAAAATATTCTCCCGAGAGGGAGGAAGAGACGGAGAGAGATCTCTCTCCGTCTTTTCCTCTCTCTCTCCCTCCCTCCCTATCCCTCTCGCTCTCTCCATCTCCCTCTATCTCCCTCTCTCTCCCTCTTCTTCTCTCTACCTCTCTCTCTCTCTCTTCGTTCCAAAAACTTCGTTCCAAAACAAAATATATACAGTCAAATTGAGAAACCTCCTCCTTTTTTTTAGGTTAAAAAGTGTCGTTACAACTTTTTCTCTTAATTCCGTCTAGCCCCCTTTCGCAACGCGCCATAAGGAACTTCGTTCCAAAAAAACTACCTCGCCAAAGCCATTTTTGCCATTTTATGTTAATATGGATGAAATATAAAGAAAGAAGCCCAACTAATATAAATAAGGATGAGTCAAGGAACATATTTAGCAAAGGAAATAAAAAAAACAATGTTGTTTTATGAGTTTTATTTACGTTTAAAAGTCTGTCACGGTATCGTGACCGTGGCGTGTTAGGCACGTTTTGATTTGTCATCTATACATGACTCTGGCGGTCAAAAGGTTAATGTATTTCGATCATGGTCGATCTTAGCTACGTTTGTACGCGTCTGAATGTGCTGAATGACCGTTCAATTGCAGCGGTGGGATAGGGTATTGCTAGTAAAACTAGGGCTGTCTTCACCTTCGGGTAAAAAGATTCTGCTACTCCGTCATTCCAATATTTTCAAAGTCCTGCTCCTGCTTCATCCAAAAAGTGCTTCAGATGTATCACCCTTCTAATTCATAAAATGTTAAAACTTCCTCCATGTTTTGTAATTTTGGAACTGTAATTTTAATTATCTGAGCACTTTCACTCCTTTCTTCCGCGAAACGCCTTTTTAGGGTTCCGTTGCCAAATGGCAAAAAACGGAACCCTTATAGATTCGTCATGTCTGTCTGTCCGTCCGTATGTCACAGCCACTTTTCTCCGAAACTATAAGAGCTACGCTGTTGAAACTTGGTAAGTAGATGTATTCTGTGAACCGCATCAAGATTTCTACACTAAAATAGAAAAAAAAAAACAATAAATTTTGGGGTTCCCCATACATAGAACTGAAACTCAAAATGTTTTTTTTCATCAAACCCATACGTGTGGGGTATTTATGAATAGGTCTTCAAAAATGGTAATGAGGTTTCTAATATCATTTTTTTCTAAACTGAATAGTTTGCGCGAGAGACGCTTCCAAAGTGGTAAAATGTGTGTCCCCCCCCCCCGTAACTTCTAAAATAAGAGAATGATAAAACTTAAAAAAATATATGATGTAAATTACCATATAAACTACCACCGAAAATTGGTTTGAACGAAGTAGTTTTTTTTTAAAACGTCATAAATCGTAAACCGCAATTTACCGTTCATTCAATCAGCTGAAATATAAAAATAAAAAAAAAACATTTATTTTCATAACCATAAACCGAGAATACCTACAGGTTTGTACGGAACCCTCGGTGCGCGAGTCCGACTCGCACTTGACCGGTTTTTTTTTGTGGGTGGGAAATCATCAAATGACGTCTTCCGCTCTGGGCGAAGCAGGAGGGCGTTTCACACTTTTACTGACTAAATCCCACCCGTGTTCCTTCAGTTGCCTATATGCCAGGGTCACGATAACTCTTTCGAACCAATCTCGCAACCATGGAGGCATCGGTCCTAGCGGACCCCTTAAGTTATGCTGACATCTCTTTGAGGTGCGCGTGGAACACTACGCGCCGTTGAAACAGGCTTGGTCCTTACCGAGCAGCGAGCTACCCATTGCTCGCCACTAGGGTTGCCAGGTCTTTAAACCGAAAAGCCGGACAGACCAGTCAGTTTAGCCGGACATTTGGGTAAAAAGGTCTGACATCTTTAATTATTTAATCTTAAAACAAAATTAAACGAAACACTGATGAAATAATGTTAAAATAAATAAGTAACAGTGCAGAGGCTGCCTCTCCCTCCGCGCTACGCCTCCTTCTTCGTTAGCATTACTGCTTCGCACAAGGAGGTGACGGCATGGCTTGTACCAGGGCAAGACGCGAGAGGTCGCCGCCGCCGATTGCTAGAACACGGCAGTGCTCCGCCCAGGCAGGGCACACCTCCACCGTATGCTCCACCGTGTCCTCCAGACGATCCTCGCAATGGAAACACCCGGGCGTTTCCTCCCGCCTTATCCGTATTTGTTATCCGACCGACTGTCGAATCCAATTGTATTTGTTAACCGACTTCAAAAGAGGAGGTGGTTTTATGTTCCACTGTATTTTTTTTTTTTCAAAACGCTTTCTCCGCCAATTATGACCCATTTGTATTAGGTTGGTGCATAAGTTCTTGGACACTCAAACACATTTACTGAAAGTAAATTTATTTATTATTAAAGAAATATTAATCCACAATATAATGACCGTCATGTTCAACGACATGTAACCATCTCTCTGGCAAAGACATTATGCCGTGTTCCCAAAAAGCAGGAGGCTGGTGGTCAAAAAACTCGGCGAAGTCGTCTTGGAGTTGTTCATAGTTTTCAAACTTCTTCTTTCTTAGATGTAACTTTAGAGCCCAAAACAGACAATAGTCCGATAGCGCAATATCAGGACTGTAAGGTGGGTGAGGTACCACTGTCCAGTTCAGCTTTTCCAGAATGTGGCGGACAGACTTTGCAATATGTGGTCGAGCGTTGTCCTGAACAAGTGATACAGACAGCCTTTTTGGACGCTTACTTGCTATTTCTGAGGCTAACTTTTGCAGTTGCTCTCTGTAAATAGTAGCGTTAATAGTCTACTTCTCGTCCAACAGGTCCCAATAGAGAATGCCCTGCCAATCCCAGAAAACTGATAGCATTATCTTATGTCAATGACGATCTGGCTTTGGTTCCGTTGGTACACTTTCTCCGCGTGGAACCCAATAGGCCTGCCGCGTTTTGTTGTTGTAGTGAACCCATGATTCGTTGACAGTGACAATGGACCTGAGAGTCTTGTCTGTGTGGTTGCAGGAGGAGACTTTCGCAGATGGTCACGCGTGCTGCGCGCTTGGTGTCTGTCATAGCGTGGGGTGTCCACCGACTCATTATTTTGTGGTAGTCCATCGCAAGCAGGTGCCGAATTATAGGGGAATGGTCGTATCCAAGTTCCTTCTCCAAGTCCCTGGTAGTCGCATCCTGATGTCTTTCCAAATGTGAGCGTAGAAGGTCTTCGTCGAAGACAACTGGCCGACCGGAGCGAGGTTTGTCTTCTCAACTCGTATCCCCCTTATTGAAAGACTTAAACCAATAATTCACTGTGGAATGAGCAATAGTGCCTTGTCCAAACGACGACTTCCGAAATTAAAATTATTTTTGCATGCAGTGCTGCTTGCGAGTGGGTAGAACGGGCGCGTCGCACGATTTTTAAAAGTTGTAAATAGTATTACAAATAGAAAAATAGGTATTAATTTTATTAATTTTTATCGACAAAAGTAGATAGCTAGCTAGTAGGAACATTCACAAACTCCAGGGGGGGGGGGCAGCTGCCCCCCTCTGCCCCCCCTGGGTACGCCCATGTGTTCAATACATTGCATGGTGAACCAAAAGTCGGTGCAATAAGAGCCACATTTTGAACAAGTGTGTTAATAAATTATTTAAAAAATACATGTCTAACCACTTGAGTGCTTCATTACAATGCCATTTGTTCTTGCAACAAAAAATAGGTGACGTCTCTTGCTGGCCTGAGTATTATCATTTTACGATTGTCACGAATGATAGCTTAGGTAGGTACCTACTCTAACAGGTTTCCGGAAAACGTAAGTCGGGTAAAAACAAACAATAACACAATTGTAGTTATAATAAAAAGAACTTTCAAGGACTAAAAATATACATCATTATGCTACTAGTACTAAAACCGGCAAGAAAATAAATGAAATAGGAACGTAATATTATAGGATTTAGCGGAAATGAACCTTTCTAGTGTCGAAATAATAATTATGTGACATTAAGGATGCGTGCTGTGCACAGGACACCATGTTTTTCAACCGACGAAAAAAACGGAGGAGGTTATCAATTCGACGCGTATATTTTTTTTTTTAATTTTTTTTTTTATGTATGACCACGCAGAACTTTTTACATAGTGGTCCGATTGTGACAATTCTTCTTCTATTGGAAAGGGTATACTTCCAAGGTGGTCCCATATAAATTTGGAAAACAAAATCGAACCCTAAGGGTCGGAAAACAGGGGATGATTGATTGTTCACTCACTGATTGTAATGTATAAACACGCATAACTTTATACAGAGTAGTCCGATTTTGATAATTCTTTTTATGTTGGATAGGGTATACCTTGCCAAGTATTATTAGTACATTAAAGCCACAAAAAATATAAATTAAAAACTTTTTAGCAAAAAATTAAACCGCCGAAAAACTGAAAAGCATAAAATAATAAACCTTAAAATTTTGAGTCGGCGCTGAAAAATCAATGAACAAGGATCACTCAAAGCGCAGACTCATAATTTTAAGGTTTATTATTTTATGCTTTTCAGTTTTTCGGCGGTTTAATTTTTTGTTAAAAAGTTTTTTTGGGTTATCAATATTTCAAAACATAAGCTATCATCAATAAGGGGATTTACCTACGTCTAATCATATTACTGTCTTATTGAAAGCTGTCACTGCAAAATATATTAAGGCTATCACATTGCCCGATGACTTTGAGGATTTGACCTCTGTACTATTATAGCATTTTTTTCGTTTGGTGTCATCTACCATAACAAAATACAAACGAACTGACGATTAAGCAAGAACACAGATATGTAGGTTTTTGCCTATTTTTATCCGCTCTCTGAGAGTTCTTATGTATTGTTATCCTCTACAATTAAAAATTAATATTTATTTTGAATTAAATGATGGATTTTGCCTGCTGACCTAGCTTTCAAAAAATATTTTATGTGATGATGACCAGGTAAGTGCTTATCGATTCTCAGTAACGTAGTTAGTTAGGCTCACCAAACTTTTTCGTGTGATGAATTTCGCCAGTTAATTTAATTGACCCAAACACATTCGCATCATTGAGTAAGAAAATTGGATGTCTGATGATGACTGGTATATCTATAAAATATTTCAAGCTTTATTATTATTAGTACATTAAAGCCACAAAAAAATATAAAATAAAGAGTATTATTAGTACATTAAAGCCACAAAAAATATAAAATACTTAAAAACTTTTTAACAAAAATTTAAACCGCCGAAAAACTGAAAAGCATAAAATAATAAACCTTAAAATTTTGAGTCGGCGCTGAAAAATTAATGAACAAGGATCACTCAAAGCGCCGACTCATAATTTTAAGGTTTATTATTTTATGCTTTTCAGTTTTTCGGCGGTTAAATTTTTGGTTAAAAAGTTTTTAAACGCACGTTTGTAGCGATACAGACGCGATACCCACGCGAGTCGGACGCAGCATGTAGACCTTTGCACACCATAACCAGGGACCATTTTGGTTACCCGTTGAAAGGGTTCTTGATAGGGTTTTGAAAAAGTGTTGTTTTAAAAACCATTTCATATTTGTTACACTATTTTACGAATACCCTTATCAATGGATTACCTCTTCCTAACCCTTTCGATTTGATTACCTGTACATTCAAAAACCCATTCTTGGTGGGTTATACTTTTTAATGGTAAACCCTTTTGAATGGGTTACCCCTTCAACGACTTTAACAGTGTTATCCATTCGAACTACAAGTATTGTAATTTTATCTCTCGTGACTTTACTTTAAAGTACTAAACTGCATGCATTCGGCGGGTATGCGTCAAGTCGCAACACGCAGTCTAGGCAATAGCACTCCGTACACATACGATTATAGTTATTATTGAAGTGATTTTAAAGTTCAATGTATTTTTTTTCCGGAATAGTCGGGATTGTTTCATGTTTAAACTTGTCATTTTTATGGAATCATAAATGTCATTCGATCATCTCGTCTCATGATTATTGGTGGACATAAAAAAAAACATCGATGTTTTTCTCGATTTAATGCATCGGATAGTGGCTTCGATGTAATATGGATATATCAAAAAATACATCGATGTTTACTATACATCGATTGTTTTTCTATAAGGGGCCATCCATAAAATACGTCACACGTTAAGGGCTCCTCCCTTAACGTGTTAACAGGAAACAAGGAAATGATATTGAAATATGTTTCGGTGAATGGAAGAAAATGGTACGTAACACTACTGGTGGGAAAGTATTTTCAAAGTCGCGCAAAATAATGTATATGCCAGGAAACTCGAGTATTTATATGGACTATGAATCTTTATCAGCATCATCGCGAGACGAGTTGCCGAGAGACATAGTAACTTTTTGCATAGGAAATGGCATAAAAGAGGTTGTTGTTTTGAAAAATCGTTATAACGTTGAATTTATTACAGAAATGGCCAAGTGGTTGAAAGAGAATAGTAATTCGATATGTGGAGATTTTAAGATATGCATAGTGAAGAGTGTGCGGAGAATAGAAGACAAAGATGAGAAGAAAGTCATTTTGAATGATTTTCATATTTTACCTACGAGTGGTCATTCGGGGATACGCAGGATGGTAAATAATATAAAGAAATATTATTATTGGCCATCTATTGAGAAAGACGTAGTGGAATACGTTGGTAAATGTGATAAGTGTAAGAAACAAAAGTTTTCGAAACTTGTTAGAGAACCAATGACAATTACAACAACTGCATCTTCATCTTTTGAGAAGATTTATTTAGATATAGTAGGTCCACTTGATAGGGATGAAAGAGGTAATGTTTACATATTGACTCTACAATGTGAGCTAACGAAATTTGTCGAGGCTTATCCGTTACAGAATAAGTCCGCAGATGAAGTAGCAAAAGCTTTAGCAGAGAATTTTGTTTTGAGATATGGAATACCAGGAACAATTGCTTCAGATAGGGGTTCTGAGTTCATTTCAAAAGTGATGGTTAAGCTATGTAATATTTTAAATATCAATAAAATCCTATCAACATCATATCATCATGAGAGTATAGGATGTTTGGAGAATGTTCATAAAACTTTAGGAGCATATTTAAGAATACAAACGGATAACAATCCATCGTCGTGGAGTTCGTGGATACCGTATTGGTGTTTTTCATATAACACAACAGTTAATACTGTGACAAAATATACTCCTTATGAGTTGGTTTATGGTAAAGTTTGTAGGTTACCAAGTAGTCTTAAAGGTGATAGTGTTGAACCTTTGTATAATTTTGATGATTATCCTTTAGAATTTAAGTACAGGTTAAGGGCTCAGAATGATGCGAAAGAAAATTTAATAGCAAGTAAATTAGTAAGGAAAGATTGTTATGATAAGAATCTCAATTCTGTAACTTATAAAGAAGGTGATTTGATATTAGTAAAAAACGAGATAGGCAATAAATTGGAACGTATTTATAATGGACCATTTGAGGTTGTTAAGGATGAGTCACCAAATGTTAAGATTAAATATAAGAATAAAGTAGACGTAGTTCATAAAAATAGAACGAAGTTGTATTGTAAAAGTTAGAATGTAAGTTTTCGTGTGATGGAAAAAAAAAAAACAATGTAACTTAGTTTTTTTTTTTCTCTAAGAAGGGTGATGTGGTGTGGTGTCACGTACATCATACACGTGCATCACATACATGTACATCAGCACATATGTAGTTTAAGTTAAGATAGATATGTCATCGAATAAGTAGAAGGACATCACGTACATATTATGTATATAAACTGAACCGTTGAACATTAAAGTTAGTTCTTACTGGTTGATACACGGACCTCATAGTGTTTGACTAAACCCCCTCCATCTCCTCACATCGCATGGCATTTCCTTGTTGTTAGTGGAGAAGTCAACAAATTGTGATATTGTGTGACAAGGGGGTGGGAGGGGTCCTAAATTTCGTGACGTCACATTTCAAAATCAATTTTAATCTAAGTGTTAAGTAAATCACATATTCGTATGATAGCTATTGCCCCAGTGTCGAGGCATACTTGTTTAAGCGATCATGTGGCATTTGTGGTCTATATTTTGCATCATAAAGGCCGCTAATCAAACCAAGCAAATACATAAGAAACAACAAGTTTTGCCCATCGTGAAGATTCGTCCTCAAAGAATTTCTGCTAGACGTACCAGAGAAATTCTTTGTTTGGATGATGACGATGATGCCGTATGGTTCGATGAGAAAGATGTGGACACAACGAATATTCCTGACATTAACAACCCAAACAAGAACGAAGTGGCTGCTATGCCATGCATATGCCTACCTATATGGTCTCAAGATGATTAAGTTTGATCTCTAATTAATATAATTAATCGTTTTTGTTTTGATAATTTCTTGCAGTGTTTGATTTGATGTTCATTTTAATAAAAAAAAAACGACGGTGTTGCACTCCGGGAGTGCCGACAGAAGTGAAAACTTGAATATTAACGTTGTGCATTTTTGATATTTTGGAATGGTTAGGGAATAATTTTGCACGAATTGCTTTAATTATCAATATAAAAGTACTATCATTTATGTGGTAGAATACAATATTTATTTATTGCGCTATCGTACACAAACATGACAATTTATATTACATTGAAAAGTTTATCTCTCAGAAAAATCACTCTCCATCCGTCTTACGAATTTTCGATCAGGTCACGTGTCCTGACACGAGTTTAACGTTTTTTACCCATTAAAAAAAAGTGCACAACGCCGCTAAAGAAGTTTTCACTTCAATAAAATTTAAATTTCGGAATTGCTGTTTTAATTCAATCATTATTTCTAGATGTAAAATTATAAAATTCGTAACGTCACACTAGGGAGGGGGGGGGGGGTCTCACAAATGTGACCAGCTGTGACAAGGACGGGGGAGGGGGTCAAAAATCATGAAATTCGTGTGACGTAATTTATGGATGGCCCCTAAGTTAGATATTATGTAGACTCTGTTTCATGAAAAAAGTCCCGTGGGTATTTAATGGCGCTAGCGTCGCAAAATAAAATTACTTGATTTTTAATATTTTTTCTTCTGTATCGTGTGGTGCCGGACGTAAAGAATAGAATCATCCCATTTCCTCCCGTGGGTGTCGTAAGAGGCGACTAAGGGACTAACTAGAGAATGGGCAGCAGCTTTCTCTATGCATTTTATCAGCACCATACTGTGGTCGCCAACCCGCCTGCCAAGCGTGGCGATTATAGCAATCCCCCCCCCCAAATAATGACAAGCACAAACAACAAACGGCCCCTAGTGCCCGGCAGCCCACCAACCCTTGGCTATGGTAGCGGTCAATGCCACGGTGAGGCAAGGGGTGCTAACAATCCCCGGAAAAGATCATGGGGCATAGTAGGGTTATCTGAAGTCCGAAGACAGGGGGAGGACTCAATAATCCCAAATTCCGGAAACCTCTATTTCCGGGAGGGCGAACAGCAGTCCCAAGGTGGTGTCGGGTTTATCGTCCATAAGTCCCTTGTGAGCAACGTTGTGAAAATCGAGAGTGTGTCGACCAGGGTGGCGTACCTTATACTCAGAATATCCGCAAGGTATTCGCTGAAGGTCATACAGATGTACGCCCCGACCTCGTCACACCCCGACGATGAGGTGGAGACTATGTATGAGTATATTTCCAGAGCCATGCATAGTTCCAAAACTCATTTCACTGTTGTCATGAGGGACTTCAACGCAAAATTGGGCAAACGAGACGGCGATGAGCTGCGAGTGGGGTAATTTGCAGTTGGACGACGGAATCACCGGGGTCACCTACTGGCCAGTTTTATGGAAAAAGAGGGCCTCTTTATGATGAACTCCTTCTTCAAAAAGCGTGAACACACAAGGTGGACCTGACAGAGCCCTGATGGTGTAACTAAAAATGAGATTGACTTCATTATGTCGACGAAGAAGCAAATATTCAATGATGTCTCTGTGATCAACGCGGCGAAAACCGGGAGTGATCATCGCATGGTAAGAGGCACATTGAATATCAATATCAAGCTGGAAAGATGTCGGCTGATGAAGTCAACGCTCCGTCCAGCACCAATCCAACTTCAGAACCCCGAGAGCTTTCAGCTCGAACTCCAGAATCGTTTTGAGTGCCTAGGGAGCTCCCTACACGAACCCATCATTATAATCGTCCACGGAGCTCCGTGGACGATTATAATGATGGGTTCGTGGAAACTGTCCATACGGTAGGGTCTAAGTTCTTCAAGACCCGCCGTACTAATAGAAAAAAAAAACTCAGATCCAACCTTACAGCTAATGGAACAGAGGCGCGAAATGATCCTGCAGTCTTCAGAAGCTGCACTCGAGTACCGGCAGCTCAATAGACGGATCTCTAAGTCTTTGAAAAGCGACCTTCGCCGGTTTAATACGGAATGTATTAAAGACGCGATAGAGCGGAACAAGGGCTCCAAAGTCTTCGCAAGAGACCTGTCGATTGAGCAGAGTCAGCTTGCGAAACTGAAGACCGACGATGGCAGAGTCGTGTCCACCAAACCTGAGCTGTTAGGAGAGATTGAGAAGTTCTATGGAAAGTTATACACGTCCACCAGAAACCCCGTTATGAATGTGGCTAACGACCCGAGAGCTAGATTGACTCGACACTACACTGAAGATATCTCGGACGTCAGCTTGTACGAGATTAGGATGGCTCTGAAGCAGCTTTAAAATAACAATGCGCCGAGTAATGACGGAATTACGGCCGAGCTCCTGAAGGCCGGCGGAAAACCGGTTCTAAAGGCCCTTCAGAGACTGTTTGATTCCGTAATACTCGAGGGCAAAACGCCACAAGACATGGAACAGAGGTGTGGTGGTACTTTTTTTTAAGAAGGGTGACAATACTCTACTTAAGAATTATACATCTCACTTCTGAGCCATGCCTATAAGCTGTTTTCAAGAGTCATCACGAACCGTCCCGCGCACAAGTTTGACGACTTCCAGCCTGCCGAACAAGCCGGATTCCGTAAAGGCTTTAGCACCGTAGATCACATACATACGCTGCGGCAGGTTATACAGAAGACCGAAGAGTATAACCTGCCTCTCTACTTAGCGTTTGTAGACTACGAAAAAGCCTTCGATTCGATCGAAACCTGGGCTGTACTACAGTCTCTGCAACGGTGCCAGATTGACTATCGGTACATCGAAGTGCTAAAGTGTTTGTATGAAAACGCCACCATGTCAGTCCGGGTCCAGGACAGAGCCTCGAAACCTATCCTTCTGCAGCGAGGGGTGAGACAAGGAGACGTCATCTCTCCGAAACTGTTCACCGCTGCACTGGAGGATGTCTTCAAGGTTCTGGACTGGAAAGTGGCTGGCATCAACATCAATGGCGAGTACATCACTCACCTTCGATTTGCCGACGATATCGTAGTCATGGCTGAGACTATGGAGGGCCTTAGTACAATGCTCGATGACCTCAGTAGAGCTTCCGAAAGAGTGGGTCTTAGGATGAACATGGACAAGACAAAGGTCATGGCCAATGCTCATGTGATACCCATTCTAATGAAGATCGGAGGCGTTACACTCGAAGTTGTTGACGAATATGTGTACCTAGGACAGACTGTCCAGTTAGGTAGGTCCAACTTCGAGAAAGAGGTCAATCGTTGAATCCGTCTCGGCTGGGCAGCGTTCGGGAAGCTACGCAGTATCTTCTCGTCCCATTTACCGCAGTGTCTCAAGACAAAAGTCTTTGACCAGTGTGTGTTGCCAGTGATGACTTTTGGAACCGAAACGTGGTCGCTCACAATGGGCCTTATTAGAAGGCTGAAAGTCACCCAAAGCGCAATGGAGAGGGCTATGCTTGGAGTTTCCCTACGTGATCGAATCAGAGATGATGAGATCCGTAGGAAAACCAAGGTTACTGACATAGCCCGAAGAATTGCCAAACTTAAGTGGCAGTGGGCAGGGCACATTGTTCGCAGAACATATGGCCGATGGGGTCGGAAGGTTCTGGAGTGGCGACCGCGTACTGGATGACGTAGCGTTGGAAGACCTCCCACAAGATGGACCAATGACCTGGTGAACGTCGCAGGAATACGTTGGATGCGAGAAGCACAGAACAGGTAGAAGTGGCGTTTTTGGGGGAGGCCTATGTCCAGCAGTGGACGTCTTTCGGCTGAAATGATGATGATGAATATTTTTTCTATCTTACCTCTTTTTACAGAAACAATATCTGATTAAGATACAAATAATACATATTTAATTGATTTCCTACTTTAATAGTCTGCTCCTACTTCCATCTAATGTTGATTTTTACCTTTTAGTACACTACTCGCCGCGGGACTTCTTTCATGAAACAAAGTCTATTTGGTTTAGAAATAAAAACAAGCATCTATTTAAAAAAAAACTTTATTACGTTTACATTTATTTTTATTAAATACCGCAATACTCTTTATCTATACTTTGTAAAAACAAAAGTATACCCAATCTTTTACCCTTCAATCTGTTTCTTTGTTAAGTCATTGCCTGCGCCGCTTGCGAAAACAGTCTTTCAGATGGAACTGATGTGCCCACCATTGTTAGATATTTAAAGGCTATTTTATGCAATGTTGGAAACTGTATTTCGTAATCTTTCCAAATTTCTCCAGAGGATTGTCGTTAAGTCTTTCAACAAGACTTGTCAAGTAAACTGAAAGTTCATCTGACAAGCTATCTGCAGATTTATTACTCTTCCAATTGTAATGTACCAGTTTGTAATGATCACTCCACAGTGAAAATATCTCTTCACTTTTATCAGACTTATCTGAGTCTGACTCGATTTCTTCATTTTGACGCAAATGAATCTTCATTAAGTCTTTGATTTTTGAAACCGCATTACTACAAGCTATTGCATCGCTACAGTAATCTTTTTTAAATCGATGGTCTAAAATGTTTGCAATAGCAAGAGGAGTTACATGTTCAATGGAACCCATTCTTTTCGTAATTTCTTGCAGAGCCAGTCAAAATGTTTAAAAATTGGTGATTTAGTATCTTTATTGATTACATACGTGTTACACCCTCATTAAAAGTTTAAAGTATATTCAACTAGCTTCTGCCAGTGGCTTCGCCCGCGTGAGGTTGGGTAAGTATCCCATGGGATCAGATTACCGGGATAAAAAGTATCCTAAGTGGGAATCCAAGTGATAAACTATCTGTGTGAAAAATTTCATCCAAATCCGTTCAGCCATTTTTGCGTGATTGAGTAACAAACATCCAAACATCCACACTTTCACATTAGTAGTATTTCACACTTTTATAATATTAGTAGGATATAGGTACACACAGGGGTTATTTAGTTTTATTATATGTGAAACTAAATTAAAATACACTTACTTACCATTGTTCATTTTCAATATTCAGACGTTATTTAAAACTTAAAAAAGAAAGCACCGTCCTATCAAACCGAGTAAGAAACACTAATGAAAGATTCTATATGATGTCAAACTTCCAAGGTCAATACATATTCGTCCACTCCAACGTAATTTAAAATGATTTGATTTAAAACCCTTTGATTACCCCAACAAACCCTTTCAAAGGGTTATCTTCTTCAATTGGAAATCATACAAGAGACGGTAACATCTTGTACTAGTTAACTTATTGATAGGGTTACCCTAACGTTAGTGTTATGAACGGGCTACCACGACCAAGAGGTAACATCTTCCGTTACTGTAGGCGTACAATGTGTAACACTTTCGAAAGAATTAACTTATATTCGGGGTTGTATGGTCCCTGCCATAAACTCAAACACGCGTTTGAATCAATACAGATGCGCGTGTGTAGCGATACAGACGCGAGACAAACGCGCGTGTGTAGCGATAGCCTCAAAATTCTCATAATATAGACTACATGTACTTGTTCCCAGGCATTTTTCTTTAACACGTTTTGAATTTGAATTATGAAGTTTTCTGCGTCGAAAGGCCTCATTTTTTGTGTCTTAAAGACGTGCTGTGCACCAAATTGCTTGATTGCAACTAGCGTAGATTCACTCCTCAACCCCGCCCGTAAGGAGTGCCTGCGCGCTAGCGACGCACCGGTGTCACGCGTTTAAACTGATACAAACGCGATCCTAACGCACACGTGTGTATCGATACAAACGACAACAAACTACTCTCTAGTACAAAAGCGCGCCTTCGCGGACGCCCGTTTCTAAAAGGCGCGTCAACGGCGCGTTTATAAAACGTGGTTGGTGTGCATAGGCCCTAAATAACCGTATCTTCTGAATGCTTTTAGGAGCTCGAACTTTGTAGCCGTCAAAGGGAATTTAAACTTCATTAAGACTGTGGAGGAAGTAAATGAGTTCGTTTATTTGAAGAGTATGTTTACAAGTGATAGAAAGATTGATAAAAAGTGGAAGGAAAGGTAAATGCGGGAAATAATATGTATATGAATCGATAGTACTAACAATCGATAGTAAAACAACCATTAAAATATCAGCTTGTATTGAGATTCAATTATTATGCAACTCTATAGATATACAAATATAAGTACACGAATATATTATAAGGTGTATCTATTCATACACGAAATATTTTAAGGGGTACACCTGTAGGTGGTAAAGAAGCTATAGATTTTTTTAGCATAAAGATTTTTTTTTATCTAAGCGTTTTTGAATTTTTGTAATTATTATAATTTTAAAACTACTTGAGACGTTTTGCATAAAACCTTTACTCCAAATTCTATGAATGGCCCGCCTGACGCTGCGAGGGCGACCGGTCGGCACGAACATGGCCGCGGTGTCTCGGGCCGTAAAAAATAAGAAGGAGCCAATATTTCTTATGTGCGTCAAATAATTTATAAATATACAATTTAAAAAAAACCCTTAGATACTTTTTTTTTTCGTTGCTATAGCTTCTTTACCACCTACAGGTGTACCTCTTAAAATATTTCGTGTATAAATAGATACACCTAATATATTTTTTAACGAATCAAGCGTCTTTTATTTTATTACGAAATTAGTAAAACATTTAAATGTAGTAGAACTATTTTTAAATCTAATTAATTCGACGGTCGAACAAATGAGGAAAAAAATTCTCACTAGTTCGACGGTCGAACAAATGAGAAATAAAAATCTCACTAGTTCGACGATCGAACTAATGAATCGAACTAGTGTGAATGAACGCTTTCTGTGAGTACAGTAAAGTTTTTTACGTTGTTTTAGAGATTATTTATCAGAAAGCCGACGCCGTCTTCCTGCCGGCGTAGCATGACCAATTCTATATCTATTCTACCAAGACCAAGAACAAATTAATAAAGTTCCTTATGTATTTTAATTCTGTAAAAATGTTTCTATCTCATCAGAAAAATAGTCATCATACTTGACATCGTATTTTTGTCGACTGAAGAATAGAAACATCTCTTCTTTTCAGTTTTACACAATTTTTCTACGATACAATCTATCATTGTATCTTCTCTTCCGTCGACAAATTCCGTTTCTATGGCGGTCATGCTACGCGTGCTGGGGTTTTACCCATATAACACAGGATGAAATCCTCATAGTCTTCTATTTTACTACGAAGTCGTCTGACCTCTGATATGCCAATGATATCGTACTTCAGCTTTATTAAGGCTTCTTGTAGTTCAATCAGTCGCTCATATAAGGATATCAATCGCTCGTATAGACTTCACATTTGTATAGCTTGTTTCTAAGACTACTGTTTGGTTCAGTACTCGTAGTATGTTCCTTAGAGGGTAGTGGTCTCACGCTTCGACGGTGACCAACCAGGTTGGAAGATACTTTAATTTGTCTATTTCTTTATTTTCTATTTCTGTTTTTGAGAGGGGGTTCTGATTGCTAACTAGTTTAGTTTTATACACTCTTTATATTAGCTTCACTTGTATGTTTGTTTGTAACCGACTCCTTATCTATAGCGCGATTTTGACCCACTTTAAACGACCAGATTTCATTTAAATTCTGTAGACTTATCGATGACAATACTATAATTTCATAAAGTACCATTATCCTTGCCAGGGTTACCAGGACAGCAAAAAAAATGTCTTCGAAAACTACGCTGACATACGTCTCAAAATTCAAAACACCCTAAAAAATAGAAAATAAATAATAGTTTAAAAAAAAACTAAAAAACACGCTTCCATAGAAAACTTGTGCTTTTTAAGGGATTTTTTTTGATCAGGTACGCTTTTTTCCATTATTTTCTACTTTTTTTAGTTTGGTTTTCTATGGAAGCGTGTTTGTTAGTTTTTTTAAACTATTATTTTTTATGACGTGTTTGGTTGGTTTTAGGAATTTTATTTATTTACTAAATAATTTTGAAGGCTTCACTATTCCTTCAGAGCGTTTGGAAAATGGTAGGGGTGCAGTTTTAAAAAAACCGGCCAAGTGCGAGTCCGACTCGCGCACCGAGGGTTCCGTACAAACCTGCAGGTATTCTCGGTTTAAAAATAAATGCTTTTTTTTTAATTTTTATATTTCAGTTGATGGAATGTAAGGTAAATTGCGGTTTACGATTTATGACGTTTTAAAAAAAAACTACTCACTCGATCTCGTTCAAACCAATTTTCGGTGGTAGTTTACATGGTAATGTACATCATATATTTTTTTTAGTTTTTTATTTTAGAAGTTACGGGGGGGGGGGACACACATTTTACCACTTTGGAAGTGTCTCTCGCGCAAACTATTCAGTTTAGAAAAAAATGATATTAGAAACCTCATTACCATTTTTTAAGAAAAAAAACATTTTTGAGTTTCAGTTCAACCCCAAAATTTATTGTTTTTTTTTTCTATTTTAGTGTGAAAATCTTAATGCGGTTCACAGAATACATCTACTTACCAAGTTTCAACAGCATAGCTCTTATAGTTTCTGAAAAAAGTGGCTGTGACATACGGACGGACGGACAGACAGACAGACAGACATGACGAATCTATAAGGGTTCCGTTTTTTGCCATTTGGCAACGGAACCCTAAAAAGGGTAGTTTTATTTTACTCTTTACCATGTGTTCTATGGGTTGGGTGGTTTTGGCTGGGAGGATTTGCTTTTCTTGAAGGGAAGTTTAAAGCAACCTTGTGTTGTTGATTTCCGGGGTATGAACATCTGTTTTTTGTTATTATTACTAGGTACCTGTCCTCGTGGCTTTGCCCGCGTGGTGTTTGGAAACAATCATACAGGGACGTGCTACTCAGATAAAAAGTCTATGTTACTCCTTATAACATCAGCTATCTACCAGTGAAAGTCCCGTCAAAATCCGTCTAGCCGTTTCAGAGATTAGCCGGGACAAACAGACAGACAAACATTTTAAAAATTGATTTTTTTAATGTAAGTACCGTATATACTTTCATATACATTTAGTGAAAAGCTGTTAATTTGAAATTACAAACAGACACTTCAGTTTTATTTATTAGTATACATATATACAATATGTATGCACCTATAGATTTGTCGCATTTTAGCATTACTTTATTTCCTTTCACTCTTTCTGTTTTTTTTTTTAAATTGTTCTTGTAGTTCTCTTCTTTGTTCTGAAACATACTGGGGATAGTGTTCTTTTATGATTGATGATTTTACGAAAACGTGCGTTTTTTTGTTCTTCTGATAAATTGGTGCTAAAATATTTCGTATGTTGCTACACGCTAATTGAAATTACGTCTCAAAACAGTGTTGGCACTCATGCGCATATATATATGCATGACTAGCTTCGCTCGCGACTTCGTCCGCGTTAAATTTTTTGTTCCCCCGACCCTTCCCGTCGCATCGAATTGCCTGCCCGTGCTATTTTCCCCGTTTTTGCAACATTTTTCATTGCTGCTACATTACAAAAAGAATTTTTCAATTCGGACCAGTAGTTCCTGAGATTAGCCCGTTCAACCAAACAAACAAACAAACTTTTCAGCTTTATAATATTATTAAGTAACTAGCTTCTGCCCGCGACAAATTTCTTGTTCCCCCGACCCTTCCCGTCGCGTCGAATCGCCTACCCGTGCGATTTTCCCCGTTTTTGCAACATTTTTCATTACTGCTCCGCTCCTTTTGGTTCTAGCATGATGTTAAATAGCCTATAGCCTTCCTCAATAAATAGGCTACCCAACACAAAAATAATTATTCAATTTGGATCAGTAGTTCTTGAGATTAGCGCGTTCAATCAAACAAACAAACTCTTCAGCTTTATAATATTAGTATAGATCAGATAATATTAGTATAGATTAAGTATAGATAATAGTTGGTATCTTTGAGGAACATTTTTAACCGACTTCAAAAAAAAGGAGGAGGTTCTCAATTCGACTGTGTTCTAAATTGAATAGTTTGTGCGAGAGACACTTCCAAAGTGGTAAAATGTCTGTCCCCGCCCCTGTAACTTCTAAAATAAGAGAATGATAAAACTAAAAAAAATATATGTTGTAGGTACATTACCATGTAAACTTCCACCGAAAATTGGTTTGAACGAGATCTAGTGAGTAGTTTTTTTTAAAACGTCATAAATCGTAAACCGCAATTTACTTTTCATTCAATCAACTCAAATACAAGAATTAAAAAAAAAATTATTTCATAAACATAAACCTTATGCATAAAGCCTCCTACAAACCGGCGCGACGCGGCAACGCGACGCGACACTCGTAGAACAATTTTTATGTGAACTTCATGGAAATTGTTCTACAAGAATCGCGTCGCGCTGTCGCGTCGCGCCGGTCTGAATAAGCCTTAAACCGTGAATACCTACAGGTTTGTACAGACCCTCGGTGCGCGAGTCCGACTCGCACTTGGCCGGTTTTTTATAGGTACATACTTATTATAATGTAGATGTTGTTAAGTTGTAAATACATAGAACTTCGCCGTGACCAACTGGAAGATGGGAAGCTTCCAAAAAACTTTTTACAAAACAATGACAACCGACTTCCTAAAAAAACACTACAAAGTGAAAAATAACTTTAATTTCGTAATTCGGTGTCTTAGGATCTGTATTTAAGGTATTTTTGTCACCGACTTCCGAAATTAAAGTTATTTTTCACTTTGTAGTGTTTTTTTAGGAAGTCGGTTGTCATTTTTTTTGTAAAAAGTTTTTATTTTTAACTTTTTAGTTATGGTAGATACCCCGCACTAATCTAATCGCGTTAAGGCTTATTCAGACCGGCGCGACGCGACAGCGCGACGCGATTCTTGTAGAACAATTTCCATGAAGTTCACATAAAAATTGTTCTACGAGTGTCGCGTCGCGCTGCCGCGTCGCGCCGGTTTGTAGGAGGCTTTATTCGTTCATTTATCGCGCAAATACTTAATGCAAATTTTAGACTTACCTATATGGTTTTCACATGGATCCCATTGTACAAATGGAACCAAATTAAAATGGGACCATTCGGGAAGCACCAGCTTTCAAATAAAAAAGAAACATCAAAATCGGTTCACCCAGTCAAAAGTTATGAGGTAACAAACATCAAAAAAAAAATACAGACGAATTGATAACCTCCTCCATTTTTTAAGTCGGTTAAAAAACAATATCAATTCAACTTGATGATGCCACTATTGGCCGGAGTTATGTTGACGAGAATGGGTGGATTCTGATAAGGCCACATTATGTAACTTTTCAAGGTCTTAGAGGATATGGAAATATTGTAAGAACAATGTTTCCTATCATTTTATCTTGGGTGGTTACAGCACATACCTAAGTTGCAAGGGACGACAGTTGAAGAAGTTGTGGTTTACTTAGGTAAAAGTACTTTCACAAAAGGCCAAGCCTATGTAGCCTTAATTAGAGTAAATACCTTAGATGGTGTAGCAATTTCTGAGCTCGACCAAAGAAAACTATTTAATAACCCACATGACAAATCATCTTCAGCAGAATTGCCAAGACTGAGATGTAGTAATTGATATTCTCACTTGACAATCGGATTTCCATGTCCCAATTTTTCCACCCCTAATTTTCTCATCAAACGAAGCCTAGAACACTCTCGATTAAGTCATCAATATTCTCTTTCAGTGCGCTTTCATTTGAGACCCTACTCGGGTATATTTGCAGATATTCGGTTATCCTTCCCCAATTTCACCCCCCACAACTTTTAAACGGCTCAACCGATTTTCATCAAACATGTCTAAGAACACTCGCACATAAGTCAACTTCAATACAAAAAAAAAATTGAAATCGCTTCATCTGTTTGGGAGCTATGATGCCACAGACAGACAGACAGACAAACAGACAGACACGTCAAATTTATAACACCCCTCTTTTTGCGTCGGGGGTTAAAAAATAGGCCAGCCCTCTGGTCACGTGAAGAGTCGACCAGCCCCTTTATTTCTTGAATCTCCAACACAGGCTACACAATTACATGCAAGTATACATAGAACAAGGACAAATACAGTGTGCGCTTCCAATTATAGGAGACCATATCATTTACTTGTAATTCAGGTAATTTACTTCAGAAAATTTAGTCATCAGAAATTTGAAATTTTTATATTGTCAATATTAAAATATCAAATTTCTGATGACTTCATGAATATTTTATTTCATAAATATTACATAATTCCGACCTTGTCTAAAATGCAGCTGTCAACTTTAGAGTAAGTCTCATTTGTTATTAATTTATTATGAAATCGGTTAAATAATATTTGCCCATGGAATTAGTTATTAGTAGACGGCACGATGGCTATATGTATGTATTAACCCTTTCAGTCACGCTTTTACATTAAGGATATTTTTATTTTTTTTGTTTTAGTTGTAGCATCACTAACAACTAAAATATCACAGGAACAAGGAAAAAAATCTAGGTGTTAAGGCTTTCGAGGAATGAGGGTAGTGACACTAACCACCAAGACTGAAAGAGTCAACCGAGCGACGGCGCGATAGCTGTATGTTTGTTAACCGACGGCACGATGACTGTATGTATGTTAACCGACAGTACGGTGGCTGTATGTATGTTGATCGACGGCACAATGGCTGTATGTATGTTACCCGACAGCACGGTGGATGTATGTATGTTAACCGACGGCACGATGGCTGTATGTATGTTAACCGACAGCACGGTGGCTGTATGTATGTTGACCGACGGCACGATGGCTGTATGTATGTTAACCGACAGCACGGTGGATGTATGTATGTTAACCGCAAACTGCAAATTGGAGATATATCCCCTGTTGTTGTATGACTGTAAAATAACAATAACAGAATGGTTAAGATCCCTTACTTATGAGGAGACAGAAAACATTCTGACAAGGATAAGCTAAATAAAAAATAAAATAAAAAATCATTTGCACGCACGTAAATACATACACACACACACACACACCCACACACACACCCACGACACACACATACACCGATGGCTGCTAAAAATGTTTTATTTTGTTTTTATTTGTATTTTTTTTTAACTGTTTCACTTTTCATATAACCCTCTTATAAGCCCACACCATTGTTAAGATGGGAAGAGTGAGACGGTTCCGACACAAGTACTTTTGTAACTTACTGGAGTTATCTCATTTTATGCATGACACAATGTTCAAGGTGAAAAAAATATTTTTGTATTTGTATTATTTTGTATTAACCGACGGCACGATGGTTGTATGTATGTTAACTGACAGCACGGTGGATGTATGTATGTTAACCGACGGCACGATGGCTGTGTGTATGTTAACCGATAGTACGGTGGATGTATGTATGTTAACCGACGGCACGATGGCTTTATGTATGTTAACCGACAGCACGGTGGATGTATGTATGTTAACCGACGGCACGGTGGATGTATGTATGTTAACCGACGGCACGATGGCTGTGTATACACACATGCATGACACAATGTTCAAGGTGAAAAAAATATTTTTGTATTTGTATTATTTTGTATTAACCGACGGCACGATGGTTGTATGTATGTTAACTGACAGCACGGTGGATGTATGTATGTTAACCGACGGCACGATGGCTGTGTGTATGTTAACCGATAGTACGGTGGATGTATGTATGTTAACCGACCGCGACGGCACGATGGCTTTATGTATGTTAACCGACAGCACGGTGGATGTATGTATGTTAACCGACGGCACGGTGGATGTATGTATGTTAACCGACGGCACGATGGCTGTGTGTATGTTTACCAACAGCACGGTGGATCTATGTATGTTAACCGACAGCACGGTGGATGTATGTATGTTAACCGACGGCACAATGGTTGTATGTATGTTAACCGACAGCACCGTGGAACTATGTATGTTAACTGACGACACGATTGCTATATGTATGTTAACCGACATTCGCGTCCTGAAATCCTATTTTTTTATCTATCAGGCTAAATTCTTCCCTTACACTATATTTTTCCCCAGGACAACCTGAATACATTACTAACTTACCACTTGGATACAACCCTAAAACACCCTGGATAAATCTCGAAACAAATAGTAAAAATTAGATAAGCAGAAAATATATCTTCCAAAATTATGTTAATTTTACATGCACTGATTTTATTGTATTCTTAACACTTTTAGAGACGTCAGTACTAAGAATGATCAAGTGTGAACTTTACAAATACCTATGTAAATAAATTTTGCATTTTGGGGACATTGGGAATGGATGTACGAAAAATTATTTTAGAAACTTGCAACTTGGGGAGATAGGACATCGCCTTAAACCGACGCGGACGCCACGATGGCTGTGTGCATGTACGCCTTTAGAATGTTGTGAGCCGATGGCACCATGGCTGTGTGCATGTACGCCTTTAGAATGTTGTGAGCCGATGGCACCATGGCTGTGTGCATGTACGCCTTTAGAATGTTGTGAGCCGAGGGCACCATGGCTGTGTGTATGTATGCCTTTAGAATGTTGTGAGCCGATGGCACCATGGCTGTGTGTATGTACCCCTTTAGAATGTTGTGAGCGGATGGCACCATGGCTGTGTGTATGTATGCCTTTAGAATGTTGTGAGCCGATGACACCATGGCTGTGTGTATGTATGCCTTTAGAATGTTGTGAGCCGATGGCACCATGGCTGTGTGTATGTATGCCTTTAGAATGTTGTGAGCCGATGGCACCATGGCTGTGTGTATGTATGCCTTTAGAACGTTGTGAGCCGATGGCACCATGGCTGTGTGTATGAATGCCTTTAGAATGTTGTGAGCCGATGACACCATGGCTGTGTGTATGTATGCCTTTAGAATGTTGTGAGCCGTTGGCACCATGGCTGTGTGTATGTATGCCTTTAGAATGTTGTGAGCCGATGGCACCATGGCTGTGTGTATGTATGCCTTTAGAATGTTGTGAGCCGATGGCACCATGGCTGTGAAAGAAAGAAAGAAAGAAAAAAAGAAAGAAAAATATTTTATTTGAGACACGCACAGGGCATAAAAACAATAAAAAGAACATAGAAACTTAAGAATGTTCTCTCTACCATGGCTGTGTGTATGTATGCCTTTAGAATGTTGTGAGCCGATGGCACCATGGCTGTGTGTATGTATGCCTTTAGAATGTTCTCTCTACTATGGCTGTGTGTATGTATGCCTTTAAAATGTTCTCTCTACCATGGCTGTGTGTATGTTATGCCTTTAGAATGTTCTCTCTACCATGGCTGTGTGTATGTATGCCTTTAGAATGTTCTCTCTATCATGGCTGTGTGTATGTATGCCTTTAGAATGTTCTCTCTACTATGGCTGTGTGTATGTTATGCCTTTAGAATGTTCTCTCTACCATGGCTGTGTATGTATGCCTTTAGAATGTTCTCTCTACCATGGCTGTGTGTATGTATGCCTTTAGAATGTTCTCTCTACCATGGCTGTGTTTATGTATGCCTTTAGAATGTTCTCTCTACCATGGCTGTGTGTATGTATGCCTTTAGAATGTTCTCTCTACCATGGCTGTGTTTAGGTATGCCTTTAGAATGTTGTGAGCCGATGGCACCATGGCTGCGTGTATGTATGCCTTTAGAATGTTCTCTCTACTATGGCTGTGTGTATGTATGCCTTTAGAATGTTCTCTCTTCCATGGCTGTGTGTATGTATGCCTTTAGAATGTTGTGAGCCGATGGCACCATGGCTGTGTGTATGTACGCCTTTAGAATGTTGTGAGCGGATGGCACCATGGCTGTGTGTATGTATGCCTTTAGAATGTTGTGAGCCGATGACACCATGGCTGTGTGTATGTATGCCTTTAGAATGTTGTGAGCCGATGGCACCATGGCTGTGTGTATGTATGCCTTTAGAATGTTGTGAGCCAATGGCACCATGGCTGTGTGTATGTATGCCTTTAGAACGTTGTGAGCCGATGGCACCATGGCTGTGTGTATGAATGCCTTTAGAATGTTGTGAGCCGATGACACCATGGCTGTGTGTATGTATGCCTTTAGAATGTTGTGAGCCGTTGGCACCATGGCTGTGTGTATGTATGCCTTTAGAATGTTGTGAGCCGATGGCACCATGGCTGTGTGTATGTATGCCTTTAGAATGTTGTGAGCCGATGGCACCATGGCTGTGTGTATGTATGCCTTTAGAATGTTCTCTCTACCATGGCTGTGTGTATGTATGCCTTTAGAATGTTGTGAGCCGATGGCACCATGGCTGTGTGTATATATGCCTTTAGAATGTTCTCTCTACTATGGCTGTGTGTATGTATGCCTTTAAAATGTTCTCTCTACCATGGCTGTGTGTATGTTATGCCTTTAGAATGTTCTCTCTACCATGGCTGTGTGTATGTATGCCTTTAGAATGTTCTCTCTACCATGGCTGTGTGTATGTATGCCTTTAGAATGTTCTCTCTACTATGGCTGTGTGTATGTTATGCCTTTAGAATGTTCTCTCTACCATGGCTGTGTGTATGTATGCCTTTAGAATGTTCTCTCTACCATGGCTGTGTATGTATGCCTTTAGAATGTTCTCTCTACCATGGCTGTGTGTATGTATGCCTTTAGAATGTTCTCTCTACCATGGCTGTGTTTATGTATGCCTTTAGAATGTTCTCTCTACCATGGCTGTGTGTATGTATGCCTTTAGAATGTTCTCTCTACCATGGCTGTGTTTAGGTATGCCTTTAGAATGTTGTGAGCCGATGGCACCATGGCTGCGTGTATGTATGCCTTTAGAATGTTCTCTCTACTATGGCTGTGTGTATGTATGCCTTTAGAATGTTCTCTCTTCCATGGCTGTGTGTATGTATGCCTTTAGAATGTTCTCTTTACCATGGCTCTGTGTATGTATGCCTTTAGAATGTTCTCTCTACTATGGCTGTGTGTATGTTATGCCTTTAGTATGTTCTCTCTACCATGGCTACGTGTATGTATGCCTTTAGAATGTTCTCTCTACCATGGCTGTGTGTATGTATGCCTTTAGAATGTTCTCTCTACCATGGCTGTGTGTATGTATGCCTTTAGAATGTTCTCTCTACCATGGCTGTGTGTATCATCATCATCATTTCAACCCAAAGACATTCACTGCTGAACATAGGCCTACCCCAATTTGGGGGGATTGGCCATAATCGCTACGCTTGCCAAGCGGGTTGGCGATCGCAGTATGGTGGTACTTAGAATGCATAGAGAACGCAGGTGCCCATTCTCTATTAAGTCCCTTATTCGCTTTTTACGAAACCCACGGGTAGTTTTTGATGAGTGTTACGCAATTGGGGTACAGGTCAATAGACGGATTGGTGATCTATTTTTTAATTTTGGGTTTCCATAACTAGAAATCGGGAATCGTCTAGCTCGAGGTAATGAGCCAATCTCGTCCCAAGTGCATTCTTTACTTTCAACCAGTAAACTCTGATGCCATTATGATGATGTTAATAAGTAGGTATGTATGGTAAATCAACAGTAACATATGGTCAGACTGAACGAGCTCGTCAGGCGAGCAGCTAGAAGTAGCAGTCGCAGCGGGCTAGCGGGACTGACGGCCGCGGTCGCGAGGTTCACTAGCTGAACGAGACATTGTGTGAGGTGATCTGATCTGGTCGACGTCGCCAATTGACGCACAAAGAGCCCCATTGTTGTCGTAAGACGGGGCGTCGCCACCGTACGCCAAGCCCGGCCACTCTTCCGCTGAACGACGCGCACGGCGCCCGCGGCCCAAGGCTCCGACCGGCTTGTGTGTCTAATTAGGGCGGGCCTTCGCTTGCGATCAAGTTCGCTCAAGAATAAAAAAACTCATTTTAGTTTAAATCCAGTTTGTGACACGATGCACACCACTGCGGCCTGCGGGTGCGCAAAGTAGGTACGTACACGGTGCTACGATTCGGCGCGTGATTTGCACTTTAGATTATGATTAATTGCGTATTTAATCGACGGGTCGCTAGATCGACCTCTCTAGATAAAGGGAACACTCGGAGGTCGAAGCGGACTCCGACTACACCTGCCCTTTCCGCGTCGCATCAGCCACCACACACGTTCCCGCGGGCTCGTAGACAACCCGGTACATAGCGAGCGCTGGGCGCTAACGTGGCGGGCCACATTGGTAACTTTCTTGACGAGGAAGAACGCGCCGACCTTGTCCGTCCTTGCGGCGCGATAACGCGGGTTCGGGGTCTCGTGGAAACGTGACGCTTCGGGCCGCGACCCCGCTATCGCGCCCTTTTAACCGCGTGTCGCATCGCCGCCGCATCACTCGGCTCGCACGCTCCTCGCGCGTATCACGCACCTTGCGTTCCTACCGTGCGTTATACATAAATATCCAAAACCAAACATTTCGGATTCAAACGACGGTCAAACCCGTACCGGGACGGACATCAATTAGAATTGGTTGAGGTGAGCAAAGAGACAGTTGCTTGCTCGCTTGAACTTTCAATCTGCGCGGTGCATCCTATACTGAAGCCGTGGTCTGGTTGCAGATACGCGTCACACCTGAGCAGCCGACATGCCGAGTGCCGTGACGAACGGGGCCAGAGGGTCGGAGGATGACATCGTGCTGACAGGGCTGTCAGGCCGCCTCCCCCAGTCCGACACCATCGAGGAGTTCGCGCAACAACTGTTTGATGGCGTGGACCTTGTCACCGCAGATGACAGACGATGGACCCCAGGTAATCACTTTTTCGCTCGAGGTTTTTTAATATTGTTTTCGTTTTTAATTCTCCTGAAAAGTTAGGTTACAAGATAGTGAACTATTTTTGCTAATCAATCACAAATAATTGGAAATAGAAGTTACAATTTCAATATCACTGCGGCATTAAGAAATCTTTTCTTGTTTGAACCGCTATTCAGGCCTTTGTTCATTGCTTTTTTCGTGCTGGCTCATTGTATTTTGGCAATGTTAGACTTTATCAGTACAATTTTCCCTACCTTGATTTCTTCATTCTTACTCATGGCCAGTATAGTATTGCCACCTACCGGGCCCTGGAAAAAACCATTCCTAGCCTCCATTGTCACACTCCTGGGCAAAGGCCTCCCTCCACTTCTTCCATCTCCTGCTAGTCCGCGCGTTCTCCTTCCAGTTTTGACGGAAACTGTCTAGCTCGTGCCGCCATCTCCTACGCAGTCTACAGCGACTCCACCTTTCTGTCTCAGGGCATCAGTTCTGTGCCACTTGCACCCAAAATTTGTCCCAGAAAATATGTAGAAGAAAAAATGTGAGAGCATAATTATGATTTTGAAAGACTCACGATGGTAAACAGCTTGGTTCTGCCCCACTTCTCCGACACCGCGTTGGACCAGCCCCTCACCAGCGACCATTACGCCACAGCACACCACAAATAAATAGCTTAAAGAGGGATGAGCTAACCTATCGATTTTTAATTTTAAATTTTTAATCCTGTGTGGTTTAGATACTCAGTAGTGTTGTTCATCAAGTTTGTTTTGAGTTCATACGAATCCGCATAAGACAACAGTCACAGCGCAAATGAAAAATGATCACAAGTCAACTGATGAAGCGACAGTTATTATCAGTGGGCTGAGATGAGAACATTACTGTGTTTACGAGAATCTTACATAATTTGTGATTGTGACATAACATCATGTGGACATTGGGGTATACATTAATTGTACCTAGGTGTTTAATGTACTTATTTTTGCAACAATATAGCGGAAAACATGATGTAATGTGATACGATTTTTTAAATTTCAAATACCACTTGGTTATTAAAGTTCCATGACGATTTTATGTGAGGTTTTATAATTAACATATTCAGTTGTTTTTACCAACTCAAGTTTATAAATAGAATTATTTGGTCAGTTTGAAATGTTGTCCTCTTGAATTGGCGGTGTTGCACAGTTGATCGAATGTGCTTGTAGTAGCAACCAGTAGCACCAGGCTGCGCTGGACACGCGCGGCGGGAGTGTGGCTGTGCACCCTGCGCGCGCATGCTGCCGGGACTGATACGCGCTGGCTGCGCATGCGACACCTACTCGACCTTCAGTGCCACGCACCGCTTGACCATAATATCAATGCGTGGATGGCCAAATTTGAAACTACATAACTACAGAATATTATTGAATATAATACAATATAGTTTATTTCTTTAACAATACATTGACACTGGGTATTGGGTACCTACTCTTTAATATGTACATCATACAAATTACAGATATAAATCTAGAAATTTTATACGGGGTGACATAATGGCTTAAATATGATATTTTGAAATGGCGATATTTTAGAGACCTTTTTTTTGTGTCTGAAATAATTAAATTATGTCTCCCGCTCTTTCAAACCAATCCGCTAACCTGGCAGATATTTTAGAGACCTTAGGATGGATTAAGGGAAAGAGACGAAAACTGCAGGTAGTCTAGTCCATTTATTTACGTAGGTACCTAAACAATTATATATGCATAAGTAATATAAAACATATAGGTACTATGTATAAGAAGGTCGATTTTGATATAAACAACTAAAACAACATCATTCGATTTTTGAAAAACAATTATGCGTCGATTTGACAACCTCCTCCTTTTATTCACCGGTTAGAAATTAATTCAGTATCTCTGAGAAACTGAAAAATAAAAGTTAACTTTCCGGTTGTAACCGACAATTTCGCATAATTTCTCAAAAACTACAAGGCGCGGCGTATCTGTTTCCAAACAATTTAAAAAAATTACTCTTTAAGTTCTTGCAAATTTAAGAGCTAAGAAAACAGTCACATAGACACATCATAATCTTCTGTAAGTATGGGCTCTAATCAAGAGTCTTCCCTTAAAACGCTTAAGTGCACTGAATTTAAATCCCTCAGTTTCATGTATGGGAATGCCACCCATTTTTTCAGATGAATTTTTCATTTCATGATTTCAGAATTTCTCTAAGTAGGTAGGTAGTGTAGGTACATCATTTTTTAGCGTTCACACACACCTTTCCGGTTTTCATCGATATAATGTCAAGTCTCCAAATTATCGGATTGCTATATCGGGACAGACAGACACACAGACTGTTACCGATTCACCTAAACTAAATCAATAAAACAACTTAGTCCGTGTTCCGTACCTATTCTGTGAGGCGTTTCTATTTGACTTTTGTTCACAAAATTTGATATAAGCGACACCATTGACTGAAACTAAAAAATCGAGTTCTGGTTCGATTCCCGGGTAAGTAAAATAATATAAAATAACCTTAAAGCACTTCTAGTTTTATATAAGCTTATTTGTAGCCATATCCATACTAAAAACAAAAGTAACTCTGTGTGTCTCGCTTTCCTGCTAAAACTACTGAACCGATTTAAATGAAATTTGGTACACAGATAGTTTAGAGCCTGAGAAAGGACATAGGTACTTTTTATCCCGGTAGTATGTTCCCGCGGGATAATTTTCGACCTCCACGCGGGCGAAGCCGCTGGCAAAAGCTAGTTACGAATAAATGTTTACGAAGATCGGAATAGTATCACTGAGATCACTACGCTATCTCTATCAGTCAGTCAGTCAATTGTTAACATTGCCAACCGTTAACATCGCGTCGTATGCGTCGCGACGTCGTCGCTGTCGTCTCGTCGTTAGGTGACCATGATTCCAGTAAATACAGGATAGAACATCAGAAAAGAACGACAAGATTCGCGGAAGCAGGCCCTGCTCACATTGACACAATGCTCACTAATTCGCTCGCATCAAGAGATGCCTTTGTTTACAACAAGTATTGTGCCACAAAATTGGCAAGTTGCGTGTGACGGTGTGACGCCGCCGCGCGCTGCCAATCAGCGAGGTTATCTGTGCGATCGCTTGACTCAGCCGCCATTAACCGCCTTTGAAACAAACGATAACGTCTCGTATCTGGCATCAGCTCATCATGGACACCCGACACTCGACAGATCCAACAGATCGATCTCTTCCTACAATACAAATTATTTTTGTTCACTGATTTCTTTTCCTCTGTTTATTTTACTTACATGAAATAATGATAAACTAGATTACCTACTTAATTATATAGCATGCCTCGTTTTACTTATGGATACCTAGAGTAAGTTTGTAAATGGCATCCTTGAACTTAACTCTAAAGGAGGTTAGGTATTAATAACCTATCTTACTTTAGCTTGCCAAGCAAACCCATTTCAAGGTTTTAGGGACACGTTTTATATTAGGTAGGTACCCTACCCTACGTGTGTATTAACTGCTACTGCTTTTAGAGACCTGGGCTACCTACTTGGGTTAATAGTGTTCAGTAGGTTCGTTCAAAGCGGACGGTCGCCCACGTATTGGCACGTTTAACCAATTGTGTGCGAATGAATGACCAGTGTCAACGGCATCAGCTGCACGTCCATTTCATTGTGAGGCTTTCACCGTTAGCTGAGCGAGCGGCGGCGACCAGCCGACCACAGCGCGCGGCGCGCCCGCCTCGTGTGGGCTGCACGCCGCGCGCCGGCCGCCGCCGAGCGCGACCGGCCGGCCGGTGGCGTGATGCGCCGTGCGTCACCGCGCACGCACACTGCCACACTTGCGATACCTATCTCTGCTAAGCTAACAAAGATCTTTACTCGTCAAACCTGTCATAAATTATGTCATCGTGTTAGCAGGAAATATAGTAAATATTGACTTTTGTTAGGTTTCCGCGTGCGACTGTGACGTGCCCCGTGTCGGCCGTGTTTAGATAGCACTCTGATAAACAAACACATTCGGCAAAATGTACTTAATGACTACACATCCGCTCGTTCGCGCGTAATATCAAGTAGTTAATGCAAATAAACGAGAAACTTGAAAGTGATTAATACGACTCGCTACTCACGAGTGATAACTGAATTGTTTCCACGGAATTGCAATTTGTGCTTTAGTATCACAATAATTGGGTGGCATGAGATAAGGTAAATTAATGTGGCAAATAAAAAGAAAATTGGCCGGTTATTTAATCCTACAATGTCACAAAAAATATTCAAGTATACTTACAATATTATTGCGCCATGATACGAATTGCACAATGTCTAAGCCCGCTAGTTTGGCATTGGCATTGTAGATTACTAAAGAACAAAAGTTTAAGTATTTATAACCGACTTCAACAAAGGTTTTTTTTTTAAATTAGGAGGTACCTATATGTATAATATATTATAACAGGAACAAAAACTTTGTACTCCCGTTTTTGCTTCACGTACTTACTTTGCTTGTACCTACTCGTATAGATAAAAACTCATTCAATATCATTTCATTAATTTGCATTGTTTCAAATTTTCAATGTTATTGCGTGTTTTTTTTTGTTTTTTTGATAATTTAACTGCAATTAATGCTGATTCAAACATATTCACAGTAAAAATTGTGCGCAATCTTTTGTGGGAGTGGGAGTCATCTTACACAGGATAATGGAAAACCATATAACGTTTAGTATTTTTGTGACAGGATTGCACGGTCTGCCGGAACGCAATGGCAAGCTCAAAGACCTGGCGCACTTCGACGCGACGTTCTTCGGCGTGCACGCCAAGCAGGCGCACCTCATGGACCCGCAGCTGCGCCTGCTGCTGGAGCTCACGCACGAGACCATCGTCGACGCCGGCCTCAACCCCAGCGAGCTGCGCGGCTCGCGCACCGGCGTGTTCGTGGGCGTGTCCAACTCCGAGACCGAGGAGATGTGGACCGTGGACCCAGACAAGATCAACGGCTACGCGCTCACGGGCTGTTGCCGCGCCATGTTCCCCAACCGCATCTCCTACACCTTCGACCTCAAGGGGCCGTCCTTCGCCGTGGACACGGCCTGCTCCAGCTCCATGTTCGCGCTGGCGCAGGCGGCCACGGCCATCCGCTCCGGCCACTGCGACGCCGCCATCGTGGCCGGCTGCAACCTGTGCCTGAAGCCCGCCAACTCGCTGAACTTCCACCGGCTCAGCATGCTGTCGCCCGAGGGCCGCTGCGCCGCCTTCGACGCCAGCGGGCGCGGCTACGTGCGCTCGGAGGCGGCCGTGGCCGTGCTCCTGCAGCGGCGCGGCGCGGCGCGGCGCGTGTACGCCACGCTGCGCGGCCTGCGCGTCAACACCGACGGCGCCAAGGACCAGGGCATCACCTTCCCGTCCGGCGACATGCAGCGCCGCCTGGCCGAGGAGACCTTCGCCGAGGCCAAGCTGCGGCCCAGCGACGTGGCCTACGTCGAGGCCCACGGCACCGGAACTAAGGTACGCCGACTATCAGCCACCACTGCAATATTTTCAATGTTTTTAAATCATTCCAGAAAGCGTTGTTGTATTGAACACGCACCGCACTGGGCAGCACGTCGGGTGCGACGGGGCGCTCGAGTACCTACAGGGATGTGCAATATTTTTGATTGCATCTGTACATTTGACAATCCTAAGCAACATGTGCGTGCGTGTTCAACATCGGCATCATCAGCCATCAGCTACGACCGGTGTGCGCGTGTGTGCGTGCTGACGAGCGTGTGTTGCCAGGTGGGGGACCCGCAGGAGGTGAACGCCATCGCGGAGCTGTTCTGCAAGGGCCGCAAGGGGCCGCTGCTGCTGGGCTCGGTGAAGTCCAACATGGGCCACTCCGAGCCCGCGTCCGGCCTGTGCTCCGTGGCCAAGGTGGTCGTGGCCATGGAGCGCGGCGTCATCCCCTCCAACCTGCACTACAAGACCGCCAACCCCGACATCCCGGCGCTCAGCGACGGCCGCATCCAGGTAAGACGTCGGTTCATCTGCAAGGGTCTTTGGCACAGACACGGACCTTGGCCTGCTAGTTTTTGCAGGTCCGTGTGTTTGTTTATGTGAAAGAAAGAAAGAAAGAAAATACGTTTATTTGCGGTAAACATGACGCACAGTAAAACTAGAAACATACAGAAATAAAACAATAAGATGTGGGAAAATATGCGTCATATCCACGCAAAACGGCCATCACTCAGCGACCCATCATGTGCGATTTGAGTATCTGCTCTACGAAACAAGTCTAAGTTAAATTAATTTATTTCAATTAAACACAAACAAGCAATTTTGAATGTCGAAATTAACAAGAAAACTGAAGTGAATCTAGTCGCACCTTCCAAAAGATATTTATTTTATTTTCTATCTAAAGAAACCTTTCAGTTAGGTTATAGATGGGTAAACAATAGTGAAAAAAGGCCAATCACAAGTTTTCTCTGACAAAATTAGGATAGAACAAGATACAGTATATGTGTAAAATGAAAGTAAGAAGTATATTAGTTTCATATAGATAGAGGAACGGCTAAGAAACTCCAGCATTGTTTTTTTAAAATATTGTTTAATATTTTCTGTGATCCATTAAACAATTATAACTGCACGCGGCAGGTGGTGGACCGCAACACGCCGTGGGACGGCGGCCTGGTGGCCATCAACTCGTTCGGCTTCGGCGGCGCCAACGCTCACGTCATCTTCGAGTCGGAGCCCGGCGGCGGGTCCGCGCGCGCGCCGGCGCGCTACGCGGCGCCGCGCGTCGTGCTGGCGTCGGGCCGCACGGAGCCGGCCGTGCAGCGGCTCACGGCGCTGGCGGCGGCGCACGCGGCCGACGCCGGCCTGCACGCGCTGCTGGACGCCGTGCACGCGCACAACATCCCCGGCCACTCGCACCGCGGGTTCGTCGTGCTCAGCGACCCGCCCGTGCACGAGTGCATCGTGAGTATGCGCGAGCCGCGGCCCGCTTTCAGTCCTCGTTCGTTCGTGCTCGGCCATGTCTGACGACGCTCTGTCCGCAGGAAATGGAGAGCGGCGATCCCCGACCTGTGTGGTTCGTGTTCTCGGGCATGGGCTCGCAGTGGCCAGGCATGGCTAAGACCCTGATGCAGTTGCCGGCCTTCGCGACCAGCATCAACCGCTCGGCGGCGGCGCTGAAGCCGCACAACATCGACCTCATCAACATCATCACGGATGCGCCGGCGACGGCCTTCGACGACGTCATCAACTCGTTCGTGTCCATCGCGGCCGTGCAGGTGGCGCTCGTGGACGTGCTGCGAGCGCTCGAGATCCGCCCCGACGGCATCGTGGGCCACTCGGTCGGCGAGATCGGTGAGTAGTCAGCGCGCGCGCGGCCGTCGTGCGGCGCAGTGAGCACGACTGACCGACTTCTCGCCCGCAGGCTGCGCGTACGCGGACGACACGCTGACAGCGGAGCAGGCCGTGCTGGCGGCTTACTGGCGCGGGCGCAGCATCGTGGACGCCAAGCTGGCGCCGGGCGCCATGGCGGCCGTGGGCCTGTCGTGGGAGGAGTGCGAGGCGCGCTGCCCGCCCGACGTCGTGCCGGCCTGCCACAACGCCAGCGACAGCGTCACGGTGAGCGAGACGCCGGCCAGCGCGCGCCGCAGTCGGCGTGACGTCAGCGTTCTCAATGTGGCTCGTCGTACAGATTTCAGGGCCTGTGGAGTCGCTGGAGAAGTTCGTGGCGACGTTGTCGGCCGAGGGCACGTTCGCGCGGCGCGTCAACAGCTCGGGCGTGGCGTTCCACAGCAAGTACATCGCCGCCGCCGCGCCGCTGCTGCGCCGCTCGCTGCAGAAGGTCATCACGGACCCCAAGCCGCGCAGCAAGCGCTGGGTGTCCTCGTCGCTGCCGCGCGACCAGTGGGACTCGGATCTCGGTGAGCCACACTCCATCACTATTCATGAAACTTGACTCATTGTAATCGGGGATTTAGCGATTAATCGGATTCCTCGATGAATGTCGGCTTTTTAACTCTATCGTGATTTTATTACGTCCATAACGTAGGCTTAGATCGAAGCTAAGTTTAATTTACGATTTCATATGACATCCCTTACCTACTCGAATCGATTCAGTCAGTGACAGACGACGCATGAGCGTGTCTAGCCGGAAAAATGTAGAGACAATCGTAATGAACAAACCGACCCCGCAACGAGCCGCTCCGCTCACGAGTGCGTACGTTTCCAGCCAAGCTGAGCGACGCCAACTACCACGTGAACAACCTGCTGTCGCCCGTGCGCTTCGCCGACGCGCTGAGCCGCGTGCCCGAGCGCGCCGTGCTGGTGGAGGTGGCGCCGCACGCGCTGCTGCAGGCCGTGCTGAAGCGCGCGCGGCCCGCGCCCGGCGCCGCGCACGTGCCGCTGGTGCGCCGCGACGCGCCCGACGCGCTGCAGCACCTGCTGGCCGCCGCGGGCCGCCTGTACGCGGCCGGCGCGCAGCCCGCCGTGGGCCGCCTGTACCCGCCCGTGGCCTTCCCCGTGCCGCGCGGCACGCCGGGCCTGGCCTCGCACGTGCTGTGGGACCACCGCCTGGAGTGGCAGGTGGCGCACTTCGGAAACGCATCGCGCTCGGGCGAGAACGTCATCGAGTACGACGTGTCGCGCGCCGACGACGGCTTCATCACCGGCCACAACATCGACGGCCGCGTGCTGTTCCCGGCCACCGGCTACCTGGTGAGTACCGCGCCACCGCGCACCGCCGCCACCGCTCATCGCGCCGCGTCCCACTGAGCGCCGTGTCTGATCTCCTTTGGTCCCTTTCAGACCCTCGTTTGGAGAACTATGGCGAAGCTCAACAACAGAAAGCCTGAGGAGACCCCGATCGTGATGGAGAACATCCAATTCCGGCGCGCCACCATCGTGTCGCGCGACACGCCCGTGCGCTTCCTCATCAACGTGCTGGACGGCACGGGCGAGTTCGACGTGTGCGAGGGCGGCGCCGTGGTGGTGACGGGCACCGTGCGCCTGGCCGACGAGCCGGCGGCCGAGCGCCTGCGCGGCCTGGACGACGCCGCGCCGCGCGCCGAGGACGGCCTGCTGCCGCTCGTCACCGACGACATCTACAAGGAGCTGCGCCTGCGCGGCTACAACTACAGCGGCGTCTTCCGCGGCATCCGCTCGTCCGACCCGCGCGGCACGTGCGGCGAGCTCGCCTGGGACGACAACTGGATCTCGTTCATGGACACCATGCTGCAGTTCGGCATCATCGGCGTGGACACGCGCGAGCTATACCTGCCCACGCGCCTGCAGCGCGCGCTCATCGACCCGGCGGCGCAGCTGGCGGCCGTGGCGCGTCTGGGCGACGGCGGCACGCTGCCCGTGCGCATGCACCGCGACATCGACGTCATCAGCGCCGGCGGCATCGAGTTCCGCGGCGTCAAGACCAGCCTGGCGCCGCGCCGCGCTAACCCGCAGGCCGCGCCCAAGCTGGAGAAGTACGTGTTCCTGCCGTACGACAACGCCGCCGTGGCCACCGAGGACACCTCGCGCTCCAAGCGCGACGCGCTCACCGTCAGCCTGCAGCTGGTGCTGGAGAACGCGGGCGCGCTCAAGCTCAAGCTGGCCGAGGCGGCGCTGGAGCGGCCGGCAGAGGCGCTGCTCACGCCGCTGGCCATGCAGGTGCTGGAGGCCGAGCCGCAGGTGCGCGTGGACGCCACGCTGGCGGCCGGGCCCGCGCCCGCCGCCTACGCCGCCGCGCTCAAGGACCTGGGCGTCAAGGTGCTGCCCAAGGACGGCAAGAGCGCGCCCATCGAGACCGACTGCCACCTGGTGCTGGCGGCCGACGTGCTGAGCCGCCACGGCGCGCCCGTGCTGGAGCAGCTGGCGGCGGCGCTGGGCGACGCCGGCATGCTGCTGCTGGAGGAGCCGCCGCGCGCGCTGGACGAGCGCGCCGCGCGCGACGTGCTGGAGCGCGCCGGCCTGCTGCTGGTGTCGCGCCAGGTGGCGGCCAGCTGCGAGTTCTTGCTGCTGCGGCGCCGCCCCGCGCTGCCGCCGCAGCACGAGGTGCTGGACGTGGGCGACGACGAGAGCTTCGCCTGGGTGGACGCGCTGCGCGAGGCGCTGGCGCGCGCGGAGGGCGGCGACACGCGCGTGTACGTGGTGGCGCGCGCGGCGGCGGCCGGCGTGCTGGGGCTGTGCGCGTGCCTGCGCGGCGAGGCGGGCGGGCGCGCGCTGCGCTGCTACTACCTGCCGGGCGCGCGCGAGCCCTTCCGGCCCGACGCGGCGCCGTACGCGGAGCAGGCGCGGCGCGACCTGGCCGTGAACGTGCTGCGCGCCGGCGTGTGGGGCAGCTACCGGCACGTGGCGCTGGGCGACGCCGAGGCGCAGCTGCAGGTGGAGCACGCGTACGTCAACACGCTGACGCGCGGCGACCTGGCGTCGCTGCGCTGGATCGAGTCGCCGCTGCGCTACGCGGCGGAGGTGCCGCAGGCGGCGCGCACGGACCTGTGCCGCGTGTACTGCGCGCCGCTCAACTTCCGCGACATCATGCTGGCCACGGGCAAGCTGCCGCCCGACGCGCTGCCCGGCAACCTCGCCGGACAGGTGAGTGGCACGCCCGCAGTAACACTAGCGAGTTAAACATACTAGTGACCCTTACACGTTGCTGAGTACATTCATTAGTATTGTTACAAGCTGGGGTTCGGGATAAATTAATTTAAACCAATATTCCGAAACACACAAACTGTTTAATTGAATAAACACAAGTATCGCAACTACAAGAAACGTCACTTGGAATCACTTGTTTCGCTTGTACTGTATCACTCGAATCGTATTCGCTCGCTTCCGAAATCGAACTGCCCGTCGGTCGGCTCGACAATCCGCTATTTATATCCCGTGCAGAACAATCGCGAACATTCAACACTGTGCCACAGTTCCAGGTCGCGTAGAAGCTTCCAGCAACTTCCATTAAACATCATTTTACTGTTTAATCCCACTATTCGACAATAGATGGCGGTAGCGTCTATGTACAATTTCGTGTAGTACTTGCTACTCGATAACAGATGGCGTTAGCGTGTCGTTTCTAGTAGTTTTGAACACTGCCCCATCCTTAGATGGAATTAACTTGACGTTTCTAGACTTTTCGATCTACGCAACACTGCTTCCTCCTGGGATGGAGTTAGCGTGATGTTTCTAGACTTTACGATCTATGTGACACTGCCCCCTCCTTAGACATGCTAGTCCCGAGCATCATTATTCCCGTAGTATCGGGCCAATCGATCTACATGAACAATTTTAGGCGCAGTTCGCATACCCTTTTGTATTCGGTAAGTGACGTCGTTGATCTTGGTCACAATTCAGTACGGCCCGTCCCATTTTGCCTGTAGTTTAGGAGACTTCCCTTTGCTGCGCACTGGGTTATTCAACCACACTAGCGAACCTTCGTTGAAGCCAGTATTGTTCAGCTTTCGATCATAACGAGTTTTCATTCTCTCGGACATCTGTTGGCCTGATTCTCTGACATGCTCATATACGTCATTCATCTTGTTGCGCAGATCATTTGCATAATCTGTTATACTGCGTGGTGAATCAGGGGGAATGCCGGTTATTAGATCAGCTGGTAACCTTAACTCCCTTCCAAAGTTCGCGAAGGCTGGCGTCACAGTTGTACTCTCGTGAACTGCACTTCGGTATGACAGAAGAAACGGTTGTATGTGCTGGTCCCAATCCTTTTGTCTGCTTGCTACAACTTTTGCCACATATCTTTCCAACGTCTGATTAAATCTCTCCACCATTCCGTCAGATTGTGGGTGGTATGAAGTGGTTCTGGTTTTGTGAGTACCCATAACCCGACATGTTTCCTGAAACACTTGAGACTCGAAATTCCTTCCTTGTTCGCTGTGGATTTCCAAGGGTACCCTAAACCGACAGAACACTTCGTGTACTAATTTATCAGCGACTGTTGAAGCTTCTTGATTAGGCATGGCGAAGACTTCCGGCCACTTGGTGAAGTAATCCATGACAACCATGAAATATTTATTTCCACTTTCACTTTCGGGGAAAGGCCCAGCGACATTAAGTGCTATCCGTTCCCAGGAGGCTCCCACGTTGTACACCTTCAATGCACCCCTGCTGCGTGTGTGTGGTCCTTTTACCGCTGCATAACTGGTACATCTGCGATACCAGTCCTCCACATCCTCTCGACAATGGATCCAGTAAAACCTTTCTCGGATCTTTAACAAAGTCCTTCTTACTCACATATGACCTCCTGAAGAACCATTGTGGTAGAGCTGTAGAACTTCTGGTACCTTCGGTTTTGGGACTACCATTTGCAGGTGACAGCTATTCCCTCGAGCATTTTCCCATTTTCGGCACAAGACACCATCCTGGATCACCAAGCTCTGCCACTGTGCCCAATAACTTTTTGTGGTGGTACTCATCGCTGCAATATCACACCATTTCAGTTTGGGAGCATTAGCTTTAATCCACTCGACAATTGGCTTGATATTTGTGTCACTCTGCTGGGCATGCCGTAGGGTTTCCTTCCATTCGTCGCTAAGGTCCGTTCTTAGCATCCTGACAGGTACCGTTTCCTTAGCTTCTTGCCTGATACAATGCTTGCAGTCTTCAGGACAAGGTCTTCTTGATAAAGCGTCCGCGTTACCGTGAGACTTCCCACTACGATGTCCAATTGCGAAGTCATACTCTTGTAGCAGTTCAATCCATCTCGCAACTTGTCCTTCTAGGTTCTTAAACTGCAACAACCACTTTAATGCAGCATGGTCAGTTCGCAGGTGGAATTTGTGTCCATGCAAGTATTTGCTGAAATGCTGCAATGTCTTTACTACGGCAAGAAGTTCGCGTCTCGTGACACAATAATTTCTTTCTGGCTTTGATAAAGATTTGCTGAAGTAAGCTATCACAACTTCATAATCTCCTTTCCGTTGAGATAACACACCGCCAATTCCAGTATTACTTGCGTCCGTGTCAACTATGAATTCATTTTCTGTGTCAGGGTAGCCTAAAATTGGGGTATTGCACAAACGTTCCTTTAAATCTCGAAATGCGATGTCACAGTTCTCATCCCAACAGAAGGGTCTTTTCTCCTCAGTAAGCTTGTGAAGAGGTTTGGTAATGTCAGCAAAATTCTTGACAAACCGTCGATTGTACGAGCACAAACCCAAAAATGCCCTGACCTGCGTCTTGTCTTTCGGGACTGGCCATTCCTTGACGGCGACGATTTTCTCAGGATCTGTTTGTACTCCTTCCTTCGAAACCACGTGCCCCAAAAAGCTTACTTGCTGTCTGAAGAATGAGCACTTCTTTGGACTTAGCTTGAGATTGGCTCCTCGGATTTTTGCTAGAACACGTTCCAAATTCTGAAGGTGGTCTTCGAATGTGCGGCCCACGGTGATGATGTCATCTAAATAGACACGGCAGGCGTCTCCAATTAGTCCCGTGAGAACGAGCTCCATTAGCCTTTCAAAAGTTGCAGGAGCATTGCACAATCCGAATGGCATGACGTTAAACTGCCATAGTCCCTTTCCCGTAGAAAATGCAGTTTTCTCCTTGTTTTTAGGGTCTATTTCCACTTGCCAGTAGCCACTTTTTAGATCTAACGTTGTAAACCACTTCATTCCTGACAGCGTGTCTAGTGTGTCGTCGATCCGGGGTAGTGGATAGCTGTCTTTCTTAGTAACGTCATTCAATCGACGATAGTCTACACAAAACCGCATACTGCCATCTTTCTTTTTCACCAGGACCACAGGAGATCACCAAGGACTAGACGAAGGCTCTATAACTCCATCCTTTAATCATGGTATCGACCTCCTTTTCTCTTGCCACTGGTAGTCTTCTTGGTCGTTGTCGTATTGGTAACTCATTTCCGGTATTAATTTTGTGTTGAACTAATCCAGTCTTCCCTATGTCAGCATCATTCCTGGAGAATATGTCTGCATACTGAAGTAGCATCTTCCTAGCCTTCTCTCTTTCTTCTTCTGATAAATCTTTATGACAGTCTTCCAAAAGATTAAACACGTTAAATCTTGCAGTTTGGGTGTTATTTTGAGAAGGCTGATATTGACATTCACGCATCCAAGCTACTTCCCCACAGGAACCCATCAACGTACCCTTCTTGATTACTTGCTCCTTTTCACTTGGGTTCAGTATGCGTACGGCTGCAACGTCGATTGCCTTTACCAAGGTCCGCGCAATTTTCCATGGAAGGTTTTCATCCAATCCTTCAATGAGAATACATCGGTTTTTCTGCCCAGAATTATATGGAAGAGTAACTGGAACTATTGTTTCCGATCGGAGAGGAAGAACAATCTTCTTCAAGCAGTAAACTTTCCCTAGACTTTCCATGAAGACTTCTCCTGACCCACATTTGAGGACTCCTTGATTAACGTCAATCTCACAACAGTGCTGTCGCATGAAGTCCAAACCTAGGATGCAGTCGTCTACTATGTCAGCCATGATGACCTTAGCCGGTAGATTGTGTTACCCAGTTTTAACTCCACCTCCTTCTCACCACGGACGGTTATGTGCTGACCGGTAGCTGTTACGAAATAGATGTACGGCAATAATTTGTGTAATAATAATCTGACCTGTACCACTCAGGAGTGCATTCTCGGGCTGGAGTTCAGCGGGCGCTCGTCGAGCGGCAAGCGCGTGATGGGCATGGTGGCGGCGTGCGGCCTCGCCAGCACCGTGCTGGCCGACACCGGCTTCCTGTGGGACGTGCCGGCGCACTGGACGCTCGAGCAGGCCGCCACCGTGCCCGTGGCCTACGCCACGGCCTACTACGCGCTGAGCGTGCGCGGGCGCATGCGGCGCGGCGACAGCGTGCTGGTGCACGCCGGCACGGGCGGCGTGGGGCAGGCGGCGCTGGCCATCGCGCTGCACGCGGGCTGCAGCGTGTTCACCACGGTGGGCACGCCCGACAAGCGCGCCTTCCTGCGCGAGCGCTTCCCCACGCTGCCGCCCGAGAACATCGGCAACTCGCGCGACACGTCCTTCGAGCAGCTCGTGAAGCGGCGCACGCGCGGCCGCGGCGTGGACCTGGTGCTCAACTCGCTGGCGGCCGACAAGCTGCACGCGTCCGTGCGCTGCCTGGCCGAGGGCGGCCGCTTCCTGGAGATCGGCAAGCTGGACCTGTCCAACGACACGGCGCTGGGCATGTCCGTGTTCCTCAAGAACACCACGTTCCACGGCATCCTGCTGGACGCGCTGTTCGACGCGGACTCGGCCGACGGCGACAAGGCGGCCGTGGTGCGCTGCGTGTCGGACGGCATGGCGTGCGGCGCCGTGCGGCCGCTGCCGGCCACGGTGTTCTCGGACCAGCAGCTGGAGCAGGCCTTCCGGTGAGCCGTGCACTGCTGCACCTTCTATTCTACCAGCGAAATTCATGCCGAACGCATACCGTTTTCTTTACGAGCTTACTGGGGCGAAAGTTTTCCTGTAAATATCGTTACTACCACACGGTCAAAAGTGTTTCTGCAGCATTGGCAGTCCATTTTGTTCGGCTGTAGGTATCTCGTGAACTACTCGTGATAAATATTTAAAAATACTGTCTAGATATTTTCGATGTTTTCAAATATTGATGGATACAAGCCTAGTTAAATGGAAACTTTCTCACGAGTTGCGAATTTTAATTGACTTTTTAACGAAACCCTTGTACGGTTCGTACACTTGTAGAGCTGTTTTTGTTTTTAAGGTTGAAAGGCGTAGAGAAAATATCACTTAGTTCCAGTTAGGTTTATTACGTACTAGCTTCTGCCCGCAACTTCGTCCGCGTCAAATTTTTACTCCCGTGACTCTTCCCGTTGCATCAAGTTACCTGCTAGTTTTCGTCCATTTTTCGTTACTGCTCCGCTCCTTTTGAACGTAGCGTGAATTTATATAGCTTATAGCTTTCCTCAATAAATAGGTTACCTTACACAAAAAGACTTTTTCAATTCGAACCAGTAGTTCCTGGGATAACCGCGTTCAACCAAACAAACTTTATAATATTATATAGTAAGTATAGATTAAAGATTAATAGTGTTTACAAGTAAAACTGTTGACGATTCCTTTCTCTAATGTTAGTGACCGCGTAGCGCTAATCGCACTCGATCATTTATTGTAAAGTACGTATATTAATAAAATGACGCACGTCTATGGCGAGCCATCGCGTCAGCAAAACATGTACTGTTTAAGACTGTACAACCCCACTCGTGGGAAAACATGTTTTGTTCCCAACTTTGCAATTTCCAACATTGAAGTAGGTATACTTACATGATTTTTCATACTTATAATGAAATGAAACGTTGCGCAGGTACATGGCGACGGGCAAGCACATCGGCAAGGTGGTGCTGCGCCTGCGCGACGAGGAGGCGGCCGGCGCGCGCCCCGCCAGCAAGCTGGTGTCGGCCATCCCGCGCACCTACATGCATCCCGCCAAGAGCTACGTGCTCGTGGGTCAGTACGCGCCCGCCGCCGGCACTGTCGCCGAGTTCCTTCAAACCTTTCGCAATGAGTAACGTTCGCGGTTGTCGCAGGCGGCATGGGCGGGTTCGGGCTGGAGCTGGCGCAGTGGATGGTGAAGCGCGGCGCCACGCGCCTCGTGCTGAACTCGCGCAGCGGCGTGCGCACCGGCTACCAGGCGTGGTGCGTGCGGCGCTGGCGTGAGGCGGGCGTGCGCGTGTGCGTGTCCACGGCCGACGCCACGTGCCCGGCCGGCGCGCGCGCGCTGCTGCGCGAGGCGGCGGCGCTGGGCGCGCTGGGCGGCGTGTTCAACCTGGCCGCCGTGCTGCGTGACGCCTTCCTCGACAAGCAGACGCCCGCCGACTTCCAAGCCGTCGCCAAGCCCAAGATCGACGGTGAGTTCGCTGCCACGGCATCTAGTACAGACCACAGTGCTCCCTCAATAGATATCATGTTATAGGTCCTCATAGCCCAGCTATTTCAATTTATGGGTTATGGTACCTGTTCATCAGGTGACCATTTATTAGAAGAGGAGGCACAGTATTGGCACTTACTGGTACTATAAATTAATTCCTGCGTCGCTTCGTACTACTCCTACACATTAAGTAGCTTGCGGAGCGCTCCGATAGAGGGAGGCAGCAGCACCACATCGTTTGTGTAGCTAACGCGGGTTCCACACGTTGGCCCCAACGTTGGCTGCAATGCTACTCGCCCAATGTGTGGTTCTAGAAAATAGCATTGGCCCCAACGTTGGAGTGCCCATTTTCTAGCGCCGGCTCCACACATTGGCCCCAACGCCACTCGCGTGTGGAGCCGTCGTTGGGCGAGGGGTGTTGGGGCCAACGTGTGGAGCCGGCATAAAACAAACTATCCACGCTGCAGGCTACACGTACTTACACTGCTAAGTTGCTCAATCAGTGCAATAACAAATATAAATAAACTCATCATTCATTCTTTGAGTATTTACATCTATAAATTAAAATTGAAGGCCATATTTTTGAATGCATCCCATACACCCCGGTCGTCTCGCCCCGTTAACTGGTCGGTTGGGAAAAATTATTTCATCGACCCTGGTAGTGCCGACCCCGTAGTTTAACGGGGTGGATGGCACCGATCTAGTCTCATCTACGCCGGTGTGTTTTTACCGAAGCGGACAGCACCGGAGTGGGACGACCGGGGTGGAACGGATACACTCGTATTTTAAAAGTTAACAACAGAAATAAATTAGTCTTCTTATGAGGTGGAAATTAGTAAAATTCTCAATCAATTGCCGCATATATGGAAGATCGTCACTTGAGAATGGCTCGATTAATTTGGATGCTAGCTGCAAAAATCCTTTTTCCAGATTTGAGTTCCGACAAACAAACTCACGAACTTTAACTCTCTATAGTATACTAGCTTTTGACAGCGGCTTCGCCCGCGTATTATACATATAAACCTTGCTCTTGAATCATTCTATATATTGATGAAAACCGCATTCAAATTCGAATCCGTAGTTTAAAAGATCTAAGCGTACAAACCCGGAAAGCGAATTGTATTATACTATGTTAGGATTTAAAAAATGTATAAATACATATTAAAATTCTAATATTATATTTAATAATATTAATAGTGAGCGCTTTAAGAAATGGACGTACCTAATATGTATGATGTGACTGGCGCGCACAGCTACTAAGATCCTGGACGCGGCCACGCGCGAGCTGGCGCCCGAGCTGGAGTACTTCGTGGTGTTCTCGTCCGTGTCGTGCGGCCGCGGCAACCCCGGCCAGAGCAACTACGGGCTGGCCAACTCCGCCATGGAGCGCATCGTGGAGCAGCGCCAGGCCGACGGGCTGCCCGGCCTGGCCGTGCAGTGGGGCGCCATCGGTGAGTAGCGCGCGCGGCCTGCCGCGGCCTCTGCGGCCTCTGCGGCCCGGGCACGGCCTGACTCGCTCTGTTGCAGGCGAGGTGGGGCTCATCGTGGAGACCATGGGCGGCGACGAGACCGTGGTGGGCGGCACGGTGCCGCAGCGCATCGCGTCGTGCATGGAGGCGCTGGGCGCACTGCTGGCGCTGCCGCACGCCGTGGCGGCGTCCATGGTGCTGGCCGACAAGCGCCGCGCCGCCGCCGCGCCGCAGCAGGACCTGCTGCACGCCGTGGCCAACATCCTCGGCATCAAGGACCCCAGCAAGGTGTCCGACTCCGCCAACCTGGCCGAGCTGGGCATGGACTCTCTCATGGGCGCCGAGATTAAGCAGACGCTGGAGCGCGGCTACGACGTGGTGCTGGGCGTGCAGGAGATCCGCGGCCTCACCTTCTCTAAGCTGCGCGGCATGGCGGGCGGCGACGACGCCGCGGCCGGCGACGCCGCGGGGGGCGCGGGCGCGCCGGCGGAGCAGGAGGCGGCGCAGGCGCAGGCGCAGTTCGCGGCGCTGGGCGAGCTCATGCCCAAGCAGGTGCTGGTGAAGCTGCCGAGCGCCGCGCCGCCCGGCGCCGCGCCGCCCGTGTTCATGGTGCACCCCATCGAGGGCGTGGTGGAGCTGCTGCGCGGCGTGGCGGCGGCCGTGCGCGCGCCCGTGTACGGGCTGCAGTGCACGCAGGCCGCACCGCTGGACGACATGGCGGCGCTGGCGCGCCACTACGTCACGCACGTGCGCGCGCTGCAGCCCAAGGCGCCCTACACGCTGCTGGGCTACTCCTTCGGCGCCGGCGTCGCCTTCGAGATGGCGCTGCAGCTGGAGCAGGTAGGCGCGCGGCGCTGAGCCCGGCGCGGGCTGGCGGAGTGTTGTCGCGGGCGCGGCGGGGGCTGACGGAGTTGTGTTGTGTTGCAGGCGGGCTGCGAGACGCGCCTGGTGCTGGTGGACGGCTCGCCGGCCTACGTGGCCACGCACACCACGCGCGGCAAGAAGAAGCGCAGCACGCGCTCGGCCGAGACCGACGAGGCCGACGCGCTGGCCTACTTCGTGCAACTGTTCAAGGACGTGGACGCCTCCAAGGTCAGTGTGCAAGCCGCGGCTATCATATAATGTACATACATACTACGTGACACCCACGAAGAACGAAATACTTTTGTTTACTTAACTTTTAACAAACACTGCAGGTAAGGCAGTACGTCCTGGTGTCTTAGACATTGAAGCGCGCATATTGCGTGTAGTATATGCAACTGTAGGTAATGAACAAGATAGGTACATGTCGTCGTTACTCACAATATTATTATCCTTCGGATACATAAACCCTTCCTTAGTTCCCGTCTCATGATTGCATAGTGTCACTGAGACTGCTCGGTAAATGACATTTGTAGCCATATACAAGTCCAAAAGGTGTAGAGTGATATATCGGAGTACCGCATGGGCCGCAGGTGTCGGCGGAGCTGGAGCGGCTGCCGAGCTGGCAGGCGCGCCTGGAGCGCACCACGGAGCTGGTGGGCGCCGCCGCGGGGCCGCACGGCGCCGACGCGCTGGCCGCCGCCGCCAACTCCTTCTACCGCAAGCTGGTCATCGCCGACACCTACAAGCCGGCCGGCCGCCTGCGCGCGCCCGTCACGCTGTTCACGGCGCGCGACAACTACGTGACGCTGGGCGAGGACTACGGGCTGCGCGACGTGTGCGCCGGGCCGCTGCGCACGCAGCAGCTGGCCGGCACGCACCGCACCATCCTGGCGGGCGACGCCGCCGCCGCCATCGCGGCGCATCTGTCGGCGCCGCACTAGCCCGCGCGAGGCCCGCGCCGCCGTCGGCGACGTCGGGCCCGCCGCTAGCCGGCCCGCTGGCTCGCTCGCTGACGTCGTCGGGCCTGCCGCTGGCCAGGCCGCTAGCTCGCTCGCTGACGTTGTCGGGCCTGCCGCTGGCCAGGCCGCTAGCTCGCTCGCTGACGTCGTCGGGCTCGCCGCTGGCCAGACTGTAGTTCACTGACGGACGTCGCTCGTTAACCGGTGACGGGCACTCTCTATTTATTTCTGCGGGGTAGAGTATAAGTAGAGCGAAGAGTATAATTGTGTATATAGCTATAACATGATACTCTATTTATTGTACGTATGTTAGTATTGTCGAGCCCGGCTCGCCGATTGTGATACCTTACATTCCGCCGTGCCGACCCGTGTCGGTCTACGTGCACGCGACGTACATACATGTATGTATGTGTGGTTAGTTCGTAGTATACTATTACATGAAGCATGTAATCCTGATCCTGACTATAAGATAGTGTATAGAGTACGGCGCTGGCGCTGCTCACGGACTGAATCAACATTTTAACTATTACTAGCATTTTGTATATTTCGATATTCTTCTTATGGAACTAAGCGAGTTGCCTACTAAAGATGTTACGACGGGCAATACTAGATGTATTGCTACAAGACACGAGCAGGCAGCCGTGCCGGGAGGCGCGGCCGTGGAGCGGTCTGTGGCGGCGCCGGCTCGCCGGTAGCGATAAGTAGTTAGTACCAGTGTATGGTTGTTGCGGTATTTATTTTGTTACTAATAAGGAGCCTGCGCCCTGTGATTAAAAGTGCATTATTTTTTAAAGGCGAGTTTTATTTGTTCAGACCACTGTCTATTTATTTATTTGGAACACATCAAAAACAGTGAGGATTATCGCTGACTAATAAATATTCTTACTAGAGAATGGGCAACAGCGTTCTCTATGCATTTTACCACCACACTGCGTTCGCCAACCCGCCTGCCAAGCGTGGCGATTATGGCAAAGCCCCCCAAATTGGGGGAGGCCTAAGTCCAGCAGTGGACGTCTTACGGCTGAAATGATGAATAAATATTCATGTAATAGCTTTGTAAGACTCTTATTCCTTAGGCCGAAACTCGAACTTCCGAATAAACGATATCCCGAATCAATCTATCCCAAATAAACGCTAACCCGAATAATTTGATCGCGAATGATTACTATTACGAATCACTATATTCCGAATAATCGCTATCCTGATTCGAGTTAGTCTTGGAGACAGGTTTCAGTGTATGAAGAAAATTTATAAACTAGCGAAATGTGAGGGTACGACAGGTAAACCCGGTACACCTAGCCTAACCGCCCAACCCTTCGAGACCCAGTGTTTCGGAGACTTGTTCATTTAATTGAAATAAATGAGGGTATTTTTTTACACATAGACAAAACTTTAAAAATGTACAGACATGGGAGTGGGAGAATTTTTAAATCCTTAAATAATGTCGTGCAATGGTCAAGATATTCTCCACTCATGGCTCTGATACATTATTTTTTGCACTATGAATGCCTTTTCCACATCCAATGAATTGCCCCATATCACAAGGCCGTAACGCAGTATTGATGAGACATACCCATTAAGGACTGTTTTTTACTGGACACTAGTCTTAACTTGCGAAGAGCATATACAAACTTAATAAGCTTACTGCATACTCTTTCTACATGTTCTTTCCAGTCAATTTTTGTCAGTTATTATACGTAAACAAAGCTGATGGTCCTGGTTGTAGAATTGCATTGTTATGTCTAATTGATTTTGGCATTACTGACAAGTTATATTATGTTAGAAATTGAACTGTTTTTTTTTTGTTCAATATTAACATGAAGATTATAAAAAAACACATTCATTAATTTATTGTTAGTATCAATTTCTATGTCAGTTTTGTTGGAACATTTTGTCGTTAAAGTAGTATCGTCAGCAAATTGGATACATTCATATTTTAAACATTTTTTGCGGTCATTAATATATAATAGAAAAAGTGGCGGACCCAGCACACTCCCCTGCGGGACGCCAGAACCATTGATTTTTAGTTATTAGCAGTATGTCGTCTTAGTATTATTTTCTATCCTGGAGATAACAGTTCTCTGTTGGTGATTAGACAAATAACTTTTAAGCCAATCATGCGCTTTGCCTCTTATGTTATATTTCTCTAATTTGTAAACTAGTCGTTCATGTGCTACAAAATCAAAGGCTTTGCTCATATCTAAGAATACCGATACTGAGAACTTCGGTACCTAATTAGTTTCACTAAACAAAAACAGGCTAGAGTCGTTGAACTGTTTTTCGATATATAAGTGAGCATAACGAACTTACTGCCGGTGGCTCAGGCAAGAATTGAATGATCAATTGTTGAGGTCACTAGCAACCCACATTAAGCAGTACTACTCAATACAAGATATCTTAACATAAGCCATTACTAATTAAATAATAAAACAAAAAAAAATACTTCTACTACTATTTTTACTACTATTACTACTACTATTTCTGAGTGTCCCACGTATGAACGTGGGACACTCAGAAAGTTTTGCGAAAATAAAAGGAAGTGTTCCATAGGTAATTTTTTTTTAATCTTATCAAAATACTCTCCACTATCCTCTATGCAATGTTTCATGCGTCTGAACCAATTTTCGAAACACTTTCCAGTCCGCCGTTACAGCCTGCTCGAACGCTGACAGCGCATCTTCCGGCGACGAAAATTGTATCCAAAGGGAGGGTTGTGCTCAAAGGAGCAGATTTTTAATTTTTGGAAATAAAAAGAAGTCACACGGTGCTAGGTCAGGGCTATAAGGAGGGTGACCCAGAAGTTTGACCACCGTGCTGTCCAAGAAATCCCTCGTATTGAGCGCGGTGTGCGTGGCTGCGTTGTCGTGGTGGAGCAGTAGCCCGCGGAGTCCTGTGTTTGGTCGCTTGTTGCTCAAAACAGAGAAAACTTCTGCCAAGCATTTGGTAGTATTCCATTCGGCGTTGATGCTTCTTTGGTTCCGTAAAGGAATTGACATCAAGTAGCCAGTCAAATTGAAAAAGAGATGCGAGTGCCATCATGATAACATAATGAAAACTTATTCAGAATAAAAAATAGGGTATTCACAACCATTCGATGGTTATAAGTATGCCTGTATCGTATTTGACGCTGACAGCTAATAGTCTAATAGAAGGCTACTAACAGCTGCTTACTGTCGGAAACTAATCGGAAGTCGGAGACTACTGTATATAACATGTTTTTTTTTTTTTTTTTTTTTTTCAGGATGGGAAATCATCAAATGACTTCTCCCGCTCTGGGCGGAGCGGGAGGGTGTGTCAGACTTTTACTGACTAAAACCCACCCGTGTTCCATCAGTTGCCCATGTGCCAGGGTCCCGGTATCTCTTTCGAACAATCACGCGACCCCGGCAGGCATCGGTCCTAGTAGACCCCTACACTGCTGCTGACATCTCTTTGAGGCGCGCGTGGAACACTGCGCGCCGTCGACCCGAGCCTGGTCCTTACCGGGCGGCGAGCTACCCATTGCTCGCCACCCGCAAGCTCGCGCCTACGGTGGCCGGGAGTCCGCTATTGACTCCCGACGCCCGGGGCGTCTCCTCCTGCGGCGGCTAGGGACGTGAGGGCGCAGAGACTGCCACTCCCTCACGCGCCCCGCCTCCTCCTTCGCGAGCATTACTGCTTCGCAGAAGGAGGTGACGGCTTCCCATTCCCTCTCGCTCCGTACCATGGCTCGCACCAGGGCCGGACGCGAGAGGTCGCCGCCGCCGATCGCCTCCACGAGGACACGGCGGTGCTCTGCCCAGGCAGGGCACACCTCCACCGTATGCTCCACCGTGTCCTCCAGACGATCCTCGCAATGGAAACACCCGGACGTATCCTCCCGCTTTATCCTGAACAGGAACCCACCGAAGCACCCATGCCCGGTGAGAACCTGCGTCAGGCGGAAGGTGAGGACGCCGTGACGCCTCTCTATCCACTCCTCAAAGAGGGGACTTACCGCCGCAATAGTGGCGTGCCCAGTATATAACATGTCACATTCGAAAGGTGCGGGCCATATCAAATAAACTTGAACAGATGAATAATGAAGCCGTCAGGTACTAGTATGTCTATGTGGGGTAGTGCCTACCACTATCACTATCTCCATGACAATGAAAATGAAAGAACACGCTAAAATGTAGGTTTTATTTGAAAAGAAAAGCGTGACATAACATCATTCGTGAATTCCTTTTTGCTGCTATAATAGATTTTTCCATTAACACTGATTTGGTCAGTTTTACATTTCTTATTTATGAAACTTAAAGAGTGTAAAATCTTTCTTAGAGGTTTACGGCTCCCATTATAACCGTCTTCTCAAACTAGAGGTAATATATTACGTAGAGTAGAGACCTGAAAAATAAAAAAAGGCTTAATTATACTTTTTCCACTGTGATATGCGATAATAGCATTAACAAAAAAAAACTTTTTTACAAAAAAAAAAAAAAAACAACCGACTTCCTTAAAAACACTACAAAGTGAAAAATAACTTTAATTTTGGAAATCGGTGTCTTAGGATTTGTATTTAAGATTTTTGCCACCGACTTCCGAAATTAAAGTTATTTTTCACTTTTTTTTAGTGTTTTTAAGGAAGTCGGTTGTTTTTTCTTATGTAAAAAGTTTTTATTTTTAAATTTTTAGTTATGGTATCTACCCCGCACTAATTCCAAACAAACAATGCATGTTTATGCGATAGCAGAAATCGCGGTTGATGTGCTAGCATTTTTTAAAGAGTTCCGGTGTCTGTCTCCAGAACTCATCATCAGATCTATATGAAACTTATATGGGACCAATTCGGAATAAACCCCTTTCAAACAAAAAAAGAATTTTGCAAATCCGTTTATAAATGAGGGAGTTATGGCCGAACATACATTAAAAAAAAATTAAACATCCGAATTGATAACCTCCTCTTTTTGAAGTCGGTTAAAAATACTTGCCTGTTTCTTTACAGTGTAGAAAAAGTGAATTTTTTGTCTCATTGCACACAAATCATTCAAGTCTTCCTTCAAGTGACATTTTCGGTGTTTTCCAGGTGTAGAAAAAATAATCCATTATTTTTTTACCTTCATCAACAATTTTTAAATTGTATAGACAAAGTTACCTTAAGAAATCATAAAGACAATCATATTAATTCCATGTACAGACGCCAACACATCAAGCTACTACAATCTGTCAGATTTCTTTGATAGATTTTCGACTTTATTTCTAGAGCATTAGGTTCAAGGTTCAATGGGAAAAATTGACAGTTTCGGGTAGCTTGACCTGGTGGCGTCTGTACATTTTTCAATTTCAAGTATCAACCACTAAGAGTTAAGGACGCTATAACATTTTTGAATCGCTTAAGTTTAGGTATCTGAGTCGCCACACAACGATATTACGCGCACGCACACATGGAAACCATTGTTTGCTCGATTTTAAACATTACTCAACTAATCTTGATACTCGAAGGTATTATTTATTTTATTTTACTAGCACTGTTGAGTAAAATTGGTAGTAATAGTAGATTATTAACCAAGGGGATAAAGCAGTGTCTTCTGTCGCGGGTGACGATTTAAATCGCGAGTGTAACGAAGGACTCGAGGCTTACTCCCGAGCGTAGCGAGGGTGTTAAAAACTTAAATTACGAGCGAAGCGAGGGATTTAAGACGAGTCCTGCACCCTAATTGCGAAACGCACAATTTATCAGAATCTGAATGGGATTGAAGATTATTTCTAAACCATGGCGTCATTTTTTCGAATAAATTGTGGCTCAGCAACGTAAATAACGCAATGAATTTTGTTTAACTATGAATATTAAACCAATTCCTACCGATAAAAAGTTCCGCAATTACCCCTCTGATGTAGCGAGGGATTTAAGTTCACCCAAGACTGAGACAGCTTTATCACCGAGGAAAATACTCTACTTTTCGTACCATTTGCGAAAAAATTACCACAATAATAATATGAGATAAGCATTTATTAAAAATAATGACAGTTAAAAGTAAACGTTAACATTCGAAACATTGGTCCAATTAACGTTTATGTATTTGAAGAAAACAAAAACGCGGCAAATTCCTAGACTAATATTTTTTGTTGGAAAAGCAATGGCATCAAGCTCATACGGCCTCGTCGGTTTTCTTCAAATACATAAAGTGTGTCAAGTCAAACTGACAACTGACAGATGTCACTCGTTACGTACGTTTAGAAACGTAGGCGCATAGAGCAATCAATTCGAACGGGACGGAACATCTACCCCCCCCGGACGGGCCTTAGCGTCCGCCAATCACTTGGCAATCTTGACAAGGTTGCGTTTTATCAGTCCACTTGACGCGCTGCTGGAGGATTTGCAAATACTCCAAGCTCGTACGCTCGTTTTGTACGCAAAATAACAATAACAATAACAAACCGCGATAGCCAATTTTGGCTCACATCGACAAAAGAGTGGCTCCGGCAGGGCGGCAAGTGGCTGTCAAATCAAAAAATGGCCCGGAGTTAGGACCTCCAAGCCGTTCGGGTCCGAAGACAGCGGGCACAATGGACGCGAGTTCAATACAGCTTCAATGCGGCAAAATACCGTAGCTAACTCCTCAAAGGTGAGAACGGTGTCTCCCAACAATTTGCGCCAAAGTCTCTTTGCCGCTTTCACCGCGGCCTCAAAAATACCCCCCCAATGGGGGCAGGCTGGCGGGTCAAAACCATAACAAACAACAAAAACAACAAAACAACAACAACAACCAAACAACAACAACAACAACAATTTAACAAAATGGCCCTCCTTAGGCAACAAAAGGGGGTGACGGGCCCCATAAAGAAGGCTAGAGTGCCTCAACCGTCCCCCAACACGCAAAAGACCCATATCGTCCAAAAAGGGGTTCAACTTACTAACGGCTCCCGACAATTTCCAAAACTCTCGCTGCAGAATGGCCAACAGCGCATTGCAACCGGCATGCGAGTTCTTAATGTGACAATCAGTCACCAACAATTCAACAACAACAAACAACAATTCAACAATTTGTCGAGGGAGCTAAATCGACTCAACAAAAAACAGGGTCAAACGGAGCGTCCTTCGTTCCAACAGCGAGCACCTTGAGCCCGGGCAAAGGACCCGACATCCTCCAAATCAAAGGCGTTTCAGAATTTTGAATCTGGGACACTCGGTTCGCAACAAAGACCTCCAGAGTGGACGGACGTCTTCAACCAACACAAAACAATTTGACTGTCCGTCCAGGCGTAAGAAACCCGAATGTCCACAGTTCCACCCAAAGTGTGAGCAACGTGGTTCAATAGACGCACAAGAAGCGCCGCCCCTGACAATTCTAACTTTGGGATGGTCAGTGCCGTCCGGAGGGGGGCCACCTTGCTCTTGGCCATGACCAGTGACAAATTCACCTGGCCTGTTGCGCAGACAAACAACAGCTGCATAACCGTGCGAAGACGCATCACAAACAAGGGTAGTAGTGCAGCTCCCAGGGGGGAGGATAGCGCGGGGTAACACGACCTCGTTGACTGCAGGGAGTGCGGATACAAATTGGAGCCAATCTTCCAACAGGGTTTCCCGAATTGGCTCGTCCCAGCCAAGTCCCGCAGTCCAAAGGCGCTGAAGAAAACAATTTTGCCCAAAACAATACAAACAAAACAACAAAACAATAGACAAAAGGCAACCCTGGGCTCCCATGTCCAAAATGGCACGGACCACAACAGAGTCCCCCGTGGGCCCCCAGACCTGACCGATGCCGTTGGCAACAAAACCGTGTCGATCTGAGGGGTACCTTAACGGGGCAGGCGCCAATGTCCTAACAATGCCTGGGCGGCGACCGATCGCCGCACCCAGGCCCAAATCTTTCCCGACGAGGATGGAGGACAAATTCCTCGTCCGCGCGGTGTCCCGAGCTACACGCCATCGCTGGAAGGGCATATCCCACCGGATGCCTGAATGGCGGGGGCCATGACTCCAACCGGGGACATTCCGCCAATGGAGGGGAGGGAAGGCGGTGCTGGTCTGGCCAGCGCCGTCTAGCAACAAGTGCGTAGTCGCCTTTACGCGGGGAGACCAAATGGCGGTCGCGCGGCTCCCGATCAACTTGCGCGGGGGGTGGAGTGCGGCGCTCAAAATTGCGGGCCTCTCCCCGGTTCTGAATCGGCGAGGCAGAAGCCCGGTGATCAACTCCATGGTACCCCCCCGTACGCGAACCTTCATCAAAGGCTGGTCTGCCAGCGTGGTTCGCGTTAGCGCACAATATGTCCAAATGGGACCCCCTACAAATTCTACAAGGGCGGGGGTTGGGGCAGTCCCGATGGAAGTGAGCCCCCAAACAAGAGAAGCACATGCGGCGTGCATTGGCAATTCGGCGGCGGGCACTCACGTGTAATTTCAAAAAGGCCGCGCAAGTTGCCATGCCATGCCCCGTGTCCTTACAAAACTCACAACCAGGACGACTCTGGGTGCCAGCAAAACGAGTGGCGGGGCGACTATCAACAGGCCCGCGGGCCCCAGTCCGTCCCTGGTCTCGTGGCCGGGAAGGCGGCTGGCATGACTCAGTGGCAACGCCAGAGTTGTCCACAAACCGACACTCATCCTCCAAAAATTGGACGAGGTCACCAAATGGGGGAAGATGTGTGACACTATCCCCACCATACTTTTGCTCGAAACGAGCCCTCAAATCGGCAGGAAGCCGTTGCAGCACAACATGTACCAAAAGGTAAGACCAGTGGTCCACCGGCAACTCCAATCGCTTTAAAGCGTTGGTCGCTGCCACCAACGGGTTCAACAGGTCAGTACGCAATGCTGACAAACTAGTAATGACCGGTAACCCCAAAATCAATTCAATATGAACATCAGCCAAACAACGTTTATTTTGGTACCGCCGCACTATGGGACCAAACAGTATTTTCCATCTCAAAAATGGTTTTGTCGAAAGTCGTAAATCCATAGATTGTTTTATGGTTTTATACTCTCAAAAGATGGAACTTACGAATAAATTACAAAATATAAAAAAATAAAAAGTTTTACGTTTATAAAATGAACCTCAAACATTGGGCATAAATATTTTCATGCCAATTAAATTACCGTTAAGGAAGTTCAACACAAAAATTATTCGGAAGTTTTCCAAGGAAACATATTAGTGTTATACATCATTAGATAGCTGAGAATATACACTTTGCAACCACGTTCAGCTTTTGTGATAAAAATATTTTTATTTAATTTTTTAATATTTTTTTAGTGAAGTAAAGAAAATTTAGTTTTTGTTAATTTCAATTGGAGTTTTCGTTGTTGCCGAAAGCAGCCGGTGTCTAGTTAATTACTTTATTAGAGACTTTATCTATTCAGTAATATGAGGATTCAAAAAAAACTTGCGCGTTTTTTGCGCCAGAGGTGATTTTGAAGCAATAATGTCAGTCGGGGAAAAATCCTCGAAAATTACGGTTCATCTTTTTTATTATGAAATATATTTAGTTATTATCCTTTGATGTCTATCTTGTTTTTTTCTATTTCTATGATAATAACATACATTTACAAATTAATAAACTGCTATTGTATTTGAAAGAATCTTCCCATGGCGCTTTTGTTAGGGGTGGTCACCTTAACCACAAGTATGATAAACTATATTGCTGCGGAAGTTCTATTTATCTGTTGTGGTAATTAATTACAATCATTACTGATTACACTATTTCGATGAGGACTGTTATAATCAATTGTCCCATGGTTTTTGCACAAGGCACTAAAATATTAGTCCTTTAAATACCCGTGTTTCAGCATATGATCATCAAAGTGTTCAGATACTTCTTTTCAATAACAATTAACGCACAAAAAACATATCATTATCTAACAATGAGTGAATTCGTTTGTGTTCGACGCGATAAAAAAAAACGACAAAGTATTTTACTGAAAGTTTTATGCCCGCCCGGCAGTATGCGCTCGCACGTGTTAGTTGTAGTGTGTTAGGGTCTGAATGTGAAAGTGTAAGGGAAGTGGTGTATGTGTGTGGGAAAGAATATGAGTGTGTGTGAGTGGAGGGTGTATGTGTGTGTTGGGAAGTATGAGTGATACTCTTAGAAATATAGGTTACATCAGGCTAGGAAGTGTTCCAGAGCAGCAACAAACGAAGATGTTCTGCATATTTTGTTATATACATCTGATCCTTACATGTTTAGCTTAAATAAACCAAGTTTTCTAATATCCAAAGAATTATTTGACAAAACTAAAGAATTGTTGGAAATAAAAAGTGATGAGTAGGATTAGCGCAATTTTTTGTCATGTAACTGTTTGCTTCATAATAATAATGTAGTTTTAAACCTATTTTAAGCATAAGTGTAACTTTTATTGCTATTTTAATGTAATTGTATAATTTTTTGTATGAAATTTCGTATAACTTTATCTTTGTAATTTTTTTTCGGAAAAAATATTGTTTTCAGAATGATGATGTTTAATTTCTTTTATTGCCTAGATATTCACAAATACGTGAAAAAAAAAACAAGGAGATAAATCACAAAACAACAGAGTTATTGATTTTTGAGATGGAAAATAGCGGTTGGTCCCATAGTGCGCCGGGTGAGTAGTTCCAAAGCGGTAGGGTAGGCTGAGTCAGTCAACGACAGATGCTGTACCAAGGCTCGGGCCTCACCTTCCAGGACAGACAACAAATAGGCCAACTTTTGGGCGGGTCTGAGGTCCGAGCGTGCATCAACCAAACTTTCAAACAGGTTTTGGAAACCTAACCAGTGGTCCAGGCGACCGTCAAAGTGTGGCAGTTCCAAAGTAGGCAGTCTACTCAATAGTCCGGGACCTGAAACAACCGAGGTCTCCGGTTTGACCTGGACAGGTGTCCGGCTCTCCAATATTTCCCGAGCACGTTGACCAATGACATCCCCCAGGTCCAAGATCTGGTCGTAGTCAGCAAGGACCTTGTCACGTGCTGCCTGGTCCAGCACTTCCAGAGCCACATCACAAATGTACTCGTTGTAGCGGGTGAACAGAGCATCAACGTTGCCGAATCTCACGTTCAACTGCTCGAACCGAGCAAGAGTGATCCCTTCGAGATCCTGGCGCTCAGCAGTCGCTGCAGCTGAAGTGAACCACCGTAGCTGTGTGGTCAATCCACTGATTGCCTCTCTCACCGCTTTGTGTGCCATTGCACAAACAATACAATTCAAATATACCAAACAAGATAATCAAATAACAAGGTTCAATCAATCAATTACAAAATAACTACAAGCAAACAATCAAACTACCAAACTGTTAGTCAGCAACTCAAGAAATAACAAAATGTTGGTTTCAATTCAATTCAACAACAAACTTTTAGTTTAATTCAAAACCAATGTCAACGTTCAATAAATTCTACTTCAAATTCAATTCAAATATTCAAATGTTAATTTCACATACCACTTTGTTAATGGTACAACAATAATGAACCTTTATTCCAATTTAAAACAATGGTAATACTCAAAAATGCCAATTTCCACAAAACTACCATATTGATGGTACAAAATTCAATATTTCAATGTCTTCCTGACATTCAATACAACAGAGAGGTCAAATAACAACAACAAGAGGTTATAACATAGCCCAATCTAACCAACTCTGTTAGCATATGCAAACCCGGTTGACCCCGGCAACATGAGTTACTCGTCTCAACAAATTTAAACTAATTATTTCAAATAAACAAGCAATCATAGTTATCAAATATTTACAGCGTATTACTACTTCCCTTATAGAGACTGCCAAGTAATTAGCCTACTGTAAATTACCAATTTGTTGGTTATATGTCTTATAGCCACGCTGTGCTACCAAAATGTTCGCTGCCAGGCCAGGCCCCCATAGGATTTTAATTATTATGTGGAAGCGTGATAATCGTGGGGCTCTGGAGACAAGAGTGGCGAGCGAAACTAGTCCGCCGTACGCGGAGCAGACAATATAAATACAATTCAAAGCACTCACCTGGTGGTAGAAGAACACCTGCTCTGGTGCCTACCTGGAGTTATGTATGTAAGTGAGTGTATATGTATCGTGTAGTGACGTTGTAACTGGGTTTTCCAGGTTACCATCCGCTGCAATAAGGCTGGAGGCAATCACAGCATGCGGTTTCCAATAAGGTCACTTTCACTTCAAAGTACTTCAATTTCAACAAACTTAACCCGTATTATTACATCAACTTGGGGTTATTTACAATCAAAGCAATTGGATCACGACTAATTGTCACAAACGGATCAATTTAAAGGGATTAATTTCAACAGCGTCGCGGAAGTCAAGCGGCGACGATTCCCTCGTTCAAGCACCAAATCCAAGAGTGTCAAGTCAAACTGACAACTGACAGATGTCACTCGTTACGTACGTTTAGAAACGTAGGCGCATAGAGCAATCAATTCGAACGGGACGGAACAGTCTCCCCCTAGAGGATGAATGAAATTCAGTACAATTTTCTTTCCCTGTTTTTAACAAATTAAAAATGACTTTTGTTATGTTAGCTTTTTGTGGCATAGAATGTCACTTTTTTGAGCAAGTGGTATGAAAACTAACTTTACTTTCTGCATTTGGTGACAGTAAATAAGTTTTATTACCATGATAATCATTATTTTTGGAATAACGTATAAAATTCGTCAATTAAAAAAAATGAGGTGTAACAATAAAAAACTTTAATAATATTTTTGGGTTATAAACAAATATAACGGATGGTGATCGTAGACTATCGTTCAAAATGTACAGGATATTCCGTAAAGAAAACTAAGCAAAAATTGTGTGAAGCCCGAAACTCGCCTTTGAGATGAAGCGCGTATTCAGAATATTTAATACACAATAGGAAGCCTTTATAGGAGGCCTTAATTTTTGTATGAAGGCTGTTTTTGTACTCTACTGTATATTTATAATTCGAAATGACTAACATTTTTGAGAGATAATGATTAACTACATGATTTTCAATTTATGTAAATAATGAAAGTTACGTTAAATATTTTGACTACATAGGTACTAGCAAAACCCCCAAAACTGATACCCATGTCGACATTTCATCATAAAAGTACATCAGTCATTTTAAATAAAAAATCGATGATTTCATAATCCCTACCCCAATATGGATGATAATATTTTTATAAAAAACAATACCCGCCGTATTTGGATCAAATTTGGATGAAACAGTCGTAATCACTATCCTAAAATTACCCGAAATTGATAGCTGTGCCCACTTTTGATTTAAAAAAATTAAATATTCGTCGTTTTGAATGAAAAACTTGTGGCGTTGGTGGACATCCCGTCAGGAAGTTTGTTTCTTAGCCTTTTTTTAACTCCGACTGTAATTTGTATGGATTTTTCGGCTTCAGCACCTTCGAAAATATTGAAAACGACACCCATGATGAAAACTTTGAAAATTTTCGCAACGGCCATTTCTGATTTTGATTTGGACCTCACAATTGGTTACAGCACCCTTGTTTACCCCTACCGCAAGCTACATTAAAGAATTTCGTTCCAAAAATGAACGACACTTGCATAATTTAATTTCCACATTAAAAATAGATGTTGTCGCAACCAATTCAATCCCCCGTACTTCCGGACGCCGCCACGCACGTCCTCCCTCCCGCTTTAACGACTATGCACTAGAGGCATAAGAGAGAGATAGTAATAACGCAACCCCGCCGTTCACGCGCCTCCGACGCGGGAGTTTTAGTCGACGCATAAAAAATCAAAATCATTTATTCGCGTAAATAAGGTACAGAAGGTTGGTAAAATATATGAATTTGTTCTCTTATTCTGCCTTCAATTTCGGCGTGCAAATATAAGCTAAAATTACACATTTATTATTAATTTAAATTAAATTATAAATCACAATCATGCAGTCATTAAGTAGATAATCCCATTAAAATTGTATTACTGAATTAAATAAATGTCAACATAATAATAAAAGAATAATAAAAGTAATAATCATAAATGTCAATCATAATCATTTCAATAATGTGAGAGATTCGCCACCCAATAATATAAGAAAAATAATTCAAAGTGACCGTGCAGTTTATAAAACTTACAATTTATAACCTAAAAGCTCATATACATTGTATTTTGATTTAAATTAATAAATTGATCATAATCATGCAGTCAATAAACACAGTCATAGCCACGCCTGAAGGTGCACGGAACTTCTCAAACCGCCACGCGCCGACACTCGCTCGAGCTCCTAACCGGCACGCGTGTTTTCCTTTAATCGGTTTGTTTGAACAAAAGTTCCCGTGACAATAGTTTTAGTGTAACCTTTACCTACTGTTTTACCGTGATCATAAGACATTACGTTACACAAGTGTTTGATTTCCCAATCCGCTTCAATCCAGTATGAACACAGTTACGAAAGATGGCGCCCAACGTGGGGCCGAATGCCACAGTTCCTGTGAAAACTGTGCAGTTAAAGTAATTAGTGTGTGTAAAACTGTGAACATAAATAGTGATCGTGTAACAATGCCGAAGACACGGGGTAGGAAATCCCTCAATGGTTCGCATGACGATGAACTCAACGACAGCGTTACGCTGTCTCGCGATAATTTTACCGCTCTGTTATCAACGATTCAGCAATCGAATGCGGAGATCTGTGAGCGCATGTTAGAGCGCCTGTCGACATTCACGTCCCCTCTGACCGCTCAGTCACCGGCGCCAGCGCCGAGTACGGCAGAGAAGACCGGCAATTTCTCACGATGCTCGTCCAGATTCTCCAGAGCGGCGAAGGAAAACGTCGAAACATTCATCGATGCCATTGAAGCATTGAAAGAATGCACGAACATCATTGATGATGTCGCTATTCGAGGCATGTCTATGCTACTTACCAGCGACGCAGCAACCTGGTGGCAGAGTATCCGCGCGGAGGTCAAATCCTGGGAAGATGCAATACAATACCTTCGTGACGCATACGGCGACCGCCGTCCTGAATACAAAATATACCGGGAGCTATTCAGAGACGAGCAGGGTGAAGACGAACGAACAGATATAAATAATAAATAATATAATATAATAATATTCCACAACTATCACACAACGCCATCTAGTCCCAAGCTAAGCAGAGCTTGTGTTATGGGTACTAGACAACTGATAAACATACTTATATATTTCTAAATACATACATATTATAGATAAATTACACCCAGACACAGAACAAATGATCGTGCTCATCACACAAACATTTGTCCTGGGTGGGAATCGAACCCACGACCTCCGGCATAGCAGTCAGGGTCACTAACCACTAGACCAACAGGCCTGTTTGCGTATCTTCGTAGCGAGGAGTCGCGCCCTCCGTGTGCGTTACGATTGCTCCGCCAGATTATCCAAATAGAAAAAAAATTAGCCCAAGATTTTGTCGAAATTTGTCAAAATCGAATGGCACAAACCAAAAATTTGTCAAAGTAGAAATAAAGAAGTTATAAGGGTTTTAAGTTGGCTGCGCGAACGTAACGTGGAGGATTGCGCGGCCATGGAGATCTCAGCAAATACTTGGGCTAGAGATCTAATTCTTTTTGTCAATTGAAGACTGAATTTGTCAAAAATTGTCGAAAAAAGAATTATATGCTGTAGATCAATATTTTACGAAATATTCACCTTGGAAGTTATGGCCGCGCAAACGTGCACTTGTCGTTTCTTTATTGTTGATTATTTATTTAATCTTAAGACTTTATGCCGTAAAACTGTTACAAGAAGGAAGGTCTTAATTTGTCGAAACTAACTAAAGCAATAAATAATACTAAAGTTTAGTTAAACAGAAGATATCAGTCCAAAACAAAAAAGTCGTGGCCGCGCAATCGTAACGCTACTTTGAACGCTGATATCTCATTACCTATAATTGCTAGGAGTTCGGTGTGAACATCCATTTATACGGCATATTACCCTCATTAGAATCACATATCGTTTTACCCTCAGAATAGTTTCCAACGAGAGTAATCTCAAAAATTATTTCATCTCGTACAATGTTCGAGTAGGGTAACCATATTTTCGTTTTGATTTGGGAATAACTAATGTAACCAGATATATTATTTGTGTTATTTGATAATTTTTGTAAATAATTATTGATTTGTCATTTTCTCACAATAGTTCTATAAAGGTTTTATTTTATTTGTTGATTTTTGTAATCTTTATCTGTTAATTTTGCAAGCTGTGATTAATAAATGTATCTAATTTTTTAAACATACAAGTTTTTATTTAATAGTAATTAATTTTGCAGATTGTTCAGTATAATTGCTCGTCCCCAGTTAGAGGTATTCCCAAATCAAAACGAAATTATGGTTACCCTACTCGAATATTGTACGAGATGAAATAATTTTTGAGATTACTCTCGTTGGAAACTATTCTGAGGGTAAAACGATATGTGATTCTAATGAGGGTAATATGCCGTATAAATGGATGTTTACATCGAACTCCTAGCAATTATAGGTAATGAGATATCAGCGTTCAAAGTAGCGTTACGATTGCGCGGACCCGACTTTTTTGTTTTGGACTGATATCTTCTGTTTAACTAAACTTTAGTATTATTTATTGCTTTAGTTAGTTTCGACAAATTAAGACCTTCCTTCTTGTAACAGTTTTACGGCATAAAGTCTTAAGATTAAATAAATAATCAACAATAAAGAAACGACAAGTGCACGTTTGCGCGGCCATAACTTCCAAGGTGAATATTTCGTAAAATATTGATCTACAGCATATAATTCTTTTTTCGACAATTTTTGCCAAATTCAGTCTTCAATTGACAAAAAGAATTAGATCTCTAGCCCAAGTATTTGCTGAGATCTCCATGGCCGCGCAATCCTCCACGTTACGTTCGCGCGGCCAACTTAAAACCCTTATAACTTCTTTATTTCTACTTTGACAAATTTTTGGTTTGTGCCATTCGATTTTGACAAATTTCGACAAAATCTTTGGCTATTTTTTTTTCTTTTTGGTTAATCTGGCGGAGCAATCATAACGCACACGCGCTCTCCTAACACGCCTACCATCAAACGACCTTTCGACCAAGGTACAACTTGATATGATTTACGGCCTTTTACACCGGAAAATCCGTAAAAGATTACGACGCGATGAAGTCAGTAATTTTTCCGAGTTGCTATCCAAATCTAGAATTATCGAAGATTCCCTAAACCAGTCTTTCCCAACGTGGGCGATAACGCCCCCTTGTGGGCGCTGCAGGCCTAAAGGGGGGCGGTAAGAGACCCAGAAAAAAAAGGGGGCATTGTGTAGGGCTTTTTTTTTTTTTTTTTTTTTTCAGGATGGGAAATCATCAAATGACTTCTCCCGCTCTGGGCGGAGCGTGTCAGACTTTTACTGACTAAAACCCACCCGTGTTCCATCAGTTGCCCATGTGCCAGGGTCACGGTATCTCTTTCGAACAATCACGCGACCCCGGCAGACATCGGTCCTAGTAGACCCCTACACTGCTGCTGACATCTCTTTGAGGCGCGCGTGGAACACTGCGCGCCGTCGACCCGAGCTTGGTCCTTACCGGGCGGCGAGCTACCCATTGCTCGCCACCTGCAAGCTCGCGCCTACGGTGGCCGGGAGTCCGCAATCGACTCCCCACGCCCTGGGCGTCTCCTCCTGCGGCGGCTAGGGACGTGAGGGCTCAGAGACTGCCACTCCCTCACGCGTCCCGCCTCCTCATTGTGTAGGGCTTTGGGGTCGATTTATAATTTCATCTACCTAGCTAGGAAGACTCTTAGACACCGACTGAGCTCTCGACTCTCGACTACATCTTGTGAACATCAACTAATATTAATTAAGAATATCTGGATGACCGAGCTTTGCTCGGTATTTTTTGATAAATTGTGTTTAAAATAATAAAATGTTAAAGTTGATTATCGATAAATTTGGTCATTGAAAACACGAATAAAACGACATTTTATAAAAATGAATCCTAGCTAGATCGATTTATTGCCCCCGAAACCCCCTGTATACTAAATTTCATGAAAATCGTTGGAGCCGTTTCCGAGATTCAGATTATATATATATATATACAAGAATTGCTCGTTTAAAGATATAAGATATAGCTCAAACTCGGTTCGATATAAAAGACCGCGGGCAATCATGTTTTAACAAGTTTTTGTTAAATAATCCGAATTGTACATTCCTATACCAATCGGCTGGTTCTATAATACTTGTTCTTGCTTGTCGAGTACGATTGGGCGTCGAATGAGATAAACGAGTTTATGCACGTTTGTCTTATTCCTGTTGGTGCGTGCTGCTTATGCAATCCTATATAAACGACGTAAATTTATTTTATTTTCATTTGCGGTTTCGCGCATAATAGTGCAGTACTTGATTTCAACACTTACGTATTTCTTAAAACAAAACAATGTCGGAAGTAAAAAAGAAGAGACGGCAATACTCTGCGGAATATATTAAATTCGGATTTATTGAAAATCCCACAAATCCGTCGTCGCCTTTGTGTCTTCTATGTCTAAAAACATTTTCGAACGAAGCAATGAAGCCTTCAAGACTGCAAGATCATTTGAATAAAATGCATCCAGATAAGACAGAAAAGAATGTAGCATATTTTCAAGACCTAGAGAAGAAGCATAATACTCAGCCAAGTGTATCAAAACTATTTTAGGCGGCTGCTAAGCAAGATGACGACGGACTTCGAGCTTCGTACAATATCTCTTTGTTTATTGCTCAAAAAGGCAAACCACAGAAGAAGAGTCGGAGAAGAGTTAATTTTGCCAGCAATAAAGGAAGTAATAACACTGTGCTTCATAAACCGGCTGCAGATATTATCCGAAAAATTCCTTTGAGTAATAATTCTGTGCAAAGACGAATTGATGAAATGGCTGAAAACATTGAAGAATCATTGTGCAATCATCTGAGGACTAGTCAATTCTCAATTCAGCTCGATGAGTCCACTTTACCAACTAATGAAGCATTGTTGCTATCTTACGTGAGGTTTATTAAAGATGAGAAAATACGTTTGCCAGAAATTTGGAGACAGATACAAAAGGCGAAACCATATTCAATACATTGGAAAAGTTTTGTGAAGAGAAAGAGATTCCTTTGAAAAATATTATATCAGTTGCTACGGATGGCGCTCCGGCTATGACAGGGCGCCATAAAGGCTTCATAGCATACTTAAAGAATAAAATTCCAGATGTCCTTGCAGAAACTTAAGTGAACGACTATTTCAATCACTGCAATATGTCATCAAAGCAGTCAATAAAATCCGTAGCAGCTCTTTGAATGATAGATTATTTCATCAGCTTTGTGTTAATAATGACGAAGATTTCAACCGTTTGTTGCTTCATACTGAAGTTCGTTGGCTGTCAAGAGGCAATTGTATGATTCGATTTTACAACCTGTTTGACTGTATGATAGAGTTCTTGGAAACTAAAGATACAGAACTGCGCAACAAGCTCATAACATCAAAGAATGATATAGCTTACATGACAGACCTGTATAAAATGTTTTACGACATGAACCTCCAACTGCAAGGCGATGAACTAAATTTAATTAAAACAAAAAATGTCGTTGCTGCTTTCGCAGCCAAACTGCTTCTGCACAAAAAGAATATGGGCAGACGTGAGTTTCACAATTTTCCGAATTTATCAGTATACTGCAGTAACGACGACTTGTTTGCCTACTGCCAACATTTGGAAAACCTCCACATTGACTTCACCGAACGATACCAGGACATTTTAAACTTGGAAATACCAGACTGGGTGTTGGATCCGTTTTCAAATGTCAACACAGCAATGTCTCCTCAGCTGGAAGAAAAACTTATAGAATTGACAACAAACGAAGAAATAAAAATCAAATTCAAAAATGGATATCAAGAATTTTGGCTACAAAAACCGATCCCGCAATTGTACCCTGGATTGTGGTCAATTGTTCAACGATTTTTGATAGCATTCCCATCGTCATATTTGTGTGAACGTGGATTTAGTGCTGTGGCAACGCTGCTTACTAAAAAGAGAAATCGTTTGCGTGTTACCGAACGTGGCGACTTGCGGCTGTTTTTGAGTAAATTGGAACCTGATATCAACAAACTTATTGAACAGCATCAGATTCAACCTTCACATTAGTTTTTATATAAGAATTGATAATGTTTGTTTTATTTTCAATAAAAGATACTCTGTCCGAATACTATAAATTTGCGTTTCAATAATCAGTTATAAGTACTTAGCGGTTTTTAAGTATGTTTAAAAAGGGGGGCGTTAAAAAATAATTTATTCTTAAAGTGGGCAGTAGACAAAAAAAGGTTGGGAACCCCTGCACTAGACCAACAGGCCTGTCAGTTAATCAAAAAAAAAAAAAATTAAATCAAAATTATTTTTGCGTTGAGTAGCCTATTTATTGAGAAAGGCTAGGAAGGCTATATACCGTCACGCTACAATCAAAAGGAGCGGAGCATCAATGAAAAATGTTACAAAAACGGGGAAAATTTATTCCTTTTGAGAGTTTCCGTTGCGTGCGCTGCGTAAACGGTTAAAGTAACGGAAAAATCATGTATTACGGAATTGTTCCTTTTAAAAAGTTCTAAGAAAAGTCCGCGAGAGCATATGTCTATCTTTTAAGGTTGACTCACTATAACTCAAAAGGAGCGGAGCAGCAACGAAAAATGGACGAAAACTAGCAGGCAAATCGATGCTACGGGAAAGGTCAGGGAAGCAAAAATTTGACTCGAAAAAAGTCGCGGGCAGAAGCTATAACTGTATAAAAGCGGTCGCGCAGTACTTTATGCCAACCTTCTTAAATTTGTAGTACAAAATTTCGTTTTTTGAAACAGTCTCACACAAAAGTGTTACATAAAATTATTTATTGGTTTGTAAAACACGTACGTAGGTACACACGCACAGTAAGCCATATTATATTGAGCTTTAGCTTTCAGTCAAATGTTAGAACATAACTAAAAAACTAAACTAAATTAAAACCAACGGTACCTAAGTTGTAAAAGTGCTATCATATTTATCATACATAATAGTATATGTGACCTTATAAGGCCATGAGAACCATAATATCGGTAAGTATGGAGTTATGTTCAAACCTACAATCAAATCTTATTAACTAAATGTTTGTACTAAACTCGTCAATAAAGTCCCTACTCTCTGATAAGTTTCTACGTTACATATAAATACAAATGGTATAAATAACTATTTACTTACTTTTATACGTAAATAGTTATTTAAACCATTTGTACGCACCTGTACCAATCAAAATTTAATTATAAAACTACAAATTTAAGAAAGTTGACACAATGTAGGTACTGCGCGGTCGCTTTTATACAGTCATTCGAATTTGTTCGGTTAATCGTGAAATTCCTTTTCCTATGATTTTCTTTTTATATCTGCGTACAGCTTGGCAAAAAAGAGTCTGGAAAAAATGAGGGCGCCTGCTTAGCAGGTATGGCCACCCTGTATACTAGGACTAAAAGTGATAAGATACTTGTTGTTTTAATCCATAAACACGAGATCCCGGAAATTCTCACCAATCAAGATTTCAAGACTTGATAGGCACACAGTCTTTTACTTTCATTGTATTTAGTAGATTGCGCATTATTTCGCTGGAATAACCTTTTATCTAAGAGTGCCATCATAATAACATAATGCGAACTTGTTCAGTTTAAAAATTAATTAAATTACACTCAGGGATTGCTGATTGAACCCGATACAACCGAACAAGACATAATGTTCAGCAATCGCATTTGCGGCCACCATCTAGGGTATTCACAACCATTCGATGGTTGGTATGCCTGTATCAAATTTGACATGAATGATACTGAACGAATCCTGTTAATGCTGACAGTTTATCGACAAAAAGGCGACTTACAGCTGCTTACTTTCGGAAACTAATCGGAAGTCAGAGAGTACCTATAACATGTCGCATTCGAAAGGTACAGGCAATATCGAATAAACTTGAACAGTTGACTAATGAAAGCGTCAGGTATGTCTATGTGGGGTACATAACATTATCACTATTCACATGACAATGAAAATGAAATAACACGCTAAAATTTAGATTTTATTTAAAAAGAAAAACGTGACATAACATCATTCTTGTATTCCTTTTCGGTGCTATGATCTCTCTCTCTGATTTCCATTAACACTGATGTGTCAGTTTTACATTTCTTATTTATGAAATCTAAATAGTGTAAAAATCTTTCTTACACGTTTACGGCTCCCATTACAACCCGTCTCCTCAAACTATAGGTAATATATTACGTAGAATAGGCACCTGAAAAATAATAAATATAAATTATGCTTTTTTTACTGTGGTATGCGATAATAGCATCAAAAAAAAAAAAATACTTGCCTGTTTCGTTATAGTGTTGAACTTTTTGTCTAATTGCACACAGATAAAAATCGTCTAATTCTTTCTTCCGCCAACTGTTTTGGTGTTCCTCCAGGTGTAGAAAAAAATCCTTAATTTTTTTCACCTTCATTAACAATTTCTCTAATTGTACTGTGAGATTTACCTAAAAAACATAAAGACAATCATATTAATTCCATGTAGGTACATTTTTCAATTTCAAGTATCAAACATCAAGAGTTAACGTACACGTGATTTGTCAAACAAGAAAACATAACCTCAATAATCTATTAGTAAATAAAACAATAAAATGGCTTGAAACTTATAATACCGATAAAACTTAGTATTAGAAAGAAAAAACAATGACTGGCATTGAATAAAAGATAAATTTCTTGGATAAATACCTGTCGTGTCAGCAGTTCTTTCGTAAACATTGTCAATCGGAGACAAAATTTGTTCCGCTTCAGATTCCGCCAAATTTCTGACGAAAACCTAGTATATCACAGCTCACACCACTACTCCTTATTGTCTTATTCATTTTTTATATGTTCAAAAGCATTAATAATTGATAGTTAATTAGAAATAACTAAAATACAACTAGGAACATAACACAATGACAGATTAGCTACTTGTTGATGATAAACAAAGCAGTGTTGCCACCACAAAAATATTTTAGTTCCAATGGATACCACGACAGACTCTTTTTTGCCAACCTATAGTTACAAGGATTTTTCAACTGAACCTGAAACTTTAAGGATAAGCAATTGAATAAAGTACTAATTATTTGTCGAATCATAATTACCGTCACTTAATAATAACTCATGTATTGGAGTGTTACATTTTAGCATAGCCAGATTGTAATTGAAATGGAATAGCTCTCTGAGGAGTTGGAATAGAAACATCTAATTTCGCATGTTTTGAGTTCATAAAAGGTACAAACCACCATACTTGGTAAGCCAAGTATGGTGGTTTGTACCTTTTCGAATCGATCCTTGCGCTTCAATGAGAATTATTTGCCAACGGTGTCGATTATAGAAAAAATAAAATTGCACCGCATAAGCCAAATTAAGACCCAACGTAGTAAAAAACTAACGAAATAATGCGCAATCTACTAAACACAATAAAAGTAAAAGCCTGTGTGTCTATCAAGTCTTGAAATTTTGACTGTTGAGAATTCCCGGGATCTTGTGTTTGTTATTTAAAACACCAAGTATCTCATTTTTTCCACTCTTTTGCCAAGCTGTAAAAAAATGCCTCCCCCCTATTCCCGAAGTTTGCATAGAGAAAATCCTGAAATATTTCAAAGTCAAAGTCAAAGTCAAAGTATCTTTATTGTGGGCATATGTAAGTTACAGGTCTTAACAATATATTAGAGTATCAATATGTCCTGCCTTATAGGCATACAATAATTATGTAGGTAGATATTGGCATAAAAAATTTGGAATTATTATAGATGGTAAGTTATTATAAATGTAAAACTACAGTGAAACTATCACATGGTCAATACTAATGCATGTCAAATACGGTGAATCTAATACATGGTCAATACTTATATTTGTCAAAATCTTTGATTATAAACCTGTCTAGATAGAGTAATGCAAACAAACGATGCACAAAAACTGTCCCCAGTTTCGCGATTATGTGTGAGTAGCGCTCGCGTACTTATTGTAATCAGACTGTCAAAGTGTGCGTGTTTAGAGATGCCAGCTCCAAATTATTAACTTACCTTTCTTCCATCACTTAAAAAGATCAATGATAAACAAATTAGGTTAAATAAAATAATCATTTTTTAATTACTGTTTTATTTAATTAATATAATGTCTCCAATAATTTGCTTGTACGGAATCCGTAGGAAATCTAAAACCCAAATATTAGAAAGAACTAAAAACAATACTATTTAGTGCATGATGTCATGGATTTCAATTAATTTATGTACGTAATTTCTCATTTTCAGATCAAATAAATACCGTCAGATTTTAAATAATAATTCATTATTGTCCCGTACGAATTTCAGTCACGGCAGACAATCATAAGTTGTAATGATATTTGTAATATGTTTGCCATATTTTCGCCAAATCTCCCTAGTAATAAACTGGCAACACCGGCTAATCAAAGTAACCTACGAAGTATCGAATTAAAAATTCATGTTTTCTATAAAAAAATGTGGTTAAATAACAAAACTCGGCGATGAAAACTGATCTTGGTATTATTATATAGCTTTCCCACATAAATGCGACACAGTTTGACAGCACAAACCAGCGTAATTAATAATTTTTCGTGAGCACATTACCCCTAAGTGATTCAAATGACACTGACGTCGGTGAGAAGCGAGTCTACCAAATTTAGTAGACTTTTTTTGAGCCGTTTGGTACGGCCAATGTGTCATCTGGACAGGTATATAATCAAAGGTCAAAATACAGCGGAACTAATAATGGTCAACAATTCAGGAAATCCTGGATCGTGTAGAATGCTTTATCAATTAAAAATGTTCGTAATTTATTTTTAAATACTGAAAGTTCCTTAGTGTCTAGAATGCTAATAGGTATTTTGTTGTATATTTTAGATGCAATGCCAAAGAAGCTTTTGTTAAATAGAGCCGTTTTATGTGGCACATTAGAAATTTTTAACATATGCCTTTTCGATTTAAGTTTATTAAATGGATTTTTTTTTTCATTTTTTTTCTTTTTTTTTAGATTTCTGTGTAGACTAAAGAAGTTTATACAGGATAATTTTTTAACCAGTGCGCAAATTTTTTTCGCTGGTTCAGTATCAGTAATAGAACAAACAACAATTTTTTCAATACTTTTTTTTTAAATTTTATCCGACCTTAGATCAGTAAAACGTGGACACCCTACATATTTCGAACCTAATATGACATCGACAATAGGAATAGGTCAATAACCGCAAGCCGGCGTAGGTACTTCGAACTTCTTAGAATTTTGACCGACCGAATAGCTAATACCTAACGGCCGAATACCTACTCGTAGCTACCCTCGGTCACTCACCTTCGCAGCCGCGCCGGCGTAGGTACTTTAAACTTCTTAGAATTTTAACAGCTGGTAAAAACCTACTTGTAGCTACGCTCGGTCGTTCACCTTCGCTGCCGCCGCGCGCAAGTTACCATAAAAACCAGTTCCAAAATAAACATCTTTCTTTAACGATAACTAAATTTTTTGGAACTAAGATATATCAAAATAAAAATTGCATGATTATTATAACTCGTTTAAGTTTCATTTGTTAAAATTTGCGCACTGGATAAAAACTTACCTTGTATAAAGATTACAGGAAAAATAAAACGATGTCTCTAAATTCCGCGATCCTCGGCTGGTGCCAGCCTCTGCCGCCTCTGCGGGCCACCTCATGTCAGGGGGGGAGTGAGGTGTTGATGGGGGGAGTTTTCCCTTAAATCTTAGAAAGGCACGCGTGGTCCCCAAATCCGTCGCACTGGACGCATTTAGGGGAGCTGGAAGAGGGCCGGGTGAAATGAAGAGTTTTCTCGTTTCTTTTCCGCAGCATCCTTCTACGACACGACTGTTTTGGAGAAGGATACCACCGCGTCCCAAGACTCCTCGCTGCCGACCATTGACTCGACGGAGTAGGAAATGTCCTGTAGCTGCCGGCATTTGTTGCAGGCCACCTCCTGACCTAGGTGCCGGATGCGGCTGATCACCTTGGAGACTACAGCTGTCGCCAGCAAATCAAATCAAATAGTAGATTATTAACCAAGGGGATAAAGCAGTGTCTTCTGTCGCGGGTGACGATTTAAATCGCGAGCGTAACGAAGGACTCGAGGTTTACTCCCGAGCGTAGCGAGGTTAAGTAGCGAGTGTTAAGAAATTAAATCACGAGCGAAGCGAGGGATTTAAGACGAGTTCTGAGTGAAGCGAGGGATTTAATTTCACCCAAGACTAAGACAGCTTTATCACCGAGGAAAATACTCTACTTTTCGTACCATTTGCGAAAAAACTAACACAATAATAATATGAAATAAGCATTTATTAAAAATAATGACAATTAAAATAAACTTAACGTTTATGTATTTGAAGAAAATAAAAACGCGGCAAATTCCTAGACTAATATTTTTTTGTCGGAAAAGCAAAGGCATCAAGCTCATACGGTCTCGTCGGTTTTCGTAATTTTATTTAATAATCATAACTGCATAATAAATGCGTATTCCTTTTTCAAAAAAATGTATAATGCTTTACATACAAACTCAATGGTGTAAACACAGATGTAGTTCAGTATAAATTTCGGTAAGTATTCTAAATTTAAATCACATTCTCCCCCTAGAGGATGAATGAAATTCAGTAAGTACAATTTTCTTTCCCTGTTTTTAACAGATTAAAAATGACTATTGTTATGTTAGCTTTTTGTGGCATAGAATGTCACTTTTTTGAGCAAGTGATACGAAAAGTACATTTTATTTACAATGAGAAATACTAACATACCACTTACTAATCTAAACATTTACGCTCATAATTATCGCACGTACGCTGACACCGCATGTTCTTGTCCCACTTTAGCTAAAGCTGACCATTTAAAATATCTAGGTGTCACTATTGACTCCAATTTAAATTTCCGCAAACATATCGAATTACTTTGTATTAGAGTTCGCAAATTAATATATGTTTTTAAAAACTTACGGAACATAGCCGACTATAAATTAATTAAACAGGTTTATTTAGCTTTGTGCCAGTCCATTCTTACCTATTGCATAACTTCATGGGGTGGTGCTGCAAAAATAATTTTACTTCCTCTCTAGAGCGTGCTCAAAGAGCATGTCTAAAGGTTGCTTCCTTTCGCCCTTTTAGGTTTCCTACGCACCAGCTCTACATAGCATGTAATGTACTAACAGTAAGGCAATTATTCATTTTAAGCATAGTATTACACCAGCAAAATGCTTTTCTTTTTGACCCAGTACCTTCTGACAAGAGAAGAAAGGAATTGGTTTGCATAAAGCCTCAAACTAGACATGCGTTTGCTAAGCGTTTTTTTGTGTTCTTAGGACCTCTTCTGTTTAATAGACTTAACAAGTTATTGAGCATCTATAGTTTAAGTTATAAAAAATGTAGTACAATGTCATCAGAATACTTAGCGGTACTTAATTACACAGACACAGAAAAACTTCTAGAAATGATGTCATGATTATAATTTATTTCCTCGTAAGTATTCATTTTTGTAGTATTTACACTCGCTTAATTTTAGGAATTATTGTTTTATTGTGTTGTTTTACTAATGTGCTTTTTCTCATTACTTAAAATATTATTGCACCAATTTAATTGAAATGTAAAGTGATGGCCCGAAACACAGGTTTGATTTAACCTAGATCGGGCAGGTCGCTACCTTTTTTTTTTTTTTTTCAGGATTGGAAATCATCAAATGTCTTCTCCCGCTCTGGGCGGAACGGGAGGGCGTGTCAGACTTTTACTGACTAAAACCCACCCGTGTTCCATCAGTTGCCCATGTGCCAGGGTCACGGTATCTCTTTCGAACAATCACGCGACCCCGGCAGGCATCGGTCCTAGTAGACCCCTACACTGCTGCTGACATCTCTTTGAGGCGCGTGGAACACTGCGCGCCGTCGACCCTAGCCTGGTCCTTACCGGGCGGCGAGCTACCCATTGCTCGCCACCCGCAAGCTCGCGCCTACGGTGGCCGGGGCGTCTCCTCCTGCGGCGGCTAGGGACGTGAGGGCGCAGAGACTGCCACTCTCTCACGCGCCCCGCCTCCTCCTTCGCGAGCATTACTGCTTCGCAGAAGGAGGTGACGGCTTCCCATTCCCTCTCGCTCCGTACCATGGCTCGCACCAGGGCCGGACGCGAGAGGTCGCCGCCGCCGATCGCCTCCACGAGGACACGGCGGTGCCCCGCCCAGGCAGGGCACACCTCCACCGTATGCTCCACCGTGTCCTCCAAGGTCGCTACCTTACATTCTCATTCCGATAAATCATCATCTGCACTTGTGATTAAAATATTTTAGAAATAGTTTATCTTTAGGCACTATAATTGTGTGGGAAATTTAATACTGTTTGCTAAATGTACTCTTTTTGTAATCGTTTTTATTAAATAAATAATTATTATTATGAATTATTAATCGAGTTTTCAACTTACTTCCGTAAAACGTACCAATTTGTGAAATATCGTGGCACATCCAGCTCAATCTCTCTCGAGTATTGGTAAACAAACCAAACCCCAACTAAGAAACACAGTGTGCCTTGAGCACGACCCTGTTTCCAACTTTGGCATCGTTTCTGCATCGGTTTGATCGTAGGCCCGCTTTTGTGGAACATCGGGTACGACAGGATGCTGCGCGGCAAGGTCCAGCCGGACGACACCCTGGTCACTGCCTGGGGGAGCTCCTGCACGGAGTCGGTTACTGAACTTACCGATGGAAAGTTCAAAACCCACATCAACCCATATCAAAAATGCATATTATAAGATAAAAGACTACGTTGAAGACAAGGAAGTTTGGCAATAATTCCTTCTGCACATGTTGCTTCTCATGTACCTTATTAACGGGATAACCATTTAAATGTCTATTAACTGCTCCCAAATGACGATGTACATTTATTATATTATTTTTTACATACTTCTTTGACATCTACTCATTATTTGACATTATATACCTACCTACAATTTTAATTTGTAATCTTTAATATTGGTTGTTACGACAATCGGTTATTTTGACATTTGGTTTAAATAGTGTAGTATGACTTATTTTTGAAATAATTATTTATGTAAATTATTTTATACTTTGTGAATGTGAAAACGTTGTAGGCCTTATAGACTGTAGACAATTTTCTCTTTTATTCAGTACCTGGTACTTGTTGACAGGCCTACACCGTCCTCCCATACCTATTGACACTGTAATTTAAAACCATTATAAAAACCAATTATTTTTAAAAGTGTAACCGTGGAGTTTCTTCCCGGCTCTTCTCCATAGGAATCAACAATTTGGAACCGTGCACCTAGCTTCTGACATTTCATAAGTGCCCATGTAGGTTTATGTGAAATAAAAATATTTTCGTACCACTTGCTCAAGAAAGTGACATTCTATGCCACAAAAAGCTAACATAACAATAGTCATTTTTAATCTGTTAAAAACAGGGAAAGAAAATTGTACTTACTGAGTTTCATTCATCCTCTAGGGGGAGAATGTTGGGCACGCCACAATTGCGGCGGTAAGTCCCCTCTTTGAGGAGTGGATAGAGAGGCGCCACGGCGTCCTCACCTTCCGCCTGACGCAGGTTCTCACCGGGCATGGGTGCTTCGGTGGGTTCCTGTTCAGGATAAAGCGGGAGGATACGTCCGGGTGTTTCCATTGCGAGGATCGTCTGGAGGACACGGTGGAGCATACGGTGGAGGTGTGCCCTGCCTGGGCGGAGCACCGCCGTGTCCTCGTGGAGGCGATTGGCGGCGGTGACCTCTCGCGTCCGGCCCTGGTGCGAGCCATGGTACGGAGCGAGAGGGAATGGGAAGCCGTCACCTCCTTCTGCGAAGCAGTAATGCTCGCGAAGGAGGAGGCGGGGCGCGTGAGGGAGTGGCAGTCTCTGCGCCCTCACGCCCCTAGCCGCCGCAGGAGGAGACGCCCCGGGCGTCGGGAGTCGATCGCGGACTCCCGGCCACCGTAGGCGCGAGCTTGCGGGTGGCGAGCAATGGGTAGCTCGTCGCCCGGTAAGGACCAGGCTCGGGTCGACGGCGCGCAGTGTTCCACGCGCGCCTCAAAGAGATGTCAGCAGCAGTGTAGGGGTCTACTAGGACCGATGCCTGCCGGGGTCGCGTGATTGTTCGAAAGAGATACCGTGACCCTGGCACATGGGCAACTGATGGAACACGGGTGGGTTTTAGTCAGTAAAAGTCTGACACGCCCTCCCGCTCCGCCCAGAGCGGGAGAAGTCATTTGATGATTTCCCATCCTGAAAAAAAAAAAAAAAAAAAAAAAAGGGGGAGAATGTGATTTAAATTCGGAATACTTACCGAAATTTATACTGAACTACATCTGTGTTTACACCATTGAGTTTGTATATAAAGCATTATACATCTTTTGAAAAAAGAATACGCATTTATTATGCAGTTATGATCTATACTTATAATAAAACTGTAGAGAGGTCAATTCTGTACATTGGAAATATATAATATTCAAAATCAATATTGGAGGATGAATGGTGATCGATACTGATGCCAAAAATGCAATCATTAAATTTTTTGTCTGTCTGTCTGTCTGTCTGTATGTGCACGCATGGGTCAAAAACTACTGAAGGGATTTTAACCAAACTTGGTACGATTGTAGTCCATACTCCTGGGGTCCTCCAGGTTATAGGCTATATAACATAACGCTTAGACACATAGGAGCTGAGCAGTGACGATACCCGCGGGATATTTTCCGACCTCCACGCAGTCGAAGCCGCTAGCAAAAAATAGTATTTTAATGAATGCTTATCTCATATTATTATTGTGTTAATTTTTTCGCAAATGGTACGAAATGTAGAGTATTTTCCTCGGTGATAAAGCTGTCTTAGTCTTGGGTGAACTTAAATCCCTCGCTACACTCGTGAGTAAACCTCGAGTCCTTTGTTACGCTCGCGATTTAAATCATCACCCGCGACAGAAGACACTGCTTTATCCCCTTGGTTAATAATCTACTATTGTTTTATCTGCATTTAATGTTAGGATGTTATTATGAAGCCAATCAGACACTATGTTAATACCAGTCTGTGCACTTTGATAAACCTCAGTTTTGGATTTAGCTAAGAAAAGTAAAGCGGTGTCATCCGCATAAGAAATTATGACACCATTTTGAAGTGGTAGGCTGCACAGGTCATTTATATAGATTAAAAATAAGGTGGGTCCCAAAATGCTACCTTGTGGAAAAAAAATTTTTTGCCCTATTTTTACACATTGATGACGATCGTTGAGATAAACAGCAAATAATAAAAGCTGGGCTCCTCTAATCCCAAGTGTTTCAAGCTTGTGCAATAGTAAATTATAAAAAATTGTATCGAAAGCCTTGGCAAGGTCTACAAAGATACAAATTGTATGCATACTATTATCTAGATTGCTAGCAATATAATTAGTTAATTTGTGCACTGCTTGGCTAGTTCATCTTTTGGGCCTAAATCCAAACTGATTGTCTGAAAGTAGTTTGTTATCTTCCAGATATTTTATCAACCTATAATTAATAAATTTTTCTAAAATTTTTGATAGTCCTGTTAGCACTGAAATAGGTCTGTAGTTATTGACACAGTTCTTGTCTCCAGAATTGAATACAGGAGTGACCACAGCTTTTTTAAGGAGATTGGGGAATATTCCTTTAGATAAACAAAGCTGAAAAATGTAGGTTAGCGGAGGGGCAAGTAGGTATCTAAATCTTTTAAGTATATTATTGGGTATGTCATCCCACCCAGTAACACATACATCCTTTAACTCGAATAATAATCGTTCAACTTCGTTAACGTCGGTATCTAATAAAACAAAAGAATTTAATGTAGAGGAAGTCGCAGTCGCCCAACAAACATTTACGACGTTGAGTAGACGTTTTGGTGGCAACCTAATGCTATTTAGTATAATCGTATAAATGTCGTAAGGACGTCTACTCGACGGCATTAGGGCCCATTTTGTTCAAATTAAAGCGCTAAGAGTTTCGTGTAACTGTCATATAAATACCTACTTAATCGCATAGTAATCATATACACGTCGGTGATTTGCCTACATGTCATGTAATGTTAGCTTTCGCGGCGTGTATTCGACTTCGTGTCGTGTAATGACGCACAATATTACTTTTATATAATGTAATCGTTGTGTTATTGTCATTTAAAGATGATGTTTATATTGAACGAATTATATTATAACAGATTTTATATGACGTTAATTTAATTTGGCAGAGTGTTTGACAGTTGAGTCAATATTGCATTTTTTCTTTGTTATTTGAGGTGATAAAACCATTTCATCAGTTGTAAACCATGGTGCAATCACTGATTAATGTGAGGTAAATTTCCAACAATTTTTTTATGCGCTTTTAAAATTTTAAAGTTTTCACATATTTCTATTAATAATTTATTGAGTGACTGCTTTATATGACAACTATATAACTTCCCGGCCTATAAACTGCGTGTTCATTGTAAATTTGTTGATTTAGGGATCAATGATAAAATATTATTTATATTTAAAGAACAGAAGGATTTACGTGACATACAAATTAATTACGAGTAAGTCTAATAATACTTTTGTTTTAGGTAAACCCAACAATGATCTATAATTATGCGGATGTTGATAAGTGTATATGAAAGATGGACTTCATCGAAATGATACGCGCACATTTGAAATGGCCGCGGTCATTTACTCATTTTATCTTTTGTTATCGTTGTAATGGATGTGGTTTCCAGATAGTCCGTGGAATGTTTTAACAGACAACAATGTAAATAATTTATTACGTTACGGTTTATTTTGGTGCCCCCATTGCAAATATTTTGTCATCTATAATCATTTTCCAGAAGACGAATGCGAATATTGTAATTAGTCAGTTAATCGCGAGCGATTTACTAACTAGGTGCTAGAGTTTCTCTGAGAGATTTGTTTAAAGATATTGGTATTCTTACGGTGGCATCACAATTCATCTTCGCCAACATCTTATATATCTATTAGGCAAAATATACACTTGTACACTAAAAACAGTGATTTTCATAATATTAATACTAGAAATAAGGACAAACTACGAGCTCCCTTTCACCGGCTTCATAAGGTTCAAAATTCTTTTGTTGGTCTTGGTATTATGAGCTTTTATAACAAGCTTCCCTCTGCTTTGCTAGATTTGCAGTTTAATGAGTTCAAAGCTAAAGTAAAATTCAACCTTTGTGCAAAAGCATACTATTCTATCAACGACTACTTAAACGATAAGAATAGTTGGTCGCTGGTCGTCTTGCTGACCATGGTTTTTGTTATTGTTACTTGTATTAACTGTTATTTTATTTTACTCCGGAGGTCCTAGTTTAACTATTGTAACTTCAACTTAGCTGTATGTATCAATGTATGTATATGTATCATTTTGCATCGTTGAATATATAAGCGGGCACGCCCTTTATGCCTGGAGGCTTTATTTACGTTTTAAGTTCTGTTTACGATTTTGTTTTATTACTTATTTCAGCTTGAGTTTAGTTTTCAATGTTTTGTTGGTGGTATATTGGCCTGTGCTAGCTGACATATGGTGAATAATGTATTTTTTGTTTTATAATATTAATTACTTACACAATATTGTATAGAATCAAGTTCTTCTAACTTAACAGACAGCTGTGCTGCTGGGGAGTTTGTTCCGCCACTTCTTCTTCCCAGCTAAAGCACTAGGAAGTGTCGAAGGGCGGGCATTTTGGGGGGACTGTCTTGTGTAACTTTTACGTTCAAAAAGTGCTGACTCTCAGCCTAGTTTGAATAAATGACTTCTGATTTTGATTTTGAATCATACCTACCTATTTAAATTCATCTTAATCTTTTCACTTGCGAAATAATTAAATAATAAGAATCTATTACTAAAAAGAACAAGATTTAGCAAGTAAAAAGATTACAAATTTTAATTTTATTTTATGTTGCAATTTTGTATGTTCTATTTGTGACATATTTTTTTGTAATTTTTAATGAAGTTATTTGATAATTAAGATAATATAAAAGGTCCTAATATCGGAAGTTTAAACGATTAACGCACTTAAATGCGATTAAAACTTTTACCTAAGTCTTATTTTAGTTTTCAAGAAATAAAATTAATTTATTTGCCTGTTGTGTAGTAATTTTGTATGTTCTATTGTGAGATTATTAGCTACCCGTTTCAATATGACAAACTAAATGAAGGTTTGATTTGGTTAATTTACATTTATGCATCAAAAAGCGATTTAAGTTTTTCGAAAACTAATATTTCTAAGCTTTGCTTAATTTTAATTTCCAATAAATGTCACATTTTCACTAACTTGAAAAGTTAATTACGTTCCTGGGCAAAAATGAAACAATTTTTACTGCCTTTTTATTATCTATTTCTTAAATGTATGAATAAGCGGAGCAAAATATATGTTTGAGTTGTATGAAACACTAACCAACTTACACTTTATATCAATAACTAGCTTTTGCCCGCGGCTTCGCCCGCGTGTATGTCGGAAATTATCGCAAGAGGACGTACTACCGCGGTAAGAATGTATGAATCCATGTTATACATACATACAATTACGCCTTTTTCCCATGGGGGTAGGCAGAAACTACGGAACGCCACCTGCTACGATCCTTACATATCATGTGTTTGATGTACTTAAAATAAAACTAATAGTATTCAGAGTAAGAAGACTGCGACATAGGGCTGGATTAAATTGAATATAAGTCTTACTGGTTTTTCTTAGCGCTCCTATTCTACCTATACAGACACTCAATTATTTACCAGACACCAAATTAAACATAGTTATAAGAATAGTACTTTTGCCAGTGGCTTCGCCCGTATAGCTTTCGGAAAATATCACTCGGAAACCTACTACCGGGATAAAGTATCCTATGTATATGGTAAGTATCCAGGATAACCAAAAATCCAAATCCATCCAAAAATCTAAACATCTAAGCCATATTTCGCGATCTCTTACTTGGAATAATACAATTAGGTTTATTTTGAGTACTTCAAACACACATTTTTTTTTAAATATTTTATTTAATGAAATTAAAGCACAGTTTTCTAACTTAATTCTAAACTCGCCAAACTTTTACGTTTGATGGCGAGAGGCGCTCTTTATAATAACAATGAAACTTACATAACTAAAACTTACATAAACACTGCTTATACATTAAAATACATTTAGTTCTGCTTGCTATCCTGTAGAAAGTTTTTTAATTTTGTTTTAAGTGATCCTTTACTTATTTTTACTTTTTCTCTTAATAAATCTAAAGTGTCCAAATATTTCGATGTTCTCTTACCATAATAATTTGTTAACTGTGGCTGTACCAGTCTGTTCTCTCTAACGCTACGTGTGTTGTACTTGTTTTTAACATTAACTTTATATTCATCATTATAATAATTTTCTAGACTTACCAAATAATCCACTTTTCTCTCTATGGGTAAAATTTTACATTTAGGAAATAACCTGTCATACTCTTTGTTGCACTTATCTTTAACATTTTTACTTACTAGAAACTTTAACAGTCTTATTTGTATGTCTTTAACATCTCTTAAATATGTTATAAAGGTTCTCCCGTACACAAGGAGCCCATAGCTTATTAGGGAATCGGCAAGAGCGAAATACACGATTCTCAAAGTGTGTTTGTTCAATACATTTTTTAAGTGGTAGAACTTACTTAACACCAATCTTAACCTATTGCAAACGTCATTTACATGTAGTCTCCAATTAAAGTTCTTATCTGTTGTTAGACCTAAATATTTAAATTTATCTACATAATCCAATTTTTCACAGTTACATTTACATTTATTTCTGTGCAAACATTCGTATGTGTGCCCTATCACTGTGAGGTATTCATTATTTACAGATTTAGCGTTTCGATTATATGGCGAGTATATATGCATACATTTTGTTTTTGTAAGATTTAATATGATTCGATTGTCGTGAGCCCACTTGCTAATATTTTCAAAGTCACCTTGAATACACTTTTGTACCTCGGCTATATCTTTATAATTCGGAAACCGTGCTGAGTGTCACGCAATATGTTGTGCTGTTCCAAGAACTCGTTAATCTGTCCTACAATAATTTTTTCAGTCATTTTATCTATAACCGATAATATTGCGATGGGTCTATAATTATTATATTCTAAATGACTTCCTGATTTGTATATAGGACGTATAATTGCATTTTTAACTGGTCTGGATAAATACATGATATTCGCATTTACTATGAAGCCAAAGTAATATGAATTACAATTTACAATCCTATTAATCCTGCACTACCCGACCGCTACCAACCAGGACGGCCGGACGCGGGACGGCCCGCTAGCCGCTCTGCGGCGATTTTATTATAATCTCTGATATCTTCTAAAATATTAATTTTAATGATATGCTGTAAAGGGCAATTTTGATCTACATGAAATGCACAATTTATTTAAGGTACTTAATTGCATAAGGATTAATGCTGTATTGCTTAAAATCGCATTCATAAATAAGCCATTATTTATCGTAAAAAGTAAAGGATAAAAATGGTTATTATGGGTTATCCCTAAGAGTTAGACATATACCATCGCGGGCTTTTTTGTAGAATTTTTTAATGTGTACAATACTGTAGTACATTATTTTGAGCTATTTCGTAGGGTTCAGCCAGCGTTCGCAATGTAAGCGCAAAAAAATGTGTTTATTTATGACATCACATTAGAAACCTCTAAAATTATCAGCGTTTCTTTACTATATTATGCATGTTATATACATTTAAACCTTCCTCTTGAATCACTCAATCTATTAAATAAACATCCGCATCTGCATCAAAATCCGTTTCGTAGTTTTAAAGATATAAGCATACACAGGGACAGACAGACAGACAGCGAAGTGACTTTATTTTATAATAAAAAAAAATGTAATGATATAATATATGGTTTCAGTTCGCGAAATTTCGTTCTCATATATCTATACATATAATAAATCTGTAGAAGGGTCAATTCTGTACATTGAAAATATTGAAAAAATAAATAGCGAGGGGTGTTGCTGGATCGATACCAAACCCAAATATGTGATTTAAAAAAAATTTGTCTGTCTGTCTGTCTGTCTGTATGTGCAGGCATCACGTGAAAACTAACGGTTCGATTTCGATGAAACTTGGTATAATTATACCTTATTATCCTGGGCATAAAAAGGGATACTTTTTATCCTGAAAAAATTCGTTGAAAAAAAAATCTTATTTTTCAGTTTTATTCATAGACGTTGTTCTGTAGAACCGCGAACACACGTTGCATTACCCGCAGTGGATTCAGCGCCGTAACCTGTAGCGCCGAACGTCGGATTTGGCTTGAACCGTTTGCGGCATACGCGGGCCACGCCTCCCCGACTCCTATATAAGGAGCCGCGTTCCGCGCCGCGCGATGCTCCCTAAATAATTTAACCCAGATCCAGCCAGTCCCTTGCTGTCCCCCTACCAGTGATTGCCTAAGCCGAGGTTCGTACCCCCTCGGGGTAACCCTTAGAGTTTTCGCTTTAGTTTTTAAGTATAATAAGCTCCGGCTGGAGGCCTAAAAAGGTAACTTTTTAGAACTCGCCGGGCTACAATCCGTTTAAGTAGTAAGAATCTTTTCAGGATTAACTACGAGATGCCACACAAAAAAAAAAAAAAAACGCCGCGCGATGCATATAAATCCAGAATTTTGATGCGAGCGGACGTGCCCAGTGTGGCGAGCGGTCGTCCGTGGAATTAATATTGTATGCGTGTAATTTTAAACCGTGCTTTTCAGCGCGACCTTTTTGATTACTGTTCCGATCAGTTATTTGTAAATACTTTTGTAAATATTATAGTACGTAAGTAGTTTAAGTTTTCATCGTAAATTGGTTTATTTAGGTTGGTATTTCTACAGAACGCGAGCTCAACAGCAGTAGCTCAATAGAGGGATCTCCTTAATTATTATAGGCTTAGCCGTATTTGGGTCCAATAGATATTTATAAGATGTCATTGTCAGAGTTACTCAAAATGGAGAAATAAACCATCCACGCGAAGACCGACATCCGTGCGGACGGAGTCGCGGGTGGAAGCTAGTCATAAATATTTTAAGATATGAAGATTTCATAGGCGTTTCAAACATCGATTCCCAATTATCTGCATACGTCCCTCGTTGAAAGTAGCAGAACGCTATTCAACAAGGTGGTTGTTGGTAGTCAAAAACCACTTATCTCCATTATCAGTTGACAGGATAAAGGATTCTAGTTGAATAACTGTCTTAAGTTTACTTCCATATTTGTAACTTTTTATCGTAGTTATGACTAGTATCGTTTCTTAAGTTCTCTACTTCAATAGTATATTGTGTCTCTATTAATCTATTAGCAATTTGCTGAAGTAACTGGTTTCCTTTTCTGATCATTATCTTTATTGAACTCAATTTATTTTCAAAAGGATAAGGATTAAAGCTTTGTAATGTTCCAAATCTCTATACTTCGTCTACTACATGTATTAAATTGTGAACATTGCTTGTAATATACTCTTGGCCATAAAACTTGCCATAATTGTCAACTAAGTGCTTTAACATTGTTTCTGCGACTGGCAGAAGTTGAAAATGCGTCTCGCTTGTACAAATAGTTACAGCTGAGAAAAAGAGCAGAAAATGATTATACGCTGCAATATCTAAAATATCCGTTAATATCACAAATTTAAATAGAGCAGACAAGTACGGCACTCAGAACCTTTCCAAAGTGAAGTGGTGGAAGTTTTATAGATGTCGTCGTAGACATTATTATATGACGATTGTATAAAAATGTCGAAATGACGTCTGTATGATATTATTATACGACAAAAAATGTATATGGCTATTCGGACACATAATGCACCACTGATTTTTAGGGTTCCGTTGCCAAATGGCAAAAAACGGAACCCTTATAGATTCATCATGTCTGTCTGTCTGTCTGTCTGTCCGTCCGTCCGTATGTCGTGTCGTATGTAAATGGTATTGAGGTTTCTTATATCATTTTTTTTCTAAACTGAATAGTTTGCGCGAGAGACGCTTCCAAAGTGGTACAATGTGTCCCCCCCCCGTAACTTCTAAAATAAGAGAATGATAAAACTCAAAAAAATATATGATGCATAACTGTCGGCGACGAAATCTAAGCGGGTCCACCCTTTATGGCAGAATTTTTTTCGTCATAATATTATTTTGCATAACAGCGGATGGCATAAACTTCATTTCGCAGAAAATCGTTTGGCATACACTCATTTATCATACATTCACAACGCATAATTTTATAAGTCAGAATCATCTTTAGGCATACATTTTATTCCACAATAATTAAAAAGTAGAACCATCATATCGCAGAAAGTTCGCAGTCAGAATCGTCTCTTGGCATAATTTCATATCGATAGTTATTAAAAGGCAGAACTATCATATCTCAGAAACTTTAAACTTAGAATCATCTTTTGGCATACATTTCATATCGAAGAAGCATGCAGCATGCAAACAAGCATGCAGCGTGCAAACAAGCATGCAGCATGCAAGCAAGCATACAGCATGCAAGCAACCAATCATGCAGCAAGCAAGCATGCAAGCAAGCATGCAGCATGCAAGCAAGCTTACAGCATGCAGGCAAGCATGCAACATGCAGCATGCATGGTTTCTGTCACGGCTTCGGCGCTGCGGGGCTCCGGCGGTCCCACGCGAGCTCATCGTCGCAGATGGTTTTACGCTCACCACCGTGGCTTCGGCTTGCTGTCCGGCTTCGCCGGCCAGCCTCAGCCACGGCGGCGCCCGTCAAAACCACCTGTTCCTCAGCTCGCGGGCCGCCTCGCCACTCCGCGCCTACGCGGGCTTAAATTACACTCTAGGGGTAGGGCAGACAAGACTACGTGGAGTCGGTTCTGCAGCGATTCGTTTCTGTCAATAATTTTTGTAGCACAAATATACTGACTTTTTGAGACACTATTTCATTTTATTTAAGGTTAAAATGCAATTTAATAGAAATGAAAATATGCCTAACAAAATTATTCTAAATGAAATTCTGCCTTAATTATTCTAATGAAATCTTCATAGTATGCCAAGTGAAATTATGCCAAATAATCATTGCTCTAAATAATTGTTATGCTAAACGAAATTATGCGGAATTTTAAGTCTGCCAAAGGTAATTGTGCGAAATAAAATTCTGCCATCTTAAAAGTATGCCAGCGTAAAGTCGAGCATATAAACATTTGGCCAAACAATGATTATGCTAAGCATTTTTTATGCCTTACAAATATTCGTTTAAATAAAATTATGCCAAGTGTGTTATGCCAAATAAAATTCGGAGCATCAAGTTTCTGCCAGATAGAGGGAACCCAATCTAAGTATCTAGGCGCAAATAGTATCGGAGTGCACCCTGACAATGATTTTGTAAGTTAAAAAGCATTTTTAAATTAGTAAAGATCTCAAAAGTTTGTCAAAATGTCAAAAATTAGACCCCCTCTGGGCAAGTGTGTGCAAGTAGCGCAGAGAGCGCCTTGATAATAAAATGTAAATATAAGTGTTAGGTTTCGGGATTTTACCAGTCAATTTCCTATGTTTTCAGAAATAATTTCATTTAAATGTATTAATTTAATAGCTCAAGTCGTGTGAACACATCTTAAATGCTTTATATTTTATTATGTAAACTGGTAACATTAATTCCGTAAGGCTAAAATGGCAATACTTCTATCATTTGATTTGTAAAATCTATGGCGCGAGAATGAAGCGGCTCTCTGATTGGATCACGAGACTGACATGGCGTGAGGTCGTGAGGCAATCAGGGCGCTGGATTTTCCCTCCATCGGCGAGATTCTTGGTCAGGAGCTGGTGCCTGGGCGGGCATTCTGGTGTTGAACGGCAAACACATCTAACAATTATTAAGATAGTTAACGATTGCTGTAATAGTGTACAAAATTGTTAATAAACCTATTTAAAGTCGTTGGAGTTTTCCTTCAAGTGTTGCCAATAATTTTTGTAGCACAAATATACTGACTTTTTGAGACACTATTTCATTTTATTTAAGGTTAAAATGCAATTTAATAGAAATGAAAATATGCCTAACAAAATTATTCTAAATGAAATTCTGCCTTAATTATTCTAATGAAATCTTCATAGTATGCCAAGTGAAATTATGCCAAATAATCATTGCTCTAAATAATTGTTATGCTAAACGAAATTATGCGGAATTTTAAGTCTGCCAAAGGTAATTGTGCGAAATAAAATTCTGCCATCTTAAAAGTATGCCAGCGTAAAGTCGAGCATATAAACATTTGGCCAAACAATGATTATGCTAAGCATTTTTTATGCCTTACAAATATTCGTTTAAATAAAATTATGCCAAGTGTGTTATGCCAAATAAAATTCGGAGCATCAAGTTTCTGCCAGATAGAGGGAACCCAATCTAAGTATCTAGGCGCAAATAGTATCGGAGTGCACCCTGACAATGATTTTGTAAGTTAAAAAGCATTTTTAAATTAGTAAAGATCTCAAAAGTTTGTCAAAATGTCAAAAATTAGACCCCCTCTGGGCAAGTGTGTGCAAGTAGCGCAGAGAGCGCCTTGATAATAAAATGTAAATATAAGTGTTAGGTTTCGGGATTTTACCAGTCAATTTCCTATGTTTTCAGAAATAATTTCATTTAAATGTATTAATTTAATAGCTCAAGTCGTGTGAACACATCTTAAATGCTTTATATTTTATTATGTAAACTGGTAACATTAATTCCGTAAGGCTAAAATGGCAATACTTCTATCATTTGATTTGTAAAATCTATGGCGCGAGAATGAAGCGGCTCTCTGATTGGATCACGAGACTGACATGGCGTGAGGTCGTGAGGCAATCAGGGCGCTGGATTTTCCCTCCATCGGCGAGATTCTTGGTCAGGAGCTGGTGCCTGGGCGGGCATTCTGGTGTTGAACGGCAAACACATCTAACAATTATTAAGATAGTTAACGATTGCTGTAATAGTGTACAAAATTGTTAATAAACCTATTTAAAGTCGTTGGAGTTTTCCTTCAAGTGTTGCCGCCTTTGACCTTATTATACTTCAGAAGTGACAAGAACAATTAAAACGTAAGTACACGCCCAAAATTTTATACTTCCTTAGCTTGTTTGTAATTCGTTTCGAAGCCAGTTTAGAATCTTACCGTTTTAATTAACGATATTACATGTGGTTTCAAGTAAATCTACCGGTTGATTAAAATAATTAGTTCCGCTTTATTAGTTAATTTTGCCCTCTGTACTCATATTTTTTGGTTGGAGGGTGGGTAGATCTATTTTTCCGCAAGACTGAATAAACTCTCGTAAATTCAATTCAATTTATTTATTGGTAATAAATGTAGTACAGACGCCAGCACATCAAGTTAGCTCAATCTGTCAAATTTCTTTAATAGAATTTCAACCTTATATCACAATAGTGGAAGGTTAATTTTCGATTGGTAAAATTTGACAGATTGGGGTGGCTTGACCTGCTGGCGTCTGTACAAGGGCCCCGTTTAACACAGAAATAAATGTTTTACACAATGCTACGCGGTCATCGTTGTCAAGAATTAATATAATTTTTGAAAATAAGAACTACTCAATCGTATCCTAGTCAGCGGCTGGACGGGTTGGTCGGATATAAAATAATATAAAAAGGACGCATAAACAATTGTGAGTTAATAACATTTTTCCAGTGCACATGCATATTGTTTCTTTGGTTTTAACTGGGAACGCATACAAGTGTCATAACTATATACTCTAGTATGTATTTTCCAATTATTACCCATATACTCCCTGAGGTTTCCTGTATATAAACCCTATTGCGATATTTTTTAGCTAATTTTGTTGAGCAATGTCGGTTAAAATGAATAATATTACTTCATGATTATACTTTTTAGAGGTAATACCTTGTGAATGCCTTGACTTTAATAAAATTTCAATTTCTATCGTGTTTTGTGTATTTAACTTGACTTCCCAATGCGTTTGACTTTTAAAAATTAGGTTCTCAAATTGGTGGACGTGAGATTTCAGGCGATGTCGCAGCCTCCGGTCCGACGAAGGCTCGCAACACCGAGTCGAAGGGGTACCCACTCTGCCACCCGAAGCCGAAGTCGCCTTCAAAGTCGGAGCCCCAGCCGTAGTAGGCCGGAACCGGACATCGAGCTGCGACGTGAGCGACTACGGATGCTGAAGGAGGAAGTTCGACGGGAACGTGATCACGTGCGCGCCGCGGAAGATCTGCGCGACGCATCGCGACGCATCAACGAGCCACGGGCGGACAGTCAACGACGGAGCACCTCCGAAGCAGCGACGCGTCGGGATGCTGGGTTGCGGGCGGAGCGACATGTCGAGCGTGGACAACGTCACGAACGGGTTGACAGGTCACGTAGCCCTTCTTTATCAAAAAGAGATTTATTCGATTTGTTTAAAAATTTGAGGGATGGTCTTGCATTACCCCCCGTAAACCAGAGCGCTTCACAACCATTGCAGAAAATTGATCATAAAAATATATTACCGAACTTTGACCCTTCGTCCAAGAATCAGCGCATGGACGTATGGTTGAAAAAAGTCAATGAGTGCGCTACGGTATACGGGTGGGATGAAAGAACCACTACTCATTTTGCTATGCAAAAGTTGCAAGGCCTGGCCCAAACATGGTACGAAAGCTTGAATACTATACTGTACACGTGGCCTGAATGGCAGGGGAAGTTGCTTAGTGCATTCCCATGTGAACAGAATTATGGGCAGACCTTGGAAAATATGATTAGAAGGAAAAGTAGGTACAATGAATCTATTGAGGTGTACTATAATGAAAAGCTAAGTTTAGTGAACCAATGCGAGATAGTAGGCACCCGCGCGGTAGAATGTATAATACATGGCATTACGGATAAGATTCTTAGATCGGGAGCCTTGGCACTTCGTTGCACCCATCCAGATCAGCTGTTACAGTACTTGATGAGCAATAGGGATTACAACCAATCCGGTCCGGATCGTTCTCATATTAGAAATAGTAATTTTGACAACTCATCCGCCGCCTCTGCAGCAAATCTGAAATTTGGTGTTAGGCCGAATCACGTCACTGGTTGTTATAATTGCAAGGCGAAGGGTCATAGTTTCTTGCACTGCCCAAAGCCACTGGTGAAATGCACACGTTGCAATAAAGTTGGTCACACCTCTGAAAAGTGCTATATTAAATCTGATGATAAGGTATCTAACACCGGTAGTGCAGTGCAGAAAACTATGAGAATCGATTTTATAAACGAAGACGCGAGCGTACATAACCCCGGAGGAAAATTTTTGAAAGAAATATCTGTCAACAATTCTGAACTCCAAGTGTTTGTAGATTTCGGAAGCGACGTTACTCTCATTAAGGAATCTGCTGTCAAGGAGTTAGGTCTGTCGCACGACAACTCCCCTACACTTCTGAAAGGTTTTGGGAATAGTGTAGTTCAGTCGTTAGGCAACTTGAGTATTGACATAATCGTTGATGGAGTAGATGCTAGAGTGATATGCAAAGTCGTAGATGATCACTTGCTAGAGGTCCCTGTACTTATGGGGCAGACTTTCACGGAGCAGTCACATTTATTGGTTTATAAGGACAAGAATAGATTGCAGTTTTTTGATATCGGGAAAGAATTACCTAGTTCAGAACACGCCGACGATGGTGATACCTTAGTGAAGTTTTCTCCTACCAGATCGGTTGTAGTTTATGGTCCAGCCTCCGTTAAAGTGAAGGCGCAGTCCAATTTCAGTGGTGATGTCCTTCTGAGAAGTAGTATTGCAGGGAAACCTAATGAGCAGCTGATCATCAGCGGCGGGCTTCATCGCTTGATCAACGGTGAAATCAAGATAATGGTCTTGCCTTGTTCTGAATCTTGCCGCATTTCATCTAAACAGGTTCTCTGCCGCGCTGAAATTGTTGATGTGGTGAATAGAATTGTTGATGAGCGATCTATAGACATTGTAGATAATCGGAGGTTCGATGAAACTAAGGTTCGCGTGGGTGAGGGGGTCGCTGCTGAGATCAGGAAAGATTTAATAAACATGTTGCAGAAATATCAGCATTGCTTTGCTTCTTCGCTGAAGGAGGTAGGATGTACCAGTGTTACAGAGATGAAGATTGATCTCAATAGTCAACGTCCAGTTGTTTATCGTCCATACAGGTTGTCGCATCACGAACGGGAGAAGGTACGTTCGATGGTCGGAGACATGTTGGATGCCGGTGTGATACGAGAATCTGTTTCAGATTACGCCAGTCCCATTTTACTCGTACGCAAGAAAGATGGTTCCTCAAGGTTGTGCGTAGACTATCGTATGCTGAATTCAATGACGATTAAGGAAAGGTATCCTATGCCTATTATCGAGGATGAAGTGGCACGACTTTCTGGTCAGTCCTGTTTTATAACTCTCGATCTTGCTTCTGGCTACTACCAAGTGCCAATCTCTGAGCAAAGCAAACACTTGACATCCTTTGTTACGCCGGACGGTCAATACGAATTCAACCGTATGCCGTTCGGTTTAGCAAATGCGCCAGCCGTTTTCCAACGGATGATCAACACCATACTGGGATCGGCACGATTTAATAAGGCAACCGCGTACATCGCTGATGTTCTTATTTATGGAAAAGATCCTCAGCAGTGTCTTGAACGTCTTGAAGAGGTGCTACAAATGCTGGAAAAGGCGAACCTTACTCTGAACCTATCAAAGTGCGAGTTCCTGCGTGATAAGGTAGACTATTTAGGATACGAAATTAGCGCTAGTGGTATCAGGCCCGGTGAAAACAAGATATCCAGCGTGGTCAATTTTCCCCGACCTCAGAACGTACACAATGTCCGGCAGTTTTTGGGTTTGACCAGTTATTTTCGTAAATTTGTAGAAAATTTTGCTCAAATATCGTTTCCGCTTAGCAAACTTCTAAAAAAGAATCTCAGTTGGGAGTGGAGCGACGATCAGGAGCGAGCGTTCGAGAAATTGAAGTCAATTTTGGTTACTAGGCCGGTTCTTGCTATATATGACCCTAACGCAGAATTGGAGCTGCACACGGATGCAAGTAGGTTAGGAATTGGAGGGATTCTTTTACAGCGAAAGCAGGGCACGGAGAACTTCCATCCTGTGGCATTTTATAGCCGACAAACTTCCCCAGAAGAAAAAAACTTCCACTCTTACGAGCTCGAAACCCTAGCGGTGGTTTGCTCCCTTCGTAAGTTTAGGGTTTATTTGTTAGGGAAGGAATTCAAGATTATCACCGACTGCAGCGCTTTGCGTTCTACGTTTTCAAAACGGGACTTGATTCCAAGAATATCACGCTGGTGGCTGACGTTACAGGAATTCGATTGCACTATAGAGTACAGGGCAGGGGTTAAAATGAGCCATGTCGACGCATTATCCCGGAATCCTGTCGAACCGCCGGAATGTCTCGATGATCAGTTTCCAGCCATAATGTCTATTAGTAGTGAAGATTAGCTCCACACGCTTCAGTTAGGTGACTCCGAGCTGTGCAGAATGATGGACGTTTTAAAAGGTGGACTAGATGAAAAGGGGCTACGATACATCAACCAGAATTTCGTTATCAAAGATAATGAATATTTCGCTACTTGGACGGGGATAAGGAGAAAGTCAGATGGGCTGTGCCAAAAGGGGCAAGGTGGCAAGTATGTAAACTCAATCATGACGACATTGGACATTTTGGGGTTGAGAAAACCTTAGAAAGAATTAAAAGTAACTATTGGTTCCCTAAAATGTCCAGGTATGTCAAGAAGTATGTGGGTGCTTGCATTGAGTGTGCATATGCGAAGAACAATTCCAGCACTCGCGAAGGGTTACTACATCCTATCGAAAAGGTGGAGATTCCCTTCCACACAGTTCACGTGGACCACCTTGGACCCTTCGTGAAATCGACTAGGGGTTTCACTCATTTACTCGTAGTCGTTGACGGTTTCACCAAATTCTGTTTCCTCAGGCCCGTTAGAAACACAAATACCCAAAACGCAATTAGGGCTTTAGAAGATATTTTCTGTATATTTAGAAACCCTGACCGACTCATAAGCGACCGCGGTAGCTGTTTTACTTCGCATTCATTCAAACGGTTCTGCTTAGATAAAGGAATCAAACATGTCCTAAATGCGGTTTCTAGCCCTAGGTCCAACGGACAGGTTGAGCGGTATAACCGCACGATTCTCGATTCCCTCAAGGCACTGAACATTAAACATGGTGTAAAGAGCTGGGACAGTCATCTTAGACGAGTTCAATGGGGACTCATAACACCATACAGAAAACTATAGGCAGAACACCGGCAGCGGTGATGTTTGGAACTTGTATGAATAGCGAATTTAATCCCATGCTTAATGATGCTACTGCAGGCACTCGTAAGGATGATGACTTGACAGAGATTCGCGAAAGTGTTAAGGCTCGGATAGATCTAGAGCAGGTTAAGCAAAAGGAGAGGTATGACATAGGTAGAAAACCTTCCCGTTCCTATAGTGTAGGGGACCTTGTTAAAATAAAAAGAACTTGTTTTAATAATAACGGACAAAGCAAAAAAATTGGTGTCTTCCTTCATAGGTCCATATCGTGTTAGTAAGGTCTTAGGCAAGGACCGGTATGTTGTAGCCCCGATACCAGGCATTGTTGATACACAGCACAGACGGTCGACAACCGTGGCCGCGGATCGCATGAAGCCGTGGATTCATGTGACTGCCGTAGAGGTCAATGATAATGATATCGATGAGAGTTCTGATAGTGAAATTGATGATTCTGGCAGTATATTGAGTTAAAATAAAATCCTTACCTTTATTGCATAGAATGTGCGAACAATTACTTACACAGATATTATTCGTTGTTACAGAGCAAGTCCGCGAGAATCGATCGGATCGCGGATTGGTGCAACGAGTGTCAAGGCAAGACCTACGGCAGCCACTATGAGCATTTATCGATCAGCTCGTACTGGCGTCGATAGGCATCCTGATTAATCGATCGTTCAGGAGGTTAGGGCACCCTGATTAATCGATCGTTCAGGGAATAATAGTATTCTGATTAATCGATCGTTCAGAATACTCGTATGCATATTTTACCACGACATAATCGATCAGTCGTGACTTTGGTTTTTTGACCCAATTAATCGATCGTTTGGGTTCACTATATTTAGTACCAGCAAATCGATTGCTGACGGATTTAACATCTTGTTACTTGTAATGTTATTAAAGTTGTTATTGTTAATTATCGAGACTATCTGATAGACAACGTTTATTACTTGTTTTTCAGTCGGAATATTACCATTTTTGTTAAAATTTGTGAAGTTGTTTAGCGACACAATTAATCGATCGTTTGTATTCACTGGACTTAGTTCCAGTAAATCAAATGATGATGTTTTTTAAATTATTCTATTTAAGCTAGTGCCTAGATTACTTATATTTATTAAATAACAAGTTCATTTGGTAAATAATTGTATAAAGCCGTTTAGTTCCATACTCGGCACAAATTTGTTCTTTTTCACAATCAATTACATAATTTTAAGGTGTCATATTTTGTAATACTGTCATTGTATATTTTTTTTTTTGTTTTGGGACGTAACGTTATTAAGCTACTGGCCAAGATACCCGATTGTTAGGTTACCACCTGGTGTCGTGTGCAGGGACGCACACGATGTCAGGACGGACGATTGTTAGGTTTCGGGATTTTACCAGTCAATTTCCTATGTTTTCAGAAATAATTTCATTTAAATGTATTAATTTAATAGCTCAAGTCGTGTGAACACATCTTAAATGCTTTATATTTTATTATGTAAACTGGTAACATTAATTCCGTAAGGCTAAAATGGCAATACTTCTATCATTTAATTTGTAAATTCTATGGCGCGAGAATGAAGCGGCTCTCACGAGACTGACATGGCGTGAGGTCGTGAGGCAATCAGGGCGCTGGATTTTCCCTCCATCGGCGAGATTCTTGGTCAGGAGCTGGTGCCCGGGCGGGCATTCTGGTGTTGAACGGCAAACACATCTAACAATTATTAAGATAGTTAACGATTGCTGTAATAGTGTACAAAATTGTTAATAAACCTATTTAAAGTCGTTGGAGTTTTCCTTCAAGTGTTGCCGCCTTTGACCTTATTATATAAGGAATAGTTTTGTAGCTAGTAAGGAATTTAATAATTTTGAAATGTTTTGTTTATATATTCAGATTTTAGATTCTAATTAGTTTTAGTTTATAGATTCCATGCTTAGTTTTCTTGTTAGAATCTAATTAACTTCAATTTGAGTGAATCTTGTGAGGAAATGTACAAAATTTCGTAAGGATGTTCTATAATTACGTAACTTGAAAATGAGGTTTTTTGTTTATGATCCGATTGTTGCTATTTTTGTTGTAAACGGTAGAATCAGATGTAAAACCACTTTTAGCGTTTGAATTATTAAAATCGGACCACAGGATTCGGAGATATTGTAAATTAAAGATAGTGGCAATTGTCTGAAGTTAAACCTTGTAAGTTTTTGTTCTAGAAAGTTTTTATTGTGACTATGGACATGTAATATTGTGTTTTTATATAAGAAGGGGCCACATAACAAATGTAAAAATATATAGATTGTAAGGGGTTATGTGATAATTAATGCAAAATAAAGGGTTCAAAGATTTCGGCTTGGTGAAAACTAACAGTGAAATGGGCTCAAAAATCGCGGTCCTCTATGAGGTAATGGAAAGCGGTCCCGGCGACTATAAAATACGCACGATCGGCCGGGCCCATTTAGTCGCAGCTCAGCCGTTGAAGAGGCACAACGAAGAAACAAGTCGAAATCTATGGACAAGAAATACTAGAAGAAGAGTGTTTTATTTTGTTTCTCTCAGAATTCAGTCAAAACATTTAGTCTCCCGAGGTCTTGGTCAACCGTACCGTTCATTACGCATTCAGGGGTGCGTGGTGTCGTGTACTACCAGCGCAATTAGGTAAGTAGGGAAGCACGTCAAAAAACGTGGGAGAAGTTCCAGGGCGAGTAAGGGTGTTGATCACATCCCATTCGTCCACTACAATAACCATGTAAACTTCCACCGAAAATTGGTTTGAACGAGATCCAGTAAGTAGTTTTTTTTAATACGTCATAAATCGTAAACCGCAATTCACCTTTCATTTAATCAACTCAAATATAAAGATTTATAAAAAAAAACATTTAATTTCATAAGCATAAACCTTATACATAAACCGAGGATACCTACAGGTTTGTACGGAACCCTCGGTGCGCGAGTCCGACTCGCACTTGGCCGGTTTTTTTACTTTTTTTCCGAAGATTATTGCAGAAGTTCCGGTACCTTTTTCCTTGGATTTTGGTTACTGAGTATAGTTTGATATAACAAAATATCAATGTTCGTTCACAAAACCATGTGAATCGTTATTTGATAAGGTTTTGACAAGTTAGATATGTTAAAATGCGAGATGTCAACATAATACCTGAAGTGAAACACGATCTTGCTACATAATGACTGCTGTATTTCTATGTAAGATGTGCGTACAAACATTTATATTTAGGTACCCTCAATCTATAATATGAATATACAACATCTTCCCCTTTTATAAAAAATAATAATAAACTGAATAATGTTCCCACCGCCAATTACAAAATATTCTGAAAATATAAAGACACAATTTCCAATCCGTACAGGCACAATATCTTCCTTTTACAAGACAAATTATTTACTAAGTATCTATTATATAATATATAATTTCTATCTATCTGTATCGACTAACGCATACATTTTTAGATGCTAGAAGTATATCTGATCTTAGTTACTTTTTAAAAAACATTGCAAGTTTTTCACGTGCTCGTCTAGAAGCAGCTCGGGTGTGCTGCACTGCAACAAAATCAGGAGAAGAACTAGTAGACCTAGTCACTGCTCTGCCAGTGTCGCTCAGCGTTTCATCAATACTTTCTTCCGCGTCGCTGTACGTACTCATGTGCTCATTTTCTTCACTGTCACTATCCTGCTTCCCCTGCAAGGAAGCAGGATGTGCCGTGGTGTCGCCCGTGCTCGTACTCTTTATGATATGCCGTCTGTAGCGGCGGTATCTCCGACCATTGTTATCAGTGAGGAAGTACGATCGCGGCTGCGGTGCTGGTGCCTGCACTTGCAAATGTCGTCGAAGCTTGTCACCATCTGTTACAATTACACTCTCCCCTGGTCGTAATACCGGCAAATCTCGTGTATGCATATCATAATACTTTTTTGATAGCTATCGTTTTGAGATTATGTTTTTTAAATCGTCACGATTGTTACGTTCTGGTCGCAATCTTTCTGTGTGCACTGGTAAGCGAGTGTTTAGTCCGCGGCCCATCAATAGTTGTGACGGAGCACTAATTCCATCCCTCGGTGTTGTTCAAAAATGTAACAACCCTAAATAAAAATCTGTACCAGTACTTAGTGATTTTTTATGATACTTTTTACTGTCCTTACAGCTCTCTCACTCAGTCCGTTAGACTGTGCGTAATTGGGCGATGATGTTGTATGTCTGAAACACCAGTCTTCCGTGAATTTCCTGAATTCACTGGAACTAAATGCCGGACCATTGTCTGTAATTAGTTCCGTACGAATCCCATGTCTCGCAAACTGATCTTTCATCGCAGCAATTACAGCTCTGGATCCAATATTAGTTACAGCACTTATCTCGATAAAATTAGAAAAACTGTCAACTATAATTAAGAAGTTCTTCCGGTCACACAAGAATAAATCTGCGCCAACCTTTCGCCATGGTAAATCTGGAATCGAATGCAGTATCATAGGCTCCTTCGCGTTGCGCGCTGCGTGTTCAGCACAGGTGGCGCAGGCACGGACTGCCTGCTCCACGTCACGTGACATTCCGCTCCAAAACATAACGTCACGCGCACGACGCTTGCATCGGTCCATTCCTAGATGCCCTTCGTGAACTCGGGATATCATTTCACCTCTCAGCTCACGTGGTATGAAGACTAAGTGGTTTTTAAAGATCACTCCATCGACTAGCTGAAATTCCTCTTTATATGCCCAATGTATTTTTATCGATTCATTTAAATCGTTTTTATATCTTGGCCAACCATTTTGAATATAAAACTTTAGTAATTTGCATTTGTTCCGTCCCGTTTGACTTGTTTAATCTGTGCGTCTAACGGAGCGTACCTAACGGAGTGACATCTGTCATTTGTCAGTTTGACTTTGACACCTTTTTAGTTTGGTCTTTGAAAAGGTCGGATAGAATTTTGCTTGCGCGACTTTTTTTAATATATAAATCCTTTTGAATCGATCGTTTATGGACAATTTGTCGTGATCCAATTGTTTTTGTGCGTAACCAACCCCTTTTGACGAGATAATACGGGTTCAGTTTGTTTGATTGAAGTACTTTGAAGTGACAGTGACCCTATTGGAAACCGCGTGTTGGAGACCGCATGCCCTTGGTAGCAGGGTGTATTGAAGCGGTGGATTGTACCCTGGAAAATACTAACAACGTCACTACACAATACAATATACACTCATTTACATACATAAATCCAGGTGGGCTCCAGAGCAGGTGTTCTTCAACCAGGTGAGTCTTTTGAATATTGTATTAATCAGTTCCGCGCACGGCGGACAGGTTCGGAGCCACTTCTTGTCCCAAGACCCACCATAGTTATCATCACGTTTCCACTGCGCTATTTAAATCCTATGGTCGGGGCTTTGGCCTGGCGTCGAACATTCTTGGTAGCAGAGCGTGGTTCGTGTTAGCGCTCAAAATGTCCAAATGGGACCCCCTACAAATTCTACAAGGGCGGGGGTTGGAGCAGTCCCGACGGAAGTGAGCCCCCAAACATGAGAAGCACAGACGGCGTGCACTGGCAACTCGGCGGCGGGCACTCACGTGCAATTTCAAAAAGGCCGCGCAAGTTGTCATGCCATGCCCCGTGTCCCTACAAAACTCACAACTAGGACGACTCTGGGTGCCAGCAAAACGAGCGGCGGGGTGACCATCAACAGGCCCGCGAGCCCTAGTCCGTCCCTGGTCTCGTGGCCGGGAAGACGGTTGGCGTGACTCGGTGGCAACGCTAGAGTTATCCATAAACCGACACTCATCCTCCAAAAATTTGACGAGGTCACCAAATGGGGGGAGATGTGTGACACTATCCCCACCATACTTTTGCTCGAAACGAGCCCTCAAATCGGCAGGAAGCCGTTGCAGCACAACATGCACCAAAAGGTAAGACCAATGGTCCACCGGCAACTCCAATCGCTTTAAAGCGTTGGTCGCTGCCACCAACGGGTTTAACAGGTCAGTACGCAATGCTGACAATCTTGTAATGACCGGTAACCCCAAAATCTGTTTGATATGAACGTCAGCCAAACAACGTTTGTTATGATACCACCGGGTGAGCAGTTCCAAAGCGGTAGGGTAGGCTGAGTCAGTCACCGACAAATGCTGTACCAAGGCTCGGGCCTCACCTTCCAGGACAGACAACAAATAGGCCAACTTTTGGGCGGGTCTGAGGTCCGAGCGTGCATCAACCAAACTTTCGAAAAGGTTTTGGAAACCCAACCAATGGTCCAAGCGACCGTCAAAGTGTGGCAGTTCCAAATTAGGCAGTCTACTCAATAGTCCGGGACCTGAAACAACCGAGGTCTCCGGTTTGACCTGGACAGGTGTCCGGCTCTCCAATATTTCCCGAGCACGTTGACCAATGACATCCCCCAGGTCCAAGATCTGGTCGTAGTCAGCAAGGACCTTATCACGTGCTGCCTGGTCCAGCACTTTCAGATCTACTTCACAAATGAACTCGTGTAGCGGGTGAGCAGAGCATCAACGTTGCCGAGTCTCACGTTCAACTGCTCGAACTGAGCAGCGTGCTGCGTGACCCCTTCAAGATCCGGGCGCTCAGCGGTCGCTGCAGCTGAAGTGAACCACCGCAGCTGTGTGGTCAATCCACTGATTGCCTCTCTCACCGCTTTGTATGCCATTGCACGAACAAAACAATTCAAATAAACCAAACAAAAAAAAATCTAATAACAAAGTTCAACAATAAACTGCTAAACTGCCAGTCAACAACACAAGAAATAACAAAGCAAACAATTGGTTCCAATTTAATGAACAACAATAAACTTTCATTTCAATTTAAACAATGTTAATGCTCAAAAATGCCAATTTCAAATGTTAATTTTCACAAACAACCATATCAATGGTACATAAACTCCTATATTTTAATGTCTTCCAGACATCCAATAAACAACACAGGTCAGAACCAAAAACATGGGGTTGTAACATAGCCTAATCCAATTAACTTTACTAGCATATGTAACCCGGCTGACTTTGGCAAAATCAGTTTACCCGTCTCATCTATTCAAAACAAATTATTCAATTAAGCAAACAATCATAGTTAACAAATATGTACAGTGAATTACTATTTCCTTATAGAGACTGCCAAGTAATTATCACTCACTGTAAATTACCAATTTTGTGGTTGTATATCTTATAACCACGCTCTGCTACCAAGAATGTTCGACGCCAGGCCAAAGCCCCGACCATAGGATTTAAATAGCGCAGTGGAAAAGTGATGATAACTATGGTGGGCCTTGGGACAAGAAGTGGCTGCGAACCTGTCCGCCATGCGCGGAGCTGATTAATACAATATTCAAAAGACTCACCTGGTTGAAGAACACCTGCTCTGGAGCCCACCTGGATTTATGTATGTAAATGAGTGTATATTGTATTGTGTAGTGACGTTCTAAGTATTTTCCAGGATACAATCCACCGCTCCAATACGCCCTGCTACCAAGGGCATGCGGTCTCCAACACGCGGTTTCCAATAGGGTCACTGTCACTTCTTGTCCCAAGGCCCACCATAGTTATCATCACGTTTCCACTGCGCTATTTAAATCCTATGGTCGGGGCTTTGGCCTGGCGTCGAACATTCTTATTCCATAGGATTACTTTCAAAAGTTCGCGTAAGGTCCAAACGGCGACGATTCTCCATTTTTCAAAAACCAAACCAAAGAGTGTCAAGTGTCAAAGTCAAACTGACAAGTGACAAATGTCACTCCGTTAGGTACGCTCCGTTAGACGCACAGATTAAACAAGTCAAACGGGACGGAACGGCATTCTTGATCGCTTTGTGTGACCTCTCTGACCATGCTGAGTTTACTGTCGCCAAACGGTACGTTTGTTTTATCATTTATGATACATGATAAATGATTTTATTTCTGTAAGTAGGTTTGTACAAACACTTTTACATGTCAATTATATTTTTCTAGATGAGTTCGGCGTTTCCTAACTGACTACTTTGTACATGGCGGCGAGCTACCCATTGCTCGACACCCGCAAGCTCGCGCCTACGGTGGCCGGGAGTCCGCAATCGACTCCCGACGCCCGGGGCGTCTCCTCCTGCGGCGGCTAGGGACGTGAGGGCGCAGAGACTGCCACTCCCTCACGCGCCCCGCCTCCTCCTTCGCGAGCATTACTGCTTCGCAGAAGGAGGTGATGGCTTCCCATTCCCTCTCGCTCCGTACCATGGCTCGCACCAGGGCCGGACGCGAGAGGTCGCCGCCGCCGATCGCCTCCACGAGGACACGGCGGTGCTCCGCCCAGGCAGGGCACACCTCCACCGTATGCTCCACCGTGTCCTCCAGACGATCCTCGCAATGGAAACACCCGGACGTATCCTCCCGCTTTATCCTGAACAGGAACCCACCGAAGCACCCATGCCCGGTGAGAACCTGCGTCAGGCGGAAGGTGAGGACGCCGTGGCGCCTCTCTATCCACTCCTCAAAGAGGGGACTTACCGCCGCAATTGTGGCGTGCCCAGCACTGGGTTGCGACAATCGTACCCGCCATGTCGCCATGAGATCCTGCCGGAGCTTTGTCCGCCGTGCCGCGATTTGTCGCAGCAGCGGAGTTTCGCCCCGGCGTTTCGCCTCCTCGCGCCACACCCACATGTGCGCGAGGACCTTTGCCTCCAGATCCCATGGCGGCACTCCGGCAAGGAGGCTCGCCGCCTCGCACGAGATCGTGCGGTATCCTCGGATTAGCCGGATGGCCATGACCCTCTGGGCTGCACTCAACCGGCGCGCTGGGCGCAGCCTCAATGAGGGCGCCCACATCGGTGCCCCGTAGAGGGCCATGGACCGCACGACCCCCGTGTAGAGCCTCCGGCAGGAGGCGTTTGGGCCCCCCAGATTGGGCAGGACCCGCTTTAATGCAGCCCCAGCCCGCTCCAGTCTGGGAGCCAAACGTCGGAACCCACATGGTCTTCACATTCACAATAATTAAAACAATACGATACTTTACAAAGTAAATCATGTCATCTGCCGGGGTCGCGTGATTGTTCGAAAGAGATACCGTGACCCTGGCACATGGGCAACTGATGGAACACGGGTGGGTTTTAGTCAGTAAAAGTCTGACACGCCCTCCCGCTCCGCCCAGAGCGGGAGAAGTAATTTGATGATTTCCCATCATGAAAAAAAAAAAAATATGCATGTCATTGTATATATAAAAAATTATCAATGTCAATGTGTATATAAAAATAAGAAACGGATATAATTTTGTTGGTCAGATCATTTGATGACCATGTAGATCGGTGACTGAAATGGTCTTTTGAAGAAAGAACCACACAGATTGAGTGGACCTGTCCAGTCAGTGCAAGCATTTGTCACTAATCATTTAGCTCAACTCGGAACATAAGGAGCCCAACGCTTTGACGAACAGTACCAAAGAAAGGACATTTGGGTAGGCCACATAAATTACTCAAACTGCCAGATCATGATTACTGAGAACGAAAGAAAACAAAACTAAAAAAAATTAAAAAAAGACCCACATGGTCTTCACATTCACAATAATTAAAACAATACGATACCTTACAAAATAAATATTCATGGCATTGTATATATAAAAAAATGTCAATGTGTATATATAAAAAAAAAGAAACGGATATAATTTTGTTGGTCAGATCATTTGATGACCATGTAGATCGGAGTCTGAAATGGTCTTTTGATGAATGAACCACACAGATATTGCCACTAACTACTCAAACTGCCAGACCATAATCAAAAGAGAAACAATGACCCACATAGTCCTCGAATTCTCAATAATCAAAGTAATATTCATACAATTATTATTCATGTCATGTGAAATAATAAAAAAAAGAGTAAAAATAGCAAATTAATAATAATAATAAAAAAACAATATTCAGTGTAGATTTGGCAAGAGCAGTGGTGGCCCAGTGGTAATGGCCGCGACTTACGAGTAGTAGGTCGTGAGTTCAAACCCAAGCAGGCGCATTACTTTGTGTAAATTATTTCATCGCCACTGCTCTCAAAACGGTGAAGGAAAACATCGTGAGGAAACCGGCATGTGTTAGAACCAAAAATTCGAAGACATGTGACATCTACCAACCCGCACTGGGCCCGCATCGTGGATTATGGCCCACTCCCTCTCACCGAGAGGAGGCCTGTGTCCCAGCAGTGGGAACATTATAGGCTGATGATGATGATGATGAGTGTAGATTTATTGGAGCAGCTCAATCCCAGGCCGTTTTATCCTAAATATAGTCTTTAACAGTATAATAGGCTTTCTGACATAATTTACGCTTTATAAAAGATTTGAATTTATTTAGGCTTAGTTCTTGAATGAGGCTAGGAAGTTTATTATAAAAACGAATACATTGGCATCTAAACGAGCCACCTATTTTCTTGAGCCTGGTCTTAGGAACAACAAATTTTTGTTTGTTTCTAGTATTGACATTATGGATATCACTGTATCTTTTAAAGAGATTAATATTTTTATGTGCATACAGCAGATTTTCATAAATATACTGAGAAGGCACAGTCATTATATTAATCTCTTTATATTTGTCTCTGAGGGAGCATCTGGGACTTAATTTATAAATCGAACGAATTGCCCTTTTTTGTAAAACAAAAATTGTCTGAATATCGGCGGCATTTCCCCACAGCAGAATACCGTACGACATCACGCTATGAAAATAACTAAAGTAAACTAAACGGGCTGTCTCTGAATCAGTTAAATCACGAATTTTTCTAACAGCGTATGCTGCAGAGCTAAGCTTTTTTGACAATTTATCTATATGGGGGCCCCATTGAAGCTTGGCATCCAGGGTTATGCCTAAGAATACTGTGGTATCTTCTGGTTTCAACACTTCACCCTTTATTAGGACACTAGTTTCTACTTGTCTAACATGAGGTATCGTAAACTTAATACATTTAGTTTTTTTCTCGTTAAGAAGTAGGTTATTAACATTAAACCAGTTAACTACATTAGCAAGGGCTCTATTTACATTGTCAGTAACCAGCTGCTGACGTCTGAGTTTGAATAAAAGTGAAGTGTCGTCTGCAGACAACACTATATCATGTTTATCCTTTATGAGGTGAGGCAAGTCATTTATATAAAAAAGAAATAAAAATGGGCCTAAAATTGAGGACCCCCATTCTAACTTTAGATCCAGGCGATCTTTTTCCGTTGACGTCAACTCTCTGAATCCTATCACTCAGGTATGAAGTAAGAAGATCCAGAGAGGCGTTCCGGATTCCGTAGTGGTGAAGTTTCCTGATCAATGTTTCATGAAGCACACAATCGAATGCCTTGGACAAATCGCAAAAAATACCCAAAGCATCGCATTTGTCCTCCCACGCATTATATATATGACCTAAAAATCCAACTCCAGCATCGGTAGTTGAACGCCCCTTTGTGAAACCAAACTGTTTGTTGTGTAATAAGTTATGTTTATTAAAAAATCGTTGCAATTGATTTAGAATAAGTTTTGCAAAAATTTTACTGAAAGTAGGTAGCACTGAAATTGGTCTATAGTTAGTAGGGTCTGATGTGCTACCCGATTTAAACAACGGTATTATTTTACTGTTGTTCATAAGATCAGGAAACTCGCCACGGTCAATACAATTATTAAAAATAACAGCTAAAGTTGGTGCTACAATGTTTATGATCGACTCAGCAGTATCCACAGAATTACCCCATAAATCGGCGGTCCTTTTTACATTCAAAGAGTGAAAAGTTTTAACAAACAGGAACGTTTTCTTTAAGTAGAGACTCTGCAGCAGTGGGTGATGAGTTCAAAGATTTGGTAGTAGATACTGGAATCTCTGCAAAGAAATTTTCAAAGGCCGCGGCGACTTGAGAATCTGATTTAATTATATTATCCTCAATAGCTAGACTGTAGTCACTACTTCGGTTGCATGACCTTCCTGTTTCGCTATTAGATATGAGCGCCGATGGCCAATCTGCCGGCGGCGGCGCGCCGATTTTTTTAAGTCGGCGGCGGCGGCGTCGGCGGCGTGACCTTAATTTAACTACCATAATTTAAATAAAAAAATAATGTACGTATAATCAATATTTTCGTTTTCGAAAAGGCTTCAGCACCGTAGACCACATCCATACTGTTCGGCAAATTGTACAGAAGACCGAGGAGTACAATCAGCCGCTGTGTATGGTATTTGTGGACTACGAGAAAGCCTTCGACTCCATCGAAATTTGGGTAGTTTTGGCCTCTCCGCAACGATGTCGAATTGACTGGAGATACATCGAGGTGATGAGGTGCTTGTATGACGCTGCAACGATGACTGTCCAGATCCAGGATACGAAAACCAGCCCAATCCAGCTGCTCAAGGGGGTGAAACAGGGGGATGTGATATCCCCGAAACTGTTCACCAATGCGCTGGAAGACGTATTTAAAACGCTGGACTGGACTGGACAGGGAATCAATGTGAACGGCGAGTACATCTCACACATTTGTTTTACCGACGACATCGTCATAATGGCAGAGACGCTGGAACAGTTAGAACAGATGCTGCATAGCATAAATGGAGCCTCACGGCGGGTAGGCCTCGGCATGAACTTGGACAAGACGAAAGTCATGGACAATTCGCATGTCTTGCCGAGTCCAATCCGCATCGAAGGGTCGCTTCTCGAGGTTGTGAAGGAGTATGTCTACCTTGGGCAAGTCATACAGCTTGGTAGACACAACTTCGAGAAAGAAGCCGACAGGAGGATCCAGTTGGTCTTCAACGAAGTTTTCTCGTCGCTAATACCACAATGTTTGAGGACCAAGGCCTTCAACCAGTGCGTCCTGACCGTCATGACATACGCTGCCGAAACGTGGACACTGACGGTTGGGCTGGTCCACAAATTTAAGGTTGCTCAGCGCGCTATGCTATGCTCGGAGTTTCTTTGATGGATAAGATCAGAAACTAAGTTATCCGGAAAAGAACTGGAGTTACCGACATAGCTTGCAGGACAAGCAAACTGCAGTGGCAGTGGGCTGGCCATGTTTGTCGAAGGATTAATGGTCGATGTAGCTGACGAGTCCTGAAGTGGAGACCGCGTATCGGCAAGCGTAGTATGGGAGCCCCCCAGCTAGATGGACCGACGACCTCAAGAATGTACCTGGGACAGACTGGATGCGGAAGGCGGAGGATAGGGTGTTGTGGCGTAGCATGGGACAGGCTTATGTCCAGCAGTGGACTGCCATAGGCTTCCAATACTGTTCCACCGTAATACAGTTTATACTAGTACGGGGAACAGAGTGAATCAGTTCTGTGCAAACAACCATAATATGTACTTACAGATACCTCAGACAAGAATTTTACCTACCTGTACTGCTTATGAGATACCTACTTATTGAAATTGTGCTAGGTTGTTTTATTATTTGGCAAATAAATCAAGATTTATTATAATTTTGACGTGACAAACTGAACTGAGAAGAAAATAAACTCTTTCGCTTGGGGTACTTGTCCGATGTGCGTACGGTTCGGTCAGCGCGTTTGGTAAAACTGAATGCCGCCGCTCGGGCTCGGCGCGCCGGTGCCTAGGATCAGAGGCGGCGGCGCGGCGGGAAACGTGGCGGCGGCGGCACGCCGCCGCGCCGGCGCGGCGCTCATATCTATTCGCTATTAATGATAGTCCAAGTCGTTTTAATTACATTACTGCTATTTTTAATTTATCTATTCGCTATTAATGATAGTCCAAGTCGTTTTAATTACATTACTGCTATTTTTAATTTTTAAACTCACTCAAATAACGTGACTTGGCTATGCTACAAACTTTTTTAAATAATTTTGAATAATTTTTGACACACAAATTAAATTCAGCAGTGTTTATACAAGTCCGTTCATCATATAATTCATAAAGTCGTTTTCTACTTTTATGTATACCAGTGGTGGCCCAATCACTAAAAGAAGCGTTAATACTAACCGAAAAAAGTCTTTGGAATAAATATGTTATCAAATTGTGTGCAATATATTCACACACCGCACAACACATTCGCACATCGTCATAATTGTGTATGTATTTATTATTTAAATTTTACATATTCTGTATGTATATATGTATGTATGTATGTATGTATGTTTGTATGTATTTAAGTATATTCTTATATTATTTGTTTTATTTTATTAAGTGAATGGTTTTTGATTATATGTATTTTATTTTCTCTTTTACTCTTACGCACGCTGTCTACATTTCTTTTTCTTGTCTCCTATCGTGGGTATGCTGGAAGAGATTTCTATAGAAATAAGCATCACCTGTGTACCAATTTTTCTGTTATATTTTTCTTGTCTATTTATATATGTGTGTACATAAATGGTTAAATAAATAAAATAAATAAATAATTTAAAATAATCATTATATTGTCCATTAGGGTCATCATTTGGCAACACAAGTGGTAGATTATTCGAAAGTTTAGTTTTAAACATTTCCAAGCGATTAACAGTTTTTGGGTAAACAGTGATATCTTTTTTAGTTTTTTTTATGATTACATTTGGAATAGTGATCAATTGACCACAATGATCTGAGTCTAATAAATTAATAATTTATTTGTGGATTGCTTTAACATCTGTATAAATGTTATCTAAGCATGTGGCACTATTGGGAGTTATTCTAGTTGGCTCCAAGAATTGGTTAGCAAGATTGTATGACTGAAACAAACTTATAATTTTAGTACTGAACCCAGAAGTTTCTAACAAGTTAACATTAAAATCACCGCAAGTGATGATAAACTTATTTGCATTAAAAATTTTTGCAACACTTCATCCATTACCTTTTCAAAACAATCATACAATCCTGAAGGAGGTCTGTACACACTTAATACAATGAACTGCTCCAATTCCAATTGTCCACTCAACAGAGAGGCTCACAATATCCTTACGGTCTTTAAATTTGAGCTGGTTATTTACTAAAATTAGTGAGCCACCATGTATAGCTTTTTCTCTGCTGAACGAACTACCAACCTGGTGGTTACTAAAATTGAACATGAACTGGTGGCTTTCAAGCCAATGTTCTGTTATACAAAGAATATCTATATTGTTACAGTTCAGGAAAAATTCTACTTCTAAATCTTTGTTCAAAAACCCTTGAATATTTTGATGCACCAGGTTGATACAATTTAATTCTTTTATTTTATTTTATTTTATTTATTGAGGGATAATAAACAACTACAACATAATATATAATACATTAGGTTAACACAATTTTAAGAGGTAATGTTGCAGTCAACTGCATTATCCGCAGATAAGACATATTTAAAGATCTGTGGTTGCCACTAGACGAGCATAACCAAGATTAACAAATATTTTAAAATAAATAAATAGGTTACTATAAAGCGAGCTATAGCTAAAAACCAAATCGGAACAGAAACAGTTTCATTTACGTAAATTATGCAATAAGTAAATAATGTTGTAATACGATTACAAATTAAGATATATTTTTATAATATTAGATTAAAAGCAGCTTACTCGTTAAATCAATGGCATCAAAATTATTGTTAACAATATCATGCAGCACGTTGGCCTCCAGGTATTTGCGCCGATTCTCCAAGCTAATAAGCTTGTACTTATCAAGAAGTTGGGAGTATGACAGATAAGTCTTAGTCCCATAACATCTATAGTACATAGTACGGACGTACTTGCGCTGAACCCTTTCTATTCCATCTACGTACTTTTGGTAGAAGGGGTTCCAAATAGGGACTGCATACTCTAACTGAGAGCGAATGAGCGTTTTATACAGATGGAGGTAGGTAGAGGTACGTTTAAATTCTGTTGCCGATCTCATCACAAATCCATACATTTTAAAAGCAGTATTCACTATGGCTTCAATATGCTGGTTCAAGGTAAGTTTACCATCAAAGAGAACACCTAGGTCCTTCACTATAGGAACATTATGTAAGGGGATACAGTTAAGGTTGTAATTAAAATTAAAGATGAAATTATTCTTAGTGAAGTGTATATAGTTACATTTGGGGATACTAAGGTGCAGCTTATTGTCAATACAGTACGCAGCTAATCTGTCTAGGTCCTCTTGAAATGCATAGCAGTCGTCCATATTTCGTATCGCTTTAAACGCCTTCAAGTCATCTGCGTACATCAGGAATTATGATTTTTTAAAGCATTTCTTAATATCATTGATATAAATAATGAATAATAACGGTCCCAGGATAGAGCCCTGTGGAAATCCGGAGGTAATATTCACAGAGACAGACTGATGACCATTAACCACTACCCTCTGTGACCGGTTTTCGATGTACGATACAAACCAACGCAACAGATTTCCGCGTATTCCATTGAAAGCAATTTTACTCAGGAGAATTTCATGGTCGACCTTGTCAAAAGCTTTTTTGAAATCCGTATAGACCGCATCTATTTGTAATCGCCCATCAATACTCTCAAAAAGGTAATTAGAAAATATTAACAGATTGGACGTTGTAGATCGGCGCTTAACAAACCCATGTTGTTCAGGAATGATAATATTATGCAGAAGAGGGTAAATCTCATTGTGAACCAGTCTCTCAAAAAGTTTTGACAAGGTCGACAGGATCGAGATGGGTCTATATTGTTCGACGTCATGCTTAGAGCCACTCTTGTGCACTGGTGTGATGTTAGCTCGCTTCCACTACACCGGGAATACACCTTCATGCAGACATCTATTAAAAAGGATATAGATCGGCTCACAAATCTTATCTGCAGTAGCCTTAAAAAAGGCCGGCGGAAGACCGTCAGGGCCTGCCCCCTTCGTGGGGTCCAACCGCTTCAACTCGCTAAGTATTTTAGATTGGTCTATATGTAGATTACTAATTAAGCTACTATTCTCTGCGCACTGCTGCGGCGGACACCACGAGGTGAGAGTAGGTGATACGGGCTCAAATACGGACAAGAAAAAGTCCGAAAACATATTGCAGACAACATCAGGATCACTTGACTTGACATTCTGGTACTGCATCATGGACGGAATGCCTGACTTACTTTTACGGTTAGAAATATAGGACCAAAAATACTTTATGTTTCTAGAGAGACTATCTTCAACAGAGTTCATATAACTGGAATAACAGGTTTTACACAATTGTTTGAAGGTAGACGTAGGTCAGCAACGTCAAAGACTATAATAACTTCTCCGAATGTAGATTCGGAGAAGTTATTATAGTCATTGACGTTGCTGAATTTTTTCCACTTTATCCAAAGACGTTGCTTCTTTTTAAATATTTTAACTAATTGTGGAGTAAACCAGATTGGGAAGTCAAGTGATCTAGTTCTTGCAGGGGGGACTAGCGGGCTAATTATGTCATTCAACATACTATAGAAAGCCTCTACGGCCTCTTCCGATGAAAGAGTGTCAAACAGCGTGGACCAACTGACCTCGTCCATGCGTTTGTTAATGAGGTCGTAATTAGCTTTACGGAAATTATATTTATGAATTGGCTTTCTCTGCATCATTTGTGTAGACAAGCTAACAGGTGCGGTAATAACAAAAGGGGGGTGATGGGGGTCCACTGGTAGTAACGGATCTTTAAGGTAACAAGTCGGACAGCAAGTGTTTGAGATGAATAGATCCAAGATCTTTCCTCCACTATTAGGCGAACTGTTATATTGGTGAGCATCTAAAGAAGACATGAGATGGGTCAGTTCCGAGCACAGAGGGTGTGTACAAACACAAGCCACACAGGCGTTATGCCCCGGCGTTATCATGTTCCACGTGACATTCGGAAGATTATAATCACCGACGATGTAAACATTCATGATATTAGGCGCGCTTAAGGTGTCCTGCAGAAGGTCAAAATGAGATGTATAGACATCAGAGTTGGTGCCCGGCGGGATGTAAACTGCGCTGATGACATGTATTTTATGTTTATCGTTTTTGCTAGGCAGCGCAACCATGAGGTGCTCATTACATGCCGAGGGCTTGCAATGGGGGCTATTGAGGAGATCGAGAGAAGCCGATTGAAGTTGACGTAGTGTTGCAATGAGCACTCCACCCCCATCTCGCTTCCCCGTAGCGTCACGATCCCGGTCACAGCGGAACACAACATAACGAGGGTCAATAAACTCACTATTCGCTATTTCTGGTATCAGCCAAGTCTCTGTCAATATTATAATGTCATATGAGGATGCCAAGATATTCACGAGCAACGAGTGTAGCTTAGTTCTAATTCCCCTACAATTCTGGTAGTAAATTAACAAATTATCAGTGCTAGCCATTTTCTAAGTGTATTACAACAAATTTATATTGGTCTCGCGTTCTTGTGTAAAACTTGATACATTGTGGAATCCAATGAATTCTAACAGTACAATTATAGCCATTCATTAATAATTTAACATTAAAACATGTATATAATTCTGAATTGCATCGTATTTTTAATGGTCGGTTACAACTTAAAATTGTAAAAAAAATTGATTTACATTTCATAATAAGAGGATTTGATTTTATAAAATTTGTATATAAAATTGATTTAAAATTATTAGTAAGTAGATTAAAATTGATTAAAATAGTAATAAGTTTCATGCCATGCACAATTTTGTAAAAATAGGTAACGCTACAGAATAATACATAAAAAATATAACAGTTAAAACTTTGTAAAATATTGATACATATGCGAGTTAGACATTTTTATTCGACAGGTTTGGATCGAATTTTATCGAGGTCTCTTTCTCCGCGTATAGCAAACGAGGGTTCACCTTCACGCTCTCGGATAAGTTTTACACTTTCATTTGATTTATTATTTGCCATACTAACATTTTTGCTAGAGGTTGCCCCTATTGTCTTAATTTCTAATTTAAATGGAAATCAATATCTGCAAGTGCTGTCAAATTATTGGCAGTAAAGTTTAAAATGTCATTGCATTGCTCAAAAGAAGCAAGTTGTTTAGCCAAATTCTTGGCTGTAATAGAAACAAAGTATGCTAGCGATGCTGCTATCTGTCTTCTATGATAGTTTGAGAGATAGAACATAACATTATTATGTCTATCTTTTGTCAAATATAAACTATTACCAACATAATTGCTGGTATCCAATAATTGAAATAAATTATTATGAAATGTCAAATTATGCAATGTCATATTAATTTCAAATCTTAACCTGTTTTCTTCCTGTGGCAAACTGTTACTATAAGGGAATGTAAACAATACAATTCTTCTCAACTTAAGATTAGACAATGTTCCATAATATTGGAGCAATTCTCCTTTCTCCAAATTTCCCCTATTACCCATAAATATTATTAATGTGGTGTCCTGGTGAAAATTACATTTAGTAATTTCTTTCATAATATGAAATAGTGAACAACCAGGCATGCAATTATTTATTATGGAGTGCTCCGGATATTCATCTGCCAACAAGTAACCTAACTCTTTTCCATCTCTGTTATGAGGAAACATGCTTGATCCTCCACCTTTGTCACTTTATCAGGCATAAGTTCTGGTAAGGCTGCCCTTGATAATGTGTCAGCCACGTCCATTAATTTTCCTGGTTTGTATACCACCGTGAACTCATAGCGTTGCACGCGCAGCATCATTATTTGCAAGCGAACCGGCACCGCATCCAAACCTTTTTTAAATAAAGCCTCCAGGGGCTTATGATCTGTTTCCACAATTACCTACGTCTTTCTTCCCATACACATATTGATGGTACTTTTCCAATGCAAATACGATCGCCAGCCATTCCTTTTCAATTTGCGCGTATCGCCTTTGTGGATCAGTCATCGTGAGGGAGGAAAACTCAACCGGACTGCCGTCCTGTAATAGCGCTGCACCCAAAGCCGAGGAGCTAGCATCCACCGTGACCACGACTGGCTGGTCACTTGAGTACAGCGCCAACACCGGCGCGCTGGTCACTGCCTGCTTCAATTTTTGAACCGCAGAGGCATGTATACTGTCCCAAACCCATTCATTGCCTTTTTTCAGCAAGTTTCTAAGCTTTTGCGAATAATTTGGAATAAACTTTGATAAGTAGTTAATCATACCAAGAAATCGCTCTAAAGAGGGCCTATCCTTTGGTTCAGGCATATCATTAATTGCTTTTATCTTATTTGTGTCAATCTGCATACCTTTCTTACTAAAGATATGTCCCAGATACGTAACCTTTTCTACACAAAACTCGCACTTTTCTCTATTAAATTTTATTCCTATTTCCCGAGCCCTATCTAGCAATTTTATCAATCTATCATCGTGTTCTTCTTTAGTCGTCCCCTAAATAATTATGTCATCTATAAATGAATCAACCCCATCGAGATCTTCTAACAGCTGTCGTATTTTTCCGTGAAATACCTCACTCGCACAGTTGACGCCGTAAGGTAATCGTAAAAATTGATATCTCCGGAATGGTGTTCCAAATGTACAGAGATCCGCACTGTCATCATCTAATTCAGTCATCCAAAACCCGGACCGGGCATCGAGTTTACTGAAATATTTTGCATTTGTTAATTTTGCGGCAATCTCAGTAAGTGTAGGTAGTGTGCGCGACTCACTGCACGGTTCAGCGGCCGCGGGTCGAGACACACGCGCAGACTACCATCCTTCTTGGCCGGCAACACAATTGCATTCACACACGCTGTCTGATGAGATACCTTTCAAATTATTCCCATGTGCTCCATACTATCGAGTTCCTGTTTTAATTTATCCCGAATCCCTAAGGGTATTTTCCTGACTGGGCAGACTGAAGGACTTGCATTGTTTTTTAAAATGATTCTGTATTTACCTGGTAATTTGCCAATTCCATGAAATAAATAATTATAATTATCTATTTTTACCGTGTATACCCTCTTGACCAATCCTAATTCTTCACAGGTATTTTTTCCCAAAACACTTTGGCAACGATTACTAGATATAACAAAATTTATCAAAAAAAAATTTTCTTTATATGACCACAACATCTGACATGAACCTAGTATTGGAATATAATTCCCAAAAAAAAAAAAATATATGTATACGGTCGAATTGAGAAACCTCCTCCTTTTTTGAAGTCGGTTAACAAAAAGACTGTGCTCTTATGCAACATGGTTTAATGTTATCTACTGAGTATCCTAATTTATTAAAAACAAACACTGATAACACGTTTAGATCCGAACCTGTATCAAGTTTAAATACTTCGCTCTTTCCATTGTCGACTAAAATTAATTGCTCAAACCACTTACTGGTGCCGATTCTGTTGTCACAAAATTCTCTAAACTAAACTAAAAATCACTAAAATTTGGTTTAATCCTGTCAAACGACGATTTCCTATTCTGAAATAGACTAAAGTGACACAACTTAACTATATTTTAGTTTGACAGCACTAAGATTGCACTGGGTTATTAGTTTAGTGAAAATGTCAATTTTGCTATTCTGAGTTTGCCGGTTTTCACCAAAAATTTTGACTATAATAATTTATTTTAACTAAATCTGACTATTTTTAATCGCGATTAAAAAGGTGTGGAATAAAACTAGTGGTCATGAACTAAAATTCTCAACAACGCCTCGCCTTCACGTGCAAAAACAGTTCTGTATTTTTTATTTTCTTTTTGCTTATATCTTGAAAATGGCGTGTCCTATCGCAAAAATAATGAAATTTTCGGCCCCCTTAGTACACCCCGGCACATTTAAATCTCAACACGTGGGTAATATTTTTTTTATATTTTTCAAACAAAAGTGAAAAATTCCATATAAAACACGTTGAGGCTGGGGCCCCCAGCACACGACTTCGTCTCTCAAAAAAATCATTCTACGCAATGCACACACAAGTACAACGTTGCGAAACCAAAAGAAAAAAAAAATACCACGCTGAGTCGCGATTGTCAAATTCGATTTTAATCGTGTCAAAATAATTTTTAAATTTAGAAATTTTTCCTTGCAGAATAGCGTTACAATTCTCATAGCCAAAAGTAAGGAATTTTAGAGATAGTTTAGTTAGTTTAGTTCGTGTACAACAGAATCGGCACCACTGTCTTTATGTTGTGAAGTTCTGTCCAAGGTTGACACATAATATAAATCATTGTCTCCATCACCGCTCTCCTGTATTTCATAGACACGCTTATTACCTCTTGCCGTACACATATTTTTGAAATGACCTTTATTGTAGCACAAGAAACACTTTGCAAATCGCGCTGGACACATCCGTTATCGTCGTGAACGCCACCACAAGCACTACAACACTTTGCCACCGTATCACGATTTGAAACGGAATCGAATCTGCGACCCGCCGACGCTCCGGTACTCCCGGCCGATAAACCATGTGGATGCGCGCTCCCGCCGTGTCGCGGCATCGTCGCAGGCGCACCGCGAACTCGGCCTCGCATAAGTCGCACATCTCGCGCCGCCGCCGCTGCAGTCCCCGCGGCTCCGCTGTGCCTCGGTGCGCGCGTACTTAATAACGCGTCGACTGAGCCGTTTTGCTCCTTACATTTTGTTTTTTCTATATGACGGTTTTCTTCGCTAGATACCTCGCTGGCTTGGCATATCTTTACAGCTTTTTCTAAACTTAACTCATCCGTTCTGAGTAATCTATCACGGACACGTCGATTACTCCGCAGACAATACGATCACGTATTAAGAGCCCTCTTACAAAATTTGAACGCTGGAGTTTAGGTAAAAGACGGCAATCTTATGTATGTGTGCGTAGCTATCCACACATGCACAATACAAACAGTGTAACGCGAGTGTCGAGCCGGTCTAAACAATCTTGATCTGTTAGAATTATAATGCGGTATTTAGATATTTATGAAAATACTTATTTTATTTATCCAGTCTAATAAATATTTCTAGACTAATAAAAAAAAAAATACAACTATATGTTATGTAAAGTATACAATAAAAATTAAAAATTAAAACAATTACATATTGGTGCCGATTCTGTTGTACACCGAACTAAACTAACAAAACTATCTCTAAAATTGCTTACTCTTAGCTATGAGAATTGTTACGCTATTCTGCAAGAAATAATCTCTTTTAAAAATTATTTTGACACGACTAAAATCAAATTTGACAATCGCGACTCAACGTGGTATTTTTAGGGTTCCGTTGCCAAATGGCAAAAACGGAACCCTTATAGATACGTCATGTCTGTCTGTCTGTCTGTCCGTATGTCACAGCCACTTTTCTCCGAAACTATAAGAGCATGCTGTTGAAACTTGGTAAGAAGATGTATTCTGTGAACTGCATTAAGATTTTTACACTAAAATAGAAAAAAAAACAATAAATTTTTGGGTTCCCCATACTTAGAACTGAAACTCAAAAAAAATTTTCATCAAACCCATACGTGTGGGGTAAAATGGTATTGAGGTTTCTAATATATTTTTTTTCTAAACTGAATAGTTTGCGCGAGAAACCTTCCAAAGTGGTGAAATGTGTGTCCTCCCCCCGTAACTTCTAAAATAAGAGAATGATAAAACTAAAAAAAATATATGATGTACATTACCATGTAAACTTCCTCCAAAAATTGGTTTGAACGAGATCTAGTAAGTATTTTTTTTTAATACGTCAAATCGTAAACCGCAATTTACCTTTCATTCAATCAACTCAAATATAAAAATTAAAAAAAAAAACATTTAATTTCATAAACATAAACCTTATGCATAAACCGAGAATACATACAGGTTTATACGGAAACCTCGGTGCGCGAGTCCGACTCGCACTTGGCCGGTTTTTTTTCTTTTGGCTTCGCAACTTAGTACTTGTGCGCTACGCAATGAACTTGCTGAGATACGAAGGCGCGCGCAAGGGGGCATCCTGGACGTGTTTTATATGGAATTTTTCATTTTTGTTTGAAAAATAAAAAAAAAATATTACCCACGTGTTGAGATTTATATGTGTGGGGTTCTATAAAGGGGGTCGAAAATTTCATTATTTTTGCGATAGGACACGCCATTTTCGAGATATAAGCAAAAGAAAAAAAAATACAGTACTGTTTTTGCACGTGAGGCGAGGCGTTGCCGTTGGTGTGGATTTTTGTTCATGACCACTAGTTTTACTCCACACCTTTTTAATCGCGATTAAAAATAGTCAGATTTAGTTAAAATAAATTATTTTAGTCAAAATTTTTCTACAATCTATTAAAATAATGCTTTACTTGAAATTAACGAAACTCTTATTCAAAAAAAAAATAAAATGCGAAGAGTAGCAAAATGTTGTAGTCGTAGTATATTTTTGCCTTCACGATACGAGTACCCGTAAACTGAGACGCGGGAAAAATTGACATAGGTCCTTCCCCGTTGGGCGCTTGCGCCGTACTAAACGCTGCCCGCTTGTGCATCGTAGTTTATTCTAATTTAGAGTGATTTCAAAAACGATATTATGTCTAATTAAATAAACAGATTTAAATAAAACTTGAGAATTCGATTTGTTATAGAGCATACTTTATATTGACATGAATTTTTTAATGTAATTATGCTTTATTCAAACCAAAAAAACGCGATAAACTTGCGAATAAATCGTAAAAATTGCCTTAAGTCTTTATTTTTTTTTACTAATTAATGTTATTAAAAATCAATATTCTTGTACTAAATGTAACAACTAGATTATATGTCTGTTGTTTTGTGTATTTTTTTTACTCAAATTTCTACATATTAATGATAGAAATAGGAGTCTGAAATTGACCCTGCGCTGATTTTTACGAAAACTAGTTGTGGGAGATTAATTACTACAAAGTAAACAAATAAGTTTTTGTAAATGTTCTACTAAAAGTGACAAAACAAAAGATTGATCTATTTTTTACATGTATTCGTCAATGCCAGAGTATTTATAATGATGAGATGAGAGGTAAATAAGGCGACTAAAATCTTAGATATTCGCGCAAAAATGTAAAATGGCTCTTAAATCGTCTTCTAAATGTTCAAACGTGCAATGTTGACATAGTAATCTTAGTGCTGTTACGTATGCGTCAATGTTTTCGCCTTCCATCTGATTCCGTGTGAAAAATCGTAATCTTGCCATCGTGGTATTCGTTTTTGTACCGAAGTGCTCATTGAATTTTTTGATCAATACATCGATATCATCCTCTTTTCCTTCCACTTTTATTCTGAAAGTGGAATATATGTCGTATCCATCAGCGCCTATTAAGTTAATAAGCAAACTGGCTTGTACATCCTTGTCTTCTTTGTACACTCCTGAAGCCTTTAGGAAAACCTTACATTTCTTGAGCCACTTTCGCCACGCGTCAGCTCGGTTTACTGGACCACCTTCTAAAACTAATTCGGCCGGCGGTCTCGCGTGTTCCATAATATCACGTAATGTTTATCACCACAACACACCAATACGACTTGATTTTCGTCTATTTATTACTTCTGAATGCGTAAATATGTAAATATTATTTACCCCTGTCACCATGAAGTGAAACACGATCTTGCTAGATAATGACTGCTTTATTTCTATGTAAGGTGTGCGTACAAACATTTATATTTAGGTACCCTCAATCTATAATATGAATATACAACAATACCAAACTGAATTGCTCCAATACGTATGTATATTTGGAAGTTGGAACTGTCAAATTTTTCTCATAGAAATTCCTATAGCGTAGGAAATATTAGGTCTTTACCAATGAAATTGCCGTTCTGCAGTACTGGCCATTTCAAATCAAAATAATTTTTGTTTATCTAAGAATTCTAATTTCAAATTAATTTTATTTTAAAAACATGGAATTCTTTTTCCAAAAGTAGTCATTTGTTTATTGATAAGTTGTTTCGGACCGTTCGATTAGTTACTCTATGCGCCTTCGGAACGCGCCATCGAACGGAATGACATCTGACTTGTCAGTTTGACTTTGACACTTGACACTGCTTGATTTGGCTTGAAAAGGTCCGTCGCGTTTTGAGGAACCCCGCGACGCGTTTGTTGAAATTAATCCTTTTAAATCGATCCGTTTGTGACAATTAGTCGTGATCCAATTGCTTTGATTGTTAAACAACCCCATTTGACGTAATGATACGGGTTACATTTGTTAAAACTTATGTTGGTTCTTAAAAAGGGTGGATCGTCGCCGTGTTGAATTCCGCGACCTGTTGTAAAGTAATCCTTTTAAATCGGTCGTTTTGGTGGACAATAGGTCATGACCCCGTTGTTTGTAACTAACCCCAATTTGAAGACATAACACGGGTTTAGTTTAGTTTCTTGACATTGAAGAACTTTGAAGGTTAAGTGGAAGTGACGCTATTGGGAACGCGTGATTTGAAGACCGCATGCTGTGATTGCCTCCAGCCTTATTGCAGCGGATTGTAACCTGGAGAATACTCATAACGTCACAACACGATACATATACACTCACTTACATACATAACTCCAAGTAACCCCAAGGAGCTGGTGTTCGTCTACCCACAGGTAAGTTCTTTTGTTGTATTGTAGGTGAGTTACTTGTATTGTCTGCTCCGCGTACGGCGGACTAGTTTCGCTAGCCACTCTTGTCTCTAGAGCCCCACGGTTATCACACTTCCACTGCGCTATTGAAATCGTATTGTGAGGTCTAGTCTGGCAGCGAACATTCTTGGTATTCAGAGCGCGGTTATAAGACATATAACCAACAAATTGGTAATTTACAGTAGGCTAATTACTTGGCAGTCTCTATAAGGGAAGTAGTAATACGCTGTAAATATTTGATAACTATGATTGCTAGTTTATTTGAAATAATTTGTAAATTTGTTGAGACGAGTAACTCATGTCTGCCCGGGTTGCATATGCTAGTAGAGTTGAATGAATTGGGCTATGTTACAACCCCTTGTTTGTGTCTGACCTCTGTTGAATGTCAGGAAGACATTAAAATATTGAGTTTTGTACCAGCAATATGGTAGTTTTGTTGAAATTGGCATTTTTTAGTATTACCATTGTTTTAAATTGGAATAAAGGTTCATTATTGTTGTACCATTAACAAAGTGGTTTGTGAAATTAACATTTGAATTTAACATATTGAGCGTTGACATTGTTTGAATTAAAATAAGGTTCATTGGATTGGAACCAATATTTTTGTAGTTGTCTTGAATTGGTATTTTTTTGGAATTGGATTTGAATTTGAATTTGGAATTGAATATGAAATAGAATTTTTGAACGTTGATATTGGTTTGAATTAAAATAAAAGTTTGTTGTTGAATTGAATTGAAACCAATATTTTGTTATTTCTTGAGTTGCTGATTAGCGGTTTGGTAGTTTGGTAGTTTGATTGTTTGCTTGTAGCTATTTTGTAATTGATTGATTGAACTTTGTTATTTGATTATTTAATTATTTGGTTTATTTGAATTGTATTGTTTGTGCAATGGCATACAAATGGAAATACTGCAGTGCCGGACACCTGTCCAGGTCATGCCGGAGACCTCGGTTGTTTCAGGTCCCGGACTATTGAGTAGATTGCCTACTTTGGAACTGTTGAACTTTGTTGTCTGTCCTGGAAGGTGAGGCCCGAGCCTTGGTACAGCATCTGTCGTTGACTGACTCAGCCTACCCTACCGCTTTGGGACTACTCACCCAGCGGTACCAAAATAAACGTTGTTTAGCTGACGTTCATATTGAATTGATTTTGATGTTACCGGTCATTACTAGTTTGTCAGCATTGCGTACTGACCTGTTGAACCCGTTGGTGGTAGCGACCAACGCTTTAAAGCGATTGGACTTGCCGGTGGACCAATGGTCTTACCCTTTGGTGCATGTTGTGCTGCAACGGCTTCCTGCCGATTTGAGGGCTCATTTCGAGCAAAGGTATGGTGGGGATAGTGTCACACATCTCCCCCCATTTGGTGACCTCGTCCAATTTTTGGAGGATGAGTGTCGGTTTGTGGATAACTCTGGCGTTGCCACTGAGTCATGCCAGCCGTCTTCCCGGCCACGAGACCAGGGACGGACTAGGGCTCACGGGCCTGTTGATGGTCGCCCCGCCGCTCGTTTTGCTGGCACCCAGAGTCGTCCTGGTTGTGAGTTTGTAGGGACACGGGGCATGGCATGGCAACTTGCGCGGCCTTTTTTGAAATTGCACGTGAGTGCTCGCCGCCGAATTGCCTATGCACGCCGCATGTGCTTCCCTTGTTTGGGGGCTCACTTCCATCGGGACTGCCCCAACCCCCGCCCTTGTAGAATTTGTGGGGGGTCCCATTTGGACATATTGTGCGCTAACGCGAACCACGCTGGCAGACCAGCCTCTGATGAAGGTTCGCGCACGGGGGGGTACCATGGAGTTGGTCACCGGGCTTCTGGCTCGCTGGTTCAGAACCGGGGAGAGGCCCGCAATTTTGAGCGCCGCACTCCACCCCCCGCGCAAGTTGATCGGGAGCCACGCGATCGCCATTTGGTCTCCCCGCGTAAAGGCGATTACGCAATTGTTGCTAGGCAGCGCTGGCCAGACCAGCACCGCCTTCCCTCCCCTCCATTGGCGGAACGTCCCCGTTTGGAGTCACGCCCCCCGCCATTCAGGCATCCGGTGGGATATGCCCTTCCAGCGATGGCGCGTGGCTCGGGACACCGCGCGTACGAGGAATTTGAACTCCATCCTCGTCGGGAAAGACTTGGGCCTGGGTGCGGCGATTGGTCGCCGCCCAGGCATTGTTAGGACATTGGCGCCTGCCCCGCTCAGGTACCCCTCAGATCAACACGGTTTTGTTGCCAACGGCATCGGTCAGGTCTGGGGGCCCACGGGGGACTCTGTTGTGGTCCGTGTCATTATGGACATGGGAGCCCAGGGTTGTCTTTTGTCTATTGTCTATTGTTTTGTTGTTTTGTTTGTATTGTTTTGGCCAAAATTGTTTTCTTGAGCGCCTTTGGACTGTGGGACTTGGCTGGGACGAGCCAATTCGGAAAACCCTGTTGGAAGATTGGCTCCAATTTGTATCCGCACTCCCTGCAGTCAACGAGGTCGTGTTACCCCGCGCTATCCTCCCCTCTGGGAGCTACACTGCTACCCTTGTTTGTGATGCGTCTTCGCACGGTTATGCAGCTGTTGTTTGTCTGCGCACCGTTTGCGCGACAGGCCAGGTGAAGTTGTCACTGGTCATGGCCAAGAGCAAGGTGGCCCCCCTCCGGTCGGCACTGACCATCCCTAAGTTGAATTGTCAGGGGCGGCGCGTCTTGTGCGTCTATTGAACCACGTTGCTCACACTTTGGGTGGAACTGTGGACATTCGGTTTTCTTACGCCTGGACGGACAGTCAAATTGCTTTGTGTTGCTTGAAGACGTCCCCGTCCACTCTTTGGAGGTCTTTGTTGCGTACCGAGTGTCCCAGATTCAAAATTTTGAAACGCCTTTGATTTGGAGGCACGTGCCTGGAGATTTGAACCCAGGCGCCGTGGCCTCACGTGGGTGCATGGCACCCCGCTTGATTGCTCACCCCCTATGGTGGGGACCAGACTGGCTGACTCACCCCGAGGATGATTGACCTCGATCGCCAGTCTTGATGTCGGGTCCTTTGCCCGGGCTCAAGGTGCTCGCTGTTGGAACGAAGGACCCTGATTTTTTGTTGAGTCGATTTAGCTCCCTCGACAAATTGTTGAATTGTTGTTTGTTGTTGTTAAATTGTTGGTGACTGATCGTCACATTATGAACTCGCATGCCGGTTGCAATGCGCTGTTGGCCATTCTGCAGCGAGGGTTTTGGAAATTGTCGGGAGCCATTAGTAGGTTGAACCCCTTTTGGACGATACGGGTCTTTTGTTGTTTGGTTGTTGACGGTTGAGTCACTCTAGCCTTTCTTATGGGGTCCGTCACCCCCTTTTGTTGCCTAAGGAGGGCCATTTGGTTAAATTGTTGTTGTTTGGTTGTTTTTGTTGTTTGTTATTGTTTTGACCCGCCAGCCTGCCCCCATTGGGGGGTATTTTTGAGGCCGCGGTGAAAGCGGCACAGGGACTCTGGCGCAGATTGTTGGGAGACACCGTTCTCACCTTTAAGGAGTTAGCTACGGTATTTTGCCGTTTTGAAGCTGTATTGAACTCACGTCCATTGTGCCCGCTGTCTTCGGACCTGAACGTCTTGGAGGCCCTGACCCTGGGCCATTTTTTGATTTGACAGCCACTTGTCGCCCTGCCGGAGCACCCTTTTGTCGATGTGAGCCAAAATTGGCTATCGCGGTTTCAGTTGGTGCAGCAGCTCGCTCAGAGTTTTGGAAGCGTTGGAGCTTGGAGTATTTGCACATCCTCCAGCAACACGTCAAGTGGACTGATAAAACGCAACCTTGTCAAGATTGCCAAGTGATTAGCGGACGGGAAGGCCCGTCCGGGGGGGGGTAGATGTTTCGGACCGTTCGATTAGTTACTCTATGCGCCTTCGGAACGCGCCATCGAACGGAATGACATCTGACTTGTCAGTTTGACTTTGACACTTGACACTGCTTGATTTGGCTTGAAAAGGTCCGTCGCGTTTTGAGGAACCCCGCGACGCGTTTGTTGAAATTAATCCTTTTAAATCGATCCGTTTGTGACAATTAGTCGTGATCCAATTGCTTTGATTGTTAAACAACCCCATTTGACGTAATAATACGGGTTACATTTGTTATAACTTATGTTGGTTCTTAAAAAGGGTGGATCGTCGCCGTGTTGAATTCCGCGACCTGTTGTAAAGTAATCCTTTTAAATCGGTCGTTTTGGTGGACAATAGGTCATGACCCCGTTGTTTGTAACTAACCCCAATTTGAAGACATAACACGGGTTTAGTTTAGTTTCTTGACATTGAAGAACTTTGAAGGTTAAGTGGAAGTGACGCTATTGGGAACGCGTGATTTGAAGACCGCATGCTGTGATTGCCTCCAGCCTTATTGCAGCGGATTGTAACCTGGAGAATACTCATAACGTCACAACACGATACATATACACTCACTTACATACATAACTCCAAGTAACCCCAAGGAGCTGGTGTTCGTCTACCCACAGGTAAGTTCTTTTGTTGTATTGTAGGTGAGTTACTTGAATTGTACTTGTATTGTCTGCTCCGCGTACGGCGGACTAGTTTCGCTAGCCACTCTTGTCTCTAGAGCCCCACGGTTATCACACTTCCACTGCGCTATTGAAATCGTATTGTGAGGTCTAGTCTGGCAGCGAACATTAGTGTTACATTTACATCGCATTTCAATCTTTTTCGTCATCATGGATACGTTAAAAATTCGAGTAATTATGGAATATGAGTACCGTCGTGGCAGCAACGCGGCACAAGTGGCACGCAACATCAACGACGTTTACGGAGCTAACACTACAAACCAGCGCACCACCTGTTATTGGTTTGCTCGCTTCCGTTCTGGAAATTTCGACCTGAAAAATGAACCTCGCGGTCGTCCGAAGACTTTGGTCGACAACGACGAATTAAAGGCGATTGTGGAAGCTGATGATACACAATCTACGGCTGAATTAGCAGCAGCTTTCGACGTTAGCGTCAAAACAATATTGGTCCATTTGCGTCAAATTGGCAAGGTAAAAAAGCTTGACAAATGGGTGCCCCACGAACTCAATGATCGCCAGCGTGAAGTACGCGTCGAGACGTGCCTTGCACTGCTCAACAGACACACAAATGAAGGAATTTTGAACCGCATTGTTCAAATCAAATCAAATCATTTATTTGTTTGCAAACATGGGTAATACAGTACATAGGTGTTTAAGTTTATGAGTCCTCCATGTCCTACCGTCACATGGGCATGCAAATCACATTTTATTTATTAGTATCGAATTTACACAAACAAACATTAAGAAAAATAAAATAATCCATGATATAAATTAATGTCAAATTGGTAAAAATGTCACAATAAAACGAAAAATGTCAAATGTCAATAAAGTTACAATAAAAAAAATAAAAATAAATACAAAAAATGTCAACGGTCATCAAGGATACAGTAATATAAATAATATAAAACAATGTAAATAGGTATAATATCATGTCAATCAGTCAGTGATGCATCATTAAGATAGTCGTCAATTGAGTAATAACTTTTATCAATTAATAATTTGTTTAGTGCCCTTTTAAATTTGAAAACAATCATAGTTTTAATAATATTAGTTACTTTATTATAGATACGAGGGGCTATGCCGAGGGGCTATGCCTTGTTACCTGCGATGAAAAATGGATTCTGTTTGATAACCGCAAGCGCTCAGCAAGTTGGTTGGATCCTGGTTCAGCACCTAAACAATGCCCTAAACGAAAACTTAACCCTAGAAAAGTGATGGTCACTGTTTGGTGGTCTAGCGCGGGTGTGATTCATCACAGCTTCTTACCAAACGGGGTAAGCATTACTGCAGATGTGTATTGTGAAGAACTGAACTTAATGATGGAGAAGCTGGCACATCTCCAACCAGCATTGGTCAATCGCTCGTCTCCGCTACTCTTGCACGACAAGCGCGACCTCATACTGCATAGCAGATGGTCTTCAAGTTGCAAGAACTGGGGTTGGAAGCCCTCCGTCATCCACCCTACTCACCAGACCTTGCGTGCGCCTACAGACTACTACTTTTTCTAGAATTTGGATAACTTCTTGGTGGGAAAAAAATTCAATACCCGAGAGGCAGTATAAAATGCCTTTGAAGAATTTGTTGCCTCCCGTCCAGCTGATTTTTTTAAGAAGGGCATCAATAATCTGCCACTGCGTTGGCAAAGATGCATTGATTGCATGGGTGATTATTTCGATTAATACAAATAAAAAATACATGAAAAAAATTCGTTTAATTTTTTTCATACAAAACGGCATTTTCATAGGTAAAGACCTATTATTAAGCCAATTGTGTGTTCTTTGCTGTAGATCCCAAATAGAAAAATATATATTTTAAAAACTTGTTTTTTAAATATTGCTTGGCTAGTCTCAGCCTAGGAGTGAACGTTGCCATGGCAGCTCACTTGCTCCATAAACCGTACGATATGCCATCTGCATATTATAGGTACTGTAGACGTCTCTGCTGCTAAGAGGTTGCGGGTGTGGTGGACGCTGACGCTTCATTTTGTATTCGAGTTAAATGCGCAGTGCCCGGCGACGGAAAGTTCGCCCGCAGACACCATAGCCTATAGACGCGCTTACGATCTTTATACCAAATTCCTAATGTTATTCGTTTCGTGAAGTGAAGCACATAATCAAATCTAATCCGCATTTGATTTCTCTCCACACAGTACACACAAAAAACATTATACACGCACCCACAAAATTGGTGACCCCGACGTGATCTAAAGTGTCGTGATAAAAGTGTGACGTGACTTTAAAGTGTGTACGTGGAGAGAACAGGCAACTCAACTCGCGTCTATACGGTGATACTTTCGTCTATATCCATCCATATCCGTGAACGAAAATGGAAGCAAAACTGTCCACCGATGAATATGTCCTCTCACCCGTCTCCATAACTGACAAGATCGTAGATTTTTGGCCAAGGGCATCGGAATTATGGTCCGTCAAAGCAGAGGCGGTCATAAATCCGCAGAAGATGTCCGACGATTCCAAGTATCGGATTTTACTATCAAAACTGAACCTGGAAATCACCGAACAAGTCGCGGATATCCTACTAGATCCGCCGAAAGAAAAGAAGTATGAGGCTTTGAAACAAAAGCTTATTTCGGTCTACAAAGAGTCAGCAGAACGTCAAATCAAGAAGTTGACTGGAGAAATGGAGCTAGGCGATCAACAGCCATCGCACCTCCTACGAAAAATGCGGGACCTGGCCAGAGGAAAAGTTACCGACGAAACACTCAAGGTAATGTGGAAAAATCATTTACCACCATCAGTACGTGGCGTTTTGGCAGTGACGGATGAGGAAGACATGGAGAAATTGGCGTCGATCGCAGACAAGGTCGCTGAGACTATCACCCCGATTCACAGCGTTTCAGGTATTAAGGAAAAACCAGGACAATCGGACAAAGATAATTTGGTGATAGCGGAAATAAACAAATTAAGCGACAGATTAAGCAAGATCGAGAACAGTTCCAGAGGTCGCTTAAGAAGTTACGGATCCAGAAGATTTCGATCCAGATCAAGTTCCAGGTCTAGAAATGTGAGAGCACCTGACGACGACCCCAACTGGTTGTGTAAATACCACTTCAAGTTCCGCAACAAGGCGAATAAGTGTGTTCAACCGTGCAACTGGAAGAAGAAAGACGCCAAGCCATCGGAAAACTAGAGTCAGTGTAGTCAGCGACGGGAGGCTGTGACTGCGAGCACGTCAATCACCGTCTATGTGTCCGGGACAGGAATTCAGGTTTGAACTTTTTAGTGGGTAGTGGTGCAAATGTGTCTGTTCTACCTCGCAAGACCGTATCTAAAAGTGCTAACGCAAATAGTGCTAATTATAAGTTGTACGCTGCGAACGGTACCGAGATTACTACGTACGGTACACACATTTTAGAACTAGACTTAAATCTTAGAAGAGCGTTCCGTTGGTTATTTACGATAGCGGACGTACAGCAACCAATATTAGGTGCTGACTTCTTAGCTAATCATAAGTTGTTAATTGACTTGAACAGACGAAGGCTAGTCGATGAGGTTACTAATCTAAGCACAAGAGGAAATCTCTCTAGTTCGACTGAGCCCACTGTAAAAACCATTGTTGATAATTGCCACTATTACGAGTTATTGTGTAAGTTCCCAGATCTAACTAAGCCTGTTTCGTATAAAGAGCACCTAAACATGGCGTTTGTCATCACATAGAGACAACAGGTACTCCAGTGCACGCGCGAGCCAGACAGCTTCCGCTGGACAGGTATGTTAAAGCCAAAAATGAATTTAGGGTTATGCAAGAGCTTGGGATCTGTAGGCCGAGCCATAGCGCTTGGGCAAGTCCCCTGCAAGTAGTACCCAAGAAGGACGGTAATATTAGGCCATGTGGAGATTATAGGCGTTTAAATGCGATTGCCAAACCGGATCGCTACCCCGTGCCCCGTCTTCATGATTTTACATACATTTTGGCAAATAAGAAGATTTTTTCTAAATTAGATATAAATCGAGCATACAATTGTATACCTGTCGCGGAAGATGACATTGAAAAAACCGCTGTTATAACACCTTTTGGTTCATATGAATTCATGCGCATGCCTTTCGGATTACGTAATGCGGCACAAACTTTCAGCGTTTCATGCATCATAGTGTTTTACAAGGTTTAGATTTTTTATTTAACTATATTGATGATGTAATAATTGCGTCAGACAATGAAACGCAGCATAAACAACACTTAGAAAAAGTTTTTGAACGATTTAATGAATATGGTATAACTATTAATTTCTCTAAGTGCAGTTTCGGAAAACAAAAATTAGATTTTTTAGGATATGAAGTATCCGTAGAGGGAAATAGACCTCTAGAAGATAAGGTTAAAGCTATTTTAGATTTCCCCAAACCACAAACTATTGAGGAACTAAGAAGGTTTTTGGGAATGTTGAATTTTTATAGAGCAAGTACACTCAGCTAATCACCAAACAGAGTTAAACAAGTACTTAGGAAATTCTAGGCGTAAAGATAAAACTAAAATTAACTGGACAGAAGACGCCGAACGCAATTTCGAGCAATGCAAAGAAGACCTAAGAAAGGTAGTTTTAGTATCGTATCCAATGACAGATACTCCTTTGGCATTGATGACCGATGCGTCACACACTTGTGTAGGTGCAGTTTTACAACAAAACGTTAATAACGAGTGGAAGCCATTGGGTTATTATTCTAAAAAGTTGACAGATGCTCAAATTAAATATAGCACTTATGATAGAGAACTATTAGGAATTTATTTGGCTATTATTCACTTTCGTAATATGGTTGAAGGTCAAGAGTTGATTATATTTACAGATCATAAGCCCTTAACTTATGCATTTAATAAAACAGGTACGAATAGAGAAACCTCACGACGGGCTAGGCAAATTATGTTCATTAGCGAATTCAGTACAGACATAAGGCACATTGAAGGGAACGATAACATACTTGCAGATGCTTTATCTAGAGTATCAACCATATCGTGTCCCACGATGCTAGATTTCTCAGAGCTTGCAGCTGCACAGGAAACGGACGTCGAGCTTGCAAAAATGCAAACCGTTTCAAATGACAATAACAACGTGTTGTTGAAACGTGTCATTCTATTTGGAATAGATAAGTACGTAGTGTGCGAAATGTCATCCGATACCGCACGTCCCTACCGGACTGGAAAATTCCGACGTTTAGCCTTCGATTCGATACATAATTTGAGCCATCCAGGTATTAAGACAAGTAGGAAATTGGTGAGTAATAGATATTTTTGGCCAAACATGAATAAGGATGTTGGTAATTGGGCAAAAACGTGCATTAGATGTCAAAAAGCGAAAATTCAAAAACATACTAGCTCAGATTTTGGAACTTTTGAGAGTAGTAAGAATTTTGAACATATTCATATAGACATCATAGGACCTTTACCAACATAACCTGAAAGATTTAGATATTGTTTAACAATCATAGATAGATTCACTCGTTGGCCGGAGACGTTTCCGATAAAAGAAATAACTGCAGAAGTAGTAGCCAAAACGTTATATTGTAGGCATTACCTAGGCTGTACCAACAGTTCGCCTGCACTGCCAAACAATATCTCCGAAGAGCAACGAAGTTTCCGAACTGTGCGTCGAACGGCTCAACGCGCCGCCTCCTCCCGCGCTCCCGGTGCGCCCCTCAGTCGCCCACGGCAGTCCGCGTTAATCCACGTATCGAACGACATTATCGATTCGCGCCGCGTATCAGTGTTTAACTTTAAATTACTTCTATTGTGTTATGAATAAACTATTAATCGTTAGAGCTTGTGTTTATTTGAAGAGTTCCAAAATCACCAATACACACAAAACTCTACAATATGATGGTTGGATTAGTCACTAATTATATGGCTGTCCAGTAAAGCTCACAAGTGATCAGGAAAGACAATTTGAAAGTAATTTATTTAAAGAGCTAATGTTGTTAATGGGAATTCAAAAAACGCGTACCACTCCTTATCATCCTCAATGTAATGGAGCGGTAGAACGATGGCATAGATCAATAAAATCTGCGTTAAAAGCACGTTTAGATACCAAAAGCTGGGTAGACGAATTGGCAACGGTAATGTTAGGGTTACGCACAACAATTAGGTCTGACACAGGCGTAACCGCAGCTCAAATGTTGTATGGTAGCAATATTAGGTTACGAGGTGACTTTTATGGCGCTAGTCATGTGAAATCCTACGACGATAACAGTTTTGTAAAAAAATTAAAGGACGGCTTACAAAACAAGTCACTCCATAAGATTTTCGTACACAATGATTTATGCACTAGCGATTATGTATTCATTAGGAATGACGCAATACGGAAACCATTACAATCTCCGTATGATGGACCATATCGCGTCATCAGCAGAAATGATAAAGTATACCGTGTACAGTTGCCTGACAGACAAACTAATGTATCCATAGACCGTTTAAAACCAGCATATATATTGATAGAAAATGAATCGCCATCGGAGAATTATGATAAACAGATAACGGATAAAGCTGACATTAAAAAAGACACAAAACCGAAAAATGTAACTTTTCAAACGAGCAAACCCAGTAGCGAAACATATACAACGCGAAGTGGTCGGGTAAGCAAAAGCCCACAAAACGGGTATTTCCTCTCTGTGGCATCTTCTTAAAATCTTAAAACTCTTTACACATGTCGGTGTTCACAGGTCGCACAGCGGTGATCAGAAGACGACAGGACTCTTTGACCATCATACACAGGCGGCCACATTGGCACAACTCACATATCCGACAGCGGAGCTTGTTTCTCTTGGGGGAAGTTCTAGTTTGACAAATCGCGTGTACGTTAAGGACGCTATAACATTTTTCTACAAATATCGGTGGTTTTCCGGTACCAATTACATCAAGAGGAATCATAACTGCGAGGTCAATTATAGTCTAAATTAAAGATAATTTAGTCGTCTCCATGATGGAACCATAAAAATTGTATAGTCCCATACAAAATTTTCTCGAAAATACGGTTTCCCCATCGCAATAATCGAAGAAAATTAAAAATAATGGGGTCTAAAACGGTACCTGTATAGTGAATTCGACTGCATATTTTAACATCAAATGGACAAGAAATTATGGCTAGTATAATCTTCTACGTTTTGCCCTTAATACTTTGTAATTAAATACATAACTTTTTTATTTATGAGAAAAATAAAGAACGCCCTCAAATTTCTTCATACATTTTCAACTTGCGGCTTGTCATTCCGCGCTCAGACGCGCCCTAGGAAGCACGGGCATATCGCTTTTTTGTACGAAATAAATACGATCAAAATAATAATAAAGTGAGTGCGTGCTGTATACTGCGGTTGAAAAATTTTGATACTTTTCGGACCAAAAGTATGAGTACCAAACTTATTACCAGAACTTGGTTTAGAAATAAATAACTCAAATTGTATTGGGAATTATGGAGTAGTGATGATTATGAATCTGTATTCAATTACAAGAATTCAAAATGGCGGATGATTATCTAATAAAAATTTATATGAACATTTTCGTAACTGTGTTCATACTGGATTGAAGCGGATTGGGAAATCAAACACTTGTGTAACGTAATGTCTTATAATCACGGTAAAACAGTAGGTAAAGGTTACACTAAAACTATTGTCACGGGAACTTTTGTTCAAACAAACCGATTAAAGGAAAACACGCGTGCCGGTTAGGAGCTCGAGCGAGTGTCGGCACGCGGCGGTTCGAGAAGTTCCGTGCAACTTCAGGCGTGGCTATGCGTCGACTAAAACTCCCGCGTCGGAGGCGTGTGAACGGCGAGGTTGCGTTATTACTATCTCTCTCTTATGCCTCTAGTGCATAGTCGTTAAAGCGGGAGGGAGGACGTGCGTGGCGGCGTCCGGAAGTACGGGGGATTGAATTGGTTGCGACAGACTCCCCCTCTAGTCTAGGAGAACGCCCTCGTTCCTGGACTTGCTCATTGCCCTGGTGCTTCGGGCGTCCGCGCGTCGCTTGGGAGTGACAGGATTAGGTGGTACGTCACTTCCAGTACCACTGTCTACAAAAAGTGTTAAATCTTGTGCGTGGTATTTTCCTAAGGATTCCTCAGGGTTCCCTATTGGAGAGATAAGATAAGTGGTAGGGCTCACTTTCTCCGTTATAACATACGGTCCATCTCGTTTGGGCACAAATTTAGCAGTGAGGCCCTTGCTACCTTGGCTCAGTACATGTGACCGGACCAGAACTTTATCTCCGATCTCGTACGTTGGACTAGGTCGACGGGATCGATCCGCAACCCTCTTAGACTGATCTTGCTGTAATTCGACTCGATCACGAACTGCAGATAAAGAGTCAATAAAAGATCTCAGGTACGGAGTGATTTGAGGAAGAAAATTCTCTTTATCGAGGATCGCCCTCAAATCATGCCGAGTTTCTGTGGGGGAACTCATTTCTCTGGCAAACATGAGATATGCGGGAGTGGCACCAGTGGTTCTACATACTGCGCTATTCATAGCGAAACGAATCACTGGGAGTTTCGCAGGCCAGGAGCAATGGTCATTCTCCACGAGTTGTGAGAGCTGAGTCTTAAGGTCCCGATTCTTGCGCTCGGCAGGGTTTGCCTCTGGATGATAAAGTGGCACGAAGTTTTGTTTTACCCCTAAGATGAACATACATTGTTGCATGACCGCCCCCACAAACTGTACGCCGTTATCAGATATGACCCTGCGAGGTAAGCCGTATCGGAGAAAGTATTCCGTAGTAAGAGTACGGGCGCAGGCTTCAGCAGTCGCTTCCTGAAGGGCGTAGAGCTCAACCCAACGTGTGGCGGTGTCTTCAACCAGAAGAATCCATCGTTCTCCCTTCTCTCCTTCAGGTAACGGACCGAAGAGGTCTACAGCTAGGACCTCATTCCGTTGCTGCATCACGGGTGTCTGTAGTAGTCCAGGGGGTTTGTCATTGGTAGCCTTATATCGTTGACAAACGACACATGCTTTCACATAATCTGTAATGATTCTTCGCATTCCGGGGAAATAATAGGACTGGGCGATCTTGTGGTAAGTACGATCGATTCCAGAATGTCCCGCAAGAGGTGAATCGTGGCACTCTTTCAAAATCTCTGGACGGAGTGAAATTGGAATAACAAGTTGAGGAGCCTCGCTATCTGAGTCGGGATTATACCGGTATAGTACTCCTTGTGATAACAGATAACCGCGCTCCGTCCACCTACGAGATGCCACCTCGTCTGGACTTTCTATCTCTTTAATCAACCTCCGGGTCAGCAAGCTGCTCCCACCTTAACTCTGCAGGGCTCTTAGCGGGTAAATCAATTATCACTGAGCAAATGCCGCAACTGTCACGAATATCTTGGGAGCATATCGGCCTACTCAGTGTATCTGCCACTACATTTGCTTTTCCTGGAGTGTACTGATACTGAATGTCGAATGATTGTGACTTGAGGGCCCACCTCACCAAACGACCTGTAGGAGACTTTAACGTCATCAGCCAGCGAAGTGGTTGGTGGTCACTACCAATAATCACCGGATGTCCATCTAGGTAACATCTAAACCGCTCCACCGCCCACACTACCGCTAAGGCCTCTCGTTCGGTTGTAGAATAGTTACACTCAGCAGCGTTCAGAGACGGCTGGCGTATTCAATGGGTCTTTCTTCCTTGTCCTCCCCCTGGAGTAAAACGGCTCCGACGGCATAATTGCTCGCGTCAGTGCGGAGGATGAACGGGTGATTAAAGTCAGCCTGGATTAAGATTGGCGCTGAGGTAAGAAGCTGTTGCAGCTCGCTAAAAGCAGTGGTCTGAGCTGAACCCCAGGTCCAGGTCTGACGCTTTCTTGTTAGCCTTGTAAATGGCTCTGCTACCGAGGAGAAATTCGGGATACATTTCCGGAACCATGAACAGGTTTGTAAAAATGTCCGTAGATGTTTCAAGTTGTTTGGTTCTCTCATGTCTAGTACCGCTTTAACCTTTTCAGGGTCGGGTGAGACGCCCTGCTGGGTAATTACGTGCCCCAGATACTTGACACTTTCCCTAGCAAAATGCGGTTTAATCTCTATCCTGCTCATTAACACTAACCTGCCAGTAACCGGATCTCAGGTCCAGAGTACTCATATAACAATTCCTCTTTGTTGACTGTAATAATTCATCAATCAAAGGCATCGGGTAATGGTCCGTTTTGGTCACGGCGTTTAGGCGTCTGTAATCTACGCAGAAGCGGGTGCTGCCATTCGCTTTAGGAACCAGGAGAGCTGGTGAACACCATGCAGACTCACACTCTTCAATGATGTTGTCCTTCAGCATCTTTTCAATCTCCTGATGCATTAGCTCCTTTTTGGCAGGGGTCAATCGGTACGGAGGTACATAGATAGGAGGGTGCTCACCTGTGTCAATACGGTGCTCAGCATACAGGGTAGGCTCTCCCCCTAGCTGGAAAATGTCCGTATTGGCAACCAAGGTCTGCGCCAGCAGGTTCCGGTCAGGTGGGTTCAACAATGTACCTTCGTCGTCCCTGAGTACGTCAGCAGAAGAACAAGATAGCTCTGGTGATGAGGATGGTCCAAAACGCATCATGTACTGAACGCGGCTGTTGTTAGAAAAATACCAGCATTCCCGAGAAAAATCCATGACTACTTGGGCTGCAAACAAGAAATCCATGCCGAGCAACGTTTCATTGTTACGTGCCTCAGGGAGGATAAGAAAAGGAGTCCTAATGACCTTCTCCTCTAAGTGCACGTCAAGAGTAGTCATGAGCACGTCTGTGTCGCGAGCGTGTCCATCGGCAAGCTTGATACGTCTTCGCGCCAGTTCAAGAGGGTGTCCCTTTTGACAGAGGAGGGTGTGCAGTGTATGGCCCGCAATACATTGTTTGGCACCGGTGTCAACTAACGCGGTCCCCGACGCGCCTAAAATTTTAATATCAAAAATCGGCTGCAAAACTTTTCTGTCGGAGCTCCTACCGGCGCGCTAGTTCTCTACACATGTGTCACTACACACCATATTAATATTTAACACATTCTTAGAAACATCATTACAACAACATACATCATTTTGCAAAAAATTACAAAAACGGCAGTTACACCTTTTTACTCCGAGGGAATTATTATTAAAAGCGTTATCATCTATCGAATAATCACAAAATTGGTTCGTAACCTCTAACGCATTACAATCGTTATTATTACAATAAACTTTACTATTTTCCGCCAATGTACAAAAATCGTCCTTACGCCCCTCTACATTGGGAACGTTTTCGTGACAAAAACAATTGTTTTTGAAAACATAACAAAAATTATCCTTACGTCCCTTTGCAATGCGGTCGTCATTGTAACAAAATTTCTTATTGGCAGAAAAAATACGCTTACGCTCCTTTACATTAAGGGCGTCATCATAACAAAAATAGTAATTATCTGAAAAATGACAAAGATGGTCGTTACTATTATCGACCTCGCAGCTGGCAATGTGATCGTTCGAAAAATCGTTGTCCGAAATATTACTCTGTACAGAATAACAATAATTATTATTAGAAATAGCGTGACTGGACACAGGCTCACTCGAACTATCACGAGACCAGTCATTATGTTCTTGAACGACCCAACAAACATTTGCATCCAAATTTTTAAAACTAGAAGTAGAGTAGTTCAAATCTTCACAATAATGTTTATCAGAACACTTCTCTATGCAATTATACTTTTCGGAACACGGAATATTTTCGCAATTTGACTTTAGTCCTTGAGTGTACTTTGGTCCCGAAGTTTGCAGAGTACTATCAAAACTACAAAAACTTGATTCGTTGTTACACTTTTTGCAAGTTTCACGAGTAACATTTTTAGATCCGCACTTGTAACACGAAACCGAATTATTAGAATCAACAGCTGACTCACCTTTGTCCGCCAACTTACGGTTTTGACGTTGAGTTGTCTAATAGAGTTGAGGAATAGCGAAAGGCACTCTAATTGTCGTGAATAAAACAACTCCAACTGATCCCAATGAAAGAGTGAATATCAATGAATTTTATTATGCAAAAACACTCTACTTATATACATTTTTGGAATGCTTATTTAGGAACAATTTGCTATTGTTTACAATAATCGACCAATAGCGTTGAGCCTCGCGCGCATGCGCGCGGGCGCTGTGTAGCTCTCGGAACTATTTGCCTGAAAGGCATAAATAGGACGTGCGAGCAAGTCGCGATCCTTTTTACCGGGCGCCGTCGTCGAGTCAAGATGGAAGACTGCCTGCTGGTCCGCGGAACGCGTGTGTTTTCAGCGTCGTGTTTCCACGTGTCCATCCGCATGAAATGAAGATTCTGATGCTTCTGCTGCTCTGCATGCATTAACAAACCGCTGCTTTCGAAGCGAACAGCCAGGCGTGTGCGGCGTTGTGATAGCGTTCGTGCCGCGTCGGCTTATCTTATTTCTTGATGGTCAAAACGTACTCGTCTTTTTCAAGACGGTTTGCTTCACTGTTTCTTCTTGCAGAAAGTCAAAAACGTGGTAAAGGTAACTGGTTCAGAGGTATGAGGTAATTGGTTTGGTGGTAAGGTAATTGGTTTGGTGGTATGTGGTAATTGCTTCGCAGGTATATGGTAAGGTTCGGTGGTAAGGTAATGGGTACAGGTACTGTGTTGCCACATCACTCCCCCCTAAGCGAAGGGTACGTTATGTTTCACTGCGCGGCCGGATTGAGTGACGTATGTGTCACGTGGTACGCTGAGACTCGATGACCGCGGTTCGACGCTCGTAGGTATGATCTTAGGACGTGGTGCTTCCTGTTGCGCACATGTTGATGCGGGAGTGGTGATCTCTTCTTGGTTTAGTAGGTGCGCTGGCTTAAGTCGGTCTATTGAGACGACTGTGGTCCGAAGTGGCATCTGGATGGTAAAATGCTTGCTATCACGATGAATCACTTTGAATGGGCCGTCGTAAGGAGGGGTCAATGGACTTCGAACGGTATCATTGCGCACGAAAACATGAGTACACGTCGCTAGGTCCTTATGAACAAACGTGCTCCTGTTGTTGACGCGTGACTTGCTGGTTGGTGTGAGTGATGCCATTGTTTCGGTCAGCTGGCGGACGAATTCTGCGTCTTCATTTTTCGGCTGTGTAGGCGCGAAGAAATCTGACGGTATTCGTAAGGTCGATCCGTAGGTCATTAGGGCCGGGCTGACTTGTGAGTCTTCACGCAGCGCTGTACGTAGCCCAAGCAATACGGTCGTTAATTCCTCGCTCCAGTGTGTGCCAGCGCCTCTTGCGATGAGCGCGGCCTTCAACGTGCGATGCCAGCGTTCGACTTGACCATTTGCTTGCGGGTGGTATGCAGTGGTTCGAATCCTGGTGATGCCAAACTTCTTCATCAGTGAGTTGAATAACGACGATTCGAATTTTTTTCCTTGATCCATTGTTACACGTAACGGGCAACCAAATCGCGATATCCTTCCATCGTAGATGGCCTTAGCAACAGTGTCGGCGGTGACGTCACGAACAGGTATTGCCTCGGGCCATTTAGTGCAGCGATCGGGGACTTACGGGGGGGGGGGGGGACGGGACACATTGTACCACTTTGGAAGCGTCTCTCGCGCAAACTATTCAGTTTAGAAAAAAATGATATTAGAAACCTCAATACCATTTTTGAAGACCTATTCATAGATAACCCACACGTATGGGTTTGATGAAAAAAAAAATTGAGTTTCAGTTCTAAGTATGGGGAAACCCAAATTTTTTTTTTTCTATTTTTGTGTAAGTATCTTGATGTGATTCACAGAATACATCTACTTACCAAGTTTCAACAGCGTAGCTCTTATAGTTTCGGAGAAAAGTGGCTGTGACATACGGACGGACGGACAGACAGACAGACAGACAGACATGATGAATCTATAAGGGTTCCGTTTTTTGCCATTTGGCAACGGAACCCTAAAAATCAGTGGTGCATTATGTGTCCGAATAGCCATATACATTTTTTGTCGTATAATAATATCATACAGACGTCATTTCGACATTTTTATACAATCGTCATATAATAATGTCTACGACGACATCTATAAAACTTCCACCACTTCACTTTGGAAAGGTTCTGAGTGCCGTACTTGTCTGCTCTATTTAAATTTGTGATATTAACGGATATTTTAGATAATGCAGCGTATAATCATTTTCTGCTCTTTTTCTCAGCTGTAACTATTTGTACAAGCGAGACGCATTTTCAACTTCTGCCAGTCGCAGAAACAATGTTAAAGCACTTTGTTGACAATTATGGCAAGTTTTATGGCCAAGAGTATATTACAAGCAATGTTCACAATTTAATACATGTAGTAGACGAAGTATAGAGATTTGGAACATTACAAAGCTTTAATCCTTATCCTTTTGAAAATAAATTGAGTTCAATAAAGATAATGATCAGAAAAGGAAACCAGTTACTTCAGCAAATTGCTAATAGATTAATAGAGACACAATATACTATTGAAGTAGAGAACTTAAGAAACGATACTAGTCATAACTACGATAAAAAGTTACAAATATGGAAGTAAACTTAAGACAGTTATTCAACTAGAATCCTTTATCCTGTCAACTGATAATGGAGATAAGTGGTTTTTGACTACCAACAACCACCTTGTTGAATAGCGTTCTGCTACTTTCAACGAGGGACGTATGCAGATAATTGGGAATCGATGTTTGAAACGCCTATGAAATCTTCATATCTTAAAATATTTATGACTAGCTTCCACCCGCGACTCCGTCCGCACGGATGTCGGTCTTCGCGTGGATGGTTTATTTCTCCATTTTGAGTAACTCTGACAATGACATCTTATAAATATCTATTGGACCCAAATACGGCTAAGCCTATAATAATTAAGGAGATCCCTCTATTGAGCTACTGCTGTTGAGCTCGCGTTCTGTAGAAATACCAACCTAAATAAACCAATTTACGATGAAAAGTTAAACTACTTACGTACTATAGTATTTACAAAAGTATTTACAAATAACTGATCGGAACAGTAATCAAAAAGGTCGCGCTGAAAAGCACGGTTTAAAATTACACGCATACAATATTAATTCCACGGACGACCGCTCGCCACACTGGGCACGTCCGCTCGCATCAAAATTCAGAATATATATGCATCGCGCGGCGTTTTTTTTTTTTTTTTGTGGGGCATCTCGTAGTTAATCCTGAAAAGATTCTTACTACTTAAACGGATTGTGGCCCGGCGAGTTCTAAAAAGTTACCTTTTTAGGCCTCCAGCCGGGGCTTATTATACTTAAAAACTAAAGCGAAAACTCTAAGGGTTACCCCGAGGGGGTACGAACCTCGGCTTAGGCAATCACTGGTAGGGGGACAGCAAGGGACTGGCTGGATCTGGGTTAAATTATTTAGGGAGCATCGCGCGGCGCGGAACGCGGCTCCTTATATAGGAGTCGGGGAGGCGTGGCCCGCGTATGCCGCAAACGGTTCAAGCCAAATCCGACGTTCGGCGCTACAGGTTACGGCGCTGAATCCACTGCGGGTAATGCAACGTGTGTTCGCGGTTCTACAGAACAACGTCTATGAATAAAACTGAAAAATAAGATTTTTTTTTCAACGATTTTTTTCAGGATAAAAAGTATCCCTTTTTATGCCCAGGATAATAAGGTATAATTATACCAAGTTTCATCGAAATCGAACCGTTAGTTTTCACGTGATGCCTGCATATACAGACAGACAAACATTTTTTTAATCACATATTTGGGTTTGGTATCGATCCAGCAACACCCCTCGCTATTTATTTTTTCAATATTTTCAATGTACAGAATTGACCCTTCTACAGATTTATTATATGTATAGATATATGAGAACGAAATTTCGCGAACTGAAACCATATATTATATCATTACATTTTTTTTTAATTATAAAATAAAGTCACTTCGCTGTCTGTCTGTCTGTCCCTGTGTATGCTTATATCTTTAAAACTACGAAAGGGATTTAGATGCAGGTTTTTTTAATAGATTGAGTGATTCAAGAGGAAGGTTTAAATGTATATAACATGCATAATATAGTAAAGAAACGCTGATAATTTTAGAGGTTTCTAATGTGATGTCATAAATAAACACATTTTTTTGCGCTTACATTGCGAACGCTGGCTGAACCCTACGAAATAGCTCAAAATAATGTACTACAGTATTGTACACATTAAAAATTTCTACAAAAAAGTCCGCGATGGTATATGTCTAACTCTTAGGGATAACCCATAATAACCATTTTTATCCTTTACTTTTTACGATAAATAATGGCTTATTTATGAATGCGATTTTAAGCAATACAGCATTAATCCTTATGCAACTAAGTACCTTAAATAAATTGTGCATTTCATGTAGATCAAAATTGCCCTTAACAGCATATCATTAAAATTAATATTTTAGAAGATATCAGAGATTATAATAAAATCGCCGCAGAGCGGCTAGCGGGCCGTCCCGCGTCCGGCCGTCCTGGTTGGTAGCGGTCGGGTAGTGCAGGATTAATAGGATTGTAAATTGTAATTCATATTACTTTGGCTTCATAGTAAATGCGAATATCATGTATTTATCCAGACCAGTTAAAAATGCAATTATACGTCCTATATACAAATCAGGAAGTCATTTAGAATATAATAATTATAGACCCATCGCAATATTATCGGTTATAGATAAAATGACTGAAAAAATTATTGTAGGACAGATTAACGAGTTCTTGGAACAGCACAACATATTGCGTGACACTCAGCACGGTTTCCGAATTATAAAGATATAGCCGAGGTACAAAAGTGTATTCAAGGTGACTTTGAAAATATTAGCAAGTGGGCTCACGACAATCGAATCATATTAAATCTTACAAAAACAAAATGTATGCATATATACTCGCCATATAATCGAAACGCTAAATCTGTAAATAATGAATACCTCACAGTGATAGGGCACACATACGAATGTTTGCACAGAAATAAATGTAAATGTAACTGTGAAAAATTGGATTATGTAGATAAATTTAAATATTTAGGTCTAACAATAGATAAGAACTTTAATTGGAGACTACATGTAAATGACGTTTGCAATAGGTTAAGATTGGTGTTAAGTAAGTTCTACCACTTAAAAAATGTATTGAACAAACACACTTTGAGAATCGTGTATTTCGCTCTTGCCGATTCCCTAATAAGCTATGGGCTCCTTGTGTACGGGAGAACCTTTATTACATATTTAAGAGATGTTAAAGACATACAAATAAGACTGTTAAAGTTTCTAGTAAGTAAAAATGTTAAAGATAAGTGCAACAAAGAGTATGACAGGTTATTTCCTATATGTAAAATTTTACCCATAGAGAGAAAAGTGGATTATTTGGTAAGTCTAGAAAATTATTATAATGATGAATATAAAGTTAATGTTAAAAACAAGTACAACACACGTAGCGTTAGAGAGAACAGACTGGTACAGCCACAGTTAACAAATTATTATGGTAAGAGAACATCGAAATATTTGGACACTTTAGATTTATTAAGAGAAAAAGTAAAAATAAGTAAAGGATCACTTAAAACAAAATTAAAAAACTTTCTACAGGATAGCAAGCAGAACTAAATGTATTTTAATGTATAAGCAGTGTTTATGTAAGTTTTAATTATGTAAGTTTCATTGTTATTATAAAGAGCGCCTCTCGCCATCAAACGTAAAAGTTTGGCGAGTTTAGAATTAAGTTAGAAAACTGTGCTTTAATTTCATTAAATAAAATATTAAAAAAAAAAATGTGTGTTTGAAGTACTCAAAATAAACCTAATTGTATTATTCCAAGTAAGAGGCCGCGAAATATGGCTTAGATGTTTAGATTTTTGGATGGATTTGGATTTTTGGTTATCCTGGATACTTACCATATACATAGGATACTTTATCCCGGTAGTAGGTTTCCGAGTGATATTTTCCGAAAGCTATACGGGCGAAGCCACTGGCAAAAGTACTATTCTTATAACTATGTTTAATTTGGTGTCTGGTAAATAATTGAGTGTCTGTATAGGTAGAATAGGAGCGTTAAGAAAAACCAGTAAGACTTATATTCAATTTAATCCAGCCCTATGTCGCAGTCTTCGTACTCTGAATACTATTAGTTTTATTTTAAGTACATCAAACACATGATATGTAAGGATCGTAGCAGGTGGCGTTCCGTAGTTTCTGCCTACCCCCATGGGAAAAAGGCGTAATTGTATGTATGTATAACATGGATTCATACATTCTTACCGCGGTAGTACGTCCTCTTGCGATAATTTCCGACATACACGCGGGCGAAGCCGCGGGCAAAAGCTAGTTATTGATATAAAGTGTAAGTTGGTTAGTGTTTCATACAACTCAAACATATATTTTGCTCCGCTTATTCATACATTTAAGAAATAGATAATAAAAAGGCAGTAAAAATTGTTTCATTTTTTTCCCAGGAACGTAATTAACTTTTCAAGTTAGTGAAAATGTGACATTTATTGGAAATTAAAATTAAGCAAAGCTTAGAAATATTAGTTTTCGAAAAACTTAAATCGCTTTTTGATGCATAAATGTAAATTAACCAAATCAAACCTTCATTTCGCCTGCCGGGGTCGCGTGATTGTTCGAAAGAGATACCGTGACCCTGGCACATGGGCAACTGATGGAACACGGGTGGGTTTTAGTCAGTAAAAGTCTGACACGCCCTCCCGCTCCGCCCAGAGCGGGAGAAGTCATTTGATGATTTCCCATCCTGAAAAAAAAAACAAACCTTCATTTAGTTTGCCATATTGAAACGGGTAGCTAATAATCTCACAATAGAACATACAAAATTACTACACAACAGGCAAATTAACATTTATTTCTTGAAAACTAAAATAAGACTTAGGTAAAAGTTTTAATCGCATTTAAGTGCGTTAATCGTTTAAACTTCCGATATTAGGACCTTTTATATTATCTTAATTATCAAATAACTTCATTAAAAATTACAAAAAAATATGTCACAAATAGAACATACAAAATTGCAACATAAAATAAAATTAAAATTTGTAATCTTTTTACTTGCTAAATCTTGTTCTTTTTAGTAATAGATTCTTATTATTTAATTATTTCGCAAGTGAAAAGATTAAGATGAATTTAAATAGGTAGGTATGATTCAAAATCAAAATCAGAAGTCATTTATTCAAACTAGGCTGAGAGTCAGCACTTTTTGAACGTAAAAGTTACACAAGACAGTCCCCCCAAAATGCCCGCCCTTCGACACTTCCTAGTGCTTTAGCTGGGAAGAAGAAGTGGCGGAACAAACTCCCCAGCAGCACAGCTGTCTGTTAAGTTAGAAGAACTTGATTCTATACAATATTGTGTAAGTAATTAATATTATAAAACAAAAAATACATTATTCACCATATGTCAGCTAGCACAGGCCAATATACCACCAACAAAACATTGAAAACTAAACTCAAGCTGAAATAAATAATAAAACAAAATCGTAAACAGAACTTAAAACGTAAATAAAGCCTCCAGGCATAAAGGGCGTGCCCGCTTACATATTCAACGATGCAAAATGATACATATACATCATCGATCACTAATAAAGAACTAGATACACAATCAGCGTCAAAAAATGGCCTCACCAAATGAGCACCCACTTGAACATTTGGGTGCTCTTTTGATTTAGTATCATTCGAACGCTCCGACGGTAAACATCTCTCGGTGCTCGATAAAAAATTGTAAAAATCACACATCTAGGACGCTAAAATAGGACGGAGTTTCACTTTTTCGGTAAGTATTAATATTATCGTTATTTGATTGTTATCACTTTATTAAAAATGCTGATATTTTGTCAAGAAAACGTCATAAAAACATTATTTAAAATTAAGTCATATTAAATTAAGGAGTTATAAAGCATCTCAATTGTAAAGATTCTTACTAAACCTATTAATCATATTATCGCATGCCCACTTAAATTGTTCGGATTATGTGCGTTGACTCTGTTCCATTTGTAGAGACGCTATTGTTTTAAAAAAATATTATTAAATAATATTTTTTATTTAATGAGAGAGCTTTGCTGTTTCTATCAATATTATACATAGTAACATTTTATAGATTTAATTTTAACTAAGTGCATGTAATAAAATTAAAGACGTGAGTTTTTTTTTTTAGCTTTTACTCGAGATCTAGTGAGGTTTGGAAAATGGATATCAGTTATAGTACGCCAAAAATCCGTGATGAAGATGAAGATGAAGAATAAATAAATGATTATGGCTACGATATATTAGTTTCGTTAATAAATAAATATGGTGCCCTATCCAAAAACATTTACATTCAGGTAAATTATAATCATTACACATATACACCATAGGATAGAGTAAAATATGCTTTAATATGTACACAATTTTTAAAATAACACTAATAATTACAGTACATATAAATAAAAAATATTGGACAGTTTGACTCCACGTATTCCTTGTCCTAGCTGAGAGCCTGGATCGTATAACTGTATTGTTATTTATTGGCACTTTTTAATTCGAACTTTAAGACATGCGGCTAAGGTTCAATTTCTTTTGACGTGTGTTGACCAGTGCGAATAGGTCGTAAAAATTTATTGCTTTTTGTACATATCTTTGTAAAATAAACTTTAAGCATTGCACTTAAAGTTGAATTTACATTTATGTTTATTTATTTCAACTAGCAATACAATAACACAATTTGGTGACAGTTTTAAGAGAACTTTTGCTTGGGATTGTGTATCTAGTTCTTTATTAGTGATCGATGATATACATACATTGATACATACAGCTAAGTTGAAGTTACAATAGTTAAACTAGGACCTCCGGAGTAAAATAAAATAACAGTTAATACAAGTAACAATAACAAAAACCATGGTCAGCAAGACGACCAGCGACCAACTATTCTTATCGTTTAAGTAGTCGTTGATAGAATAGTATGCCTTTGCACAAAGGTTGAATTTTACTTTAGCTTTGAACTCATTAAACTGCAAATCTAGCAAAGCAGAGGGAAGCTTGTTATAAAAGCTCATAATACCAAGACCAACAAAAGAATGTTGAACCTTATGAAGCCGGTGAAAGGGAGCTCGTAGTTTGTCCTTATTTCTAGTATTAATATTATGAAAATCACTGTTTTTAGTGTACAAGTGTATATTTTGCCTAATAGATATATAAGATGTTGGCGAAGATGAATTGTGATGCCACCGTAAGAATACCAATATCTTTAAACAAATCTCTCAGAGAAACTCTAGCACCTAGTTAGTAAATCGCTCGCGATTAACTGACTAATTACAATATTCGCATTCGTCTTCTGGAAAATGATTATAGATGACAAAATATTTGCAATGGGGGCACCAAAATAAACCGTAACGTAATAAATTATTTACATTGTTGTCTGTTAAAACATTCCACGGACTATCTGGAAACCACATCCATTACAACGATAACAAAAGATAAAATGAGTAAATGACCGCGGCCATTTCAAATGTGCGCGTATCATTTCGATGAAGTCCATCTTTGATATACACTTATCAACATCCGCATAATTATAGATCATTGTTGGGTTTACCTAAAACAAAAGTATTATTAGACTTACTCGTAATTAATTTGTATGTCACGTAAATCCTTCTGTTCTTTAAATATAAATAATATTTTATTATTGATCCCTAAATCAACAAATTTACAATGAACACGCAGTTTATAGGCCGGGAAGTTATATAGTTGTCATATAAAGCAGTCACTCAATAAATTATTAATAGAAATATGTGAAAACTTTAAAATTTTAAAAGCGCATAAAAAAATTGTTGGAAATTTACCTCACATTAATCAGTGATTGCACCATGGTTTACAACTGATGAAATGGTTTTATCACCTCAAATAACAAAGAAAAAATGCAATATTGACTCAACTGTCAAACACTCTGCCAAATTAAATTAACGTCATATAAAATCTGTTATAATATAATTCGTTCAATATAAACATCATCTTTAAATGACAATAACACAAGGATTACATTATATAAAAGTAATATTGTGCGTCATTACACGACACGAAGTCGAATACACGCCGCGAAAGCTAACATTACATGACATGTAGGCAAATCACCGACGTGTATATGATTACTATGCGATTAAGTAGGTATTTATATGACAGTTATACGAAACTCTTAGCGCTTTAAGTTGAACAAAATGGGCCCTATTGCCGTCGAGTAGACGTCCTTATGACATTTATACGATTATACTAAATAGCATTAGGTTGCCACCAAAACGTCTACTCAACGACGTAAATGTTTGTTGGGCGACTGCGACTTCCTCTACATTAAATTCTTTTGTTTTATTAGATACCGACGTTAACGAAGTTGAATGATTATTATTCGAGTTAAAGGATGTATGTGTTACTGGGTGGGATGACATACCCAATAATATACTTAAAAGATTTAGATACCTACTTGCCCCTCCGCTAACCTACATTTTTCAGCTTTGTTTATCTAAAGGAATATTCCCCAATCTCCTTAAAAAAGCTGTGGTCACTCCTGTATTCAATTCTGGAGACAAGAACTATGTCAATAACTACAGACCTATTTCAGTGCTAACAGGACTATCAAAAATTTTAGAAAAATTTATTAATTATAGGTTGATAAAATATCTGGAAGATAACAAACTACTTTCAGACAATCAGTTTGGATTTAGGCCCAAAAGATGAACTAGCCAAGCAGTGCACAAATTAGCTAATTATATTGCTAGCAATCTAGATAATAGTATGCATACAATTTGTATCTTTGTAGACCTTGCCAAGGCTTTCGATACAATTTTTTATAATTTACTATTGCACAAGCTTGAAACACTTGGGATTAGAGGAGCCCAGCTTTTATTATTTGCTGTTTATCTCAGCGATCGTCATCAATGTGTAAAAATAGGGCAAACAATTTTTTTCCACAAGGTAGCATTTTGGGACCCACCTTATTTTTAATCTATATAAATGACCTGTGCAGCCTACCACTTCAAAATGGTGTCATAATTTCTTATGCGGATGACACCGCTTTACTTTTCTTAGCTAAATCCAAATCTGAGGTCTATCAAAATGCACAGACTGGTATTAACATAGTGTCTGATTGGCTTCATAATAGCATCCTAACATTAAATGCAGATAAAACAATAGTAGATTATTAACCAAGGGGATAAAGCAGTGTCTTCTGTCGCGGGTGACGATTTAAATCGCGAGCGTAACAAAGGACTCGAGGTTTACTCACGAGTGTAGCGAGGGATTTAAGTTCACCCAAGACTAAGACAGCTTTATCACCGAGTAAAATACTCTACATTCGTACCATTTGCGAAAAAATTAACACAATAATAATATGAGATAAGCATTCATTAAAATACTATTTTTTGCCAGCGGCTTCGACTGCGTGGAGGTCGGAAAATATCCCGCGGGTATCGTCACTGCTCAGCTCCTATGTGTCTAAGCGTTATGTTATATAGCCTATAACCTGGAGGACCCCAGGAGTATGGACTACAATCGTACCAAGTTTGGTTAAAATCCCTTCAGTAGTTTTTGACCCATGCGTGCACATACAGACAGACAGACAGACAGACAAAAAATTTAATGATTGCATTTTTGGCATCAGTATCGATCACCATTCATCCTCCAATATTGATTTTGAATATTATATATTTCCAATGTACAGAATTAACCTCTCTACTGTTTTATTATAAGTATAGATCATAACTGCATAATAAATGCGTATTCTTTTTTCAAAAGATGTATAATGCTTTATATACAAACTCAATGGTGTAAACACAGATGTAGTTCAGTATAAATTTCGGTAAGTATTCCAAATTTAAATCACATTCTCCCCCTAGAGGATGAATGAAACTCAGTAAGTACAATTTTCTTTCCCTGTTTTTAACAGATTAAAAATGACTATTGTTATGTTAGCTTTTTGTGGCATAGAATGTCACTTTCTTGAGCAAGTGGTACGAAAATATTTTTATTTCACATAAACCTACATGGGCACTTATGAAATGTCAGAAGCTAGGTGCACGGTTCCAAATTGTTGATTCCTATGGAGAAGAGCCGGGAAGAAACTCCACGGATACACTTTTAAAAATAATTGGTTTTTATAATGGTTTTAAATTACAGTGTCAATAGGTATGGGAGGACGGTGTAGGCCTGTCAACAAGTACCAGGTACTGAATAAAAGAGAAAATTGTCTACAGTCTATAAGGCCTACAACGTTTTCACATTCACAAAGTATAAAATAATTTACATAAATAATTATTTCAAAAATAAGTCATACTACACTATTTAAACCAAATGTCAAAATAACCGATTATCGTAACAACCAATATTAAAGATTACAAATTAAAATTGTAGGTAGGTAGGTATATAATGTCAAATAATGAGTAGATGTCAAAGAAGTATGTAAAAAATAATATAGTAAATGTACAGACGCCAACACATCAAGCTACTACAATCTGTCAGATTTCTTTGATAGATTTTCGACTTTATTTCTAGAGCATTAGGTTCAAGGTTCATTGGGAAAAATTGACAGTTTCGGGTAGCTTGACCTGGTGGCGTCTGTAAATCGTCATTTGGGAGCAGTTAATAGACATTTAAATGGTTATCCCGTTAATGGGGTACAAGAGAAGCAACATGTGCAGAAGGAGTTATTGCCAAACTTCCTTGTCTTCAACGTAGTCTTTTATCTTATAATATGCATTTTTGATATGGGTTGATGTGGGATTTGAACTTTCCATCGGTAAGTTCAGTAACCGACTCCGTGCAGGAGCTCCCCCAGGCTGTGACCAGGGTGTCGTCCGGCTGGACCTTGCCGCGCAGCATCCTGTCGTACCTGATGTTCCACAAAAGCGGGCCTACGATCGAACCGATGCAGAAACGATGCCGAAGTTGGAAACAGGGTCGTGCTCAAGGCACACTGTGTTTCTTAGTTGGGGTTTGGTTTGTTTACCAATACTCGAGAGAGATTGAGCTGGATGTGCCACGATATTTCACAAATTGGTACGTTTTACGGAAGTAAGTTGAAAACTCGATTAATAATTCATAATAATAATTATTTATTTAATAAAAACGATTACAAAAAGAGTACATTTAACAAACAGTATTAAATTTCCCACACAATTATAGTGCCTAAAGATAAACTATTTCTAAAATATTTTAATCACAAGTGCATATGATGATTTATCGGAATGAGAATGTAAGGTAGCGACCTTGGAGGACACGGTGGAGCATACGGTGGAGGTGTGCCCTGCCTGGGCGGGGCACCGCCGTGTCCTCGTGGAGGCGATCGGCGGCGGCGACCTCTCGCGTCCGGCCCAGGTGCGAGCCATGGTACGGAGCGAGAGGGAATGGGAAGCCGTCACCTCCTTCTGCGAAGCAGTAATGCTCGCGAAGGAGGAGGCGGGGCGCGTGAGAGAGTGGCAGTCTCTGCGCCCTCACGTCCCTAGCCGCCGCAGGAGGAGACGCCCCGGCCACCGTAGGCGCGAGCTTGCGGGTGGCGAGCAATGGGTAGCTCGCCGCCCGGTAAGGACCAGGCTAGGGTCGACGGCACGCAGTGTTCCACGCGCCTCAAAGAAATGTCAGCAGCAGTGTAGGGGTCTACTAGGACCGATGCCTGCCGGGGTCGCGTGATTGTTCGAAAGAGATACCGTGACCCTGGCACATGGGCAACTGATGGAACACGGGTGGGTTTTAGTCAGTAAAAGTTGACACGCCCTCCCGCTCCGCCCAGAGCGGGAGAAGACATTTGATGATTTCCAATCCTGAAAAAAAAAAAAAGGTAGCGACCTGCCCGATCTAGGTTAAATCAAACCTGTGTTTCGGGCCATCACTTTACATTTCAATTAAATTGGTGCAATAATATTTTAAGTAATGAGAAAAAGCACATTAGTAAAACAACACAATAAAACAATAATTCCTAAAATTAAGCGAGTGTAAATACTACAAAAATGAATACTTACGAGGGAATAAATTATAATCATGACATCATTTCTAGAAGTTTTTCTGTGTCTGTGTAATTAAGTACCGCTAAGTATTCTGATGACATTGTACTACATTTTTTATAACTTAAACTATAGATGCTCAATAACTTGTTAAGTCTATTAAACAGAAGAGGTCCTAAGAACACAAAAAAACGCTTAGCAAACGCATGTCTAGTTTGAGGCTTTATGCAAACCAATTCCTTTCTTCTCTTGTCAGAAGGTACTGGGTCAAAAAGAAAAGCATTTTGCTGGTGTAATACTATGCTTAAAATGAATAATTGCCTTACTGTTAGTACATTACATGCTATGTAGAGCTGGTGCGTGGGAAACCTAAAAGGGCGAAAGGTAGCAACCTTTAGACATGCTCTTTGAGCACGCTCTAGAGAGGAAGTAAAATTATTTTTGCAGCAAGTTTTTAAAAACATATATTAATTTGCGAACTCTAATACAAAGTAATTCGATATGTTTACGGAAATTTAAATTGGAGTCAATAGTGACACCTAGATATTTTAAATGGTCAGCTTTAGCTAAAGTGGGATAAGAACATGCGGTGTCAGCGTACGTGCGACAATTATGAGCGTAAATGTTTAGATTAGTAAGTGGTATGTTAGTATTTCTCATTGTAAATAAAATGTACTTTTCGTATCACTTGCTCAAAAAAGTGACATTCTATGCCACAAAAAGCTAACATAACAATAGTTATTTTTAATCTGTTAAAAACAGGGAAAGAAAATTGTACTTACTGAATTTCATTCATCCTCTAGGGGGAGAATGTGATTTAAATTTGGAATACTTACCGAAATTTATACTGAACTACATCTGTGTTTACACCATTGAGTTTGTATGTAAAGCATTATACATTTTTTTTGAAAAAGGAATACGCATTTATGATTATTAAATAAAATTACGAAAACCGACGAGACCGTATGAGCTTGATGCCTTTGCTTTTCCGACAAAAAAATATTAGTCTAGGAATTTGCCGCGTTTTTATTTTCTTCAAATACATAAACGTTAAGTTTATTTTAATTGTCATTATTTTTAATAAATGCTTATTTCATATTATTATTGTGTTAGTTTTTTCGCAAATGGTACGAAAAGTAGAGTATTTTCCTCGGTGATAAAGCTGTCTTAGTCTTGGGTGAAATTAAATCCCTCGCTTCACTCAGAACTCGTCTTAAATCCCTCGCTTCGCTCGTGATTTAAGTTCTTAACACTCGCTACGCTCGGGAGTAAACCTCGAGTCCTTCGTTACGCTCGCGATTTAAATCGTCACCCGCGACAGAAGACACTGCTTTATCCCCTTGGTTAATAATCTACTATTTGATTTGATTTGCTGGCGACAGCTGTAGTCTCCAAGGTGATCAGCCGCATCCGGCACCTAGGTCAGGAGGTGGCCCGCAACAAATGCCGGCAGCTACAGGACATTTCCTACTCCGTCGAGTCAATGGTCGGCAGCGCGGAGTCTTGGGACGCGGTGGTATCCTTCTCCAAAACAGTCGTGTCGTAGAAGGATGCTGCGGAAAAGAAACGAGAAAACTCTTCATTTCACCCGGCCCTCTTCCAGCTCCCCTAAATGCGTCCAGTGCGACGGATTTGGGGACCACGCGTGCCTTTCTAAGATTTAAGGGAAAACTCCCCCCATCAACACCTCACTCCCCCCCTGACATGAGGTGGCCCGCAGAGGCGGCAGAGGCTGGCACCAGCCGAGGATCGCGGAATTTAGAGACATCGTTTTATTTTTCCTGTAATCTTTATACAAGGTAAGTTTTTATCCAGTGCGCAAATTTTAACAAATGAAACTTAAACGAGTTATAATAATCATGCAATTTTTATTTTGATATATCTTAGTTCCAAAAAATTTAGTTATCGTTAAAGAAAGATGTTTATTTTGGAACTGGTTTTTATGGTAACTTGCGCGCGGCGGCAGCGAAGGTGAACGACCGAGCGTAGCTACAAGTAGGTTTTTACCAGCTGTTAAAATTCTAAGAAGTTTAAAGTACCTACGCCGGCGCGGCTGCGAAGGTGAGTGACCGAGGGTAGCTACGAGTAGGTATTCGGCCGTTAGGTATTAGCTATTCGGTCGGTCAAAATTCTAAGAAGTTCGAAGTACCTACGCCGGCTTGCGGTTATTGACCTATTCCTATTGTCGATATCATATTAGGTTCGAAATATGTAGGGTGTCCACGTTTTACTGATCTAAGGTCGGATAAAATTAAAAAAAAAAGTATTGAAAAAATTGTTGTTTGTTCTATTACTGATACTGAACCAGCGAAAAAAATTTGCGCACTGGTTAAAAAATTATCCTGTATAAACTTCTTTAGTCTACACAGAAATCTAAAAAAAAAGAAAAAAAATGAAAAAAAAAATCCATTTAATAAACTTAAATCGAAAAGGCATATGTTAAAAATTTCTAATGTGCCACATAAAACGGCTTTATTTAACAAAAGCTTCTTTGGCATTGCATCTAAAATATACAACAAAATACCTATTAGCATTCTAGACACTAAGGAACTTTCAGTATTTAAAAATAAATTACGAACATTTTTAATTGATAAAGCATTCTACACGATCCAAGATTTCCTGAATTGTTGACCATTATTAGTTCCGCTGTATTTTGACCTTTGATTATATACCTGTCCAGATGACACATTAGCCGTACCAAACGGCTCAAAAAAAGTCTACTAAATTTGGTAGACTCGCTTCTCACCGACGTCAGTGTCATTTGAATCACTTAGGGGTAATGTGCTCACGAAAAATTATTAATTACGCTGGTTTGTGCTGTCAAACTGTGTCGCATTTATGTGGGAAAGCTATATAATAATACCAAGATCAGTTTTCATCGCCGAGTTTTGTTATTTAACCACATTTTTTTATAGAAAACATGAATTTTTAATTCGATACTTCGTAGGTTACTTTGATTAGCCGGTGTTGCCAGTTTATTACTAGGGAGATTTGGCGAAAATATGGCAAACATATTACGAATATCATTACAACTTATGATTGTCTGCCGTGACTGAAATTCGTACGGGACAATAATGAATTATTATTTAAAATCTGACGGTATTTATTTGATCTGAAAATGAGAAATTACGTACATAAATTAATTGAAATCCATGACATCATGCACTAAATAGTATTGTTTTTAGTTCTTTCTAATATTTGGGTTTTAGATTTCCTACGGATTCCGTACAAGCAAATTATTGGAGACATTATATTAATTAAATAAAACAGTAATTAAAAAATGATTATTTTAATTAACCTAATTTGTTTATCATTGATCTTTTTAAGTGATGGAAGAAAGGTAAGTTAATAATTTGGAGCTGGCATCTCTAAACACGCACACTTTGACAGTCTGATTACAATAAGTACGCGAGCGCTACTCACACATAATCGCGAAACTGGGGACAGTTTTTGTGCATCGTTTGTTTGCATTACTCTATCTAGACAGGTTTATAATCAAAGATTTTGACATATATAAGTATTGACCATGTATTAGATTCACCGTATTTGACATGCATTAGTATTGACCATGTGATAGTTTCACTGTAGTTTTACATTTATAATAACTTACCATCTATAATAATTCCAAATTTTTTATGCCAATATCTACCTACATAATTATTGTATGCCTATAAGGCAGGACATATTGATACTCTAATATATTGTTAAGACCTGTAACTTACATATGCCCACAATAAAGATACTTTGACTTTGACTTTGACTTTGAAATATTTCAGGATTTTCTCTATGCAAACTTCGGGAATAGGGGGGAGGCATTTTTTTACAGCTTGGCAAAAGAGTGGAAAAAATGAGATACTTGGTGTTTTAAATAACAAACACAAGATCCCGGGAATTCCCAACAGTCAAAATTTCAAGACTTGATAGACAGACACACAGGCTTTTACTTTTATTGTGTTTAGTAGATTGCGCATTATTTCGTTAGTTTTTTACTACGTTGGGTCTTAATTTGGCTTATGCGGTGCAATTTTATTTTTTCTATAATCGACACCGTTGGCAAATAATTCTCATTGAAGCGCAAGGATCGATTCGAAAAGGTACAAACCACCATACTTGGCTTACCAAGTATGGTGGTTTGTACCTTTTATGAACTCAAAACATGCGAAATTAGATGTTTCTATTCCAACTCCTCAGAGAGCTATTCCATTTCAATTAAAATCTGGCTATGCTAAAATGTAACACTCCAATACATGAGTTATTATTAAGTGACGGTAATTATGATTCGACAAATAATTAGTACCTTTATTCAATTGCTTTTCCTTAAAGTTTCAGGTTCAGTTGAAAAATCCTTGTAACTATAGGTTGGCAAAAAAGAGTCTGTCGTGGTATCCATTGGAACTAAAATATTTTTGTGGTGGCAACACTGCTTTGTTTATCATCAACAAGTAGCTAATCTGTCATTGTGTTATGTTCCTAGTTGTATTTTAGTTATTTCTAATTAACTATCAATTATTAATGCTTTTGAACATATAAAAAATGAATAAGACAATAAGGAGTAGTGGTGTGAGCTGTGATATACTAGGTTTTCGTCAGAAATTTGGCGGAATCTGAAGCGGAACAAATTTTGTCTCCGATTGACAATGTTTACGAAAGAACTGCTGACACGACAGGTATTTATCCAAGAAATTTATCTTTTATTCAATGCCAGTCATTGTTTTTTCTTTCTAATACTAAGTTTTATCGGTATTATAAGTTTCAAGCCATTTTATTGTTTTATTTACTAATAGATTATTGAGGTTATGTTTTCTTGTTTGACAAATCACGTGTACGTTAACTCTTGATGTTTGATACTTGAAATTGAAAAATGTACCTACATGGAATTAATATGATTGTCTTTATGTTTTTTAGGTAAATCTCACAGTACAATTAGAGAAATTGTTAATGAAGGTGAAAAAAATTAAGGATTTTTTTCTACACCTGGAGGAACACCAAAACAGTTGGCGGAAGAAAGAATTAGACGATTTTTATCTGTGTGCAATTAGACAAAAAGTTCAACACTATAACGAAACAGGCAAGTATTTTTTTTTTGATGCTATTATCGCATACCACAGTAAAAAAAGCATAATTTATATTTATTATTTTTCAGGTGCCTATTCTACGTAATATATTACCTATAGTTTGAGGAGACGGGTTGTAATGGGAGCCGTAAACGTGTAAGAAAGATTTTTACACTATTTAGATTTCATAAATAAGAAATGTAAAACTGACACATCAGTGTTAATGGAAATCAGAGAGAGAGATCATAGCAGCGAAAAGGAATACAAGAATGATGTTATGTCACGTTTTTCTTTTTCAATAAAATCTAAATTTTAGCGTGTTATTTCATTTTCATTGTCATGTGAATAGTGATAATGTTATGTACCCCACATAGACATACCTGACGCTTTCATTAGTCAACTGTTCAAGTTTATTCGATATTGCCTGTACCTTTCGAATGCGACATGTTATAGGTACTCTCTGACTTCCGATTAGTTTCCGAAAGTAAGCAGCTGTAAGTCGCCTTTTTGTCGATAAACTGTCAGCATTAACAGGATTCGTTCAGTATCATTCATGTCAAATTTGATACAGGCATACCAACCATCGAATGGTTGTGAATACCCTAGATGGTGGCCGCAAATGCGATTGCTGAACATTATGTCTTGTTCGGTTGTATCGGGTTCAATCAGCAATCCCTGAGTGTAATTTAATTAATTTTTAAACTGAACAAGTTCGCATTATGTTATTATGATGGCACTCTTAGATAAAAGGTTATTCCAGCGAAATAATGCGCAATCTACTAAATACAATGAAAGTAAAAGACTGTGTGCCTATCAAGTCTTGAAATCTTGATTGGTGAGAATTTCCGGGATCTCGTGTTTATGGATTAAAACAACAAGTATCTTATCACTTTTAGTCCTAGTATACAGGGTGGCCATACCTGCTAAGCAGGCGCCCTCATTTTTTCCAGACTCTTTTTTGCCAAGCTGTACGCAGATATAAAAAGAAAATCATAGGAAAAGGAATTTCACGATTAACCGAACAAATTCGAATGACTGTATAAAAGCGACCGCGCAGTACCTACATTGTGTCAACTTTCTTAAATTTGTAGTTTTATAATTAAATTTTGATTGGTACAGGTGCGTACAAATGGTTTAAATAACTATTTACGTATAAAAGTAAGTAAATAGTTATTTATACCATTTGTATTTATATGTAACGTAGAAAGTTATCAGAGAGTAGGGACTTTATTGACGAGTTTAGTACAAACATTTAGTTAATAAGATTTGATTGTAGGTTTGAACATAACTCCATACTTACCGATATTATGGTTCTCATGGCCTTATAAGGTCACATATACTATTATGTATGATAAATATGATAGCACTTTTACAACTTAGGTACCGTTGGTTTTAATTTAGTTTTGTTTTTTAGTTATGTTCTAACATTTGACTGAAAGCTAAAGCTCAATATAATATGGCTTACTGTGCGTGTGTCCCTACGTACGTGTTTTACAAACCAATAAATAATTTTATGTAACACTTTTGTGTGAGACTGTTTCAAAAAACGAAATTTTGTACTACAAATTTAAGAAGGTTGGCATAAAGTACTGCGCGACCGCTTTTATACAGTTATAGCTTCTGCCCGCGACTTTTTTCGAGTCAAATTTTTGCTTCCCTGACCTTTCCCGTAGCATCGATTTGCCTGCTAGTTTTCGTCCATTTTTCGTTGCTGCTCCGCTCCTTTTGAGTTATAGTGAGTCAACCTTAAAAGATAGACATATGCTCTCGCGGACTTTTCTTAGAACTTTTTAAAAGGAACAATTCCGTAATACATGATTTTTCCGTTACTTTAACCGTTTACGCAGCGCACGCAACGGAAACTCTCAAAAGGAATAAATTTTCCCCGTTTTTGCAACATTTTTCATTGATGCTCCGCTCCTTTTGATTGTAGCGTGACGGTATATAGCCTTCCTAGCCTTTCTCAATAAATAGGCTACTCAACGCAAAAATAATTTTGATTTAATTTTTTTTTTTTTTTGATTAACTGACAGGCCTGGTGGTCTAGTGCAGGGGTTCCCAACCTTTTTTTGTCTACTGCCCACTTTAAGAATAAATTATTTTTTAACGCCCCCCTTTTTAAACATACTTAAAAACCGCTAAGTACTTATAACTGATTATTGAAACGCAAATTTATAGTATTCGGACAGAGTATCTTTTATTGAAAATAAAACAAACATTATCAATTCTTATATAAAAACTAATGTGAAGGTTGAATCTGATGCTGTTCAATAAGTTTGTTGATATCAGGTTCCAATTTACTCAAAAACAGCCGCAAGTCGCCACGTTCGGTAACACGCAAACGATTTCTCTTTTTAGTAAGCAGCGTTGCCATAGCACTAAATCCACGTTCACACAAATATGACGATGGGAATGCTATCAAAAATCGTTGAACAATTGACCACAATCCAGGGTACAATTGCGGGATCGGTTTTTGTAGCCAAAATTCTTGATATCCATTTTTGAACTTGATTTTTATTTCTTCGTTTGTTGTCAATTCTATAAGTTCTTCTTCCAGCTGAGGAGACATTGCTGTGTTGACATTTGAAAACGGATCCAACACCCAGTCTGGTATTTCCAAGTTTAAAATGTCCTGGTATCGTTCGGTGAAGTCAATGTGGAGGTTTTCCAAATGTTGGCAGTAGGCAAACAAGTCGTCGTTACTGCAGTATACTGATAAATTCGGAAAATTGTGAAACTCACGTCTGCCCATATTCTTTTTGTGCAGAAGCAGTTTGGCTGCGAAAGCAGCAACGACATTTTTTGTTTTAATTAAATTTAGTTCATCGCCTTGCAGTTGGAGGTTCATGTCGTAAAACATTTTATACAGGTCTGTCATGTAAGCTATATCATTCTTTGATGTTATGAGCTTGTTGCGCAGTTCTGTATCTTTAGTTTCCAAGAACTCTATCATACAGTCAAACAGGTTGTAAAATCGAATCATACAATTGCCTCTTGACAGCCAACGAACTTCAGTATGAAGCAACAAACGGTTGAAATCTTCGTCATTATTAACACAAAGCTGATGAAATAATCTATCATTCAAAGAGCTGCTACGGATTTTATTGACTGCTTTGATGACATATTGCAGTGATTGAAATAGTCGTTCACTTAAGTTTCTGCAAGGACATCTGGAATTTTATTCTTTAAGTATGCTATGAAGCCTTTATGACGCCCTGTCATAGCCGGAGCGCCATCCGTAGCAACTGATATAATATTTTTCAAAGGAATCTCTTTCTCTTCACAAAACTTTTCCAATGTATTGAATATGGTTTCGCCTTTTGTATCTGTGTCCAATTTCTGGCAAACGTATTTTCTCATCTTTAATAAACCTCACGTAAGATAGCAACAATGCTTCATTAGTTGGTAAAGTGGACTCATCGAGCTGAATTGAGAATTGACTAGTCCTCAGATGATTGCACAATGATTCTTCAATGTTTTCAGCCATTTCATCAATTCGTCTTTGCACAGAATTATTACTCAAAGGATTTTTTCGGATAATATCTGCAGCCGGTTTATGAAGCACAGTGTTATTACTTCCTTTATTGCTGGCAAAATTAACTCTTCTCCGACTCTTCTTCTGTGGTTTGCCTTTTTGAGCAATAAACAAAGAGATATTGTACGAAGCTCGAAGTCCGTCGTCATCTTGCTTAGCAGCCGCCTAAAATAGTTTTGATACACTTGGCTGAGTATTATGCTTCTTCTCTAGGTCTTGAAAATATGCTACATTCTTTTCTGTCTTATCTGGATGCATTTTATTCAAATGATCTTGCAGTCTTGAAGGCTTCATTGCTTCGTTCGAAAATGTTTTTAGACATAGAAGACACAAAGGCGACGACGGATTTGTGGGATTTTCAATAAATCCGAATTTAATATATTCCGCAGAGTATTGCCGTCTCTTCTTTTTTACTTCCGACATTGTTTTGTTTTAAGAAATACGTAAGTGTTGAAATCAAGTACTGCACTATTATGCGCGAAACCGCAAATGAAAATAAAATAAATTTACGTCGTTTATATAGGATTGCATAAGCAGCACGCACCAACAGGAATAAGACAAACGTGCATAAACTCGTTTATCTCATTCGACGCCCAATCGTACTCGACAAGCAAGAACAAGTATTATAGAACCAGCCGATTGGTATAGGAATGTACAATTCGGATTATTTAACAAAAACTTGTTAAAACATGATTGCCCGCGGTCTTTTATATCGAACCGAGTTTGAGCTATATCTTAATTAATATTAGTTGATGTTCACAAGATGTAGTCGAGAGTCGAGAGCTCAGTCGGTGTCTAAGAGTCTTCCTAGCTAGGTAGATGAAATTATAAATCGACCCCAAAGCCCTACACAATGGCCCCTTTTTTTTCTGGGTCTCTTACCGCCCCTCTTTAGGCCTGCAGCGCCCACAAGGGGGCGTTATCGCCCACGTTGGGAAAGACTGGTCTAGTGTTTAGTGACCCTGACTGCTATGCCGGAGGTCGTGGGTTCGATTCCCACCCAGGACAAATGTTTGTGTGATGAGCACGATCATTTGTTCTGTGTCTGGGTGTAATTTATCTATAAATATGTATGTATTTAGAAATATATAAGTATGTTTATCAGTTGTCTAGTACCCATAACACAAGCTCTGCTTAGCTTGGGACTAGATGGCGTTGTGTGATAGTTGTTGAATATTATTATTTCCTTTATTTCATTATGTTCACTTATTGATTATATTTTTAAATATTAGAAAAACAAAAATAAAAAACACTTAAAAATATAAAAAATAGTAGCCCACCGGTACCAGGAACAGGGTCCAAGCTACCGGCGGTCAGGGCTCCAGAGAGAGGAACCTCCTGACAATGCGAGCCGTGTCCAGAAGTACCGCTTTCTGAATCAAGCCCTTGACCCAGCTGCCTAACGAGGACTCCTTAGATGTTTGTCGAGGCTCTTGGCTATCAACCCATTGGCAGTGACGACTATCGGCACAATGATCGCTGATTCCACATCCCACATGTCGACAACCTCGTGTGCTAAATCAAGATACTTGATCTGTTTATCTTTCTCAGCTTTCACGAGGTTCTCGTCATGTGGGACCGTTATGTCAACAATCATTGTGCGCCGCTCTACTCGATCCACCACCACAATGTCAGGCTTATTTGCGACAATAGTCCTGTCAGTGATGATGGATCGATCCCAGTACAATGTGATATTTCCATTTTCGAGAACTGGGTCGGGCACATACCTGTAGTACGGACTTCCGATTCCACAAGGCTGTATTTAAGAGCAAGTTGCTGATGGATAATCCTGGCTACTAGGTTGTGTCTATGCAAGTATTCTTCGTTAGCTAGACGAGAACACCCGGAGATTATGTGCCTAATTGATTCTCCTGGAGGTGGCATGCCCGACAGTTGTCAACCGTGCCGTCTTTCACAATAAATCTCCGGTAATTGTTCGTCATCATAACTTCGTCCATAATTGCACAGACAAAACCTTCGGTTTCCCCAAAGAGGTCACCAAAACGCAGCCAGGCTACGGACGCTAGTAGATCTACAACGGGTCCATGTAGGGCCCGGAAAAAGCGTCCGTGGAGCTCCTTACTCTGCCATACTTCCATGCGTTCATTAGTGTCAAGTATTACAGGTTTGCGCCAGTTCTCGTTAGCCAAGGAGAGCGGGGTGAGGCCTTTATCAACCTAGACCACATCTCGATGCATCCCCACGTCGGTTTCTAGGAAATATTCCCTGAGACTGCATATCTCGCGACTGTGGATAGTCTTAGCGTTTAAAAAACCTCGACCTCCACACTTTCGCGGGATATACAGCCTCATTACCGATGACCGGGGGTGATGCATTCGATATGCAGTCAGCAGCGCAACGGACCCTCCTATCCAGGGCGTCGAGTTCGGTTTGAGTCCATTTGAGTATGCCGAAAGAGTACATCAAAACCGGCATGACTCAACCGTTGAAGGCGCGCACCTTGTTTCCGCCTGATAGAAGACTATTAAATACTTTCTTCAGGCGGCCATAGAAGCGCTCCCTCAGCGATTGCTTCATGTCAGTAACATTGATACCCAACGCTTCCGACATACCCAAATACTTATAGGTTTCGGTTGCGGAGAGGGCTCGGAGGTTTATGGAATCCGAAAGTTGGGTTCCCGCGGATTCCATAATCTCCCCTCGCTTTACATGCATGACCGCACATTTGTCCACACCAAATTCCATCCTGATGGCGCTACTGAAGGTTTCAGTTACCTTCAGTAACTCCATCAGTTGAAAATTGTTGGGCGCAAAGAGTTTAAGGTCATCCATGTAAAGGAGGTGAGATATAACCTGACCACCTCTCCTCAACCGATAGCCTATACCTGAATCCTCAAGCAGTGTGCTCAGAGGATTCAAGGCTAAGCAGAACCAAAGCGGACTCAAACTATCACCCTGAAATATGCCTCGCTCGATCCTTATCGGTTCGCTGTTCCTTTGGATATTTCGACATCCTGGATAGCGAAGGACCGTCCTCCACTGCCCCATACATGAAATCAGGAAGGTGCGCAGAGTTGCATCAACTTTATACAACTCCAGCACCCTCCTGAGCCATGTATGTGGCACCGAGTCATAGGCCTTCTTATAATCTATCCAACATGTCGACAGATCCTTTCGGGAACGACGAACCTGTTGGTTAATGGCCATATCAATGAGAAGCAGCCCCTTAGTACCGCGAGACCCATTCTTACATTCATTTTGAGAGACAGACGTGATGGAGTTGGTGTCAATATGATTGTAAATTTTAGCTCTCAAAATGGATGTAAGAACTTTATAGACCGTCGGCAAACACGTGATCGGTCTATAATTTTTGGGTTCCGCGGTACTACCTGATTTGTGGAGCAGGTGGGTAATTCCTGTTGTTAGGAACTGGGGTAGCGAACCAGACTCCAAAGCAGTCTGGTACTGAGCCGCCAAGCGAGCATGCGATCCAATGAACCATTTGATTCAGAAGTTGTGCAACCCGTCTGGCACTGGAGACTTCCAATTGGGCAATGGACGGACTGCACGAGCTACGTCTTGGGGGCAGATGGTAATAGCCCCCATTTCTGGTATTGGATCGCAGGCTCGCTCGACTTCTCGAGCCCAATCCTCTTCAGGGTGACTGACAGGCACCGACCAGATACTGCGCCAAAAAGAACACATGGCGTCATTATCCGGCAGATGCGTGTCAGCCACACCTTGGATCGGTCGCTCCCAAGCCCTATAAACCCACCTTTCATCACTCTGGAAGGTGCGATTCTGAGTGTATCGGTCCACTCGCCGCTTATACCTACGAATACGGCTTGCCCATGCATACACTTTCTGCTTCAGGAAGTCTATGCGCTCTGTGACACGGGACATATAGTCCTGAGGGCTGGTATCAGTCCCTGAGAACCCCCGTCTCACAAAGCGCATCACTCTAGGGCGAGTGTTGCCCTCCCTGAAGCAGATTAGTTTGCCAATGAGTGCTCTGGCCCCACTAATACGTCACTCAATTCTGCACTGCCAGGCTGGCACAGCTGGTTTTGGTCGTGTAGCTATAGAGTCACTAGCAAATTTGACGTGAGCTACACGACATGCCGCTACAGCCGCGCAGTACAGAACCGCATGAGTATCAGTGAGGTCTTCGCAGTCATCAAAATAGATTGACAACTGCGAATCCAGAGCCGCCACCAGCGCCCTATTTTTATTATGCATGGGCAAACGAGGTAAGCGTGGTCTAAGTTCGGGTGATATGGACCGATATTCTCGAATCGCATCTTCCAAAGCACTCCTCAATTCCTCATTGCACTGGGTACTTACGTTTGTAGCCCTGTCATCACTCCCCTCATCAGTTTGACTTGTCAAGGACTGTGGTGGGACCACAGCAGTCTGCAACGGGGGTGCAATGACATGCCTACTCTGCATTTCATTTCGTAGGCGATCAAGTACAGTGTCATCCAACATATGATTACACTGGATGACCCGCACCTGATCCGATAGTCGTTGGGTTGAGACGTTGACAGCTGGCTCAAGCACCTGAAAAAGAGAGAGCATCCGAACACGGTACGCGGTCAGATTCTTTCCCCCCTCTATAGCCCCATAGTATGAGCGCATGACATTCTCATTGATGGATCTTGTCCATCTCGTGCGCTGCACACTTCCGCCGGGAGCTGGGACCCTATCAGAGGCCGGTGGGCCTCGAGGTCCTAAACCGTCCGGCGGCCGGCGTCCTCCCCGTCGACGAGCAGGTGGTGGCGTCGTGGGCGGGGAGAAGTACTCGTCGCTCGAGCTCGACGCAACTGCCACGGCCGGTGTCGTCACAGCACCCGCAGTGGGGCTGGGTACCGGCGGCGGCGAGGCGGAGCTGAGAGACGAGTCCGGAGGTGGTGGGCGTGCTCTTCGTGCTGCTCATCGGGTCAACATACTCGTAGTCTTCGCATTCCTTTTGATTTTTTCATTTCATTGTAATTTTACCGGGGGTGACATGACAGATGTCACCCCCGATTCTGCAGTTTTAACTTGGGTTTATACATTATGGTGATTTTTTATGGTTTTTATAATTCCGAAAGGTTTTACAGGTCGAGGATTTCTTTTCTATTGTAGAGTTTTTCTTAAATTGCGTTAAATATATATTTTTATTATTATTATTTTATATATGTTAACATAATCTCGGGATTCTGGGATCCCGGTCTTTTGGAAGGCGTACGAGGGGCCGAAGCCAACTCGAAGAGGCCCCTTAGAAAATTTAGGTGAAGTGAGGCACTAACCGACGATTATCCCCGTATGCACTGTGCAAGTGCACCCAAGGACAACCTCCGGTTGGTGTTGGACTATTGCAGGATATGGAAACCAAGATGTTGGACTATGTTTTTGGATGGCTAAAATGGACTGGTTACCAAGAACTATGGAAGGCCTATGGCCCCTGCCGCATCAATGTTTTATATATACATGGATTAAATGGCAGGGGGTGACTTGCACACTCAATAATGGGCCCCCGGAAACGTCGCTGGCACATAGTGACGCAGCGACAAGGGGGCAACACTTCCTGAGGTGCTTGAGAAGTGGAGAGGTATTCCACGGCTTTCAGAACAATCCCAGAGCCCGGAAGATGGTCAAGATCCCTAAGAGCACTTGCTTATTATTATTATTATTATTTATACATGTTAAACATATCTCGGGATTCTAGAATCCCGGTCCTTTGGAAGGCGTACGAGGGGCCGAAGCCAACTCGCAGAGGCCCCTTAGACAATTTTAAATGATGAGGGGCACCAACCGACGATTATCTCTGTATGCACTATGCAAGTGCACCCAAGGACAATCCCCGGTTGGAGCAGAACTATTACAGAATATGGAAACAAAGCAAATTAGGCTATGGGTTTGGATGGCTATAGTGGATTGGTAACCGCAACTATGGAAGGTCTATGGCCCCTGCCTAATCAATGTTTTGTATATACGGATAAAATGGCAGGGGGTTTTTTTTTTTTTTTTTTTTTTTTTTTTTTTTCAGGATGGGAAATCATCAAATGACTTCTCCCGCTCTGGGCGGAGCGGGAGGGCATGTCAGACTTTTACTGACTAAAACCCACCCGTGTTCCATCAGTTGCCCATGTGCCAGGGTCACGGTATCTCTTTCGAACAATCACGCGACCCCGGCAGGATCACGCGACCCCGGCAGGATGGCAGGGGGTGACTTGCACACTCAATAATGGGCCCCCGGGAAACATCGCTGGCACATAGTGACGCAGCGACAAGGGGGCAACACTTCCTGAGGTGCTTGAGAAGTGGAGAGGTATTCCACGGCTTTCAGAACAATCCCAGAGCCCGGAAGATGGTCAAGTCCCTACGAGCACTTACTGGAATACTTCCTTTCCCCGAGCACGTTTGCTCTTGCGAATCTCCACTCAAGCCAGCCAATAAGGGCAAGAATGAGGTAAGAGCTCTGAACCTCGTCAGTGTTCACTCCAATAAAGGCAAGCCAGAGATGAGGAACAAGAATTCTCCCAGGAGATTGGGTCCGTGGGGTCGCTACTGCCCAACAGCTCGCCACATGCTGCCCTGCGGGTTGTTATTATCTCCTTTATTTCAGTATATAAACATATAAATTATATTTTTAAATATTAGAATATAAAATAAAAACATTTAAAAATAGTAGCCCACCGGTATCGGGAACAGGGTCCAAGCTACCGGCGGTCAGGGCTCCAGAGAAAGGAACCTCCTGACGATGCGAGCCGTGTCCAGAAGTACCGCTTTCTGAATCAAGCCCTTGACCCAGCTGCCTAACGAGAGCCTCCTTAGATGTTGGTCGAGGCTCTTGGCTATCAACCCATTGGCTGTGACGACTATCGGCACAATGATCGCTGAATCCACATCCCACATGTCGACAACCTCGCGAGCCAAGTCAAGATACTTGATCTGTTTATCTTTCTCAGCTTTCACGAAGTTCTCGTCATGTGGGACCGTTATGTCAACAATCATTGTGCGCCGCTCTACTCGATCCACCACCACTATATCAGGCTTATTTGCGGCAATAGTCCTGTCAGTGATGATGGATCGATCCATGATCGATCATGGCAGTATAGTTTGTCTTGTCCTCCGACGTTTTCGTGGTAGCCCGCGAAATTCAATTTTTCTTGAGTTTTTTGCAGTTATTTTTTTCGTCCGCGGAAACAAATAACTTATAGATATGTATGATGATTCTTATGGTTATAATTATGTAAATACATACTTGTTATTGTCGCGAATCATATTTTGATTTCTTTTAACGAACGAACGCAAGAAAAATTGAAATTCGCGGGCAACCACGAAAACGTCGGAGGACAAGACAAACTATACTGCCATGATAGCTGATGTTGGTGTCGCCATCTATTGCTTAAAGTTGGTACTACTAGGACAACTGGTCGAATCTTAACTCTTATTTAGGTTGTCTTACCGCAGATTAATTAATAGGTACTAGTACTCTGATTAGTGATAACACTTCGAAAAGTAAGTACATACACTGCCGGCTATCGAGTTTAGTTCTCATTTTCAGTTACATAAGATAATGAACTAAACGCGAAATACAAGTGGGCTCTGTCTTGCAGCGCTGGTGGTCAATTATTATTTTGAATTAACACATACTTACTCTTTTCACTGCAGGAAAACCTTTTATTCCCACGGGGAAATCAAATACAAAGCAGGCGTGGATGCTACCGGCCAATTAATCGATTAAAAAGAAATCCTTTATGTATGTAAAATTATGGTCACCTCATAATATTAATGGATGTTTGTATGGAAACATTTAAATGGTTAATATCTTTGAAACTACGCAAAGTTTCTCCGTCACAATTTCAGGTTATCATTATCGTCCCCGTCACAACATTTTGAACACATTTCGAAGGTCGTAGATCATCAGGCAGTGGAGATACATGTGTCCAGCCATCTTGAACTCAGGTTGGCTGGACATTAAGTTTTTATTGATTTCTCGTAAACCCTTACATGTGACGCCATAAATCAAATGTTATTACTGTCACACATTGCGTCACCAAGTATTAGTAAAGGAACCATATTCGAAAACACCCCCGTTATTGAGATTCGGAAGTGCCAGCCATAAGTTTTATACGTAAATTCAAGATGGCTGGACACAGATTTTTGCATTTTTCTACTAAACCACTGTACTTATCACAAAACTTTTAGCTCGGTGCCCGTCACAAATTTATGTGACGCCCGTTGATATGCAAAAAGTCGTCAAAATCACTTCCGTTACCGAGACTGAGAGACCAGCGAAAAGTGGTTTTTCAAGATGGCTGGACACGTTTTCGATCGATTATCTAAGATTCTGTAGCGTCACAAATTCTGAAATAAGGGTGTTTAGCCGTCACATAAAGTGACCTATTGACCTAGTTAAATGCAAGCTATTTTGAAGATTTGTCCAGCCAACCTGAGTCACATTCCGAACACGGTACGCGGTCAGATTGTTTCCCCCCTCTGTAGCCCCATAGTACGAGCGCATGACATTCTCATTGATGGATCTTGTCCATCTCATGCGCTGGCCAACACAAGACAGAAATGTGTGGAAAAGGGAGAGTGAGGCCCTGCAGTGGGATATTATAGGCTAGTTAAATTAGATAGATAGAATTGTTGCTTATGAAATGTCTCTTGTTATTTGAGCAAGACTGCCAGAACATGGCTTTTCTTCAGTTCTGTGCCTTGGAACTGGCGTCAAAGAATGTGAGGGGCCTAAAACCTACTGAGCCTCCTCCTGTTTGAGCTTTCCCTAAAAATCCTTTATCACGTTTACTTCGCATGAAGAATATACCTAATAGGGAATTATTCTCATCGCAGATGTAAACAAGCCTTGTAGGTCTTCCTCCGTCTATTTCCCGTCGGCGCGTAGCGTTTCAAAATTATTTAATTCTCCTGTACTATTCCGAAATCCCGTAAATATTGTTGAAAACAATATCTACTAAGGCACAAATAGATATTAGGGCCAAAATAACCTTGAAGCACACAATAATCCTATTGAACCGATCAGCTGTTTCAAATAAAATCCGCCATCTTACCTCTTAGCATCCTATTAACAAGCTACCGGCAAAGAACTCAGACGTACATAGAAGCACAGTTCTTATGGCCGGTTTGAAGACAAACTTAAGGCGACCCAAACAGCCGCTTGGATTCTGCCGTCAGCGCCACTAAGCGAGAACTAACCGTGGGGACATGTCCCCAGTAGAATCGGCACAAATAATCCTGAAGAACTGTGCTTCTATGTACGTCTGAGTTCTTTGCTACCGGGTGGTGTTTAATTTTGACAGCTTTTAATCAAATAGTTAGCGACTACTTAGCGCTAAATAGCTTTTATGAATAAGAATTTCACTAATCAGTTGCTTAGTAATTGATTAAAATTTAAGACACGTTAATGAATAAGACTGTGAGGATATCAGGATACTCGGGCGAAATACGAGGATGCTGGCAGTTATCCGAACAAGGCGAGGGAATACTAAATAGGTACATACTAAAAACTCTTTTTAAATGTTTTCTTTGTTTCTCGTTTTTTATTTTATGATTGGGTACTAAACGATTAACGAAGATAAATAAGCAAAATCCGGCGATGCGTACGTTATGTTTGCATTCGCAACGAAATGTTTCCACTTTTTAGTACTGTGTTGTTTCTTATTATTTAAGATATTTTAGTACCTATTTGTACTTATTTTTACTAATTATTTGCTGCACCGTTCGACGTCTCACGTCAGTGCCGGCGCCGGCTGTCGCTACAAACTGTAAAAGGCTCTGTCTCGTAGGGTCGTAGCATTATGCTGAGCGAAGGGGCCGTTTTGCGTAGATGTTACGCATGTTTTCCACCCAACTTTTTATATATTTTTGTGTTCAGTCTTTCTTTGCGTCATATTTTCCGCAAATAAACGTATTTTCTTTCTTTTCTTCTTTCTAACACGACCGGAAAACGACTATTCTTAATGAATTTCCGTTAATTTTATTCATCATGAAACGCACTTTCTGTAGAAGTAACTTTGATAGTTGTAGGTAAGTTATATACAATTTGAGAAAAATGAATGAGAGTACAGTAAGACTGTTCAAAATGATCTAAAACAAATTAAAGCTCAATTGGATAAAGGTCTTTTCAGAATGACAGTTGTCGTACCTATACTGTCTTTATTCTGAAACATGTCATATGTGATTGAATTAATATTTAATTATCATACATAGTTGTGTAGATCATTTTGAACAGTTTGTTGGTCCCGATATTATTGACGCTGACTGTACCACAGGTAGGAGGTAGCTCGGTTTATTTGCTGTCCAGTGAATTATTCCAGACCAACTAAAGTAAATTCTGGGTTTTCACATGCGTGCAATGTTCCTCGTCGGCGTGAGGTGACTGCACGCGCATAGCGATGATTCATCAGCACTGCACTGTAGTTGTTCATAAGTCTCCATGGCTACGTTCGACGGTTGTCACCCAGCACTGACCGTTGGTTGGCGTCGTCGTCGGTCGGTCGGTCGAGCACTAAATCCAGCCGTGCGCGCTGCTCGCTAAACTGAAAGGGAAACCACCCGGCGGCACGCACGCACGGCGCGCACGCTCGTGGTGCAGTGCGCCGCGGCCAGCCGGTGCGCGTGCCTGCGCCTCGCCACCGCAACAGGCAGCACTCGACACAGCGCACGCGCGCGATGTGATTAGCGTCTCGTTTTCAAAAGACGAATTGATCTAATGAGTGTTTCAAGTTAAGCGATGAATTAGAATATATTTAATAAAAAGATCAAACACCGGTCAGTGTGTCATATTAGGGGCGGACCACTTTTAAGTTTTTTTTTTTAATGTGGTACAACAAAAACAAACATTCTCGTTATTATGAGGGGATATGTTACGGTGTGTTTATTCGACAAATAGGTGCGCAGGCGCGAGTGTTGTGCGGGTGTGCTTCCAAACGCGCGCGCAGTTCTGGGAAACAATCTGCGCGGCGCTGCACTGATAGCGACGCACTATCGGCTGGTAGGATGTCACGAGCGAGCCCGGCCGCCTGCCGTCTGCTGTCTGCCGTCTGCCTGTCCGCCTGTCCGCCTGCCCCACGCCCATCCAATGCAAACGCTTCTTATGGAACATGGATTGGATCAGCGCCGTTCATGCTTTACAACATATAGGCAAGAGAATTAGGTAAGTTATTATTTTGTCAATTTGTTATTTTATGCCAAAGGAAATTCCAGATAATAATATTTTAATTGATAAAAAATACTAATCATAATCATTTATTTGCAATTAGTATTGGTACATGTTGGTCAGTAATAAGTTCCTAATACAAAGTCAGACCATTTGACATGCAAAACATAACAATGTATTTAATGCTTACATATAATATTTCAAATAATCCAATGGCATGCTTTAAATGTTTCTAAGTATTATTAATTAATACATTACAATACATTCATTATTAATATTACCCTTATACACATTTAAAATACATTATTAACATTATATTATAAATTAATTTACAGAATAAAATCGTTTTTCCATTAGCCAAGATTTTAAGTTTATAAAAAAATATATATTAGGTAGGTAACTCTTTAAAGTTCTTTGGTATTTTGTTATAGATAAGTTCACACATATGATAACAGTTATTTTCATACAGAGAAGTCCTTGGGGCCCTGGGCAGAACTATTCTATCTGGATCTTTTACTTTCCGAGGGCATCGGTCTTGAGTCTTTTCAAATAGGTCAAAGTGCCGTCTGACAAATTTTGCACATTCTAAAATATACATACTGGGTAATGTCAGGATGTTTAATTTTAGAAACAATGGTTTACAAGATTCCTATGGTGGACACAAATGGCTCGAAAGCATTCTTTTTGTACTCTGAAAGCTTTATCTACGCCTGTTGAGTTAGCCCATAGTATAAGGCCGTATTGTAGATTCATTGCAACGCAGCAATGCAATGCAGCCGTGATACATAGGCTGCACTAAAAGTATCGGGAATGGAATATTTCCACTGTTCCTGTCATATTAAAATCTTTTTAACTGAAAACTCCTTGGTTTTAAAAATCGAATACCATTTATTTATTTAAAAAAAGATTCTCGGTCTTGTCACAAGGTTTTGTCAAACTTGTTTAGTCGTTGAGAAAATGGAATTGACTCGAGAAAATTCAAGAGCGATGATTTATTATGACTTTCGAAGTGGTTTTTACACAAAAACAGTGTGTTGACCGGATGATTTCTGCATTTGGTGATGAAGCCCCATCCAAAACCACAATTTATCGCTGGTTTGCTGAATTTCAACGCGGACGTGTCAAGCTCAGTGATGATCCCCGTCAAGGTCGTCCAAAAACTGCAGTCACCCAAGAAAACGTTGATGCTGTGCGTAAGCTGATTGAGGCAGATCGACATGTTACATACCGCGAAATTCAGGCAATTTTAGATATTGGCATGAGTCAAATTCAAATAATCTTGCATGAACAATTAGGTGCAAAAAAGTTGTTTTCCCGATGGATACCGCATTCGCTCTGTGAAGAGCAAAAAGCGGCTCGCGTTACTTGGCGCGTCAGAACTCTCGAAAGATTCCACGCATGGTCCTCAAATGCTGTATACAACTTCGTATCAGTTGACGAATCCTGGATATACACGTACGAACCCGAAACAAAAAACCAGTCACGAGTTTGGGTGTTCGAAAATGAGTTAAAGCCAACAAAAATTGTTCGTTCACGGAGTGTTAAAAAAAAAATGGTGGCCACGTTTGTCTCCAAAACCGGCCATGTTGCAACTATTCCTCTTGAGGGACAAAGAACGGTTAATGCAGAATGGTATGCTAGCATTTGTTTGCCACAGGTCATTTCTGAACTCCGTAAAGAGAACCGCAACCGCCGCATCATCCTCCATCACGACAATGCGAGTTCTCACACCGCGCACAGAACAAAAGAGTTTTTAGAGCAAGAAAACATATAATTATTAGACCATCCGCCGTACAGCCCAGACCTAAGCCATAATGATTTCTATACTTTCCCTAAAATAAAGAATAAATTGCGTGGTCAGAGATTTTCATCACCTGAAGAAGCTGTGGACGCCTACAAAACGGCCATTTTGGAGACCCCAACTTCCGAATGGAATGGTTGCTTCAATGATTGGTTCCATCGTATGGAAAAATTGTCAAATTTCGCGGAGAATACTTCGAAAAGCAATGAATACATTTTTAAATAGTAATTTTGTGTCACTTCCTTGATTCCCGAAATTTTCACTCGTATGCAGTCAACATCGTACTCTACGACGAGGTCTTTCGCAGTGTGTAGAGAACATAAACGAATTTGTTTAATTTGTTGCATACTTTTTCTGACTCATTCGTCAACTCGCGCGCAATTAAGTCGCTCGCTCGAGCGAGTTGGCACATTCCGATTTTGTCTTTTTTTGTTGTGTTAAAATTCATGGTCTTCCTTTTATTTTTGACACTATGTTATTTAGCAAAAAATTATCGTTATGATGAAGCCTTTCGATCGGTATGATAAAACTACAGGGTGATTATTTTTCTCGTGTTCGGTTTGATTCCCGGTTCAACCATGCAATTATTTAAATATCTATGAATGCAGTTCAAATTGTTTTTTAAATTGAAATAATGTCTTCTTTCAGTAAAATGTTCCATCTCATTGTTGTTGTTCATGTTCGTCTTCCATGTTCTCCATGTGGCATATCCGTGGGACGCCCTGTATACAATTACAACAAAGGGGGACCCAAACGCTCCCTTGTGGTACACCCGAGTTGTTGAATCTTGAAAGCGACCTAACTCCCTCCAGTTCTTTATTCTCAGTCATACATGGAATTTCAACACATTGCTTTCTACCCAGTAGGTTTCAATCCAACTAAGGGCCGGACGTCGAATACCATATCGTTCTAACTTTGAAAGTAACAATCTATGTGTTCGTTGCCAGGCTAGACCCCCTACAATAGCATTTCAGTAGCGCAGGAGACAAGAAGTGGCTAGCGAAACTGGTCCGCCGTACGCGGAGCAGAACAATCAAATCAAACTATTACAATACAACAAAGAACTTACCTGTGGTAGACGAACACCTGCTCTGGTGCCTACCTGGAGTTATGTATGTAAGTGAGTATATATGTATTGTGTTGTGACGTTATGAGTATTCTCCAGGTTACAAGCCGCAACAATGAGGCTGGAGGCAATCACAGCATTCGGTTTCCAATAGCGTCACTTTGCTTAACCTTCAAACTATTTCAACAAGATATATCCAAAACTCAACCCGTGTTATTTCACCAAATTGGGGTTAGTTACAATCAAAGCAATTGGATCACGACTAATTGTCACAAACGGATCGATTTATAAGGATTAATTTACAAAAGGTCGCGCAACTCAAACGGTGACGTGCTCCCTTTTTCAAGCCCCAAATTCAAGAGAAGTCTCAAGTGTCAAATCAAACTGACAAGTCAGATGTCATTCTGTTACACGTTTAGAAACGTAGGCGCATAAAATAACTAATTTATACGGTCCGGAACACTATGAGACACGAAGTCAAAAGCTTTCGACATATCGAAGAAGATAACAGATACCCGGTTACCTATGTCTACTTCATCAATTATATTTTATACAAGATTGAAGCATGCAAGAGTTGTTGATTTCCTTTTTTGAAACCCATATTGTTCTTTCTTAAGAATCTGATGTTTCCCAATAAATTGTAAAAGACGGTGTTGCATAGCTTTTTCATTTGGTCTGTAATTATCTGCTTTCGAGCTATCGCCTTTCTTATGAAGAGGCTTAACAATCACAAACTTTAACAACTCTGGAAAAGCAGCATTCTGAGAAAGACAAAACCAATTGTGTCAACACAGGAGATATTTCCAGTGAGCAAGCCTTCAAAATGTTTGTGCAAATTAGATCATATCCGACCGCTCCTGTGTTGTTTAGTGATAGTATAAATTTTTGTATGTCATTGTAACCATATGGCCGAAGGAACAGACTATCGCACGTGTTAGACTTAGTTCACATTAGGTCGGCCCGACAGTTTTACCGTTTACCGGCTGTCGGGTGTTGCTGTTCACACTAGAAACTGCCGATCCGACCTAATGTGGCGCTATACTTGCTAGTAGGTACGCCAATATTATGCCTGACCCGCGATAGAAATCGTGGCTGAACGTCCAGTAAAAGTGTCGAATCCGTTAGTTTTATCGGGTCGCCCTAATGTGAACGGCGCTATTGAAATACATATGCCAATATGAATCCGACACGTTTACTGGCCCGATAAAACTGTCGGGCCGACCTAATGTGAACGAGCTCTTAGTTGTGCATGTATCCCTTTTTGTTATTTATGTAGATTCTTTTATATTTTTTGGTGTTTTGTTTTGATTTGATTGGGATTCAAGTTGACCAGTCTCAACTAAGCTATGGTAGGTAGATACTTGTGCTAGGACCAGGCCCGGATCTAGATTTTTCTGAGGCGGGGCAAAAACTGCTATTTGCCGCCGCTTGCCTCGTCAATCCCTTTCCAAGAAACATTTTTTTAGGAACACATGGACATAATGAGACATTTACTTTAATGACGATAGGACAGGATCGGTTGCATTGAAATACTCACATTATAAATGAGGAACTCTTCGAAGCTTTTGTTTTCCAAAAAATCGATGTCAAAATGAATCTGATGTGTGGTCCGATTTTGGAGTGGCTTATTGCCAATTAATAACACCCGCTCGTATTGATCGATCAGGTTAAGCTACACTTGCCGCAGTTTGTCCGTGGATGGATGGCCATTTTTACAAACCAAGATCCCTTCGTATTCGTGGATGTTTGACAGTCGTAATAGGTCATCAGAAGCCCGAAAGTCTGCATCTAATTCCATCATGGGGTACCGTATTACCCAGTTACTGATTAATGGAAGTCAGACAGGCAGTTGCTCCATGTAAAATACTGATATTCAGCTTCATCCAATTCAAAGTCAAGTCAAAGCATTTGTTTCAAATAAGCATGAGGACAGTTACGGCATGTCTTCGCTACCTTGTTGGTCGGTCATGATGCAACGTGGAGTCCGACTTGAAATAATACACAGGCACTGTTCGGTACACTAAACTTTACTGTTTAGAACACTTTACAATTAAAAATAACAAAAGGTTGAAGAACTATCTTCGGATTAAAATTAAATAAAATGGAATGTAGTGAGGTTAGCCAAGTTAAGTTCGTAGTCACGATTACAATTTGAATGTGTCAACTGCACAAGTCAACCGCCTTTTTATTCACATCAAACATGACCAACGATAACTTTAATCGACTAAACACACTCAAGCATTGCCATACTAAAAATCAAATCAAATTAAACTAAATTAAAATTAAAAAACGCTTGATATTCCATTATGGGATCTGCGACACGGCCATTTCTGACCTTCACACGACCTCGTGGGGTGAGGTATCTGAACAGAAAAATAATCCAGAAAAGGAAATAGTTCACTCGGCTATCCTGACCCACGTCAGGGACATCATCACAAAAATAATTGGGTCTAATTAAACCGTTTAGTTTTACGTTTAATGCTTAATTGATTGTGAACCAAAAACAAACTAAAATGAAAGAATAGGTCACCTAATAGAAATAGGCACAAAATTAAGAAAGTATTATGACTCTACCAAACAAATCCACAGCACTTAACCAGCACCATGCATTACTACTTACCCAGTAGTGTAAACCACTTAAGTACTTAACCAGTACTTAACATTGTAGCGCTTAAGCAGCGTTACAAATCCTATCACTTAACCAGTCATAATAATAACGCTTAACCAGCGATATTAACCCACTAACGCTTAACCAGCGAAATCACACATCATAACACACTTAACCAGCGATTCAAAAGCTAACGCTTAACCAGCGGAAGCCAACATAATCCGCTTAGCCAGCGATTACACTACTAACGCTTAACCAGCGAAAGTCAACATAACTCGCTTAACCAGCGATTACAATACTAACGCTTAACCAGCGATAGCCAACATAATCCGCTTAACCAGCGATTACACTACTAACGCTTAACCAGCGAAAATCAACATAACTCGCTTAACCAGCGATTACAAAACTAACGCTTAACCAGCGATAGTCAACATAATCCGCTTAACCAGCGATTACACTACTAACGCTTAACCAGCGAAAGTCAACATAACTCGCTTAAACAGCGATTACAAAACTAACTCTTAACCAGCGATAGTCAACATAATCCGCTTAACCAGCGATTACACTACTAACGCTTAACCAGCGAAAGTCAACATAACTCGCTTAACCAGCGATTACAAAACTAACTCTTAACCAGCGATAGTCAACATAATCCGCTTAACCAGCGATTACACTACTAACGCTTAACCAGCGAAAGTCAACATAACTCGCTTAACCAGCGATTACAAAACTAACTCTTAACCAGCGATAGTCAATATAACTCGCTTAACCAGCGATAACACCACTACCGCTTAGCCAGCGATAGGTTATTGGGAAAGAGTAATGACAGAAATAAAAGATTTACAATTTCAAAAATCAACCAGGTTCATTCATTCAGTCTCTACATCATCATTAATTTCCATTGGAACATTAGAATCAGGCATTTTCCTAAGACGATCGTGAGCATATTTATAATGGCGATTACTTGTTAACGATTTTAAGTTGTATCTGTCGCCGTCTAACACTTCAACGACCTTAAATGGACTTTTATACTTAGGGTCCAGTTTTGTCTGATTTCTCTCTTCATTTTTCAAGAGAACAAAATCACCTAAGACAAATCGATCAAACTTAGCTTTATTTGAATCAAATCTTGCTTTCTCATAATGTGCACTCTTATCCATGTTAACGATAGCATCAGACCTTACTTCGTCGATACTTATTTTGGGCTCAATATTAAATCTAAAGGACGTGCGACTTTGCATAGGCAGAAGAAGAAGAAGAATAGAAGAAAGAAGAAGAGGGATAGAAGTTCTAGAGGGCTGTGTTTGGTTACTCTATTCATAGTATAATTAAGAGCTAACTGCACATCCGCCTGCCAAGAACGATCCTTGCTAGTCTCTACTGCCGTGAGCATATTTTTTAGAGTGCTCATGACCCTCTCTACCTGACCATTCGCGCGAGAACTACCAGTAGCAATTAAATGCAAACTAATATTACGAGAGGAACAAAACTCGCGGAAGTCGGTACTTGCAAAACAACGTCCCTGATCTGCAATTACTCGCGTCGGCGCTCCGAACAAAGTCACACAATTTTTTAAAGCACGAATAGCATTAGCACTATTTTTGTTCAGGGTGTGATGTAGCAGCACATATTTTGTGAATGTGTATTGGCAAAAATGATAAGAAAGAGTACGTCTTTGTTCTCCAATGAGAACAAAGACGTACTCTTTCTTATCATTTTTGCCACTTAACTTGCCTGTAGCATCAATATGAAGAGTATGCCAAGGTATCGCGATTTTAGGAATGGGATGTAATTCCGCTGAAACTTTGCCTGTGTGCGATTTGGAAATTTTGCAAACAACACAACTCTCAACAAATTTCCTAACAAATTTAGCCATTTGCTCAAACCAATACAAATCGTAAATTTTTTCAAGGGTTTTCTCCCATCCTATGTGCATAAGGGACTCATGAGTGGTGCTAACGATAGACCATCTCAAAGCTCTAGGAACTATGGGTAGACATAGACTCCTATTTTTGCGCTAACGATGCAAAACACCAGACCTCATCTCGTACGTTTTTGCGATATCATTGCCAAGATTCCCATCTTTAAGTTTAGCCATAAGCTCAGAAATCTCAATATCACGTTGTTGCTCAGCCAGCAACCAATTGGCAGAGAGATTTGTTATATTGACATGCTTCTGCTCTACCTTTGCGAATGAGGTCTTGTCAGGTACGGGATTTCGAGAGAAAAAGTCGGCATGTTGCATCCGTTCGCCTTCAACACGAATAATGTTGAAGTCAAACGACTGCAAAAATGCCCACCACCTATGAACCCTAGGTGTGAGATCCAGCTTTATAGGAGTGGATTCAAGAGCGTGACAATCGGTCATGACTGTAAAATGATTACCGTACAAGTAGTGCCTAAAATCCCTAACCGCATTCACAACTGCGAGAGTCTCCAACACATATGAGTGGTATTTAAACTCCACAGCTGTGGTGCGTCTGCTATAGTAGGCGACCACACAACGTTTAGAATCCTTTTTCTGGATCAAAATTGCACCATACCCTAACGAACTTGCATCTGTGTGCAATTCAATGGGAAAGTTTGGGTCAAATATAGTCAGAACTGGGTGGTTGGTTAAGGCAGAGATAATTGTTTGCCTAACAGTCTCGTGAGAAAGTTCCCATTTGAGGTTACCTTTAGAGACACTAGTCAGTGCATAAAGAGGTGCCATGATCTGCGAGAACTTTAGGATGAATTGACGAAAGTACGACGCAAGACCAATAAAATGTCGTAACTGAGTTACAGTCTTTGGGGGAGGGAGAGCAACGAGAGCTTCTATTTTTTTAGGGTTAGGTCTAATTTCACCACAGCTAACCTCGAAACCTAGGTACTCAACCTTTTGTTTGAGGAACGATTTTTTTTTAGTTAAATTTAAATCCAGCTTTTGTTAAAACATCCAAAACTAGTTGCAACCTATGTAGCTTGGTCGACATTTGAGGCTACGACCATTAAATCGTCCATATAGACCACGACAAACGTATTTGCAGACAGAGCTAGGTGTTCCAATAATAAAGCTGTTTAAAAATTGACTTAAAATTAAAATTAGTCTTGCTTTGATATCCGGAGAAACGTCGGTATCAATGCCATTAAATTTAACTGTATCTGACTCTACATTTAAAATGGTACGTAATTCGAACTTGACTCTACATTCGACTCTGCATTCGACTCTACATTCGACTCTACATTCGACTCTATATTTACGGTATTCTTAAATTTTTCGAAAAAGTTAAAGTTCTAGACGTCATGTTAATTACCAAGTCATTAATCAAAATTTCACGTCCAATCACTACGTCATGTTGAAGATATACATCAGGTAAAACATGAAAAACAATATCCAAACTAATGTAACCAATATCAACATTAACCTCTAAGTCCCTGAGATACCACATTTGGTATCGACACAATGGTTTTTTAATTGTGTCTGTAATTACGGTAATTGACTGGTTAACTAAAATGTTCAGGTTACTATTCACGGAAGTTTGACCTATACCCGTCATAGTAACGACACTATAATTACGCTCACCATTAAATTTACACAAAATAGAATCTCTCATTAATGAACACTGCTCCAGAATCATAACAAAAACTAAAAGACTCACCAGAGTGACGGAGAATACCAGTAGGCGCGTTAACCACGCATAAGTCCACACGGCGTTGTTCAGGAGCTCCACCAGCGCCACCGCTGCCGGAACCCTGGGCTGCTGCTGGACAACGGTTCGCGTAGTGGCCTCGGCTCTTGCACCGGAAGCAGGTGACGGAGCTGGTGTCCTTGGGTTTCGCCGGAACAGACGATGTACTCCCATGAGAAGATGAGGAGTGAGGTCTTCTGTCAGTCTTGCTGTCTCTTCTCTGGTAACACGTGGAAGCCTTGTGGCCTGCTTTACCACATACGTAACATTTGGTTGCACTAGTCGTAGGGTTAGGCTTGGAATGCTTGCTATCCACACTTGGAGCACTCTGGTTAAACGGGTTTTTGCGTTTCAGGAACAACATCGCACAGAGTTCTTGTTGTAGCTTGGATCTTGTGTTGATGTCGGTAGTGAATGCCAGCCGCTGAACACGATGATCAAGGTGTGACATGTGTGCTAGCACGGTAGATATCGCTATTTGTTCCACAGTCTGGTTCGGGTCGGGAAGCACGTGGGCACCCCACTTCTGATGAGGACAGTTACGGCATGTCTTCGCTACCTTGTTGGTCGGTCATGATGCAACGTGGAGTCCGACTTGAAATAATACACAGGCACTGTTCGGTACACTAAACTTTACTGTTTAGAACACTTTACAATTAAAAATAACAAAAGGTTGAAGAACTATCTTCGGATTAAAATTAAATAAAATGGAATGTAGTGAGGTTAGCCAAGTTAAGTTCGTAGTCACGATTACAATTTGAATGTGTCAACCAGGGGGGTGACACTACGTACATTTTGACAGCAAAGTAAAGAAAGAGTTGCCATCTAGATGTTGGCCCAAATACTATTAAATTACATCCAATTTTCAACAAGTGGCGCTATAACTTGATCGAAATGTTTTATTTAAAATAAGATTATTGATGTAATATTAATTGGAGATAAGTATGAGAAAAATATCAAACTCATCTTACAAATTGAAATAGACACATAAACGAAATACAATTTGGTAAAGCACAAATATCAACTTTATTTAAAAAGACCTGGTGCCAGATTTTACCTATGATGTATTAGGTGACAGTTCTTGAACTGAAAATAAACAATCACAATATGGCGATCCGCTGCATTCTGCGTACGTGCATTTTGTAGTTCCCGATCTGTATTGTTGTATTTCGTTGTAATTACCACAATTCCATCGGGACTATTTTGTTTCGTCCTATTTCTGTAACGATAGCATCAGACCTTACTTCGTCGATACTTATTTTGGGCTCAATATTAAATCTAAAGGACGTGCGACTTTGCATAGGCAGAAGAAGAATAGAAGAAAGAAGAAGAGGGATAGAAGTTCTAGAGGGCTGTGTTTGGTTATTTGCAGAGATAGGACGAAACGTTCTATTAGAACATGATAACATACATATAACTATAGCTATGTAGGTATGTGATTAGTTTGGGGCCAAGTTACAGATGGCGTGTTGTCAAATAAATTTGCAATTTTATCACGCAAGAGGGCTCTCTTTTCCCTGTATATTATTTTACTCTTTGGTGTCAACTGCACAAGTCAACCGCCTTTTTATTCACATCAAAAATGACCAACGATAACTTTAATCGACTAAACACACTCAAGCATTGCCATACTAAAAATCAAATCAAATTAAACTAAATTAAAATTAAAAAACGCTTGACATTCCATTATGGGATCTGCGACAAGCATATAAAAGGCACTTTTGAACGCCAACGCGCAATAACTTCGATTAGACTGGAAACCGAATCCAACATAGTTGGGAAAGGGCTTGACAGATGATGATGATAATGTGCGGTCCACTTTTCATTTGCTACCGCGATACACGACTTAGATATAAACATTAACACCAAAGACAATCTACAATGCACGAGCAATCGAAGCCAGCACGAAAATGTTACCACTCTGGCCACAAATAATGTATAATTTCCTGGGGCGGTGCGTATAAAACAATAATTTTGAAAATAAGCTAAAACCTATATCAGCTTAAAGTTTGTGCTTTCGTTAAATTCTTTCATCCCACTACCGTTTGGCTACTTAGATAGCCAAACTAAAGTTAGTTAGCTACAATAGCATGTTTTTAGTTTTTTAACTATTTTTTTTTTGGCCAGGTTTATGGCATAAAATGAAACTACTGTATTATCATCGGTCCTTGATAAGTGAGCAAAACAAATTTATTGATGCCTTGAAATGGGTGAAATTAGAGTTCCAAGATTTCGATTCCATCATAGATAGATAGATACAGGCAAAGCTTATAAAAACGAGTTAAAAAGGAAAGCTAGAAATGTAAGGAAAAAGATGGGAGAAGTTAATGTTGCTTAATAGAGCAATGAGATAGGCTGCTGAATTAAATGAAAATTGAAGGTTCCAACAGAGGTCTCGGGAAGGCGCAGTGCGCGGGCGGCGGCGCGAATAAAACTCCTCTACACGAATTATTACACAATTAGCGAGCGTGCGCGTGTGCCGCTCCACCCCGCTAATTGTCCGCGTTAACACCGCACCCCGCACGCTGCCCTGGAGCCTTGCCCTGCAGTCGGATCTTGCTCGCATCTCTTGTAGTTCTTAAATTAGCACTAATTGATTCACTCTCGATTATGTGTCAAGTTGCATTAACATTTTATCAGACTGACACGTCCCGAGGTAACGTGTGTCGCGGTGCGGTGGTCGAGCACCCATGCAGTGTCTTCGCAGCGCTGTCTAGAGCGCCGTGTAATAGACACGCGCGTGAGCCAGGCTCTTGCCACATCGCTGCACCTCACACATGAGATTTATCCCGGCAAAGTAGCGACTTCGAGCTAGAAATAATTATGATGATTTAAACATAAATATATCTAAGTAACTTACGTTAACTACTCGTATTTGAAATCTTGTCATATAAATAACAAGGTTCTCTATTGTGTGACCTAACTTTTTTATCCATAATCTAAAGAGCCATATTTTTTTTTGTCCTAATCATCATTTGTCCGAATGATAACTTGCCCGAACTAAATGTCACATAATATCACATGACATACAATTGAAATCCCTAAATATAATATGCCCTAAATCCGTTTGTCATAAATATTACTATCAATAACATACAAAAGACTTAAAACTGTTTTCCATAAAAGTTATAAGTTCTAAATTCAAATGATTTTATGTTTATTTATCCTATAAATTATATTTGTAAAACAAAGTATTACGGAGTTCATTAAGAATTTTATTATTTTATCAAATTCAACTGATACAATACATAAATAGTAAAGATACAAAAGCATTATGGTATTTATCAAGGCCTGGTATGGCGCTGCATGTATTATCACTCAATAAATACAATATCACTCAATAAAACAGATGATTGTGAACAAGTGACTTTATTTCCCTCTAAGAAACATACAAACAAACATACACCATGCATGCAGCATGCATGCACGCAAGCAACATGCAATCGAGCATGCAAGCAAGCATGCAGCATGCAAGCGAGCATGCATGCAAGCAGGCAAGCAGCATGCAATCGAGCATGCAAGCAAGCATGCAGTATGCAAGCGAGCATGCATCATGCAGCAGGCATGATTTCTGTCACGGCTCCGGCACTGCGGGGCTTAGGTGGTCCCACGCGAGCTTATCGTCGCAGACGGTTTAACGATCACCACCGCAGCTTCGTCTTGCTGGCCGGCAGCAGCGGCGGCGAGCGTTACAACCACCTGCTCCTCAGCTCGCGGGCCGCCTTGCCCCTCCGCGCCTACGCGATTTTAAATTACACTCTAGGGGTAGGGCAGACAAGACTACGTGGAGTCGGATTTACAGCGATTTGTTTCTGTCACTAAAACCTAACTTGTAGCATTTTTTTACTACTAACGATTTTATTATAAATGAACAGTCGACATAATACAATTTATATAATACAATATTTAGGACATATGACATTATAACATGCAAAATTAGGAGATTTAATGATTATAGTTTTGATATTTTGACAGAATAGTTTTAGAAGCAAAGATAATTATGTAAAACAAAATTTTGACTTTTTAGGGTTCCGTTGCCAAATGGCAAAAAACGGAACCCTTATAGATTCGTCATGTCTGTCTGTCTGTCTGTCTGTCTGTCCGTCCGTATGTCACAGCCATTTTATTCCGAAACTATAAGAGCTATGCTGTTGAAACTTGGTAAGTAGGTGTATTCTGTGAACCGCATTAAGATTTTCACACTAAAATAGAAAAAAAAACAATAAATTTTGGGGTTCCCAATGCATAGAACTGAAACTCAAAAATGTTTTTTTTCGGCTTATTGGACGATTCGCACGAATTTAACTCGCACAAAACGTGCGAATCGACTCCTTTAAAACATATTATTTTTTCTGTAGTCGATTCGCACGAATTTCATTTATTGGCGTGCGAATCGACACCCTCACAAATATGTAGTAGGCTATTCGCACACATATTGTTTTTTATGAAATGCAGTTAAGATAAAGTACACTTGAGCACAGAAGTAGTAAGGTCAAATATGTTTTACTCGTAATAGATAGAAAATAAAAACACAATCTATAATCAACAATATCTGTATTAAAATTAAAACTAAGTACTAAACATCTTCTAAGCTCGTGGTTTGAGGATTAAAAATGAGCAAATATCGATCACAGAATAATAAATGTCACTAACAAACTACTACTCCACTAACCACGTAATAAAAAATAAAAGTACTAAAAATTTACTTTTTTTTTTTACTTTACCCAAACATTTACTTTTTTAATAAGGTAGGTATATATATAAATAACAACTTTTTCTTATATTTATTATTGACGAACATTTGGTACAACAAAAACATGTCTTAATGTTTTTTAGAAGTGTACCTAAAATACACAGTTCTCATCATTATAACAATAAAACTTTTAATCATAAAACTAGAACTAGGGCTATAATCACAATTTGAATCACAGATTTTTCTTTAAAATAACGTATAAAAGTGACTAAACTTTTATATACAACTAACAAATCAACAATAATAAATCAAGTCACAACAATAATAAAATGCTTACTTCTAATTTATATATAACAGGTTAAAAAATAAACTTACGAGAATTATAAAAATAGATATTTGGCTTTAATCACAATCAAAATCACAGTCGTTACCTTTTAGGAATAAAATAATCATCAGTTATATATGTATTATGTATACAATATTACCGCCAACTAATTTCGTAATTTTTCAATACAAAGTTGTATATTAATTTCGCCACGATTCAATTGGCTTACGATGTCTTCGATTCTTTTTTGAAGTTTTATTCTCTCAGGACTTTTAACTGAAATATACTGATTTTTATTATAAAGAGTTAAATAATAATTGGAATCTTTACGTAAAGTATCCAAAAACATTGCAATGTTTGGTTTAGGTTTTACCAATCTGTTAAAACGCGAGTTCCATGATTCGATGGCATTATTTGTTTTATGACACACATCAAAAAATGACCATGTGTTTGAGAAATAAGCATTTTCATCTAACCAAGTACGAACAAAATAATCATTAAATTGAGTAATTTTCTTTTCAGGCTCATTTTCTGATTCAATATATAACCAGCCATCTGATCTATATTCTCGAGGTACATATGCTAGAGCCATGCAACGTTTAACATGCATTTTATCAATTAATGATTTATCCATACCTAACTTCTTTGCATTTCTCCATAAAGACTTTTGGAAATGAAATAAACAACCTTGAATACGTGCGTCAGGAAATATTTTTTTAATAGCAGCCATCGCACTTTTTTCAAAATCTGTGGTGAATATACGTGGAGAAAATTGAGGAATTCGACTTTTTATAAGGTAAAAAAAAATTTCGTATGTTTTTTCTTGTTTGTCCGGTAGTAAAGCGTATATGGCTGGTAAAATATTTGTATGCTCATGGGTACTTCCCAAATCTATATGTAACGTGTATACTTGCAAAAATGGTGGTACGCAGCTTTTGAACGTCCCATCGCAGAAAACGCTTTCTGCTGTTTCAATATATTTTATAACATTTTGGTTTGCAAAAAGTGTAATTCTTGTTTTCTTATATCCATAATCAGCAAACTTCAAATCTTCGTAGCATGGAGGAATAATAAGATCTGTAACTTTTTTGAATCTCAATTTTTTTACCTGTAGTGATGTGTTTCTGTGTCGATAGAGTCTTTTCTTAATATTTTTAAAATCAGGAACTTTTTGTATGAGATCATATCCAGCATTATGCAAGTCCGAAACCATTTCACCATAAATTTTTGGTATAGTTGTGAGCTCTTTCTCCGATCGTTTAATGCATTTGTCTAACTGATACTTCATTTCATTTTCTATGACGCTTGGTTGGCATGAATGAGGTTCTTCTTTTGTTAACAGGAGATCATTATTTGTATGTAAGAGTGCTTTACAACGTTGTCTATTGACGCACCTCCAGACTGTAACACCATTTTTGTTCTTGCGCTGCTTATTATATCTATATCCATGCCTTAATAGAAGTTCTTGACCTCTTTCTGATTTTATAAAACCAATGTCAGCCCTTTCATCTCTACTCGTCGATGGTTCTGCCGCCATACTTAGGTATTTTCAAGAAGCTTTCTATTTTGTCTGAAAATTAAAATAAGTATCCAATGAGATACTAATTAAATCAAGGAGGTTTTACCAGAATTACTTTTATCGCATTAAACATTATTAATATAATTAACTTCTTTGCTGAGCAGATAGTAAATAAAAGTTGTGCATAGTATCCATCATCATTTATGCAATACTAAAAGCAAACTTATGTTGACTCATTTTTGTAATCGATGATTTGGTGACGCTTCCACTAGGTGGCGTCACTTGCTCTTCAACGACCACAGTTTATAATTATTTATTATTAATATGTAGTATTAAATACAAACCGGAGTATAAAAAGCTTTTTTATATTAATATTTGAACTATAGTAGATCGTTATAAAATATATTTTTATAGGCAATAAATAATAAATTAAAAATTAAGAAAGATTTCTCATAATTCTCAGTCACTCAGAATAAAGGGGTTAATAATGTTATCACAGTTAATACTAATAATTCTATTACTTACATGCTTAACGCCTGCACATTACTTTGATGTCCTTCCAGCACACAACACTGTGTCACATCACAATAATTATCTTAAATTACCGTCCGGCACGTGTACTTTCTACAGTTACAATACAAAAGTAAACCAAAGTAGACCCATGACCAACCCGAGTGAGCGTGATAGCATATATATAGCTTTCTCTTTCATTTTTCCTGTAATAGGCGGAATTTTGCGGTCATGTTTATATTGTTTTGTATTAGTAAAAATGTAGATATGCCACGTTTTAAGTAATTATTATTATCACTTATTCCATACAGATCTTTCTTACTTTCAAGTAAATATCTGCTTTTTAAACTTCGATTATTTTTTATTTTTATTTCAGTGATGGCTGAATACGACTGTACTTGAATTTTTTTAAACCTTAAAATGAAATGTGTGCGAATAGCCTACTACATATTTGTGAGGGTGTCGATTCGCACGCCAATAAATGAAATTCGTGCGAATCGACTACAGAAAAAATAATATGTTTTAAAGGAGTCGATTCGCACGTTTTGTGCGAGTTAAATTCGTGCGAATCGTCCAATAAGCCTTTTTTTCATCAAACCCATACGTGTGGGGTATCTATGAATAGGTCTTCAAAAATGGTAATGAGGTTTCTATTAGCATTTTTTTCTAAACTGAATAGTTTGCGCGAGAGACATTTCCAAAGTGGTAAAATGTGTCCCCCCCCCCCCCCCCGTAACTTCTAAAATAAGAGAATGACAAAACTAAAAAAAATATATGATGTACATTACCATGCAAACTACCAATGAAAATTGGTTTGAACGAGATCGAGTGAGTACTTTTTTTTTTAAACGTCATAAATCGTAAACCGCAATTTACCTTACATTCAATCAACTGAAATATAAAAATTAAAAAAATATATATATTTTTAAACCGAAAATACCTACAGGTTTGTACGGAACCCTCGGTGCGCGAGTCCGACTCGCACTTGGCCGGTTTTTGAATTTTATGGTTACTACCGTTTATAGCTAACGTGTTATGGATAATGATTTTCGGACAAACAATTTTAGGAGAAGAAAGGGAGTACTAAATAACAAATTAATGTTCTTAGGTATTCTTTTCCACCTACCTATATGAAATCCTATCCGAAGTCACAATGCTGCTATAGCCTGTCATCCGATGAGTGCCAAACTTATAGTTAGGGAGGTGGCGAGCAAAATTTCGATATGATCAGCACACAAGGTAGACGTTATTAATAGTGATAATTATACCCAAAGAAACATCAAGGACCTCGTCTGCCACCATAGTGACGCTGCGTTGTAAATTTAAAGCGTTTCAAAAGTGTTTAAAAAAAAAGGGTGTGCTATATTATGCGCACACGTCTGCCGCTGGGGCTGATGATCACAGTTATCCTGGAAACACAAAGAATCGAAAAGGCAGACATACAGGGCTCTGACTTTTGTAGTATTCAATTTTTTTATTTATTTTTATGATTTAAAAAACTGTATACAAAGTGCACACTTGGCAGATTTGAATTGTTCGATTAAAAGCAATGAGAAGAACCACGGAAAAATAGTCTGCCAATATGTTGCCTCTGCGTTGTCTATTGACAGTGCTCCAAAAATGTAAAAAAAGAAGGTATGCTATATTATGCGCACACGTCTGCCTCTTGGACAGATGTTTGAATAAATTATGAAAACCAAGAAAACCGATGAGGCAGACGTTCAGGTCTCTGATATTCCAAAGGCAGACCATTTGATGTACCTTTTTCAACCCGACGCTCGCGCCAAACCAAGCAGGTATAAAATATCCCCATAGATCCTTTCGTGGTGTCTCTCTTTTCTTTGGGAATATGAGTGAGAACGGTATAACTCAGTTCCGACCTTTTCCGTATTGTGGAACTAAATGTATAGAGCGTATATCTATATACAGCTTATATCTATATCCATATGTATACGTATTTTACACAAATAAAACGTGATTTAAAAAGATAAAGACTGTTCCTATCCAGATCCTAATCCTATTCAGATTACATTCAAGCATGCAATTTAAAAAAAATACTTTCTAATTAGAGTTCCAAGCGCATTTCGTTTCTGCTTGGCATTGAGAAAAAATATGATTGCATAGATTTTAGTTCCAGAAGTTTAATCGTTACCGTGAGTTTAGAGGATAATATTGAAAAAAAAATATAAGAATAAAACTATAAACAATAACAATAATCCCATGCAATACTCGCTGTCCCTTGATTCCGTGAATTTCAAACAGTTATACAGCTGAAAATCAGTGAGCAAAGTGTCTGCCACATGTTTTTTCGAATCCACAGAGTCATACTGAATCGAATGGGCGCAATGAGAACCGCGTGCAAATGACTTAGTAGAGCTTGTTTTTTTGACATTTTTACAACTCCGTCGAATGATAATGAAGAGTCCTGAATGTCTGCCTCTTCGATTTTCTTCGTTTCCAAGATGATTGTGACCATGAACTCCAGAGGCATACATGTGCAAATGATTTAATACCCTGATTTTTTAAGCAACTTCAATCCGCTGTAACGCGAAAACGCAGCGACATAGAACCTTAATTGATAAGACCAAATCGATTCGTAATGATTTAAACTGCAATCCACCTCGACGTCAAACGTGTGCAAATCATTTACCGAAATGCTCGCCACCTCCCTAACTATTCAATAAGTGACGAATTGATTGTGGCATGTGAGTTTTAATTTATATTATCGATACCGGAAATTTCAATTGTCGTAAAGGACAAAACACGAGTTTTCAGTAGAGCCAAAAACAAAAAAAAAAAATTGTTTTTGACTTATATCTTTTTCAAACAAAGTACTATATTCATGATGTCAAAAGAAACCCTCACTATTTTTTTGTGTTCTATCCATAAAAATTAATAAAATAAACCAAACATAATTATTGACGAAAATGAGAGTCTTTTAAAGCCCAAAAAAAATTAACTGAAGTACTTTACAGCCACGAAAAATTGGTTATGATAAAGTCAGATGTGTCGTAAAGGACTAATCTTGATTATCATTGGATAGTACAGGTCAATTCTAAGGGGGTAAAAGGATCCGGTGTGATCTCATGGCGACATGGCGGGTACGATTGTCGCAACCCAGCGCAGGGCACGCCACAATTGCGGCGGTAAGTCCCCTCTTTGAGGAGTGGATAGAGAGGCGCCACGGCGTCCTCACCTTCCGCCTGACGCAGGTTCTCACCGGGCATGGGTGCTTCGGTGGGTTCCTGTTCAGGATAAAGCGGGAGGATACGTCCGGGTGTTTCCATTGCGAGGATCGTCTGGAGGACACGGTGGAGCATACGGTGGAGGTGTGCCCTGCCTGGGCGGAGCACCGCCGTGTCCTCGTGGAGGCGATCGGCGGCGGCGACCTCTCGCGTCCGGCCCTGGTGCGAGCCATGGTACGGAGCGAGAGGGAGTGGGAAGCCGTCACCTCCTTCTGCGAAGCAGTAATGCTCGCGAAGGAGGAGGCGGGGCGCGTGAGGGAGTGGCAGTCTCTGCGCCCTCACGTCCCTAGCCGCCGCAGGAGGAGACGCCCCGGGCGTCGGGAGTCGATTGCGGACTCCCGGCCACCGTAGGCGCGAGCTTGCGGGTGGCGAGCAATGGGTAGCTCGCCGCCCGGTAAGGACCAAGCTCGGGTCGACGGCGCGCAGTGTTCCACGCGCGCCTCAAAGAGATGTCAGCAGCAGCGTAGGGGTCTAATAGGACCGATGCCTGCCGGGGTCGCGTGATTGTTCGAAAGAGATACCGTGACCCTGGCACATGGGCAACTGATGGAACACGGGTGGGTTTTAGTCAGTAAAAGTCTGACACGCCCTCCCGCTCCACCCAGAGCGGGAGAAGTCATTTGATGATTTCCCATCCTGAAAAAAAAAAAAAAAAAAAAAAAGGGGGTAAAAGGAACAAAAAACCTAAAGTTTTGAATAGAAATACCTACAATATGTAGTAAAAACAAGTGAAATTAAAATATTTATTATTCAAATATTTAGTAAAAAAAGTAGTAAAAATATTGTTCTAATAGGAATTCAAAATTTAAACAAAATGTTTTGCGCTATTACGTTATATTTATAATTTTATTGTGTTGTGATGGAAGGTTTTGTTACCAATTTGGACATTTTCCTGTTTGTGGCAAACACCAGTTTTTTTTAACAACCTCAAATGTTATTTGAAGTTGATTTGTCAAAAATGAAAAGAACGAATTGAAACAATTCTGTCAGACTTACGTGTGCTCGTTGAGGAACAAATGGATCTCGCGCGATTGCACGAGACGTACATTCATCAATAAGTATGAGACATAGCTGCAAAAGGACATAAAATGGCCTGAGGTCGTGAGGGAAAAGATAACCCCTTCTATGGTGTTAGTAGAACAGCAACCATGTTCCAGTTCTGACTTCGCTATAAATGAGGGTGCATCAACATACTGTGGACCGGAAACGTGCAGTGTTGGGACATCAACATCAGTTGTAAGTCCAAGAAAACCATTTGTGAAGCTAAGCCCGCTACAGAAGAGTGGAAGAGCTCCTAACGTACAGAACTGAAAGTCATGCTCATGCAACTGGTTTAAAAGCACAAAATAAGAATGTAACAGATATCATTAAATTAGTCTCGGAGCATCCCGAAGAAGCAACAAAGATAAAGGAATTCTTAAAGGCATAGAAAACTATGCCCATATATTCTGCTGATAAAGCTTTAGGTATTTTGACCTCATTGAAGCTTTCGATGTGGCAGTATATAACATTAATATATTGTGCAAAAGAAGAAGGAATACCATTGTATCCTTCTTATACAGCTATCCTTGAAGCGAAGAAGAACTGCTATCCGCCAAAAGATGCTATAGAAGTCACGGAAAGAGGGGTTAAAGTAAAACTTCAAGCTATTTTGAACAAAACTGTGGCTAGACTTGGAATATTTTTTCGTGTAGAATCTTCACTGAATGGCAAAGAATGTATACTTATATTCAAGTGGGGTTTTGATGGTGTTCAGGGCAAAGTTTGTATAAGCAAACTTTGGCAGAGGATGACGATTCTAGCATTTTTATATGTTCGTTTGAGCCCCTGCGCTTAGTTTGTGGCAAAGAAGTGATATGGGAGAATCCAGAGCCATCTTTCACAATGTTCTGCAGACCATTATATTTTAAGTTTTCAAACGAAAACAGGTTGAACATAGTTGAAGAACAGGCTACGATTGGAAACGAGATTGAAGACCTGCAGCCTTCTATTATGGGAGGTAGGGAATGGTCCCGGGAATTCCCGGTCCCGAAAATCCCGGGAATTCCCGGGATTATTGTATAGACTAAAGAACCGGTACGATCACACCTCGTCCCGGGACTTTCGGAACTTAGTTGAAAAGTATAAACTTAAATTAAGAATTTGACTTTCCCCATTCAGATATCATAATGAAAGATTTCTTACTAAGATTTCTAAGGTTTCACCCGCTGCTACACGTTTTTCCGAGCGAATGAGGTCAAAAGTAGCCTTTATTACTTAGGGATCTTGTAGCCTTTTAGTGGTGAAAGAATTTTTAAAATATAATCAGTAGTTTTTGAGTTTATTGGTTACATACCTAGAATACCTACAAAAATAAAACAAATCTTTCCTCTTTGTAATACCTAACCTAATAGTGTAGAATGTACACTGTACTTAGATAGTGATTCGCCCATCGGTTTACCCGGTGCTTGCTACTGCTGCCCGTTTTCCCGTCAGAATAAGGCGTTTTCCCGCGGTAAAGCAGTCTATGTCACTCATACTCAAGAGTTAATGTAGCTTTCTAATCAATGATGATATACAGGCTGTTAAAGTAATTGCGTGCCATAGCTTAGGGGTAGGTTCAGAATCGATAAAGGAAGCCAGGAAAAAAAATCTGCATTTTTTTTTACTGTAAACTGTATAAAATCATTATTCTATCTAGACCAATGAGATTTTTAATTAAAAAATAGTAAATTCACTTGTTTCACGTAAAATAGCAAAAATAAAACTCGAAAGGGCTACCTGATCAGCTGTTTTGCTAAGTTCATTTGCGAGGTCAACACTGGTTTAGTCCTACGGATGTCCGGTGCCCTATTCGCTTTCAAATGCCGACAAACGGACCGCGGCGGCGAGCGGTCTTGTAAGAAGCTAAGCGACATATCCCAATGAATCTAACAGACGCGTCACATGAGGCATTTTAATCATGATCTACATAAATGAAGGACCCATTTACTACTTTTATTTTAGATTCACTATTTTTTTTTTCCTGGCTTCCTTTATCGATACTGAACCTACCCCTAAGCTATGGCACGCAATTACTTTAACACCCTGTATTTTTTGAAATCGCTTCAGTAGTTTTGGAGTTTGTCGATTACATACATACGAAAAATCTTTCCTCTTTATAATAAAAATGTAGATAAATAAATTAAAGAATAAAGTTCTAAAATCAAAATGCGCGCGCGCGATTCAACTCCAGCGTTCGCCCGCGTTTTGCCGCGTGCGATGCGTTGAGGGGGAGGCACCTCCCGGCCGAAATTTAACGCGGACGAAGTCGCGAGCAAAAGCTAGTTTATAATTATTATTATAAACTTGCTTTTGCCCGCGACTTGCAAGACAAACCAGCATTTAACGCTCGCTATTGCGAGCGTTAAATGCTGATTTGACTTGTTTTTTTCTTCTGTTGATTATTTTTTCAAAGAATGGTAAATGGTTCTGTTTTCGTTGATTTTTAAAAATATATATCTTTAATTAATACAATGTAGTTATCATTACCTACGTACATACATAAATACTAAAGACCTATTAAAATAAAAATACCAGCAGTAGGTAAAAAAAAATACCCAAAAGTCCCGAAAGTCCCGGTTCTCCCGGTTCCTTTAACAAGTAATCCCGAAAGTCCCGGGACGCAAGAAGAGCACCGGTTCTTCATTCCCTAATGGAAGGCCATTCTGTTAAGCACTCGATGCCTACGACCATGACTGATGGAAAAATCACTTCCCATCTATCAAATACCTCATCTCCGACTTGTGATATATGTAAAGCAACTCCTACGGAAATGAATAAGTTAGAGGTCTTTTTTTGTGTTTGGGAAATCATCAAATGACGTCTCCCGCTCTGGGCGGAGCGGAAGGGCGTGTCATTATAGCTCAGCCATAGTCACGGTGATTAACAAATGAGGGACTTAATAACATCAGTTTTTAGTCACTTGTTAATCAGCGTGATTATGACTGATTATGCAATTTTGTAAAAAAAAAAGTATTTGATCAATGTCGTATTTAATTATTCTCATTAAAAAACTCATCAATAGGCTATTAACTAACGACAGTACAAGTAAATCGATGCTCAACTTCGTTTGACCATGTCCAAGATTTGAAAAATCACGTATCGAAAATTCAAAAAATTTGGTACGCGCGAAGCGGCACTGAAAGGCATATGAATTTGATGTCACCTTGATCGCCGTGTATGGTACAATACCTCTTGTGAGCATCAGCCCTTCAGTTCCATTCAGTTTCAAATAAATTAACTTTAAGTGATTTCACCCATATAAAAAAAAAAAACTTAAAACTTTTTGTTCTCACGCGTGGAGGTTCCATACGTTAATATTACATAAAGGTATGTATACCAGACACATTGCAAACGTCCTTTACGCCCTAATTACGTAAGTTAAAACAAAGCATAGATTTGATCGTAAGGGTCAAGACTATATCTTTATTATGTGGTTAAGAATGTCGTATAAAAAGTTTAATGTAAAAATGAGGATTACGACCTCTTAAATAATTAAAACATGACTTTACGCTCCCCTATTGAAAATTATTTTTACGATACATCCCAAATAGTATAAAAAATCTCGCTAGAGCTGTTGGAAAGCCAGGTCGTAAGGGACTTTTTTTTAAAGATAGTTTTTTTTTTTAATATACTAATCGATAGAGCTTGCGACGCTGATTCCAAATATATATGTTATGGACCAAGTGAGAAATTGAGCATTATACATAATGCCCGGTCATTATGAAAAATGCCCAATATGAGAATGCAATTTGATAATAATTATTCAAATAATCAAATTGACCGGGCATTATACATATTGTCCATCACCTTTTGGGCAGAGTAATACAAATATATTTAATGGCATAGAATTAAAGCGGCAGTTCAATATTTGAGTTATGGTAGGTAAAAAAAATAAAGACTCATGTTTGCAAACTAGTTTAGCAGTAAAAACTGAGCAGTAAACTAAATAAAAATGCTTCGGCCGCTGGCCGGCTTCGCCGCCCAGCCTCAGCCGCGGTGGTGAGCGTAAAACACATCTGCGACGATAGCTCGCGTGGGACCGTTAAAATTTATTACTAACCAATTACGATTTGTTAACTATACGCGCCTAACCGCCCAGTTCAACTATTCCACGGCTCAGTATTTATTGAACTGCCCGTTTAAATTATTTTAGGACTCATTTTTATTTAGTTTACTGCTCAGTTTTTACTGCTAAACTAGTTTGCAAACATGAGTCTTTATTTTTTTTACCTACCATAACTCAAATATTGAACTGCCGCTTTAATTCTATGCCATTAAATATATTTGTATTACTCTGCCCAAAAGGTGATGGACAATATGTATAATGCCCGGTCAATTTGATTATTTGAATAATTATTATCAAATTGCATTTCATTTTGGGCATTTTTCATAATGACCGGGCATTATGTATAATGCTCAATTTCTCACTTGGTCCATAACATATATAACTCATTTTCGGCAAAATGTCCTTTACGACAATTGAAATTTCCGGTATCGTTATATACTTACAACATAATTATTGTCAACGTAATAATTGTTTCTATTTTAATTAATGTCAGTAGGTAATTGGTGTTGTATCATTTGAATTCATAAAAAAAAAACATTTCTTTGTTTACAGGATCGTCCGGTTGATCCTGTTTCGTAAAATAATGAAAGAACTCCATGGGAACAACTGAGGTTTCAGTTGGTAACAGAAAATCTTAAATTGCAAAGATTTTTTATACAAACGTACCAACTACCTACTACTTTAACTATGACTATAGTTAAAAAGCAAAAGTAGGCTTTTGCTTTTTAACCATAGTCATAGTCAAAGTCGAAGCATTTATTTCAAATAGGATCAAAAAAGGAACTTTTGAACGTTAACAGTTAAATGAAATAGAATTGATTCTAGTTCCAAAAGGTAGATTCGTATGGAGAAGAATGGGTAAGAAACTGACCGTTACTCTTTTAAAATGGTTTTCATTATTTGTATACAATATTTATATAATTTTATGTGAAAACGATGCACCTAAAATACCTTACCACAATAATATAATATGTAGTACGGGTTGCCGTCACTATGTGAACGCCGGCTATCGCTGAAAACCAGCAATGGGGCCTTCGATCAATAAATGGGGCTCTGTTTCGTATAGGGTCTTAGCATTATACTGAGCGATGGCCGTTATGCGTGGATCTGACACGTATACACATATTTACCCGTTACTTGTTCCTTTTTGTTTTTGTCATGTTTACCGCAACTTGAAGTATTTTTAACCGACTTCAAAAAAAGTAGGAGGCTATCAATTCAACTGTATTTTTTTTAATTCTTTCTATTCTTTCTTCTTACAACTTACGTACTGTTTAGGGTCGCGTACCTCAAAAGGAAGAAACAAACCCTTTTAGGATCACTTTGTTGTACGTTTGTCTGTCTGTCGGCCCGTCTGTCTGTCAAAGCCCATAATCTCGGGAACGCGTTGAGGTATCAATATTGAGTTGATATTAAAACCAACTTAAGTTTAAACTCAGGTCTACAGTCCCTGGAATACCCCTATAATTGTTAGTTCACAACGCTTCAAATAATAAAAGAATCATCAAAATCGGTTCACCCAGTCAAAAGTTATGAGGTAACAAACATAAACAAAAAAAAAATACATACAATTGATAACCTCCTTTTTGAAGTCGGTTAAAAAGTAACAATATCGGATAATTCGATACCCGTGCACGTGTTTACTTGACTGCGTACAGTCGTATCCGGCGCACACCAGTGAACGGTTTACTGGCGCACACGCATTAGATAATCCCACCGGTCCGACAATACGCACAGGATGCTGTTGGTAGGTACACTTGGCACTGTGGTGTGTCACGTACGTCACGTTTAGATCTTAGTTTAAGTTAAGGTAGATAAGCTATGTCCATAGTTATATTATGCTATATGTCACGTACGGACTAGGTATATATTACACTAATAAAGGGAGTCTGGGGTCGTCAGTCTCCAGTTGACTCATGGACAAGTACACGACATGGTATTTACTTAACCCCTCCTTCCCTCCACATCGCATGGCGACCCTGCCAGTCGACTGGACGGCGTTATAGTTGCCCGACCGGGATCTCGTCGGAGTCACTTCAGTCGGCTTCAGTCAGTTTCTCGACAGTTGGATAGTCACAGGCCATGGGGAGCACGTCATCCAAGGAAGAGGTTATTATAGCCCAGACAGCAGCGGGTGGTTCAAATACCGCGACAGTAACACAAGAGCAGATATCCACCATCAGCGCGATGCTGTTGTTTATCGCCGTGTGTTTGGCGATTGTCATCATTGGCGTGGCAGTCCGGCTGTACAGGAGGTGTCATCAGAATTGGATCGAAGAGAAGATCAATCAGCGTGAGGTGCAGCGAGCTGTGCAGATGGCCTGACCGGGAGCTGGCGGAGCGACAAGAGGAGTAAGTGATGTGATTTGAACTTAAGTGTAGTGACGAGTATTTTCGGTCATCTATCAGTTAGAGACATTAATTTTAAACGGAAGTGGAGTTAACGTCACTGTTTGTACAGCTTAAGTTATTGAGGGAATCAATTGTCAAGTTAGGTCCCAGTAGGCGGAAAGGCAAAAATTTTGATGGAAAGATAAGCGAGGTAAAAGCCCTGTATTGTAAATTTAAGTGTGTAGTTTCTAAGTGTAGCAAGTTTTCGGAGGAATTGGCACAGCTAGTGAGTAAAATAGAAAATTTGTATGTAGACACTATTAAGTTTGAAAGCGGTACCGGAACCGATACAGAGATGGCGTTGGAAAGGTTTTCATTGAAAACGGGGGTTAGCTTACTCCCGAAAATGAATGGGGATGAGCAGGTAACCCAAGATTTGATTGATGCCATAGATTTATACAGCTCTATGTTAGATGCGGCTGATAGTGCTCATTTAATTAGATTCGTGCTAACTACACGACTTACCCAGGGGGCTAAGATGCGATTGTCCTCTACTTATACGACTGTAGACAGTCTTTTGACGGACATGAAGAAGCATTTGTTGACGGTTAAGTCAGACGTTGCAGTGCAAGCCAAATTTGCTCGCGCTAGGCAAAATGATAGGTCGGTCACGGATTTCGGGGCAGAGATAGAGAAGTTAATGGTAGATTTGACTATTTCTCAAGCCGGGGAAAACTCGGAAGCTTATAAAATTTTGCGGCCTTTAAATGAGAAGTATGCGGTTAAAAAGTTTGCTGACGGACTTCGTAATCAGCGTCTTGGTACAATTATTACGGCACGGAACTTGACTTGTTTGAAAGATGCTATCAGGGTAGCGGAAGACGAAAATTGTGCTTCGTCGGGTCAAGTCATGGCGTTCCAGCGGTGGTCCGCGGGTGGTAGTTTTTCTACGGGAAATAGGGGTCGTGGAAATAACTATAGGCGGCACGCTGTAGGTAATGGATGCGCGCAGCAAAAAACAGCTGTTGGGCGTACGTACCAAAATGGAAACGTAAGGTATAGTAGTGGAATGCGCGGTCGTAGCAGTAGTACTCATCGTGGACGGCAGACTCAGCAAGGTCGACAGCGCGTAGCGTGTCTAGAGCACGTGCGGGGCGATGCTGACTCAAGTGCAGTGTCGATGTCACGAAGTAGCGAAGGCGGACGGTTGAATGAAACGCAGTTTTTTCGAGGCTAAGCATATTTTAGCTTGCAATAGTGTTAACTGGGTGAATTTTCTAGCAAATAATGTGGATTCGGAATGGTTAGTCGATACGGGTGCGTCGATATCGGCAATAAAAAGTAATTTCTTGAGGAATAATGCTTTGTGCTGTAAAGTAGTTAAGGAAGAATTAGTGATTAATGGTGTAGGGGGTAGTTTACGGGCTATAGGTTATGTATATTTGACGTTGGAATACGGACAATGTTCGTTCGTGCATAAGTTTTATATATTCAATGATTTGCCATGTAGGTCAGTTGGCATATTAGGCCAGGATTTCTTGCAGACGTATAGTGGTATTATAGACTTTTCGGGGAACAGGTTATCTCTAAAGAACCGTGAGCAGCAGACGGTTTCGATGCCACTTAAATCCTATAATTATTCTTTAACTATTTCTCCGCGTTGTGAAATGGTTAAGTATTTGCCCGTTAATAGAGCAGAAGATTGTGTAGTGTTTAGGAAGGAGTTGCGCGAAGGGGTTTTCTTAGCAAATGTAGTAGCTAGACCTAAGAATGGGATGATGCCCATTAGGATTTTAAACACAACCACGGAGGAAGTTGTGTGTGGTATGTCCGATGTAGAAGTCTATCCGTTAAGTGATTTTAATTGTTGTAGTTTCTAAGTGTAAACAGTTGGAACAACCAAATGTTTGTGATACGGACCCTGTGGTATCTAGGACTGATCACCCTAGGATCGTGGAAGTTCTTAAAAAACAAGGAAATGACATTGAGATATGTTTGAATGAGTGGGAGAAGATGTTACGTAACACTAATGGTGAAAAAATATTTTCAAAGTCGCGCAATTTAATGTATGTGCCAGAAAACTCGAGTATTTACGTAAACTATGAATCTTTATCGGCATCATCGCGAGACGAGTTGTCGAGAGACATAGTCACTTTTTGTATTGAAAAGGGCATAAAAGAAGTTATTATTTTGAAAAATCGTTATAACGTTAATTTTATTACAAAAATGGCCAAATATTTGAAGGAAAATAGTAATTCGATATGTGGGGATTTTAGAATATATGTAGTGAAGGGTGTACGGAAAATAGAAGGGGCAGATGAGAAGAGAATTGTTTTAAATGATTTTCATATTTTACCTACGAGTGGTCATTCAGGAATACGCAGGATGGTGAATAATATAAAGAAATATTATTATTGGCCGTCAATTGAGAAAGATGTAGCGGAGTACGTTGGTCAATGTGATAAGTGTAAAAAACAAAAGTTTTCCAAACATACTAAAGAACCAATGACGGTTACTACCACTGCATCTTCATCTTTTGAAAAGATTTATTTAGATATAGTGGGGCCACTTGATAGGGACGAGAATGGTAATGTTTACATATTAACTCTTCAATGTGAACTTACGAAGTTTGTGGAGGCTTATCCACTAAAAAATAAATCCGCAAATGAGGTAGCAAAAGCGTTGGCAGAAAATTTTGTGTTGAGATATGGGATACCGGGAACAATTGCTACGGATAGGGGTTCTGAGTTCATTTCAAAAGTAATGGTAGAGCTATGTAATGTCTTGGGCATCAATAAAATCTTATCAACGTCATATCATCATGAAAGTATAGGGTCTTTGGAAAACGTTCATAAAACTTTAGGTGCTTATTTAAGGATACAAACAGATAATAATCCATCATCGTGGAGTTCTTGGATTCCATATTGGTGTTTTTCTTATAACACAACAGTTAATACTGTGACTAAGTATACGCCTTATGAATTAGTTTATGGTAAAATTTGTAGGTTACCAAGTAGTCTTCAAGGTGAAAGTGTTGAACCTTTGTATAATTTTGATGATTATCCTTTAGAATTTAAATACAGGTTACAAAGGGCTCAAAATGATGCAAAAGAAAATTTGGTATCAAGTAAGTTATCAAGGAAACATTGTTATGATAAGAATCTTAATTCTATAACTTATAAGGAAGGTGACTTGATTTTGGTAAAAAACGAAGTAGGCAATAAGTTGGAGTGTATTTATAATGGGCCATTTGTAGTTGTAAAGGACGAGTCACCAAATGTAATAGTTAAATATAAAAATAAGATAGATGTAATACATAAAAATAGGACAAAGTTATACTGTAAGACTTAGAATGTAAGTTTAAAAATGTAAAGAGATGAAAAACAAAACCAAGGTAACTAAGTTTTTTTTTTTACTTTAGGAAGGGTGATGTGGTGTGTCACGTACGTCACGTTTAGATCTTAGTTTAAGTTAAGGTAGATAAGCTATGTCCATAGTTATATTATGCTATATGTCACGTACGGACTAGGTATATATTACACTAATAAAGGGAGTCTGGGGTCGTCAGTCTCCAGTTGACTCATGGACAAGTACACGACATGGTATTTACTTAACCCCTCCTTCCCTCCACATCGCATTTCTGCGTGTTAAGACCGGGGCGCAACGCTTGTGCATGACTACAGCGAAGCTGTCTACGTAGCTCTTGGCAATCATACCAGATTTGAGGCACTGCAAAACCTCGGGAGCCTCATCAGCATCGAGAATTAATTGTTGTACTGCACTTTCACTGTACGCCCTCTGCAAATATTCAACCACAGGTTGCACGTGTAAAAGGCCACTTCTTAACCGACGAAAAAGAATGGAGGAAGTTCTCAATTCGACGCGTATATTTTTTTGCTTTTTTTATGTATGACCACGCATAACTTTTTACAGAGTAGTCCTATTTTGATAATATTTTTTTTATTGGATAGGGTATACCTTGCCAAGTATTATTAGTACATTAAAGCCACAAAAAAAAAAAAATATAAACTTAAAAAAAAACTAAAACCGCCGAAAAAACTGAAAAGCAAAAAATAATAAACCTTAAAATTATGAGTCGCTTTGAGTGATATTATATTTTTTGCTTTTCATTTTTTTCGGCGGTTTAATTTTTTGTTAAAAAGTTTTTAACACAGGATACTTTTAAAGCCGGCACACACGGCTACACATCAACCTATAACTTTCCAGTTTTAGCTGAGCTCGCATTGTATACATTTTTGATACAATGTAAAGTCAGCTTATACTGGAAATGTGTAGCTTGATTTGGGGCCATGCGTATATTCCCGTTTATGAGAGAGCATTAGTGGCCCAGTGGTAACGGCCGCGACTTACGAGTTGTAGGTAGTGGATTCGAACCCAAGCAGGTACTTTATCGGGAGTCGATTGCGGACTCCCAGCCACCGTAGGCGCGAGCTTGCGGGTGGCGTGCAATGGGTAGCTCGCCGCCCGGTAAGGAAGGACCAAGCTCGGGTCGACGGCGCGCAGTGTTCCACGCGCGCCTCAAAGAGATGTCAGCAGCAGTGTAGGGGTCTACTAGGACCGATGCCTGCCGGGGTCGCGTGATTGTTCGAAAGAGATACCGTGACCCTGGCACATGGGCAACTGATGGAACACGGGTGGGTTTTAGTCAGTAAAAGTCTGACACGCCCTCCCGCTCCACCCAGAGCGGGAGAAGTCATTTGATGATTTCCCATCCAAAAAAAAGGCACTTTACTTTGGCTACATTATTTCATCACCACTGCTCTCAATAAACGCTGAAGGAAAACGTCGTGAGGAAACCGGAATGCCTTAGAAACAAAAAATTCGAAAACATGTGACATCGACCAATCCGCACTGGGCCCGCGTAGTGGATTATGGCCCCCTCCCTCTCACCGAGAGGAGGCCTGTGTCCCAACAGTGGGAACATTATAGGCCACTGATGATGATGTTCCGTTGGGTAATAACGATCTCCACACGGGCGAAGCCCCTGGCAAAAGCTATAAAATTTACATGAGTGATTACAGTATTACGTACCTTGAAAAGTCGTAAGCAAACGACGTGTGACCTCGGGTTAGCTCTATTTGATTACAACTGCGGATCGCGGGGAGCACCTGGTGGCACGATGAGAGCGTACTTTGGGCACACCATTTAGAAATAATGGGAGTATCGGCTATGCCTGGGTTGTACACTATGCCCGGCCTTCCCTACTAGAAAATGCTCGTAACAACTTAAACTATAATTCCATAAACTATTTATTAGTGTTCATGGTTGTTCTAATATGTGGGCATTGTCTTTTCATAAATTTGTGCCATTGTCCTGGCCAGCATCACCAGGATATCAAAAAAAAAAAACGAAATACCGGCTTTTGCAGCTAGCCGACTGTACGTCCACCCTTAACAAACGTCACGTAAGGCCGCAATACTGCCAAGGGTGTGACGGTACATGAAAATATATGATAAGTTAAAGGAACCTACGAAGACCTACAAGCCTAACAGTCCCTACGACCCTAAGCCCTATAAGCCCTACAGCCCTAACCTACCATATACCTAGTGTGTGATAAATAAATATATAAATAAGTTCAGGATGTCTGCACCATGCGACCTAAGGTTACAGACGGATAGTAGACAGGAATACCAGGTCCGGGAAGGGTACACTCACTGCCAGTCCCGCAGACTCACGAGACTGATCAGAGATGGCTAAAGGTGTCTTGGCCACAGTGAGGGGTAATGAGACAAGAATATAAAATTCAAATCTGATTTATTTACAAAATGTTCTGCTTATATACTACTTATTTCTTAACACACACTATTATACAAAGTCTATGTGTCCTATGCGTGTAAGATGCAACCAAATCATTCTTTTAACTGGGCCGCGCGTCAGCCAGGCCGAGTGCTGAGTCAATGTCCAAAGGTAACATTGAACATTCTGGCGACTCTCAGGAACGGGACTCCAGTTGGTACAGCTCGATGGTCTCGTAAGGTCTGGCCTGGCCTTGTTCAGTTTCGATTTGTTGTGACTGGGTGGGCCCGCTGTGTGGTATGCTGTACCGCTGTTGTGTTGGTTGCGTGTGTGGTGTGCAGATCGTTGGTTGCTGCACAGGTGGCGCAGTTTTCCTTCTTGCTGCAATGGTGGCTCGAAGTTTATTGAATACCTGTGGACCGAAATAAATTAGAACACATGCTAAACTTATAATAACAAGTGAAGTACTGATGCTAGTGATGTATGTATGAGACTCTAATTGTTTCCAAATCGTGTTATCTAGCTGAGTTTGTAAATTTATTTCGGATGTGGCTAAATGGTCGAAAACTCCTTTTGACTTGTCTAAAACTAATTCTTCTTTGGATATATCTTTTATATTTGATGGTAGGATCTGCGTATTAAGGGAGAAGTTCGTTGTTTTAAAATAAGAAGCTAGTACTGTTATAGTTGTTGTTCTTCTTGCAGCAAGTATGTTGTTAAGTGTTTTAATGATACAATTCTCGGAGATATGTAGAACTCCAACATCTTGAATCGTAATTTCTTTTCTTTGACCGTCACACACAATTGATATGGCAACCGGTTTTGTTGTAATGAAGAGCCAAGTATTTTGCATGTATAATTGCTTCCATACAACATCAGTCGATATTTTGTAGGTCTTTGACGTGCATTGAGTATGGGTGTAGTTCTCTGTTCTAAAGAGTTGTTCAACTATGCAATTTTTATTTAATTGCATGTTCTTGACAGCTACAGGATAGCAGACAAACTCTGTATTACTATGAAGACAGTCTTTAAATTCTTCTTGATTTAGTTCAAAGTAACGCTCGTTGTTGTAATCGAAACCCATGAATGACTGCTGAATAGTTAAGCACTCGTATGATCCATCTGTTTTTCTCTCTGGAATTGGCGTTACGTGTATCAGAGTGTATTTTGTTATATCGTGTATTGGGAAGTAAGCGTACACTCTTATGTGCGTAGTATTTACATTCATCCCAGTATGTATTATTTGACTCTGAATAATTTTTAAATTTGATGGTAGTTTTTGATTAGCCGTTTTTATTATGTTGCTGATGTGTTTTGGTGTTAGTATACTGTATATAGTTGCTTTTTGTGAATAAATTTCCAGTAATCCTTTATAGTAGTCCATAATTTCATTTATGAAATTGTTTGCTAACTCGTAGGTTTGCATTACTTGTATCTTGATGTGATTTTTGTCAATCGATTTATACCAAACATTGTGGGTATTCATGAACGATATTGCTTCATTTAGTTTTGCTTGGAATTTCTCTAACTTTTTCTGGACTTGTTCTTCAGTTTGGTTTACACCTGCGATGGTAGATATCATTATCTTTGTTTGATGATTAGCAGCGTCTATAAGCTTCTGCTGATTGTTATTTAATGTATCTATGTCCCTGTATACTTCATCATTAACTCCGAACACCGATGTTAACAGTTGTCCCAAAAAACCTCGTTTCTTCCTATTTTTCTTTATCTCTGTTAGGTATTCCTTTGTTGTCTCAAATTTCGTTTTTTCTTCGTTTAAATGGTGATAAAATTCGTTGCAATGCGTTTCATCTATGATGTATTGAGTGTCCTTGCAAAGTTGTTGAAATTGTGTTGTTATTTTTTCGATCTTTTTCTGGTCTAGTTCCAAGCTTCCTCTCTCGTAATCCGTTTCTATTCTGATCGTTCCTCGATTAATGGTTGTGGTTCCTATGTCTTCTACATATAGTCCTGGTTTTAAACTTTTTAATGTGTATGTGGGCGTAGTCGACACGGTGCCAATTAATAGAATAATTATTGTATGTACTAGTAAACCCTTAATCCAGCTTTTCGGTGATCGTATACCTTTTTTGTTTATTGTGGTTGTTGATATGTTACATTGCGTAGACGTTTGCCTGTCTGTACTCGTTGTTCCAATTTCTTTGTTTTCGTTCACAGGTAGCGGGATCAACGTGTGAATTGACCTTTTAAGACAAGCGCCTGTTGATTTTTTAAGAGTTACTACTCTAACTACACCATCTTCTCCTGGGTGAACTTCCGTGATTTTTGCTAATGGCCATTTGCTTGGATTTATATTGTCTTCTTTTATTAGTACTAAAGTTCCAATTTTAGCATTTTCATGTGCTTGTTTCCATTTGTATCTTTGCTGAAGTTGATGTAGATAATCTTTTGTCCAACTGTTCCAAAAATCTTTCTTCATCTTTTGAATCTGTTTCCATCTGTTTACTAGGTCAGTATTAATGTTTTCGATCGGATCTGGTATTCCTACTGCTTCTCGTCCAATAAGAAAATGGCTTGGAGTTAATATTGTGTTGTCATTAATATTTTCGGTTTGCGCACACAATGGTCTTGAATTCAAGCATGCTTCAATTTGGTGGAGAAAGGTTGTCATTTCCTCGTATGTCAGTGTCGAATCCCCGATTACTCGACGTAAATGATGTTTCACTGACTTTACGCCAGCTTCCCAGATGCCCCCAAAATGTGGTGATGATGGAGGAATAAAATGCCACTGTGTTCCTATATTTGTTACTGCATGTTGAAATTGCGGCGATTGCGTGATTTGTAATATTTCTTGATGTAAGAAATTGGCTGCTCCAACGAAGTTTGTTGCATTGTCACTGTACATGTGTGATACGTGACCTCTTCGTGCCATGAATCTGCGTAGCGCCGCGATAAATGTTTCTGTTGTTAAATCTCCCACCAATTCTAGGTGTACTGCTTTTGTTGCTAAACATACAAAAACAGCAATGTATGATTTATAAGACTTGTGGCCTCTCCCTTTCATAGTTCTTGTTTGTATTGGTCCCGCATAATCCACTCCAGTATAACTGAATGGGTAGGATTGCGTTACTCGTGCTTTTGGTAGTATTCCCATTTTCTGGGAGTTTGTGTCTGCTTTGTATCGCATGCACCTCACACATTTGTTAATTAAGCTCTTCACTTTCCTTTTCCCGCTAATGATCCAGTATGTTTGTCGTAAATAAGCCAAAGTCAATTTGTTGCCACCATGCAACGTTTTTAAATGTGCGTCTTGTATAATTAATGACGTTACATGATGGTAATATGGTATAAGTATAGGATGTTTTTGATTGTACGGCAAATCAGAGTTTTGTAATCTGCCTCCAACTCTTAGTAGTCCATCCTTGTCTATAAATGGATCTAAAGTGGATAATGATTTATTTTTCTTCAAGGGTTGTCCACTTTGTATGGTTTTTAATTCATCTTTGAATTCCTGCTGTTGTATTTTCAGAAGTATTCGTTTTGTTGTTACGTTTAGTTCATTACAAGTGATTGGTTTATTTGTTGTTTGTTTGTTTGCAAATCTGTAGCAGTAAGACAACACCCTTAACATTTTATCTAAACTGGAAAATCTATTCCAGAGATCACTCTTCTCAATCTCAGCTGTAGTTGTGTGACACAATTTGATTTCTTGGTTCGGCTGCGGCATATGTTTCGTGATAGGGATCTGATTGGTTTTTAACCAATGTGGACCGTTCCACCATAAGGAATAGTTAACCATTTTTTCCGGCTGAAGACCTCTTGAAATGATATCAGCCGGGTTATCGGCAGAAATAACATGGTTCCATTCTGCGTTTGGTAAGAGTTGTTTAATTTGTGACACCCTATTGGCTACGAACGTTTGCCACCGTTCAGGCTCTCCTCTTATCCAGCCTAAGGTGATCATAGAATCCGTCCAACAAGATATCGTAATATTCTTGCAGTTAAGCGCTTCCTTTACTTTTTCCATTAACCCAGCTAGTAGTAGTGCAGCGCACAACTCAAGTCGAGGTAGAGTAGTTTTCTGTTTCTTTGGCGCCACTTTCGATTTTGCTTGTAATAATGTAATGTAGTAGATGTTATTTATTTTTACACGGCTATATACCACCGCTCCGTACGCTTTTTCGGAAGCGTCGCTGAAACCATATAGCTCAAACTCTGTGCTGTCTGTTATGTAACACCATCGTGGTACTTTAATTTCTTCTATAATTTTAAGATGTTTTTGTAATTCAACCCATTTTTTCTGGAGTATGTCATCAACAGGTTGGTCCCATCCAATGTCGTTCGTCCAGAGTTCTTGTATGAGCAGCTTCATTTTAATTATAATTGGTGCTAACCAGCCCAGGGGATCGAATATTTTCGCAACTTCCGACATAATAAATCTTTTCGTTGGATTTTTATTTTCCGATATAGTTATTTGGAAATAAAAACTGTCTTCCCGTGGTGACCATATTATGCCCAATGATTTCCTGGACTCGTCTAACGGTAGTTTGAGCAGTTGATCGTCTTTGTCTTCTACTGGTATATTTTCCAGTAGCTCCGAACTATTTGACGACCATTTTCGAAGTTTAAAACCGCCCCTGTTTAACATTGATATTAATTGGCGCTGTAATTCTTTTGCTGCATTTTTCTGGGAATCTCCGGATAGAATATCATCCACGTAGAAATCTTGTAATGTAGCTTTACTCGCGATTGGGTAATTGTTTTGTTCGTCTATCGCAAGTTGTTGCAATGTTCGTACCGCAAGATAGGGGGCACTAGTTGTACCGTAAGTTACCGTTTTAAGTTCATATTCACTAATTGCGTGTTTGGGTGAAAATCTCCATAGTATCCTTTGATGTGCGAAGTCTAATTCATTAATTTTTATAAAACGGTACATTTTCATAATATCTGCCATAAAGGCAAACTTATGTTTTCGCCACCGTAGAAGTATAGTGGATAAGTCTTGTTGTAATCGTGGTCCTTTATACATATTGTCATTAAGACTCATTTTTGTGCTGCTTTTACTGCTCGCATCAAAAACTACGCGTAATTTTGTAGTCAGCGAATCTTCCTTAATTACTGCCTGATGTGGTATGTAGTATTTTCCCGAGTTGTAGTTCGTTGTATCTACTTTTCTCATATGACCCATATGTAAGTATTCATTCATGAAGTCAATGTATTGTTGTCGTAAATTTTCATTTTTTGCGAACTGTCGTTCTAGTTGTAGTAGTCGTGCAGCGGCTTTTCTGCGTGATTCACCGTTTAAGTTTAAGTTCAAGTTTGAATCCTTTAAAGGAAGTCGTACCGTATAGGTTCCGTCTGGGTTTCTTATTGTTGTTTCTTTATAGTAGTTTTCACAGGTCTGGTCGTCTTGTGTAAGTTTGTAGTTTTGTGGAATTTCTTCTAGTTCCCAAAATTTGGTAAGTTGTCGTACATCTTCGGTGCAAGCCACCATACTCAGTATTTTTACTCCATTCTTCGTTTCATTGGGATAAAATCCGGATAAAATCCACCCTAACTCTGTGTTCTGAGCGATAATTCCGTCCCTTAGTCTTTCGAGACCCTGTAGTAATATTCTGCTATATTCTTGGGCACCTAATATTATGTCAATTGGGCCCTTTTTATAATAAGTTGGGTCTGCTATAAGTGCGTTATCCAAAATTTTTTCTTGTAATTGTTGTAAATCATTCCTTGGTAATGAACTTGTTAGTTTTGGTAGAACTATTAGCGTTACTGGCAGTTTGTAATCGCTAGAGTGTCTTGGTTGTAGAGTAATGTTGATTGTGTAGTTTGACGTTTTTGGTTTTTCATCTCCGATACCTTTTATTTCGACTTGGATTTTTTGTCGTGGGTAAGACAACAATTGTGCTACTTCTTCAGTGCAAAATGACGCTTCTGATCCCTGATCGCATAATACTCTCAGCAACTGTGGCATCCCATCAAACGAGGTAGTTCTTACTATGGCAGTAGCTAGTAAAGTTGTATTTTTAGCGTCAGTGTTAGTAGCAGATAAGTTCGATGTCGCTATATTTTGTGTCTTCTCTGTACCTGTATTTTTTGGTATATATTTTTTAGCGTTGTCATTGTTTTGAAACGGCCTAGATTGATGCAATAATGCGTTGTGTCCCTTATGTTGACAAATTTCACATTGTTTATAAACTGCACTGACACATTGTTTCTGGTCATCGTGATTTAAGCAACGTTTGCACATTCTTTTTTGCACGACGGCCTTGTATCGATCGTTGACGCATAACGCCTTGAAACTAGGGCAGTGATGAATAATATGATCATTCTTTTGACAAAACCAACAACGTTTATATTTTTCTGTTGTTTGTTTATCCCGTGACATTTGTCTGTTAGTATATGATGTAGATCCGTCAAAAGATTTAAGGCAATTGAAACGGTTTTCCATGAATTTCATCATCTCGTCAAAGGATTGTATTTTATTTCGGTTTTGCAGTTGATCTTCATACTTCGTATTTGTTTCTTCATCCCATTTTCTACTGACTATTCTTATCAATAGAGGGCCCCAAGACGATGTGTCTAAGCGTTGATTTTTTAGTGCCTCAAGACATTCATTTATAGTGTCATGCATATCTCGTAATTGTGCTGCATTTGGTCGTTGCATTTTAGGTAAATCTATTAATTTGTCAATAAACTTAGTAGCAATCATGCGCTCGTCTTCATATCTCTGCGTCAGCAACTTCCAAGCAGTTTCATAATTTATTTCGCTTATGGTTAAATGACGTATTAATCTTGCTGCGTCGCCTTTTACGTGTGTTTTTAGGTACTGCATTTTTTCTGTTGAAGAAATTGATTTATCTTCGTGAATTATTTTTCTGAATAAGTCTTGGAATGTATTCCAAGAGTCATAGTCCCCCGTGAATATGGGAATACTTATTCGTGGAAGTTTCCCTGAGGATTTAGTCGTAATCACTTTTTCGTCTGAGATTTGAAAGATTCTTTCTTCCAATAACTCCGTAGTAATATCGTAATCTTTCTGAGTGTTTTCGAAACAATTGTCTCTGAAGTAGCTGTTGTCCAGTGTACTTTCGGCCATTAGTAGTCCGATGTGAGTTTCTTCGATTTCTAGCCATTGTTTTTGTAAAGTTTGTAGTAGTGTTTGTAAATGCCATATAGGCTTGTTTTGTATAACGGATTCCTTAGCCTGAGTTATTTTCTTAGCTATCTGCGACATTCGGAATAGCTGTATAAACAGTTTTGGGCTACTGACTCCGTCCTTATCTTCATCTTCGTCTAATAATCGTGGTTCATAGACACTTTGCACATGTTGTAGCCTTTCTTCGCACTCTTGAAGGTACTTTATCCCTTCGTCGTAACATTTTTTAATGTTGCCAAAGTAGTTTGTAGTAATATATTTATGAGTTGATAACACCTCCTGTTCCTGTAGTCTTAAGTGGTTTCCTTGAACTCGCTGAAAAACTTGGTCTAAGGTTTTCTTTCTTTCGTTGATGTATTTTTCTGTTTTTCTTGTGGGCGAGTCCTTTTTTATGTTTGTCAATACCCTTTTGATCTCGTTGTAATCCGCTTCCTGCCTCCTGATTAATTCGTTAACTTCCTGTATCTCCATAGTGCTCTTCTTTCTTCTTCCCTGATGCCCTACCCTACTCTAATAGTTAAGTCAGTACTAGTGGTATCTGCGCTCTTGTTATATCCGTGCGACTTCTCAATCAGCTGGTGAGACCCGCTTGTGGGAGGCCAGTGACCGATCCGCAACGAGAGGCTTTCCGACAGAATACCCTAGTACAATGTACTTCAGATTACTGAAAACTGATGCTTTGTTGAGTACACCAGCCCTCAGTTCTCCGAAGTGTCAGTCTGTCAACGTATATCCCTACAGTGGGCAAGGGGACCGCGTGATTCAAATGCTCGAAGGACCAAAATGTACGTCCACCCTTAACAAACGTCACGTAAGGCCGCAATACTGCCAAGGGTGTGACGGTACATGAAAATATATGATAAGTTAAAGGAACCTACGAAGACCTACAAGCCTAACAGTCCCTACGACCCTAAGCCCTATAAGCCCTACAGCCCTAACCTACCATATACCTAGTGTGTGATAAATAAATATATAAATAAGTTCAGGATGTCTGCACCATGCGACCTAAGGTTACAGACGGATAGTAGACAGGAATACCAGGTCCGGGAAGGGTACACTCACTGCCAGTCCCGCAGACTCACGAGACTGATCAGAGATGGCTAAAGGTGTCTTGGCCACAGTGAGGGGTAATGAGACAAGAATATAAAATTCAAATCTGATTTATTTACAAAATGTTCTGCTTATATACTACTTATTTCTTAACACACACTATTATACAAAGTCTATGTGTCCTATGCGTGTAAGATGCAACCAAATCATTCTTTTAACTGGGCCGCGCGTCAGCCAGGCCGAGTGCTGAGTCAATGTCCAAAGGTAACATTGAACACCGACCATAAATACCGAATAGTTTAAAAACTAAAAAACACTCTTTCATAAAAAACCAAACTTAGAAGTAGAAAATAATGGAAAAAATCGTAGGTGCTTGATATCGATAAAAAAATACCTAAAAAAAGTGAGCTGTCGCGGGACGCCTGGCAGATGTGAAATATCGAAATTATTTTGTAAAAATAATCCCATCAAAAACATAAATGTGAAATGAGAGCCAAGTTCAATATTATGATATATGCCTTGGTTGTTGACTTCAACGACAAAAGAAGTGAGATCGAAATGGGTGCCAAGTTCAATGGTCAGTCCTGAAATTTATTTATAACTACATAAAATATATATAATTTCTTCTTATAACTTAGGATAATATATTGTAGCCTAAGGTCAGATTTGGCTAGTTCTCATATGTGAATTATTATGTTCGATGGCTAGTTTCTACCAGCAAGCCAAATTTTCGGAATAATAAAATAAGAACCGACAGTAACAGGTTTAGAACTTGCGAAGGCTATAATATAATTCGTATATGAAAACTAGCCAAGTCAGACTTTTGGCTACAATATATTATCCTAAGTTATAAGAAGAAATTATATATATTTTATGTAGTTATAAATAAATTTCAGGACTGACCATTGAACTTGGCACCCATTTCGATCTCACTTCTTTTGTCGTTGAAGTCAACAACCAAGGCATATATCATAATATTGAACTTGGCTCTCATTTCACATTTATGTTTTTGATGGGATATCATTACTTTTTGTACATAAATTATTTATAACAAAATTAATACCACATGGTTTTTGTTACAAGTGTTCCTAATAGAATCAATTAAGTGAAAATTTATAATAAAATGATAAAAATTTACCAGTTTCTGATTTATTCCTTTGTATTCACCTAATTACCTATCTGCATGCCAAATTTGAACTTTCTAGGTCATCTGGAACTGGGTTAGAGTTTTGATCTATAAGTCAGTCAGTGATAAAAATGACGATTTTTGGACGTTAATATCTAAATAACCGTTTGAGATATGTTTATGCTATTTAGAGCACATATGTATCTCGCAAGTCTCGCTATATGAGTCAAATTTGACACGTTTATGTGAAATAGTTTTTGAGTTATGAGTGGGTCAAAAGTGGCTCCAAATGGTTCGTGTAATATTACACACGGTGCTGCACGCCAGTTCTGTTACTGGAACTTGGCTTGACACGCTGCCGCGTGTCTAGATATTTATAAAGCATACTTTACGAAAGGAAATAAATATGGTATATCAAAAATTTCATATCCACACTAAAATATTATAAATGCAAAAGTAACTCTGTCTGTCTGTCTGTCTGTCTGTCTCGCTAAAACTACTGAACCGATTTAAATGAAATTTGGTACACAGATAGTTTAGAGCCTGAGAAAGGACATAGGCTACTTTTTATCCCGGTAGTACGTTCCCGCGGGATAATTTCCGACCTCCACAGGGGCGACGCCGCTGGCGTTAATTATATGTTAATTATTAAAATTCGGACTACTCTGTACCACGCAATTAGGGCTTTCAAATACCGGATGTTTCCAATACTGGTATTGGAAAAGTCAATACCATGATCACGGTATCAATACCGGTATTAAAGAAAGTTCTAATAGGACACTAATAAAACCATTAAAATACGTGTTATTATTTTCAGATCAGTCTTTAGTGTTCTTATTTATTGAAAATTATACAACAAATATGTTTTTATACAGCATAAATAAAATTTTGGTATATAGGTTGATTATTCAGGTCGACTAGGAATTAGGGACGTATTCCAATCTTAAACTAGCTTTTTTGCAGGAAGGCATTTTACATAAATGTTGTAACTAACTAAGTATTTGCCTTTATTATTTTATCAGGTACTTTTCCTTGGGATAATTTAAATAATTGCTACATCCTTTATTTAATACTAGCTTTTGCCAGCGGCTTCGCCCGCGTGGAGGTCGGAAAATATCCCACGTTTGTACTACCGGTATAAAAAGTAGCCTATGTGTTAATCCAGGTATTTTTTTTTAGCTCGAAAGCGCATTTTCATCCGACTTGCTTCAAATTTATCATCACTGCTCGGCTCCTATGTGTCTTAGCGTTATGTTATATAGCCTATAACCTGCCCAGGAGTATGGACTACAATCGTACCAAGTATGGTTAAAATCCCTTCAGTAGTTTTTGACCCATGCGTGCACATACAGACAGACGGACAGACAGACAGACAGAAAAAATTTACTGATTGCATTTTTGGCATCAGTATCGATCACCATTCATCCTCCAATATTAATTTTGAATATATTTTCAATGTACAGAATTGACCTCTCTACAGTTTTATTATAAGTATAGATATATTTTCAATGTACAGAATTGACCTCTCTACAGTTTTATTATAAGTATAGATAGATATGTTTGAAGTTACAACTAAATGAGATAAATGAAGTAAATATGTAGCAATTATTGACGGAATACATTTCGGGAAACTTTGCACGTTTGACTTTAAACTAGGAGGTGACCAGCCAACCAAACGTCAGGATTGCTGGTCAAAAAAAATATTTTATTTCTAAATATATATCCTATGTAGCAATTATTTATTATATGTAGCAAATATAAGTAATTATGTAGCAATTTTCGAATCAACTCTCATAGACCAACGCCACAGACAACCAGCCATTCTGACGCACACACGATCTGCGCCAGAGCCCCTTTGCCGCTTTCACCGCGGCCTCAAAAATACCCCCCCAATGGGGGCAGGCTGGCGGGTCAAACAACCAAGTGACCCCTCGGCGAGCTAATTTGTTACCAATGTCAACCTGGTTCTCAGCAAGGAAGGCGTATACCTCCTTCAAATAGTTACTTGTACCCTTGTACAAAGTACCGCAATCGGACCTGATCAAAGTAGGTAACCCACGGCGAGACACAAATCTATCCAAGGTCGCCACAAAGGCCTCCGTCGAGAGGGAGGTTACCAACTCCAAGTGCACTGCCTTAGTTGACAGGCAGACAAACACACACAAATAAGCCTTAACAATTTTACTATTCCGAAGAGGAGACGTCTTCACCAAAAAGGGACCAGCAAAGTCCGTTCCGACGCCTGCAAAGGGTCTCGCCTCATTGACACAATCAGCCGGCAAGTCTCCCATCATTGGCTGCATAGTAGAGGCCTTAGTCCGGTAGCACGGCAAACAACGGAAGACGATGCTACGAATAGTACGACGGGCCGACAATATCCAAAACTCTCGCTGCAGAATGGCCAACAGCGCATTGCAACCGGCATGCGAGTTCTTAATGTGACGATCAGTCACCAACAATTTAACTAAATGGCCCACCTTAGGCAACAAAAGGGGGTGACGGGCCCCATAAGGAAGGCTAGAGTGCCTCAACCGTCCCCCAACACGCAAGAGACCCGTATCGTCCAAAAAGGGGTTCAATTTACTAATGGCTCCCGACAATTTAGCCTTACCAGACTTCAAAGTTTCAATCTCCTTCTCAAAGTGTGCAGCCTGCACGGAGCGGACCCAAAGGAGGAGTGATTCCTGTCGCTCCTGAGGAGAGAGAACCGGAGACAGGCGTTTGTTCCCGGAGTTCCTAGAATTATGACCAAAACGCCTGATCCACGAGGTAACGTTCAACAATTTGTCGAGGGAGCTGTATCGATTCAACAAAAAATCAGGGTCAGACGGAGGGTCCTTCGTTCCAACAGCGAGCACCTTGAGCCCGGGCAAAGGACCCGACATCAAGACTGGCGTTCGAGGCCAATCATCCTCGGGGTGAGTCAGCCAGTCTGGTCCCCACCATAGGGGGTGAGCAATCAGGCGGGGTGCCATGCACCCACGTGAGGCCACGTCGCCCGGGTTCAAATCTCCAGGCACGTGCCTCCAAATCAAAGGCGTTTCAGAATTTTGAATCTGGGACACTCGGTTCGCAACAAAGACCTCCAAAGAGTGGACGGACGTCTTCAACCAACACAAAACAATTTGACTGTCCGTCCAGGCGTAAGAAGCCCGAATGTCCACAGTTCCACCCAAAGTGTGAGCAACGTGGTTCAATAGACGCACAAGAAGCGCCGCCCCTGACAATTCTAACTTAGGGATGGTCAGTGCCGTCCGGAGGGGGGCCACCTTGCTCTTGGCCATGACCAGTGACAACTTCACCTGGCCTGTCGCGCTGACGGTGCGCAGATAAACAACAGCCGCATAACCGTGCGAAGACGCATCACAAAACCCATGAAGGGCAGCAGTGTAGCTCCCAGAGGGGAGAATAGCGCGGGGTAACACGACCTCGTTGACTGCAGGGAGTGCGGATACAAATTGGAGCCAATCTTCCAACAGGGTTTCCCGAAGTGGCTTGTCCCAACCAAGTCCCGCAGTCCAAAGGCGCTGAAGAAAACATTTCGCCCAAAACAATACCGGGCATATCCAACCATTCGGGTCAAAGGTCCTCGCGACAGTAGACAACACCAGTCGTTTAGTCCAAGTGTGAGGTGACTCCAAGTCGACATCGTATGTGAAGATGTCTTGGACTGGTCGGTACTGAACGCCGAGAACTGGTATCATAGCAGGGTTGTCAACATTTTCAAACAAAAGCAGGTCCTGCCTATGATCCTCCGGCAAACCTTCCAATAGCGCTGGCGAGTTGGACACCCATTTACGCAACTCATAGCCAGCGGAAGCCAAAATACCAATCAATTCGTCACGCAACAGGACGGCTTCCCCAACTGTGGGAGCTCCAGTACAAACGTCGTCAACATACAAGTCCGTTTTCAAGATGGCGGACGCACGAGGGAACTTCAAACGCTCTCGGTCCGCGAGCTCCCAAAGGGAACGAATAGCAACAAAAGAGCTCGATCGGAGGCCGTACGTATTCGTATTGAGCTCATACACAATCATGGGGTCCTGGGGATTCTCTCGCCACAGGATCAACTGATAACGTCGGTCATCCTCGTGAATAACCGTTTGGCGGAACATCATTTTGATGTCGGCCACAAAAACTACCTGATGACGACGGAAAGACGTAATGACGTCACAAAGATCCCTCAACAATTTGGGGCATGGAAGCAATCATTCAAGGAGACACCAGACGAAGTCCGCGCAGACCCATCAAACACCGTGCGCAGCTTACCGGTGGATGGCTTGAGGACCGCGTGATGCGGCAGGAAATAATGCTCACTTGAGCGCCAATTGAAATTTGACACAGACATGTGTCCCAAATCTGCGTATTCCCGCATGAAATCCAAATATTTCTGCCGGAGCACTGGGTCCCTGCTCATGCGGCGCTCCATTGCCAACAATCTCTTCTCGGCCGTAGGTCTGGATTCGCCGAGAGGTGGTCGCACCGCAACAAAAGGCAACCTGGTCACAAGCCGGCCGGAACGGAGTCGACCTGTGTTGTTCTGGTAGAACAACTCGCATTCCTCGTGTTCCGGGTTCAAACGGGCTACCTGAGGGGGCTCTTCAACCTCCCAAAACCTCTGAACGCCGTCAGAGAGGGCGGAGCCGGATGACAACACAAAATCAGGTTCAGGTGTAGGGGGACCCTCAACACTGGTCCCATCAACGCAAAGCCAAAGATGGTCGAGACAGCCACCAAACCGCGTGGCTGCAGAACCTTTATATCACCCAAAAATATTCTCCCTAGTACATCGGAACCCAACAACAAATGCGCTGTACTAGGGGAATCAAACCGGGGGTCAGCCAATTCCAGACCTGACGTCAACCGGACGATTTCTGAAGACAGCTGACATAGAGGATGACTACCCAAAATATTCGTCAGAACAACGGCCGAAGCAACAATTTTAGGTGCCAGACAATTCAGAGGAGTGACCTCAAACCAAGCCAGTCCGTTGGGGGTGACATCTGTTTCGCCCACTCCCCTAATTTTGCGTGAAAAGTCACGCACATCAAGGCCCACCTGTCCCGCTAAAGAAGATGACAAAAGGCAATCCTGGGCTCCCGTTTCCAAAATGGCACGGACCACAACAGAATCCCCCGGGGGCCCCCAGACCCTGACCGATGCCGTTGGCAACAAAACCGTTTCGATCTGAGGGGGTACCTTAGCGGGGCAGGCGCCAAGTTCCTAACAATGCCTGGGCGGCGACCGATCGCCGCACCCAGGCTCAAGTCTTTCCCGACGAGGATGGAGGACAAATTCCTCGTCCGCGCGGTGTCCCGAGCCACGCGCCATCGCTGGAAGGGTATATCCCACCGGATGCCTGAATGGCGGGGGGCGTGACTCCAACCGGGGACGTTCCGCCAATGGAGGGGAGGGAAGGCGGTGCTGGTCTGGCCAGCGCTGCCTAGCAACAAGTGCGTAATCGCCTTTACGCGGGGAGACCAAATGGCGGTCGCGCGGCTCCCGATCAACTTGCGCGGGGGTGGAGTGCGGCGCTCAAAATTGCGGGCCTCTCCCCGGTTCTGAACCGGCGAGGCAGAAGCCCGGTGAGCAACTCCATGGTACTCCCTCGTACGCGAACCTTCATCAGAGGCTGGTCTGCCAGCGTGGTTCGCGTTAGCGCACAATATGTCCAAATGGGACCCCCTACAAATTCTACAAGGGCGGGGGTTGGGGCAGTCCCGATGGAAGTGAGCCCCCAAACATGAGAAGCACAGATGGCGTGCACTGGCAACTCGGCGGCGGGCACTCACGTGCAATTTCAAAAAGGCCGCGCAAGTTGCCATGCCATGCCCCGTGTCCTTACAAAACTCACAACCAGGACGACTCTGGGTGCCAGCAAAACGAGCGGCGGGGCGACCATCAACAGGCCCGCGAGCCCTAGTCCGTCCCTGGCCTCGTGGCCGGGAAGACGGTTGGCGTGACTCGGTCGCAACGCTAGAGTTATCCATAAATCGACACTCATCCTCCAAAAATTTGACGAGGTCACCAAATGGGGGGAGGTGTGTGACACTATCCCCACCATAGGTACTTTTGCTCGAAACGAGCCCTCAAATCAGCAGGAAGCCGTTGCAGCACCACATGTACCAAAAGGTAAGACCAATGGTCCACCGGCAACTCCAATTGCTTTAAAGCGTTGGTCGCTGCCACCAACGGGTTCAACAGGTCAGTACGCAATGCTGACAATCTTGTAATGACCGGTAACCCCAAAATCTGTTTGATATGAACGTCAGCCAAACAACGTTTGTTTTGATACCGCCGGGTGAGTAGTTCTAAAGCGGTAGGGTAGGCTGAGTCATTCACCGACAAATGCTGTACCAAGGCTCAGGCCTCACCTTCTAGGACAGACAACAAATAGGCCAACTTTTGGGTGGGTCTGAGGTCCGAGCATGCATCAACCAAACTTTCAAACAGGTTTTGGAAACCTAACCAGTGGTCCAAGCGACCGTCAAAGTGTGGCAGTTCCAAAGTAGGCAGTCTACTCAATAGTCCGGGACCTGAAACAACCGAGGTCTCCGGCTTGACCTGGACTGGTGTCTGGCTCTGCAATATTTCCCGAGCACGTTGACCAATAACATCCCCCAGGTCCAAGATCTGGTCGTAGTCAGCAAGGACCTTGTCACGTGCTGCCTAGTCCAGCACTTCCAGAGCCACATCACAAATGTACTCGTTGTAGCTGGTGAGCAGAGCATCAACGTTGCCGAGTCTCACGTTCAACTGCTCGAACCGAGCAAGAGTGATCCCTTCGAGATCCTGGCGCTCAGCAGTCGCTGCAGCTGAAGTGAATCACCGTAGCTGTGTGGTCAATCCACTGATTGCCTCTCTCACCGCTTTGTGTGCCATTGCACAAACAATACAATTCAAATAAACCAAACAAGATAATCAAATAACAAAGTTCAAACAATATAACGAGGAAATCCAAAACAACAAACTGACAAACTGCTAGACCACAACTCAAGAAATAACAAAATACTGGTTCCAATTTAATGAGCAACAATAAACTTTTATTTTAATTCAAAACCAATGTCAACGGTACAACAATAATAAACCTTTATTCCAATTTAAACAATGTTAATGCTCAATAATGCCAATCAACACTGTTAGCATATATAACCAGGCTGACTATGGTAACTTCAGTTTACCCGACACAACAAATTTAAACAAATTATTTCAAATGAAGAAGCAATACAATTAACAAATATTTACAGCGACTTATTATTTCCTTATAGAGACTGCCAAGTAATTAGCCTACTGTAAATTACCAATTTGGTGGTTGTGTAGGTTAGAACCACGCTCTGCTGCCAAGATGTTCGCTGCCAGGCCAAGCCTCACCATCGGATTTCAATAGCGCAGTGGAATTTATGATGGGGGGCTCTGGAGACAAGAGTGGCGAGCGAAACTGTCCACCGTGCGCGGAGCAGAATAATATAATAATATAATTCAATAAATACAATTACAATACGACAAACAAAGGACTCACCTGGTTGAAGAACACTGCTTCTGTTGGTTTGGTCTGGTTGGTTACCTGGATTTATGTATGTAAGTGAGTGTGTATTGTATTGTGTTGTGACGTTATGAGTATCTCCAGGTTACAATCACGGCCGCTGCAACCCGCCAGAGATTTTCTCCATCCAGACACGCGGTCTTCAAATCACGCGTTTTCCAATAGCGTCACTTAACCTCCAAAATACTTCAATTTCAACAAACTTAACCCGTATTATTTCACCAAATGGGGTTATTAAACACAATACAATTGGGTCATGACTTATTGTCCACCAAAACGACCGATTCTCAAGGATTAATTTACAAAAGGTCGCGAAAACCAAACGGCGACGATCCTCCCTTGTTCAAGCACAAAATCAAAGAGAAAAGAGAAGTGTCAAAGTCAAACTTGACAAGTCAGATGTCACGGGACGCAACAAGCACAAATAGGAGCTTTTTGATCTACGGCTAACATAATGCCACGTACAAAATCAAAAATAGCCATATTGATCGTTGTGTTCTTTCTAAAGCCATTTTGTTCCTTACATAATAAGTTATATTTATTGAGATAGCAATATAGAGACATATAAATAATTTTTTCAAAAATTTTTGAGAGTACAGAAATTTTTGCTATTGGTCTATAATTCTTCATATCGGTTTTGTTATCTTTTTTATGAAGTGGCTTATTAATAACTTTTTTCAAGTCTTCAGGATAAACCCCGTCAACTATGCTAAGGTTCATAATATGCGCTAATACGGATGCTATAAGTTCATTTACAAATTTTATCACCTTTTTTGACATACCATCAAATCCTACAGTACTTGTATTTTTAAGTGATCTTATAGCCGAAACGATATCGGTTGATAGAACAGGCTGCATAAACATAGATTGCCTCGCCAAATTGTCTAATTTATTGTCCAATTTCATATCAATTTTTATATTATTCTCAATTTCATCTATAAAATAATTATTAAACACATTTGCAATGTCAGTAGGTTTTGAAAGGGTCAGGTCACATTTATTAATGGTCATTATTTGTTCTTTAGGAGAGTTATTTTTAGGTCTATTGACTATTTGCCATGTAGCTTTTGACTTATTCTGCGAAGTTTTTATAAAGTAATCATTTTGAGCTTTTTGTGTTAGTCTTATAATTTTCTTATATTTTGAAAAGTATTTTTTAAAATTAGTTTTATTTTTTAATATAGGATTTAGTCTGTATTTCCACAGTAATTTTCTTTGTGTTTTACTACACCTTTTTATGCCGAGTGATACCCATTTTACGTTTTTATTTGTATGAATAGTTATTATTTTATCAGGGAAGCAAAGTTTGTAAAATAGGGAGAACGTTTCATAAAATCTTTTGTAAGCTATGTTGACATCGTTACTTTCATATACATCCTTCAAAGTGAGACTTTGAATGCATTCTTGGAATTTTTTGAGGTTCTCTGTGGAGTAGTTTTTTTTTACAATTTTCCAGAATTTCAAGCGGCATATTCTATTTATGGGAATCCTGAGTATTTGTGACGTGTGATCTTAAAGGATGAGATCTATAATTTCAGCTTAACATCCTCTTCTTATGTTATGCGCAAAATGATCAATACATGTGTTACTACTAAGCCGGGTAGGTTGATTTATTTCTAATGTCAAGTTGTAACTCATTAAAAAATGTTCTAGTTCCAAAGTAATTCTATTCCTTTTTAACGTATCAATATTTAAATCGCCACATAAAACAATTTTTTTTCTATTTAACAAACATAGCCTACTGAAAATGTCAAGTTTATCATAAAATGTCAAATAATTATATTTAGGAATTCTATAAACACAAATTACAACAATAGAATGATCCCATCGAGTGGGACTGAACATTGTGTGGTGGTGTGGGGATATTGTTACCTGAACCACAGCGGTCAGCGATAGAGCAGGGCCTGCAGTTTAATAGATGCTCCATTTTCGGTTATGGTGATGTCCTCTTTTGCAGGATAACAGTTTAATTTCGCTTGCATTAATTTGTAGTAGGAGGGATACATAGATGCTGGACCTTGTTCAATTGCAGAATCTCGTAGATTAATATATTGCCACTTAGATAAGTTAAGCGATATCGAGAGAGCTGGCGCTTTTTCAGGTGTATATAAACTCTCTTCTGGCTTATGCAAGTTTTTATCTTATCAATATCTTCAGGATGGTTTAGCTAATTTTTCAATATTTGACTTACTTCGCAATCCCCACTACTTGACACTGAAATGTTTAATAGTAGCACTCTGTATCTCTTTTGCAGACACGGAATAACTCCTTCCTATCCCATCATTAAGGTAAGGATAAGGAGGTATCATTCATTTTCTCTAAAACTGATAGCTTAATGCAAGGTATAGCTTAATGTAATTGTAAAGACAAGTATCCATCGGAATGAAATCTATCTTTCGATAGGTATTAAAAAGCTATTTGTAAAAAAAAAACGAATGTCCCTCATATAGCAGTTTCGATCCACTGTGCGGCGGCGCGGCGCGCGACCCACTATGTTGTGTAGCGCACAATGCTTCATTAGTTGTAAAGCCCATTTTATCGAGCGCTTGCGGCGGACTATGCCTACATTACCTTTCGCACGTGTTCACTTACACATACCTAACACCAGTAACTCGTTAGTTTTACGAATGTTTTCCATACCTGCAGCATTGGTTTGGCGGTACCTATTGTACCATGGTACCTCCTACTCCTATGCACAGGCACCAGTTACTACTTACTTATTGGTTACCTGGTACCTTAGAATATAATATAATATAATAGATTTAGATTTTGCAAATATGGATAATACACAATAGTTGTTATGAAACATCAAAACTCAGTCACATTAGCCTATATTTAAATCATTCTAACTACTCGGTAATTTATTCCATGCAATAAACGCTGTTGCGCATCAAAGTGGTTTTAACATGAGATTGGACGTAGTTTGCTATTGTCACCCCTATTCACATGAGATTGGACGTAGTTTGCTATTGTCACCCCTATTAACATGAGATTGGACGTGTAAATATAACTATTTGAATTTTTCAAGTTTACTTGTGTTATAAAAACAATGATTGAAATTCCTTACTCCGTACTCTATAATACATATGACTATAAAAGCCGCTGGTAAAATCTAGTTAATTATTAACTAGATTTTACCAGCGGCTTCGCCCGCGTATTAAATATATAAACCTTCCTCTTGAATCACTCTGTCTATTGATAAAAACCGCATTAAAATCCGTTGCGACTCCGAGATCCGAGATGCGACTTTGTTTTATACTATGTAAAGAATCTTTACATAGTTGCGACTTTGTTTTATACTATGTAAAGAATCTTTACATAGTTGCGACTTTGTTTTATACTATGTAAAGAATCTTTACATAGTTGCGACTTTGTTTTATACTATGTAAAGGATCTTTACATAGTTGCGACTTTGTTTTATACTATGTAAAGAATCTTTACATAGTATAAAACAAAGTCGCATCTCGGATCTCGGAGTCGCAACGGATTTTAATGCGGTTTTTATCAATAGACAGAGTGATTCAAGAGGAAGGTTTATATATTTAATACGCGGGCGAAGCCGCTGGTAAAATCTAGTTAATAATTAACTAGATTTTACCAGCGGCTTTTATAGTCATATGTATTATAGAGTACGGAGTAAGGAATTTCAATCATTGTTTTAATAACACAAGTAAACTTGAAAAATTTAAATAGTTATATTTACAGACAGTTACAAGCTTTATTTTAAACAAGACAACATCTTGACACTTCCTGGTATTTATTATATATTTTCGAAGTAGCTTTGTTTGTAAAGCAAAATCCAAGTCGTTTGGAACACCTAGCTGATGTATTCCCAAGGAGTAGGGGTGACAATAGCAAACTACGTCCAATCTCATGTTAATAGGGGTGACAATAGCAAACTACGTCCAATCTCATGTTAATAGGGGTGACAATAGCAAACTACGTCCAATCTCATGTGTATAGGGGTGACAATAGCAAACTACGTCCAATCTCATGTTAATAGGGGTGACAATAGCAAACTACGTCCAATCTCATGTTAAAACCACTTTGATGCGCAACAGCGTTTATTGCATGGAATAAATTACCGAGTAGTTAGAATGATTTAAATATAGGCTAATGTGACTGAGTTTTGATGTTTCATAACAACTATTGTGTATTATCCATATTTGCAAAATCTAAATCTATTATATTATATTCTAAGGTACCAGGTAACAGTGGCGAAGGGTGATTTTATTAGAGAGGTAAGCCGGAGCAAAAAAAATGCTTACCTAGGCCGGACGTGGCGCACGTAGTCCAGTTACTTAAAATCTGTGACTTACTTCCTGGTTTCAGTCTTCTATAAGCAGATGTCTTCAGTCCACCTTTACTATACGTGTAAGCACTGGTGATTGAAACAGTGTCTTGCAAGTATAATAAAAGTGGCTTTGAAAAAAGCCGTTTGTGGTGTGATCAGTGTGATGACGTTGACGTATGATGTCTACTAGAAAAAACTACTTAACTACAAGACTACTGACTTATTCTACTTATAATACTACTTATACTCTAAAGCTATTCTCTATTCTTTAGTACAAAGTGCGCTAAGACATTATCATAAAAACCGAGATGATCCTTAATTTTTTAACCGACGAAAAAAAAAGGAGGAGGTTATCAATTCGACGCGTATATTTTTTTTTTTTTTTTATGTATGATCACGCATAACTTTGTACATGGTAGTCCGATTGTAACAATTCTTTTTTTATTGGAAAGGGTATACTCCCAAGGTGGTCCCATATAAATTTGGAAAACTAAATCGAACCCTAAGGGTCGGAAAACAGGGGATGATTGATTGTTCACTCACTGATTGTAATGTATAACCACGCATAACTTCATACAGAGTAGTCCGATTTTGATAATTCTTTTTTGTTGGATAGGGTATACCTTGCCAAGTATTATTAGTACATTAAAGTCACAAAAAAATATAAAATAAAAACTTTTTAACAAAAAATTAAACCGCCGAAAAAACTGAAAAGCATAAAATAATAAACCTTAAAATTTTGAGTCGGCGCTGAAAAATAATGAACAAAGATCACTCAAAGCGTCGACTCATAATTTTAAGGTTTATTATTTTATGCTTTTCAGTTTTTTCGGCGGTTTAATTTTTTGTTAAAAAGTTTTTTAACAATAAATGTTTTTCTTTAGAAAAAATGGCTAGATCAGATAATCGTTCTTGTTTTTGAGAATTACGCATGTACGTATGAATTCGCTTCAAAGCCGAAAATGACCTCTCGGCGGATGCAACTGTAACGGGAAGTGTTAAAAATGTATTACACTAGCTTCTGCCCGCGACTTCGTCCGCGTTAAATTTCTTGTTCCCCTGACCCTTCCTGTCGCGTCGAATCGCCTACCCGCGCGATTTTCCCCGTTTTTGCAACATTTTTCATTGCAGCGTGGTGGTTTTTTTTTTTTGGTTGCAGCGTGGTGTTATATAACCTATAGCCTTTCTCGATAAATAAGCTACCCAACACAAAAATATTTTTTCAATTCGGACCAGTAGTTCCTGAGATTAGCGCGTTCAATCAAACAAACAAACACACAAACAAAGTCTTCAGCTTTATAATATTAATAGTATAGATAATGTTGTAATTTGTGGAAAAGTGTCACACAATAATGAATTATGACCTAACCTAATTACGTGTTTTTTATTTTCAAAACTTAGGACTTACCACAAATTCCTAATTTCGAACGCACAATTTCACAACAAACTCACAATTATCAAATTCTTATTGTTACATTAGTACTACACTAAAGATAAAGATATGCTCCACAGAGCAACACTCGCAATCGCAAACCCCTTTCTGACGATTTTGATATTTGAGGTATTTCGCTCCATTGGTGAAATGAATTGAAGTAAACTGAATTGGCGCTCCTTCGGAAAAGAACAGACTTTTCCTGTGTAACATGCAGCCAAACTGTAGTCAGTTGTTTCTCTCAAATTCCTGAGTTCACAGTAGACTTATGAAGTTATGACTTAATTATCATTTACAATATTGTTTTTGTTCGATTACATACATCATTACGAATAGCCGAATTGGTTGCATGTGTGTGTGGTTTGTTGTGCTGTGAGTTGAGTAATGTATTGTGTGTGCAGCGCGGCGGCGGCGCGGCGAGACATGTTGCTGCCGGACCAGACGTACGAGGCGGCGGAGCGGGGTGCGGGCGGCGCGTGGGGCAGCGCGTGTGCTCCGCTGCTGGCACTGCTGCACTCGAGGCAACTGCCGCCAGACTTCTTCTGCGCCAACCGACAAGGCGACACACTCTCGCGACAGAACAACACGAGCACACTACCCGCGAGGTCCGTATGTGCAGCAAGACAGCTGAACAACCAGGTCGATGCTGATGATGAGATGTGGCGTGTCCCGCAGGCCGGGCCCAGCAGAGGCGCGCGCAGAGCCGCGGCGGGGGCGCCGGCGCGTGCAGCGCACGGCACCACAGCACGGTCAGTAGCTCAGTAGGTACTCACTCACCTCAATAAGTCACCGCCAGCACACATCCAGTAGTTAACGACGTGACGCAGAGATGATATAATGTAAAAAATCATCAACTCAAAGTCTGAGGAACGTCTATTTTTTGATTTCGCAGATTTTTTTTTCGTAAGCAGCCCAAACTGTAAATGTTTACAGTACTTCATTTCATCCATGTTCTTTAGATTTCCAATGCAGTAATTACTTTGTTTTTGATGTGAAACGTCTATAGGCGAGGGGTAAACCTAAATTTTGGCATGGCGAGCGTGGCGACGCAAAGTGGGCCCATACTGAAAATTAGTGGACTTAGGCAACAAAGTTCCAATATTGACGCAATTTTTTTTTGATGTGATAATTAACATATTAACATATGATTAATACGTTATTTTTGATTATACCATATTCATTTCCTTTCGTAAAGTATGCTTTATAAATATTATCATTAGAAAATAATTTTTTGTTTTGCCTTGTATCGCAGGTTCGCTAGGTTCAGCTACACTTCTCATGGTCAGCCCCTGGATGGGTGACCATTTAGTTTTTGTTTTGCCTTGTGTCGCAGGTTTGCTAGGTTAAGCTACACTTCTCAAGGTCAGCCTTTGGATGGGTGACCATTTAGCTATTATTTTGCCTTGTGTCGCAGGTTCGCTAGGTTAAGCTACACTTCTCAAGGTCAGCCTTTGGATAGGTGACCATTTAGCTATTATTTTGCCTTGTGTCGCAGGTTCGCTAGGTTAAGCTACACTTCTCAAGGTTAGCCTATGGGTGGGTGACCATTTTGTTTATGTGTGGCGTTTTGTCGCAGGTTCACTAGGTTACGCTGCACTTTGCAAGGTCAGCCTTTGGATGGGTGACCATGTAGTTTTTGTTATCCCTTGTGTCGCAGGTTTGTTAGGTTAAGCTACACTTCTCAAGGTCAGCCTTTGGATGGGTGATCATTTAGTTTATGTGTGGCGTTTTGTAGCAGGTTCGTTAGGTTATGATGCACTTCGCAAGGTTAGCCTTTAGATGGGTGATTTTTTTTTCTTTGTACATCCTAGTTGTTTGCTAGGTTCAGCTACACTTCTCAAGGTCAGCCCTTGGATAGGTGACCATTTAGTTTATGTGTGGAGTTTTGCGTGGTAAAGAGTAATCCGAATTTCGATAATTAACATATAATTAATATGTTATTTTTGATTATACCATATTTATTGCCTTTATTGCCACAAAGTATGCTTTATAAATATTATCTTGACAAATGATTTCAATGTTTCACATCTGCCAGGCGTCCCGCGACGGTTCACTTTTTATTTTTTGATGACCCTTCTTTACCCTGCTACTGAGACTGTTTTACCGAAGTTACCTGTAAAGGTGCAAAGTACACAATGTGCGAGTAAGCGACTACGCACCATATTATTTCAGTATACTACAATCACTCGGAGTGCGCTGCGCAGGCGCGGGCACGACTCGCGTGGAGTCGCACGTAGCGATACTAGCGATACAATAAACAAGCCCTGGCGTTATCACACGCTGCTTAATTGGCATTATCTGCGCCGCGCCGACACCGCGCCGACACCGCGCCATTGTTCGCACTGTTCCCATTCTACAGCACGGTTTGTGCGATGCAACGATTCATTAATGTCTCTTTGTCAAATACGAACCGTCCGCGTCATAAACTGTGAACATACTCGTATGTAATCTTGCACGAGACCACATGGAACGTAGACGTGTAGAAAGCTTATAAAACATTAGAATACGGCTACGATGCTCGTCGCTGCGGAGTAACTCTTCAAGTAGATTACTAACTGATACTAGGTTTGTACTTAGCAAAAAATATTGGCACAAAAAAGGAAGTGTGTGCGGGACGGTTCAGGTATTTTTTGCCACGATTGGCCGCCTCTTATACCTTGCCGCCCCGAATACCTGGCCGCCCTAGGCCTTGGCCTACTGGGCTTTAGGGCAAATCCGACACAGACAACAGGTGGTGGAAACGAGCAAGTGGCGACCAAAAACTGTTTAGGTACCGTAATAGCATCGTTCAGTATGTGCGAAGACACATACAGTCATACGAGGCGCCCTTAACGCGCTTTTTAATTTTTGGCACTTTTTTTGGGCGTTTGAGGACTATTTCTTGTTCGATAAGTGTCCCTACAATCAGTGTTGCTGTATATCGTGGTTCAGCAGGTGCAGCAGATGCAGCAGGTGTAGCTAGCTTGTGAAGAGCGCACCGACGATCGACGACACTTGACACATCCACTCGTACATGTGAACATGCGATGTTCCACGAGGGAAAGTGTGCTGCACAATGGCTACGGTGTGAAATATTTCGCATTCATAAACAAGTAATAAACACTAAGGTTCGACAATTAATCCTATTCACTAACTTGACAGTTCAAAGGAAAATAATGATACCATACTAAACTAATAGTGTTGGGGTAGTGAACGATTTTGCATAAAGAATGAATGATAAAAATGGTTTAATTTAAATAAAACTTTAAAAATTCGTTTGTAAGGTGTGGAATATAAGAATTAATAATAAAAGTAATTTCCTCTTTCCCCTCTAATAGAAACAAACTAAAGTCATTGATAACATTACTGATTCCTTCATAATAAATGTAACAAGCGAGAGTGAAATTTCCGATTCAGATGAATAAAAAATATATCTCCAACTAAGTTGTTTTATTTTACATATCAAATTTTACAATTTTAATTCTGTGTATCGTGTTTTTAAGAAAATGTATTTAATTTAAAATAAACACTTGCACGTAAGTACATAATTTCAAGTTCATTCAATTTCATTCATTCTTACACCACGTCACTACCTTTTTTTTTGTCATAACCTGGTATCCCTCCAATTGTCAAGTTAGTGAATAGGATTAATTGTCGAACCTTAGTTGTTGTGGATGAGCATGTGGGGGGGGGGGCGTTGTCTAGTAATGTCTGATCTATGGATTGTGTTGTTCTGTTTGTGAGGGTGGCTTGATCAAAGATTATATTTGTAGTAAGGTACCTAATACGGTGCCCGAGGGTGTACCTAATTAGTTCATCATCAACGGCCTATAATGTTCCCACTGCTGGGACACAGGCCTCCTCTCGGTGTGAGGGGGTGGGCCATAATTTCGCACGCAGGCCCAGTGCGAGTTGGTAGATGTCACAAGTCTTCGAATGTTTGTTTCTAAGACATGCCGGTTTCCTTACGATGTTTTCTTTCAACGTTTTGAGAACAGTGGTGATGAAATAATTTACACAAAGTAAAGCGCCTGCTTGGGTTCGAACTCACGACCTACTACTCGTAAGTCGCGGCCGTTACCACTGGGCCACCACTGATCTACTTAGTTATTAATTTATATTTGATAGCAACGTTTTGATGGATAATGTTTGCTGTTTCATCGTGCCTGTGCTTATAGTCAGTCTGAACAAAGGTTCTACAAGCATCCGTAATGTGTTGGATAGTTTCGTAAGAGCTACGACATTACCAGCAAATATCAAATATTGAAAGATTCACAAAATTGCCTTTTGGTAATTACCTGCTCGATTACTTGGGTTGCTGTCATGAATCCTTCGGTATCAGAAAAAACATCTCCACGCCTGAGCCATTCGTTCGACGCTATTTCATCGACGTTGGGTTGTCACCGCACAGGTCTTGGCGATGTCTTCCATGGAGTGACTTTTGCGTTCACTCCAGTTTTAGTCTGTCAGTCGGTCTGTTTCTCGATACTTTGTGTTGTTATCTATACTATATATACTATACTAGCTTCTGCCCGCGACTTCGTCCGCGTTAAATTTCTTGTTCCCCCGACCCTTCCCGTCGCGTCGAATCGTCTACCCGTGCAATTATCCCCGTTTTTGCAACATTTTTTATTACTGCTCCGCTGCTCTTGGTTGTAGCGTGACGTATATAGCCTATAGCCTTTCTCGATAAATAGGCTACACAACACAAAAAGAATTTTTCAATTCGGACCTGTAGTTCTTTAGATTACCGCGTTCAACCAAACAAACAAACTCTTCAGCTTTATAATATTATCTATACTAATATTATAAAGCTGAAGAGTTTGTTTGTTTGGTCTTAATTGAAAAAATCTTTGAACAAAAATGTTTTGTGCTGGATAGCCTATTCATTGAGGAATATATAACATCACGCTGCGATCAAAAGAAGCGGAGCAGTAACGAAAATGGACGAAAACTGGCAGGCAATTCAATGCGACGGAAAGTCGCGGGCAGGAGCTAGTGATAAATATATAAAACTGTGTCAGGGGTACTTACTCTTGATTTTAATTCCGATCGATTGACATTGGAATGGGAACTTTTCGTATTCTTGAGTTCGACGCTAGCGCCGAACAAAATGTGTTTAAATTGGGTGTCCATTTTTAGGGTTACGTAGCCAAATGGCAAAAAACGGAACCCTTATAGATTCGTCATGTCTGTCTGTCTGTCTGTCCGTCCGTATGTCACAGCCACTTTTTTCCGAAACTATAAGAGCTATGCTCTTGAAACTTGGTAAGTGGTATTCTGTGAATCGCATCAAGATTTTCACACTAAAACAGAAAAAAAACAATACATTTTGGGGTTCCCCATACTTAGAACTGATCCTAAAAAAAAAATTTTTCAATAAACCCACACGTGTGGGGTATCTATGGATAGATCTTCAAATATGATATTGAGGTTTCTATTAAAAAAAAATTCTAAACTGATTAGTTTGTGCGAGAGATACTTCCAAAGTGGTAAAATGTGTGTGTGTCCCTGTAACTTCTAAAATAAGAGAAAGATAAAACTAAAAAAAATATATGATGTACTTTACCATGTAAACTTCCACCGAAAATTGGTTTGAACGAGATCTAGTAAGTAGTTTTTTTTTAATACGTCATAAATCGTAAACCGCAATTTACCTTTCATTCGATCAAGTCCAATATAAAAATTAAAAACATTTAATTTCACTAACATAAACCTTATGCATAAACCATGAATACCTACAGGTTTGTACGGAACCCTCGGTCCGCGAGTCCGACTCGCACTTGGCCGGTTTTTAGAACTTAGTGGAATCGGTTGTCTATTGTTTACCCGAAGATTATATACCATAATCATCATATTCCCGAATTTCATTTGCCCGAACGTTTTGTTTGCCCTAAAATACATATGACATACTTTTAATTGCCCGAAACTGGATACCATAAGATACGAGTACCATACGTATTGTTTTTCATATTTTTAATTGCCATAATAATGATTAGACATAATATTAAAACGCCATAATAATCATTACACATGATATTTAAGCGCCATAATAAATTGTTTTCGAATCTTTTTCCAAGCTACGCCAGTTCTAACCTAACTGAAATGGCACCTAACCAAAACCTTAAAATATTCTATGCATGGTCGAGGGTGGGCTTTTTTTTTTTCAGGATGGGAAATCATCAAATGACTTCTCCCGCTCTGGGCGGAGCGGGAGGGCGTGTAAGACTTTTACTGACTAAAACCCACCCGTGTTCCATCAGTTGCCCATGTGCCAGGGTCACGGTATCTCTTTCGAACAATCATGCGACCCCGGCAGGCATCGGTCCTAGTAGACCCCTATACTGCTGCTGACATCTCTTTGAGGCGCGCGTGGAACACTGCGCGCCGTCGACCCGAGCTTGGTCCTTACCGGGCGGCGAGCTACCCATTGCTCGCCATCCGCAAGCTCGCGCCTACGGTGGCCGGGAGTCCGCAATCGACTCCCGACGCCCGGGGCGTCTCCTCCTGCGGCGGCTAGGGAAGGGCGCAGAGACTGCCACTCCCTCACGCGCCCCGCCTCCTCCTTCGCGAGCATTACTGCTTCGCAGAAGGAGGTGACGGCTTCCCATTCCCTCTCGCTCCGTACCATGGCTCGCACCAGGGCCGGACGCGAGAGATCGCCGCCGCCGATCGCCTCCACGAGGACACGGCGGTGCTCCGCCCAGGCAGGGCACACCTCCACCGTGTGCTCCACCGTATCCTCCAGACGATCCTCGCAACGGAAACACCCGGACGTATCCTCCCGCTTTATCCTGAACAGGAACCCACCGAAGCACCCATGCCTGGTGAGAACCTGCGTAAGGCGGAAGGTGAGGACGCCGTGGCGCCTCTCTATCCACTCCTCAAAGAGGGGACTTACCGCCGCAATTGTGGCGTGCCCAGTCGAGGGTGGGCTTGGTCGATGGAGCCCCGCTACGTGGGGCTCCTACTTCTGGGTGGTTTATAAAAAAATAACCTAACTAACCTTACCTATCCGAGTCGGGGTGCCTTAAAGTCCCGATTGCATCCAGTTTCTCCTAATATAACAACCGTTACTCACCCAATGTCGATGGCAAATGATGTTACGGCATATGATAATTATGGCATGTGATAATTAGGGCATGTGATAATTACGGCACGTGATAATTAGGGCTTACAATGATTATGACAAATGATGTTATGGTAAGTGATTTCGTGGGAAACAAAGCTTCTAGCACGTGACTAATATAGCAAATAAGAGTAAGGCAAATGAATATTACGTCATATAATATTATGGCTGTTGACTATTATAGCAAATGATATTAGGGCAAATAAAATTCGAGCAAACGGCGGTATACCAGTGGAATCGAGATCGGGCGTTGTTGTTGTTCCAATGTTGACACTATTGTTTTCAAGAGTACCGAATTACGTGTATGCAAAATTAACATTGGAATCGTATTGGCATTGGATTGGAATTAAAATTAGGTTGAAGAGTAAGCCCCGCTAGCCGAACTAAAAAAAAAAAAGAAACTAAATAATAATTCAAAAAACTAGAAAATACGCTTTCATAAAAAAACCAAACTAGAAAGTAGAAAATAATTGAAAAAAAAAAGCGTGGGGTTGCTTGATATTAATTAAAAATACCCGAATAAACTATTATTTTTGTGTTATAATGTGTTCTTGAGGTACTTATTTGTCCATTGTGGAGTTTCCTGATATTTTTAATGGCCTGTCTTCCGTATGTCCTCTTTCTTGTGTCGTATTAATCACCGGACACAAGATCGAGGGTAGTGTTTCCTGTTTAGGTCAAAGTAGTGTTAATAACGCGTTGTGGGTTTTTCAGTTCAAATAACTAAGATTCAGCATAATACCGAATAAACAGTCAAGTGCGAGAGTTCTTACACGAATATAAATATTTTTTCATTTTACGTTTCTTTTGCTTATCCTGCACCTACTTAATTTTTCGTATCCGAAAACTGAGTGAGTTGTGTGATTGATCCTTCGTGAATTGAGTGTATTTTATATTTTTCTACAATTGTATGTATGTACCTCTATAACAAGCTTCTAAGCTCTGTTTCCTTCCATGTACGCTGTTAGTCTGAAAACTTTTCTTTAACTCTTAAATTAAACCTTCGTAGCCATATAAGTAGATTAATCTAAGCCGGAATCACATAGGTAAAGTTTTCTTCCATTGATTTTAGCAGTTGTCCAAGCAGCACTATATGTAAAATACTGAATGGCAGGGATTCGAAGTGCTTATCTGCATTATTATAAATATTTTGGTAGGATGCTGTTATTAATGTAACTTACTATTCACGTTAGTTTTTGTTACGGTGTTTCTTTAGGTACCTATGTAATTTCTTTTTGTAGCATATGTTTGTGAAATGTTAATGTTGTATAGTGTGAAAGAATGTTTCTTCGTATTCTTGACTTATTCCCTGACTTATTTATACATTTGAGGTATCATGATCTGTGTTTATAGTGTTCGACAGATTTTCAAACTATTTAAGAAATTGGGCTTATTTTCTACTTTGGCTTCTTGAATATATAATTAATTAACGTATGTATGCAGTTTCTGTATTATTACCAGTAATCGGATAATCAGGCGCATTCCTAAACTTCTTCTCTCGAAATAATAATGTGGTCTTTCCTTTCTTATTCAGAAAGAAAGAAAATAAGTATTTCCGAGTTCCCGGGATTGAACAATTATGTAAAAACAACTATAAGAAACTTAATGAAATTATAGCAGTAGTTATTTTGATTTAGTATCTTTATTTTATTCAAAACAAATAGAATATAAATAAAACTAAACCAGTTCTCATAAAAACTTTCATTGTAAATAAAAAGTTCCATTAGAATCGGCCTTTTAAATAAAAAAAATAGAATGACAGTTTAACAAGGTACAGATCATGAAAGTACGAGTTAGTTTGTCAGCATTATTCATTGATTTTTTTTTCATTTTCTCAACGTGTTCTAACTATATTTTGTATGCAGGTAACATTTTTTGATTTCAGGATCCAGGATTCTGAAAGACATGTCCGTATTATTATTTCGTGGGTATAAATGTGAAGTTTAAGTATATTAGCGCCCGATTATCTGATCACTGATTATTACTTATGGATACTTGTGTTTTCGAATTTGCTGCTGCTATTTTCACTTGGTTTAGTACCTTATCTGCATATGTTTTAAGATCTTAAAGTCATGATTCTGATATTATTCTGTTATTTACGACGACAGTTTTGGTATCTCTCTTAGGCGCTCCACCCACTGCACCGCGCCCCATCGCGTAGCGCGGGATGGCAGATTTTACCACTGTATGCAAATATCTCAATTTATATAGAAATCACGCCTAACAAGAAATGTTACAATTTGAGGGCCGAATATTGCATTTTTTAGAGGACGCAATTTTATTTTTGGGACATGTGGGGGGGTCGGTACTCCCTTTCTTCTCCTAAAATTGTTTGTCCGAAAATCATTATCCATAACACGTTAGCTATATACGGCAGTAACTATAATATTAAAAATTTTGTTTTACATAATTATCTTTGCTCCTAAAACTATTCTGTCATAATATCAAATACTATAATCATTAAATCTCCTAATTTTGCATGTTATAAAGTAATATGTCCTAAGTATTGTATTATATAAAGTGTATTGTGCCTAGAGGATACAATCCCGGGATCCCGAATCTCGGGATCCCGGGATCCCGACCGGATTCTGGCCCCGAAAATCCCGGGACTGTACTTGGCTAATCCCGTGATTTTCGGGATTGCCACAAACAAGTCTCATTTGTATTCAATTTGTATTCCGTAGTCCGTTGCGCCTTGACAATAACCTTGCCTAGATTATATGAATAGCATTTATTACATAATGACAAAAAACAACCCTTAGATACGCCGTCGTACGATACGTACCTACTATACACAGTACACACTAAACAGGTACAGTCCTAATATACATATGTTTGTCGTAGAACTTAGAAGGGACTTAAAGGAAAAGTTACAGCTGGAAATTAACAAGAGTATGAAATCCAAATGAATTGGGGTTGGCAAATATTGTAGTATTAGACATGAATTGAGCCTGTTCAAAAATGGAGGAGTTCGTGGATATAACTTAGAAACAGCATATTAGTATCTACACGTATTGTCTATTCCTCCAACCAGCGTAAAACCTGAGCGAGTGTTTTCAGCTGCTGCTTATGTTGACAATAAACTACGAAGCAGGCTTGGAAGTCAAAGATTGGATACTCTAATATTTTTTTGCAATTATATTTTGGGAATTTATATATTTTTTTTGTGTTGGCTTTTTGATTTCTTCCAAAAATATAGTTTTTTTTGTTTTGTATTTATCTTTTCATATTATATTGTGATTTTGTTGTGCAAAAACATTAAAAAGATTTTTTTAAATAAATTAAGTTTTTTTTTTCATTTTAGCCCAATTAGAAACCACATAGTCTAATCCCGGGATAGGCCCGGGATCCCGGGATTACGCTTCAAAAATCCCGTAATCCCGGGATTGAAAAACATGCTCGGGATTGTATCCTCTAATTGTGCCGAATGTTCATTTATAATAAAATCGTTAGTAGTAAAAAATTGCTACAAGTTAGGTTTTAGTGACAGAAACGAATCGCTGTAAATCCGACTCCACGTAGTCTTGTCTGCCCTACCCCTAGAGTGTAATTTAAAATCGCGTAGGCGCGGAGGGGCGAGGCGGCCCGTGAGCTGAGGAGCAGGTGGTTGTAACGCTCGCCACCGCTGCTGAGGCTGGCCTGGCTGAGTAAGACGAAGCTGCGGTGGTGATCGTTAAATCGTCTGCGACGATAAGCTCGCGAGGGACCGCCTAAGCCCCGCAGTGCCGGAGCCGTGACAGAAATCATGCCTGTTGCATGATGCATGCTCGCTTGCATACTGCATGCTTGCTTGCATGCTCGATTGCATGCTGCTTACCTGCTTGCTTGCATGCTTGCTTGCATGCTACATGATGCATGCTTGCTTGCATGCTCGATTGCATGTTGCTTGCTTGCATGCATGCTGCATGCATAGTGTATGGTTGTTTGAATGTTTCTTAGAGGGAAATAAAATCACATGTTCACAATCACCTGTTTTATTGAGTGATATATTTATTGAGTGATAATACATGCAGCGCCATGCCAGGCCTTGTTAAATGCCATAATGCATTTGCATCTTTACTAATTATGTATTGTATCAGTTGGATTTGATAAAATAATGAAATTCTTAATGAACTACGTAATACACATTTGTTTTAAAAATATAAATAGGATAAATAAACATAATATAATTTGAATTTAGAACTTATAACTTTTATGGAAAACAGTTTTAAGTCTTTTGTATATTATTGATAGTAATATTTATGCCAAACGGAGTTAGGGCATATTGTATTTAGGGATTTCAATTTTATGGCATGTGAATGTGACATTTAGTTCGGGCAAGTTATCATTCGGACAAATGATGATTAGGGCAAAAAAAA